>CM053580.1:293127133-293170591 GCA_028627135.1 Pseudochirops cupreus | reverse complement strand
CTAGGCCCTCTTCCAGGATTTCTGTGCAGGTACCACAAGAAAATCCTCCTTCAGGGCTTCTGAACCAACAGCCAGGTTCCAGGACATCTACAACAGCAGCACTGTCCTTCACCATCAGGTGAATCTGGCAAAACAACATCAAAACAGACAAATAAAATACTGGCATCACAGCCATGCCTCCTCAGTTCTTGGCAGCTCTGGGTGGCAGTTCTCAAAAGTCCTGGGCAGCTCCAACAAGCTCTTAGCAGTCTTTCTCTCAGCAACTCAGGCTCCACGATACTGGATACTGCTCTCCCAAAGTCCTTCTGGCCTTCTCTAGGCTTGAGCCTCTCTCCCAATTCACAGCTCCTCCCAGTCCAGCCCTCTCTCTTCATGTCAACAAGTCCATCCCACAAGTGGAATTCACAAGCTCTGGGTTTTAACACTCGACCCAAAAACCAAGCCAATACAGGGGCATCTCCAAATTCCATTACCAATACAGTAGAGGGGGCTATTATGAAAGAGTATACAATCAGGAGACATTTTTCTAGATAATGATAAAATAGTTTTTCCATACTGAAACTCAAATAATGTTTTGAAACTCTGCGCTTGGGGCCCTGTCTATTAGAGAGAGCTCCTCACATCAAGCTGGCTCCAGCTACCTAAGCATACCATCCATCTTCCTCATTTGCTGCCAAATGAGCACGCCTTCTTCTGTCCCACCTTCCCTCCCCTAGTTTCCACCTCCTTCTCTGGGAGCAGAAATCAAATCAATCCATTGATTTTGTAATGGGCTCCTCAGTCTTCCCCAATGGAGCAACCCTCTAGCTTCAATGACCACATTCCTTCTCTGGAGGACAGTCATCTATATGCATTGTCTCTCCCTATTAGAATGTAAGCTTTTTGAGGGCAGGGGCTACATCTATTTTGTATTTGATCCTCAGCATTTATCACAGGACATAGGACATCATAAGGCCTGAATAAATGGGGGGGTGGGGGTTCATTTTTTCATTCATTAATTCAAACTGGAATTTGGGTCCATTACAAAATTCTTCAGAGTTCATGTGACAGGGAAACCTCTTGATCCATAGGACTTATCTTTAAAAGAACAATTCCAAGCATTCAGTGCTTTAATAGAGGAACAGGGTACTACTTCTTCTATTTCCTGAGTAAGAAAATAAAACAATCACCCCCTAATATTAATCCAAAGAATTAAGAACTGGAAGGCTTTGTCTAGATGAGCGGACAGAAACTGCATTCCAGAGTCGGGGGTCATGGAGAAGGGCAAGATTATTGGGGGGAAATGGATAGAAGATCACTCTTAGCATAAATCAAAACTGGAATTTTTAATACAAGTGAAAACAAAAATATTCAGATGGATCAACACCCTTTTACAATGTATAGCATGTCTGATTTGGCCACTAAAGTAGGTAATGTCCACAGGAGAAAAGGGAGTCAGAATTATCATGAAATTCCTACTATGAATTGAACATTGAGAAAAGGAAAAGTTTTGTTTAAGGTCTATCAACTTTGACTGAATCCCTTTAAGATTATGCTCATGGGTGTTCATGGAAATGTTGCTATCTTAAAAGCCTTAGCACAGGGCCCTAATAGTATATGAGTGAAAAACAGACATGAAATGGTAACTATTGTAAAATATTCAAGAGGTAACATTTTCCTGAAACTAAATACTCCAAGTCCTCTACCAAACAGCTTTATTTTTATAGACAGACAGACAGTGGAAATGGCTTCTATTATGAAAGAAAGTGTGCCAGCCATAATAAGACAAAATATTGGAAAAAGCCATTCCTACCACTTTTTTTTAAAACAAAGGCTGACTTCAAAATACACAATCTCCCCCAAAATACGGCTTGCAATGCTAGGAAAAACATCTGTGGTATGCAACAAATCATACCCAATTGTTCTGCTGTGGGAAAAAAAAGTCAATATTCAGCCACCATTTACAAAAATTCTGCCAGGACCGATGTGTTTTCATTCCACACTGTGTTGCCACTTTCTAGCAATTATCACATTCTTTGTCACTAAACAGCATATTTTTCATCTGGAAATTCATCATCACTTTTTGTTTTCCCTCTTAAAAAAAATAACAACAACAAGACTACCAGCTAACGAGTGACCTGAGCATCTTGGCATAGGAATTCTCCCAATGAACTTGGCCTATGCTAAATCAATTGAAAACTAAGAAACAGGGAAGGTGGCTACTCACCTTAGCAGGGACATTTCAAAAAGGCAGTGACTGTGTTAATGACGGTTCTTATAGATAATAATAACCCCCATTTATGTAGTGCTTTTGTGTGGTAGAATAGACAAAGGGTTTACCTTAGAATCGGGAAAGGCTTAATAAAGTCCTGTGACTGCCACATCCTAGCTGCACAATCATGGGGTAAGTCATGGCATCTGTCAGTGCCCCCAGGCAACTCTTGAAGATTATAAGTTTCCAGGAGGTTATTGATATGAATAAGCAAAAGGAGTTTTCCCTTTAGGAGTTCCTGACATCAATAAGATCTTGGCACCAGAACAAAATCATGTGAGTATCCATGTAGGTAGGTAGAGAGAAAGAGAGAAAGAGAGACAGAGAGAGAATACACACATGCTTAGGTATATATGTACATGCTTAGATAAATGCATGCTTAGATACATACATGCATTCTTAGATATATACATATATGCTTGGATACATGTATATATAAATATATGACATTTATACACACATATGTAAAAGGAATTTTTTTTCCTGCCTGGTTTCATTCTAAGTGACCAAGGAGAAACTTGGAGGAGGCTGTTTCTAGCTATGCATGACTAAGGGGATGTACTGTGCAATGACAAAAGGTCTTCTAATTAACAAGGAAGCTGGAAGAAGAGATGACAGAGCCATAATTGAGTGGATATTCAAAAGGAATAACCTAAACTTTTATCACTCTTTTTTCCTTTGTAGCTATGAGAAGTCAGGACCACTTAGGCTTGGTCCACAGAATTGGGTGAGAGAGGGGAGGCAGCCCTGTCACCCAGCCATCATGGTTGTGGGCACATAGCCACCTCTGTTTCTTCATATTTGCTATTTCATAATCTTAGATAAATGGCTACTCCAAGACACAAGCACCCAGGGGACCTTGTGAATTCAGGAATCCAAAGATCCCATTAGAGGGTCCCACCAAAGCTAACTGGCAAGTTGCAGTAGCTACCAGATTGGTAACGACTTATGGCAATGAAAGTATCTGCTTATATGTGCAGAAAGATGGTCACCTGAGGCAGCTTTGAAGAGAATGATCTCTCATGTGGTAGTAACCTGCTCTGGGCAGGTACCAGCCCTCAGAGCCCAGCAAAGAGCTACACATAAATGGAACTTCATGAGCATTTCATGAAGCAGGAAAGGGTTTTTCTAGGGCCAGGAGCTGGTATATAACACTTTGGCACCAACACTTTCTGTCACACAACACTACTAATATTTCATCATATCGCCTCTAAAGGGAAGAGGCAACATCTCAGCTAAACCTGTATCCACAAGCAGTTACCATAGAAACCCATCAAAGGAAAGAAAGATTGCTTGGGAATCCAGTCTTGCAAGGTCAGCTGTTCTTTCATTACTGACATCACACAGTCAGAAATGTTAGCAGCAGCATATTCTTAGATAGTCAGGAAACCATCCCAGGAATTAAATATGATGTAATAATAAAAATAAGTATCACTGTAAATAACTGGTGCAGAAACTCCAAAAACAAACCTCTTTTACCAAAAACTGGGGCTGGAGCTGGACCATTGCCTCTGAACCATGTCACCAAACTGTAAATATAACTCTGGGACCTCAACACACATGCAAAACTGAGCAAAGATCAGCATATCTAAACCAGCTCTCACTGTTGGGGCCAGAATAAGATTCAATGCATCTATTCTGCACCAAAGGGTTCAAAGTAGGGATAGTTTCATTTTTGTCTTTGCATATGTGTATATGATATTATAGTTTATGTCATACCATTATAAATGTTTGTTGATTGATAATTAAAAAGCTTTTTCATCCTCTGTGGACTTCCTTTCCTTCCTTCTATTGTTTATTCTCTTGCTTCAAAGCTTGGAAATCATAACACCTGACATTTATATAACACATTAAGGTCTGCTAAGCCTTTAACATGTTATCTCATTTGAATCTCACAATCACCCTGCAAAGTAGGAGTTACAGTTTGTACTAATTCAATTTCACAGATAAGGAAACTGAGGCTGAGAGGTTCCATTATATTTTATTCTATCTTAAAAATACCTCCAAGTTACAGAGCATCAATGTGCCAAGGACCTGGATTTTTGTTGGTGTGAGAACTCCTTCCACTGATACAGGTCATAACCATCTATAACTTAGCATCTTAGAGGAGTCCCTAAGGCTTAGGGACTGAAGCACATGGTCATACACCTGGCAATTGAAGGGTGAGACTTGAATCTGGGATTTCCTACCTCCACCTTCAAACCTTTCTACAATAGCCACCTCCAAACCCAATGCACACCTCACAGCATTTCAGCATGCAAAAAATCATTCTTGTTTTTAAGATGGAAGCAAATAGTGAAGAAAATATTTTAAATATCTGAACAGAAGACATTTTAAAAATATGTAGTCCTTTTTATTGTAGTAAAGAATTGTCAATCAAATAGATATTCATCAATTGGGGAATGCCTAAATATATTGTGGTATATGAATGGATGTGCATAAGAAATGACTGCTGTGGGGGGTAGAGACAAGATGGCAGAGTAAAGGCAGGCATTCACCTGAGCTCTCCTCCAAAACTCTCCAAATACCTTTAAAAAAAATGAACCTAAACAAATTGTAGAGTAGCAGAACCCATACAAAGACAGAGTGAAATAAATTTCTAGCCCAAGACAACTTATAAGGTTGGCAGGAAAGGAATGTTGCACCAGGCTGAGAGAGGACTGCAGTCTTGAGCAGGCTGTGCCAGCACAGACTAAGCCCAAGGAAGGTGGGAGCAGACATTGGGTCAGCTGAATTGCTGGCAGCTGCAGCAGTTTCTGGACCTCTCAGCCCACAGTCACCAAGGACAACTCAGAAGGTCAGCAGGAAGGGTCTGTCACTCCAGGGTAGAAGTAGAGAGCAGTCTAGCCCTGACCCCAGCACAGCCTGGCATCGCAGGCCAGGAGCAGTCCTTGGGAGTGATTGAATCAGCAGTGGTAATGGCAGGGTCTGCTTCTGGGGCTCCCAGCCCACAGACAGTAAAGGGGTTGAACAACTCATCAGAAGGAGATTAAAAGGGTCTTTTGGCTAGCACTGAGGCAGGTCTCTGTTGCTTGGCCCACACTCAGATCTGGGTCCCAGTCCTGGGTGGCAATCCCAAGGCGAAGAGTAGCACTAGCATAGCAGAACTCATGGCAGTAGCATAAAGGAAACCCTCCTCACAGTTCTAGGGCAGAAAACAGTGCTTGTGGTCTCTCACAGACAAGAGCACAGGCCAGGAGAGTAGAAAATACCTCTCCTTAGATTACACTACCTTGGAAGAACTGAAAACTTAGAGGTCCCTAGAAGTATATCTGAAAACAGCTGCACAAAACCCCTGAAGCTTGGGACAGTTCCACCCTGGAAGCAGAGCTCTGCTCCAACAAATGGTTAAAAGTCAAGTAATAAGACTGGGAAAATGAGCCAACAACAGAAAGAAAGTTATTATGGTGACAAGGAAGATCAGAGAAATGACTGATAGGAAGAATTCAGAGAAGTACTAGAAGGTTTATATGAACTAATGCACAATTAAGAAAGAAAAACCATGAAAAGAAACATATGCAATGCCTGTAACAATGTAAACAGAAAAAAAAAAAACTAACAACCACCATAAGACAATCAAAACTAAATGCTGTGTAATTATCATGAAGTCTGGTCCTGAAGAAGATAGGATCTTTGCAAAGATAGGAGACTACGGAGATGGCATACCATCAGATTTGATTGAGATATTGATTAGTTTTACTGAAATGCTTTTTTTTTTCTTTCTTTTATATTCTTTGGTATAATGGCTATTCTTTGGGAATAGAGAAGGATGTGCTGAAAAATGAAAATAAAGCAAAAATGAAAGATATACATTTTTAATGCAGTCAACTCTAAATTCTTCATGTGTGGTCTATCCATAGAAAATTTTTCAGCGCAGATTGCTTTCCTCCTTGCTCTTCTCAGCTGCTACCTAAAGCCTTCATTTGGGAGATGTTCTCAAGGAATGCAAATTTATTTTAGTATTAGACCAAACAATATGTACAATTAGGGAAATCACACTGGTTTAACTTTTTTAAAATAATAATTTAATTACTATCATAAAGTCAAATAGTGATTCAGTCAAAAAAGCATTGGTTAAGGACCTACTATGTGCCAGGCATTGTACTAAACTCTGTGGAAATATAGAAAGAGACAAAAGACAGTTCCTGCCCTCAAGGGGCTCACAATCTGATGAAGCAGGCAACAAGAAATAAATATGCAAACAAGCTATATATAGAACATATAAGAAATAATTTAAAAGCGGGAAGAAACTAGAATTAAGAAGGGTTGGAAAAGGATCTAGTTGGGACTTGAAGAAAGCCAGGGAAGCCAGAAGTCAGAAATGAGAAAAGAGAGCATTCTGGGTACAGGGAAAGAGCCAAAGAAAAGACCTGGAGCTGAGAGATGGAGTATTTTGTTCATGGAACAGCCAGGAGGCCAGTGTCACTGGATCAAGGTGGGAAACAGGGAACAAATTGTAATAACACTGAAAAGGTAGGAGTAGGAGAAAGCATGTTATGAACAGCTTTGAATGCCAAATAGATGATTTTGTACTTGATCCTGGAAGTAATGGGTAGCCACTACAATCCAATAAGGAGCATGGCACATGAGGAACAGAAACCCAAAAAGGCTGACTTGTCCGAGATCATTAGGTAATAACTGGCAGATCTGGGATTTGAACCCAGATTCTCTAACTCCAAATTCAACATTCTTTTCCCCTTACTGCACTGCCTCTCCAATAAGAGATGTGTGGATTAGCTCTCATAGTATAGGCCAGTTACTGTGGGAATCAAGCAGGCCACTTAAATTGTGTATTTCTCCATCTACACATAGGAACAAGGAGAAATACCAAAGGAGAATTACCTTTGAAATTGATGTCAGTTGTTTATTGTCATGCTTATTTAAACAGTATGCCCTTGAAGACAGTTTCTGGATGCAGGGATCCATATAACCCAGGAAAATTCAATAGGGTACCTTTCTAAAGCAACTACCATCAGTTGCTTAAAAACACCACCTCCTTCCCAAGTTTAAATACTGTTTTCTCAGTAGAATACAAGCTTCTTGAGGGCAGGAATGGTTTTTTGCCTCTCACCAGTAGGTGCTTAACAAATATCTATTGATTGATTGACAATTACTTGAACTCTCAGGGAAAATCTTTGGACTTGAAGTCTGAGAAGGCTCAAATACCAGCCCTAGTCTCTTCCAGAGTGGCCTTGGAGAAGTCTTTCCCTTCTCTGTTTCTTCATGTATAAAATGAGGAGGTTGACTTCCCAGTTTCCTTCTAGTCCTAATCTATGATCCCTCTTGTGACCCTGTACCTTTTGCTCTCCCATCTGATCGCCCTTGCAGGCTAAGTCTTGTGCTTTAGACACTCCACAACTGAGTGGAGCCACTGGTGAGGATTACACTTAGCCCGGCTTGCTTTTACTGTCCCATGATCTCAGCCTTCTGTCCTTAAAAGACAGGCGAGTCATGGGGAAATGCTCCAGTGCCAGCTGAAATACATGAAACCCACCCTGGGCTGTAAAGGAGAGAACATCAAAAGCTGTCCCAGAGACTCGGCACCGAGGAGAATGTTCTCAGAGACTGGACAGGCTCCATCTCTGCTACCGGTTTTTTACAAGAAAGGCAGTAAACTCCAATGTGTAAACCACAGGCGCGCACTCTCTCCTCCCGATCACTGGGAAAATATGTACAGGGAAGGTGCTAAAATGCTTCCAGACGGTCAGGGGAGAAAGGACATGTTTGGATCTCACTCCTTCCTATTTCTGCCTTGAGACTCCCCTTTCACTTCTGAGGGGATCTGGGGAGGGTCCCATCCTGGTGGCACATGTTTGGCATCAGACCCTAAAGAGAAGGAAGGGAAGGAGGGAGGGACGTCCCACTGCCTAGCATGAATGTCCAGACTGGGGTGAGGTAGGGGCAGGAGGACGTGTCTGTTGGATCTGGAGTGGCCCCAGAAGCCCTGGCCTGACCTGGACTGATCCTGGGGACAATTTAATTCCCAGTTTACACTGAGGAGCTTGGTCCATTCCAAGGGGATCCTAGTGTTCTGGTCCCATCTGATACTCTTAGGGTCATCTCTGGACCTTGTGTGTAGAGGTCATGGCAGCCAGGTCCATTTAGACCCCAGGTCAGACTCAAAACTGACCTGATTTCCTGAATTTTCTCTAGATAGAGAAAGCTCCTTGAGAGCAGGAATCATTTCATTCTTTGTACTTAATAAGTGTTGATTGATCAATTGATTTGATTCTCCAGGTCTGGTCTAATGCAAGGGGCTGGAATCATGGGACTGACTGTATGCACTTGACAAACAGCCCAGATGTAATGGATAGAAGGCTGGCCTCGGTGCCAGATCTGAATTCAAATTCTCCCTCCCTTCCCCCCCCCCATACATATACCAGCTGAGGGACCCTCTAAGATTGTTTAACCTCTCAGGGCTCCCCAGGCTACTCTCTAAGACTATAAACTGAACAGAAAAGGTGCCAGCATGCTTTGGTAGACAAAGGTTCCTCATCTGAAAGTTGTCTATATTGAAAAAAAGTACAGGCCTATTCCCTATCCCTGTATTCACCTATGCAATTAGTCAAAACTGCTTGGGGTGGGGGGAGGGGTTGGAGGATGGGAAAAGAGAGACAAACAGAGAGAGACTGAGAGATGGGAGGAAAGGGGGGGGGGGGGAAATAATTATCATGATATCATGACTTTCCCAACAGGACTAAGATTCCACCAGTCATCAGCAAGGTCATTCTTAGAGGATTCAAGGATGGAGCAATCACATTATGCACTGATTCCCTTACCCCAACATGCACATCCTTTTACACACACACACACACACACACACACACACCATTTTTATCCCTGTGAAATAAAGTTTAAAAGAATATAGAGGGTAGCTTTAAAAGAATATCAAAAGTCACAAAAAGGCAGTCCGAGGAGGTGAATGGTAGAAGAAGTAATGCCACCATCTCTTTGTCTTAGTGGGGCTGGGGGAATGGGAATTAAGGGCTGATGATGAGACATACTAAACTTATGTGGTATTTTTTAGCACCATGTAGCAAAGCCCTGCTCTCTGTACCCTCTTCCCTCACTGCTCAGCTAATATTGAGGGTCACCCTGACACAGCATCCTCTTGGGATAGCTCCAGATATACGGAGCACAAGCACGCTGTGCATCAGCGAAGGCAACGAGTTATGGAGGAGAGAATCATGCAAGCAATCCTGGATGCCAGCTTACAGTACTGTGTAATCATTACACACATTAGGAACACAATAAATGTTTGTAGGTCTACGAAATTTCTCTGGAACCCAAAGAAAACCTTGGAGATATTTTGTCTAGGTGTTGCTGCATATAGGATAAATAGAACTGGATTTCAAGTCAGACAAGCTGGAATTTAGATCCTGGCTCATCATGTAAACTTTGGTTCTCAGTTTTCTTGTGTATAAATGACCGGTTTTTAAAACTATAAACACTGTCGAGAAATTTTCAGTTACTAAACTTCTGTAGGCCTCAATTTCCTCATTGTTAAAGTGGGATTTTGGCATAAGTAACCTATATCTCTAATTCTATTATGCATGTGTAATAGGGGATGGGGAAGGAATCCAATCCACGTGCAGAAACTGTCAGTTGGCTAAGATGATGTCATCCAATCTTCTAAGCTAAGTATGCTGGGGGCCTACTTCTGGGAAATTCATGAAAACAGGTATGTTAGCGGCTAATCTACATTGGCTTACCACATGACAGAGAGGAACCTTTTTCCATTGTCTGCATAGTTAAGATTGTCAAAGTCTTCAAAATTATCTGGGTCAAGCATTCATTTCTAAGGAAGGAAGGGTAGGGTGGTGGGGAGGTGTCATTCACTTAGATTTCAAGAGCAAAAACCATGATGTGGGGTGAAAGGTAGTAGGACCTTACTCTCATCCCTCTGATGACCCTGAACAATGGACCAGGGTCTTTGGTCTTTCTGTTTATTCTTTTCCATCACAGGCAAAGGGAGTGGAGCCTTCAATTGGTATGGAAGCAAGAGAAAAGAAGGTCTAGGAACCAAGATATCTAAGACAGGCATTGCAGTCGATTCAGCAGTGATGTGCTGAAAAGCATGAGTTCCAGACTCAAGTCCAATGGAAATGGAACCATGACTTTGGGAGAGTAGAGCTATGTAGGAATTTAGCTAACTGGCGAATCTAATCTCCCCTTTCCTCCTCCCCAGAATGAGGTGGTGTAGGTATTTAAGGAAATGTTTATAGATTTGTTTATGCTATATCTATGAAATAAATATTCCCTTTAAAAGCTATTTGATGTTAAGTAATTAGATGGAACTGGGGTACTAGTTACTTGCCCCCCTAAAACATAGAGAAAACAGACAGTGAGGTCCCAAACTGATAGCAAAGAAAAGAGGTACCCACAACCCATTTCAATGTCCCAAGAGTCCTGAGGGATAGATATAACAGAGTTAGCACTGAGAGTTCAGAGCAAAAATGAACCATGGTACATAAATCCTATAAGTTATCTATCATTTTTCCCTTATTTTTTTTTATTTTAAATTAATAAATAATTTAATTATTTATTAGTTGATTGGTTTCTTGGTGTTTCCATTCCTTTATCTGTAAAATGAGAAGGTTACTAGATAATAACCTCTAAAGTCCCTTCTAGTCCTGGGTCTATGATCCAATTTGCCTGCTAATCAGGACATGTCCCTGTTTCCAGTTATAGTTCAGTTTCAGTGTGAATGCTGTTGGGCCCTGGATTTGCCTGCTCAGGTGGTGAGAGCACAGGGTTGGGAGGCCAAAGCTGTGGTTTGGAGCCCTCTTTGAGGCATTTCCAGATTTGAGCTTTTCTATGGCCCCAGACTGTGCTCAAATCCAACCAGCCATTTAACAAGTGTGTGCCCAAGGGCACGAGGCAAAAGCATGTGGAAAGGTCTAGGGAAATCCATCACCACGACCAGCAAAACAGCCCCAAGGGCCTACTTTGCTAACAGTGAGTCTATTTCATCAGCTTAGCAAGGATGGCACATGATTGGAATTCTATTTAAGAAAAACAACTTTGGACTCCAAAGAGAATCTCATGCACAATATTTTATTAACATATACATGTTTTCAGCTCAGATTCATGCAACACTTTGGAATGCCTTCTAGGACTCATCGTCTACCCAGATTCTGACCAGTGATCTGTATTCCATCTAAAGATGTCACTGAGATTCCTGTACTTCAGTTTAACATGATATATTCAGTCGAATTTTCTTATGGCAATTGAGCTGGCTCTCTGATTTAGTCCTACCACAGTTTACCATAAATCCAATTTCTTTGTGTACTTATGTTGTCTTGTGTGAGATGAAAGAGTTCGGAGTCTGAATCTAAGGTCAGAAAAGGTCTTTATTCTTTCTCTTGAGAAAGGACTCTACCCCCTGTCACCCAACATGGCGTCTGCAGGGAGAGAGCGACAGGTAGAAGGCAGCCCATGATTATATAATCTTCCAATGCAGAAACCCAACCCCCCAAACTGGACTTAACTCTTATTGGTAGGGGGGCTGTCCCTCAACCTAAGTTCAGGAATCTCTCTGAGACAAAGGACCCAGAAACATGCGGGTGTCCAATGAAAGCAGTCTTAACCTTATTTGGCATATCTTCTGCTGTGTTGGCTCTGGGGGAGGGTCTCCATTTCTCTAAGCCCGAGGTTGCTTGAAGGTCAGGTGACTTGACCTTAGGCCTAGTGAGTATTGAAGCCATTCTAGATTTTATTTTTCAGAATGGGGAAACTTCACTATAAATTATCCCTCACAGTCTCTCACCTTATCATACATGCGACATTGAGCTGACAATAAGCTTCTTGAGGGAAGGTATTATTTCTTTTTGTTTGTTTGTTTGGGATTTTTTTTATAGGGATAAAGGGTAAGGGTAGCTGAAAAAGAGAATTCCCAGACCAATTTAGCAAATTCTCCCAAACAATTTGACAAGTTTACAAGACGTGGGCCTTTAGAAGCAACTATGGGGCATTTTCACATGGAATATGGGCATGCCCACTAGCATGACTTGATGATAGGAAGTCTTTTCCAGGTAAAGAAGCACCTGCAGGTATTTCCCTCTAGCCTCAATACTTTGTCACAACAACAGAATATAAACACCTTGAGGGCAAGGATTGTTTTGTTTTCATCATTTTGTCTTACAGGCAGAAGGTGTTGAATAAATACTTCCTGAATTTAAGTAAAGAAATAAAAGGTTGTATTTTTTAAAAATTGTTCTTATTGTTGTTTTCCTACAGACGAATGAAAAACAGGACTTCTGTCTTGTCAAACCGGGAGCCAAGGGTTCAGTTTCGACAATATAGCATGGATGCTTCATGGAAATGGTCCAGTCTTATCAGAATTATTTGTTGCCTCTTCTCAAGGGCAATGAAACCTTCCTGTGGTCGTTGATGTGGCTTCATGACCATTAGAAGTCAAGGTTCTGCTTTGCTCTGGGTTTTATCTTGGCTGTGGAGAGAGTTGCAGTCTATTTATATGTGGAATTCATTCCTATCATTCTGTTTATTTAGACTTAGCTACAACAAGCCCTTTGCTGGCCTGTCATTGCATTGCTCACAACTCTTTTTTTAAAACCAAATTGACGTCACAAATCCAAATTTCATCCAATAATTAATCTTTTGGCACCACATCTTGGGAGGTCAGTGTCTGGTTAGAGTTCTAATATTATAACAAGACGACTCTATTCATTCACAGCTTCACACAGTGTGCAACATTTGTGTCCCATGAATCTGATTTGATCAGACTAGCCCTGGAAAGAGCTTAAAGCAATCATTTGGCTTGCAGAAATTCAAGTCGGCATACAAAATGGGCCTTGATTCCAAATGCCTATGAGCTAGTGTTGCCCCTGCCTTCTCCTATTCATCCCCATCAGACTGACCTTAGGAGGAGGGAACAAATTCCTGCAGTGGTGTGACTTGAGGGGAAAGGCCTTTGGTCAAAAATATTCCTCTCTTTACCCATCATTCTTTCTTTGAGGATTGTCTGGGGTCTACTCTAAAAATACAATACCACTGAGAAGGAAAATGTCCTAGGCTTGTTTTAACTGACACCTCAAAGGAATTAATAGGAGTGAAAGAGAAAGAAAGGGAGAGGGGTGGCTGGGTAGTACAGTGAATACAGCACCGGCCCTGGAGTCAGGAGGACCTGAGTTCAAATTCGGCCTCAGACACTGGACACATTTACTAGCCACATGACTTTGGGCAAGTCACTTAACCCCAATTGCCCTCCAAAAAGCAAAAAAAAAAAAATAAGAAGAAGAAGAAGAAGAAAGAAAGGGAGAAAGAAAGGAAGAAAAAACAAGAGAGATGGGCTAAAAGGGAAAATGGAAGAGATCTTCAGAGCTGGTTAATCTCCCACCTCCCCAGTTTGCTCTAGCCCCCCAAACCCCACTCTCTGACACTAGGTTCATATACAGAAGCATTTTTGCTTTCAACAAACATATCAGTGTTGTATCTGGGCAAGGCTGACAAAACATCTCCAAGTGATAGAAGTGGGGAAACACATCTATGACTGTATACCTTAATTTCTTTTCCTGACCTTGACACTTCTTGAAGTTATCACTGAGAAGTTATTCTATTTGATCACTTCCAACCACTTCCCTCTCTTCCTACCTTAAATGATAGATTTTGTAGTAAGGGTTTCATTGTTGCTGCTGCTGATCCACACACAGAATTTGATTTAGGGAGCTCCTGGTATGGAAATTCCTTCCACATATAAAAAGCAGTAAGTACTCTGTACCTTGGGGTTTTAGAATGTTTCCTTCACACACACACACACACACACACACACACACACACACACACACACACACACACACACCCCTAAACATATCTCACAGACCAAGGAAAAGGGCAAGGAACCAGGAAGGTAAAAGCATCATGGAACATGCTAGAGGACCAGAACTAGGCAAAATTTACTTTGCAGCTCCCCCATTTCCCTTTGTGAGCTCCCCTTCCTCCTATTTCTTCCCCTTCTCTAGCAAGTTTCCAAGGCAACCACTGACTTCATTCTACCCTACAACTACCCAAAAGAATCAAAATCACACCCCAAACTACCCCATTGCCACTCCTCTGCCTCCTACTCAAAGTCTCAATCGCTCAATGTGATTGAAAGTAGACTTAAGAGGACCACAACTAATTCATACCAAACTGTAAGTGATTGTCAGCTTCATTGGCTAGACCTTTGGCCTTTAATCTGCGTGATTTTATGCAGTGTGCCCAAAGAAAGAATCTTGGATTTTTGGAAGACATTGGAGAAGAAGAAACCATTTGAGGCAAAGTAAGTTAACATTTTTATTGCTGTCAGTAGTTTGAGGAACTAAAAATATTTGTTGTTTTGTGAGAAAGAGCAAATGTTCAATTTGTCCAAAACCTAAGATCTTCTTAAATTCAAGTTCATCTTCTGGAAGCCAATTTGGCCATATTCCTCCGCTGTTTATCTTGGAATACAACTAGGGCAATGTCTGGCAGAAAAAAGGCTAACAGCTCCAACCAGGGCAAAAAATTTACAAATATGACCCCAAAATACCAACTTTATGCAGTCTAATTCATGAATTAGTTCTAGCGTCTCACACTCTTCTCAGAAAACTAAAAAACGACTAAAAAATGATCTATTAAAATTGTTACTTGCTATAATGGGGTACAATGAAATGAATGCTGGATTTGGAAGAAAAGGGCCCAGATTCAAATGGTGACTCCATCATTTACTTGCTGCATGACCTTGGACAAGTAACTTTAGCAGGGTTTTGGTTTTCCCCATCTGTCAAATGAGAGAATTGGCATAGATGAGTTCAAAGACTCATTTAATGTGATGCGGAACCCTACAAGTTCCAGGTTGCAAAGGAGGAGATGATAGTTAAGAGCAACATAGCGATAAATAAGGAACCAATTCAGATGAAAGTGGTGGGTTTTTTCCTCTCTTTTTAAAGCTGCTTTTCATATTTTGACTTTTACTGTCTTCTTTGGAGAGCTTTACAATCATAAATTCACTAAACTATATGGAGATTGCTTTTTTTTAACTTTCAGTGTTATTAATGTGTTTTGTTATAGTACAAACAATTACAGATTACTTCTACTTTATGAAAGGTCTCTTGTAACAGAAAAAGAACTAAATAAAACTAATAATACAGTGACCTCATTTGAAAGTTCCTGCAACATTTCACATCTATGATACCCCTCAACTCCCATTTTTTAAAAATAACAGAAATCTATTTTCTCTCCCAACCAACCCCCAACCCCATTAGAAAAAAACAGCTAATTTCTGTCAATCAAAATAAATTCCATCAATCAAATTCCATCAAATGTCTCATTTCATATCCTAAATCTATCACTTCTCTGATATGAAAAGCCATCATCAGTCCTCTGGAATCATCAATAGTCACTGTATTGACCTTAGTGGTTTTTTTAACAATTTCAAAGTTGTTTGCTTTTATGGTTTTATGTTTTGGATAAATTGTTCTCCTGGTTCCATTTACTTCTTTCTTCATTGTTTATTAAGGTCCTCAGAGCTGTTCATTTTTATAGCACTGATGTTATAGTACAAATTGTTTTTCTGATTCTGTTTGCTTTCCTCCACAGTAGTGCATGTAAGTCTTTCAACAGCTCTCTGAAAGCTTCTACTTCTTCATTTTTTACAGCACAGTAAAGGTGTTCTGTCCCTCAAGCCTTTAGACAGCGGTTCTCAACCTGTGGGTTACGTTTAATTTAAATACATCCTGCATGTCAGATATTTACATTACGATTCACAACAGTAGCAAAATTATAGTTATGAAGTAGCAACGAAAATATGGTTGGGGGTCACTACAACACAAGGAACTGTATTAAAGGGTCACTGCATTAGGAAGGTTGAGAACCACTGTGTAACAGTATGGTGAACAACCCTTCTAGATAGATGAGAATGGATCTTTGGAATGTTTTTTTGGTTGTTGTTTATTTTTTAGTTTTGCTTGTAATAGAAAAATCTCCATTCTTTCTCAGGAACTAGTTCTAGCCTCTCACAACCCTTCGTCTCAGAAAGTTCTATTTTCAAAGCAAATTTTAAAATGTGCTGAGCACCTACTATGTGCAATTCAAGGTAGCAGAGAGAGTGAGGGGTGGGGAGAGGACACTGCAAATGCGTCAGGAGATTAACTGTATCTTTAGATGGCACTTATCATCTTGCCATGACCAGCACAGACAGCACTCACATTCTTCGAGATACATGGATTCACATATCGACCCACCCGCCAGCTCCGTTCATAAATAAGGGCTCTCACCAGAGGCTTGTCATTCCTGCTGAGAAGCCTCAAGGTCTCACATGGTACAAGTCAGCATTAACACTCACTAGCATCTTGGAAACCTCTTCATATACAGTAACACTTCATTTATATAGCATTGATGGAGTAGTCTATATACAGGAATTATCCAGAAAACTGAAATTTTTAAGTGCCAAAATTTGTCTTTCTTTCTCCCAAGAGTTCTGAATTTTTTTGTGTCATAACCTCTTCGGCAGTCTGGTGAAATCTATGGGCTCCTCAGAAAAATGGGGTTTTTTGATTCATAATTAAAGGAAATACTAAATTTCAACTAGAAGTTAGTAAAAATAAAGAAATTATTTTTCCCCTTCCAAGTTCATAGACCCCCTTGAAATCTATTCACAAACTTTAAATTAAGAACTCCAGTGTATGCTTAGCACAGTACCTATCATATAGGTGATTAATAAATGCGTGTTTCCTTCTAAGTTTTAATTAAATAATTCATAATCAGCACTTATATAGCTCTATAAATTTTGCAAAGCACTTTATTAATCCTCATGACAACCCTGACATATGGGTGGTATTATTATCCTCACTTTATGTATGGGGAAACTGAAGCAGACAGGGATTAAAGTGACTTGCCCAGGGTCTGTAATGGAATGGGAGTTTGAAGATCTTCCCTGGCCCTTAATAGACTAGGGGGGGAGTTTGAAGACCTCCCCTGCTTTGAAAGTAAACTCTGTCCCCAATAGGCTGAATGTAGTCACATGGAGCCTGTGACGGAAGGAATTTGCTGAAGGGTGGAGCAGAGCCCACAGGAAGCTTCCCTGCTGTGAAGAAAAATTCTGCCCCCTAATAGGCTGAATGTAGTCACATGGAGCCTATGGTGGGAGGAGTTTGCTAAAGGGAAGCAGAGCCCACAGGAAGCTTCCCTGCTGTGAAGATAAACTCTGCCCCCTCATAGGCTGAGTGTGGTCACATGGGAGGGGTTTTGCTGAAGGGAAGCAGAGCCTACAGGAAGCTGGGTCAGAGCTAGCCAGACCATGGGGGAGAGAGGAGCTCAGGCAAGGAGGGAGAGAGGTTTGTGAGTAAATATTGATCTTGTATTGGTTTGTGGGAAGGCTAAAGGATGCCGTGGCTCTCAGTGTTATTATGGCTTCTGACTGTCTTTGGTACGGTGGTGGAAAAGGCTTACTGGTTTTGGGATTTGGTTTTCTGGTGCTAAATAAATGCTTCAGTTCTGTCCTCCATCTCGAGAGTCTGGCATATTTTGCAATCAAAGGGCATGCTATACTCATAGTCACAGTCTTTATCATGATCATGAGCACTGTAAATATTGCATTGGTGCTACAGGGTCACACAACTAAGCGTATGTCTGGGATGGAATTTGAACTCAGGTCTTCCTGAGTCCAGGCCAAATGCCACTGTGTCACAGAACTACCTATTTTAACCATTTGGGATGGAATTTTCCTAAAATGTATTACCTGCATCTCTGTCTTATTTTAACACAATAGTTGAAATATAATTTAACTCTTTTGCTAAGCCACAGTCCTCATTGTTAACATCCATTAACACTCTCCATTGTCGCAGGGCACTGGCCTCAGCAGCCCCTGAAGTGGCCATGTTTTTTTAATGTTTATTTGTGCCTATTGTTTATTAACTTTCTGTCCTCTCCCTTGCTGTCTGGCACCTCTTGGCTACTGTTAGCACACAGAAATTATCCCAAACACACACACCCTTCTCATTTTCAGTTTCTTGTCCATCTCTCAGTAGGAAACTGTAACAGCAAGGTTTCTGAAAAGGAAATCCAAGAAGACAGTAAAGAGTCTCTAAGGGAGGATATCTTGTGGTTCCGCTGGGAGTGAGTTTCAGTACGCAGACTTTGAGACTTAGAATTCAGTTTCCCAGAGGCCTTGCGGGGAGAGAGTAAGGGAAAAGGAAGAGCTTTTTTTTGTATGTTCTTTATTTTTTTTTGAATAGTTGAATTTATCAAATAAGAAACCTAAAGGTAAATGAAGTGTTACTAGAAATAGACTTTAGCAAGATTGCTTTTCCAGTCCACTAACGAGTGGAATCAAGGGTCAGAGATTAGGGGGAGGGGTATCAGAGTAGAGGATGAAGAAGGGAAAGGAGGTCTTTCAAGGAAAAAGGAAAAAAAAGGCCAATTGCTAGCAGAAGAAAACCATACCTATGTTACACAATGGCTGAAATTCCTAGAAAGATCAATTGTTTAAACTGTACAGTGTAACAATCATAAACGAGTGTCCCTAAATTGAGCACAGAAGTACAAAATAATCTAACCTCGAAGGTCAGCAGCAAGTCTAACCTGAACTGAAGCAGGAATCTCTAATATCTTAGGCAAGCGGGCACTCAGTGGTCTGAAGACTGGTTTATTTTGCCTATTTTGCTTTCCAGGCTACAAACAGAAGACAAAACAACAAAATGACGAGGCTGCATTTTTTTTTCATGGCATGTGGTAATTAGCCCTCTTCCGTGCGTCATAAGAATATTCCCCATATAGTTTGCCATTATAAATCAACTAGTAACTCATGTCAGAGTAACAAAGAACTACCATTTAATGCATTGCGTGTTACTGTGAGGCATCATTTTCTTGATAGTTTCAGTACATGAGAGTATCATCTGAGACTGAATCCTTGATATCAAATGAGATATATGAAGAAAAAAAACCAAGCATACCAAGGAAAAGTCTGCTGGTTTGCATTCCATTCCTCCTTTTGCTGATGATGACTTTACTCAAGGAAGAACTGAAGGATCATGGATGCTAGAAGAGACCTTGAAGATCATCTATCTACTCTAAGCTATCATGTTTATAGATGTGGAAACTGAGGCAAAGAGAGGCTAAGGAACTTTCCCAGGGTCCCAGAGTTAGTAAGTGGCAGAGTCCAGATTTGAACTTGAGTGATATGACTCTAAATCCAGGCAGATTGCACCTTGCAGATGCTCCCTTACTTAGAAAAAATACATAATTAACCTCGACCCTGGGCAAGTTACTTAACCCTGTTTTCCTCAGTTTCCTCATCTGTAAAATGAGCTGCTGAAGGAAATGGCAAATCACTCTAGTATCTTTGCCAAGAAAACCCCAAGAAAATCCTTGAGGTTCTGACATGACTGAAATAACTGAATGACAACCTTTGCAGCTTGAGAGTCATTCTCAACTCTTTACTCTTCCCTATCCCATTTTTCTTATCATTTCCCAAATCTTATCCATTCTACCCCCCAGCAACAGCTTTCACATCTATCCCTTTCTCTCCACTCCTACAATCACTCTAGTTCAGGTCCTCCTTACTCCTCACCTGGACTATTACAATATAACAATCTCTTCCTCCTCCTAATCCATCCTCCAGATGATTGTCAGAATGATATCCCTGAAGCACCGACCTGAGCATGTCATTCCCCTCCTCAGTCTAGTCTACTGACACCTCATTATTTCTAAGATCAAACGCAAACTCCTCTGTATAATATCTAAAACCTTCTCAACCTGACTCCAACCTCCCTCTCCATGCTTATTATGCATTATTCCCCTTCCCTTGCCCCATAGTCCTGCTAAACTGGCTTTCTTGCTGTCATTCACACATGAAATTCCAAGTCTAATCTCCATTCCTTTGCACAGGAAAAAAACCCAACCTTGGAATGCACTCCCCCCTTACCTCTGCTTCCTAGCCTCCTCAGCCTCCTTCTGTAACACCCCATTACAGCAACATTTTGACATAATGGCCTCTAGGGTACAAATATTTCCCTCCTCCAGCTTTAGGGAGTTTATTTTAAATGAGAAGTTGAGTTCAGCCACAATCAGTTCAAGCCCCCATTTAAGAAAATTCCTAACATTTAGCAAAAGATTGGGCTCTCTGCCTAACTTTACATTTATATCTATTTCTAGTTAACCTCTGATCTCTCTGGAGTTGAAGCAAAATTCAGGTTACTAGAAACAGTGAAGTAATGAAACAGCAGTGAATAGACAGGCACCAAAAGGGGAAGTTGAGGAAAGAGCGGATATTTTCTTGTGACTCCCCTCAGCCTGGGTTTTCTTCTCTGAAATGCCTATATTGCAGATGATCCTCCTCAATATCTCCCTTCTTTGCCTCAGTTTAGTCCCATCTTTGCCCTTCAAAGGTTTCTGGAAAATCACATACTTCAATATCTGGAATTCTTTTCCCTTTGGCATTTGACTAATGATTTATAGACAAGCCTGGAGAGGCAGCTAGGTGGTGCAGTGGGTAGAGCACTGCCCTGAGTCAGGAGGACTTGAGCTCAAATTCAACCTCAGACTCTTGACCCTTAATAGCTGTGTGACCCTAGGCAAGTCACTTTTAACCCCAACTGCCTCACACAACACACACACCCACACACACATACAATTCTTCTTAGAGGCGTGATCAAAGTGCCAAACCTATTAGAACAGATTTTCCTATCTGACATTATTCACTTTATCTAATGGCTTTCAAAGACTTCACATTTGGTCTAAAGTCTTTTGATTGATTGATTAATTGAGGATTGGTTGATTGAGATGTGCTCTCACCTCGTTAAGATATCAGAATGAAAATGGAGTGAGGTGGTTTCAACCCAACTTTACACTTCAAAGATCAGCTCAAACACCACTTCCTAGCTAAGGTCTTTCACAATCCCCCAAGCTTCTACTGCCACCCCCAGGCCCCAACAAAATTACCTTATATTCATTTCATACATATTGTGTAATTACTTATATGTGTACACGTCTCTCCCAACAGAACATAAGTTTCTTGAAAGTAGAGATTGCTTCATTTTTGTCTTTGTCTCCCTAGCACCTAGCATCTTCCTTAGCACAAAGTAGGTGCTTAGCAAATGAACAAATTTTGTCAGGTTTCCAGTGATTCTTACCTTCCTTGCTAATCCTTCTTCCCTCCGGCATTCATAGTGGGCAGTCTTGGCTTTGACCTATATATTCTCATCCTGCTCTCAAAGATGACTGTGCTGAACATTAAAATCGCTTAAGTACTGCTTCACTCTCAGCAGCCATCTCCCACAAGGCATCCAGGGCCCTCATTACTTGCCTCATTATCATCACTGGGATTTTAATCACACCAAAACATTAGCCCCATCACAAATATGTAAAGTAGACAAAGCCTCCTCGCTTCTGCCACCTCCTCTCTCTGCATTCTTATCCTCTTTTTGGAAGTTTCTTCAGTCCTCAGTTGCCCTGTGTTGTCAGGGTACCCTCTTCAGGAAGGAAAGCCATCAACTTCATATTATTACCACTCCCGGGAGTATTTAGACTTTCATTTTATTTTTTTAATTAACAAATCTATTTTCCTTTTCCCTCCTAGTTCCAGCCCCAATGGGGGAAAAAAAGAAAAACAAAATCCTTGTAACAAGTATGCATAGTCAAGCAAAACAAATTCCCTTGTTGGCCACGTCCAAAAAATATATATATTGTTCAAAATAAGCATTTTAAAAGGTCTGTTTGTAGACCTGACAGAGGGAAATATTTACTGCCCCCAAGGAATGAGAATCTAATGGTTGAATTTCAAGCAGAAGTGTTGACCATTGAGAGATATTTGAGGTAAATGGCTTCCCCCTTAGTCTTTATGTTATTCAGTGGATAGAGCACTGGCCCTGGAGTCAGGAGGACCTGAGTTCAAATCCAACTCAGACACTTGACATTTATTAGTTATTTGACCTTGGGCAAGTAACTTAATCCCTCCTCCCAAAAAAGTAGAACGTTATGATTGTTCTCTAACATAGAAGGTCAACTCTACCCCTCATCTCTAGTTGTCTGTCATTCACACAGGATGTCTCTTGCCATGATTCTCTAAATATTTAATTTAAAATATTTAAATAGTAGTAAGTAATAGTTTTAGGGCTGGAAGGGAGCCTGAAGTCATTTCATCCCACCCCCTCACGTTACAGGTGAAATGAAGCAATGAAATTCATTTGACACTGAGAAGTCTCCTTTTAACAATCAGTCACACTTAATGCACCCTTAACTCATTAGGCTACTTAATATAACAAAAGTAGGAGGATTGGTGGTCATTTCAGGGCAGGTGTGAGTCCCTGAGCAAGGGACTGGCAGCCCCCAAACTGATGAGATTACAGCAGCTGAACTCTGAAAGATGGGCTAGACCAAATTCTGGGTAGTTGAAGCTCACAGATAGGGTTGCTATGTGGAATGCCTCCCACGCCAGTCCTAGCAGCTCTATCTCTCCTGCTCAGGCATAGCTCTCCTCACATTTCATCCTCCAGAAGTGACTGTCTGATAGAAAGCTCACACGTGAGATGCTCAGCCAGCCAGCTTAAAGGTTAAAAGCTCTGTCCTCACTGGGAAGAAGGGTAAGGTCTAGTAAGAAGCTAGCCCCCTCTGCTCCCCACGCCCCACTCCTTTGCTAAACTGGTGTCCCCATTGTTGAAATAATGAGAGAGTTCCAGGAGGCTCACTTACTTTGCTTTGCTCCATAAGGAGTCTTCATTCTTCCCATGTTTACAGCCCTGTTTTAGCAGCCAAGACGTTTGCATAATAGGTATTTTGCAGACATGGTTTCATTTCAGATTTGAATTTTTTTAAGCTCACAGGGTGCTTAGCTTGGAGAATCATATGGGCCCCAGGCTGCTTGCATATCCAGGTTGAACCATAGCCCTGCTGACTTTAGCCCTTGCTTACACTCGGGAAATAATTCTTGGGGATCCAACTCAGGCCCTGTCCCCTGGCCCAGGCAGAGTGTGCAGGTCCCCAGAGTTGTCTTAGACATGGAGGTCTCCCTGCCAACTGCCTCACACTCTTTTCTTTGGCTGCCATTTGAGCCCTCGGCTTGCTCCAGGACACACGGCTCTGTGACAGCAGCTCAGGCCGCCACTCACCCCCGCCATTGACATGACCCAGAAATCAGCCTCCTCCAGTTTCCCAGCACTTGCCCTCCTCAGAGCAAGCCCACCCAGCCCAAATTTCACTCACCAAGATTCATCTCTCCCTTTACATTGACCTCTGTTCACCAGAACAGGAGATGACCTCTCATATTTACTTTCAGAAGTGTCAAGGGTTTTTGTTTAATTCCAGTTTTATTCATCCCCCAAAACAGTCAGTGCAAATACTTCCTAACTGCAAACTTCCCAGCCGGTCTTAAATATCAACCAACAGATAATTATTGAATCCCTTTTCACTGTCCAAAGTCCTGTGCTAAGACCTGTGGGAAAGATTAAAAACCACGACACAGTCCCTGCCTTCAAGGAGGTTATACCCTAGCTGAGGGACAGTGAAAATAATGATGGATTTGGGGTCGAAAGAACTCAAATCCCAGCTCTGCCCCTTAACATCTGAGTGATCTTAGTCAAGTCATTCAACATCTTTGGGTCTCAGTCTGCTCATTTATGTAATGAGAACCTGATTAGATGACCTCTGAGGTCCCTTACAGTGCTAGATCTATGATCTTCTTTAATCTTCTAGAACATACACATGATGAGTATTTAACAACATGATTAAGAGTCAGCTGAATAGTACAGATAGTAAATACATTCTTGCATCAGGCAAAGAGCGTTGAATTTGTCATCAGGTGATATGAGTTTGAATCTCAACTCTGCGGCTCAGCCTTATGACCTTGGGCAAGTCACTTAGTCTTCATGGACCTCAGCTTCCTTTTCTGTAAAATGAAGCAGTTAGGCTAAGTAATCTTTAATGTCCTTTCCAGCTTTAGAATGTATGATCCTATGAGTTCAGAGCAAAACAGATCGAGCAAACTTTAAATTAAAAGTGAACGTATAATTTTAAATTTAAAAAAAATTTAATCTCTGCTTTGATCTAGTGCCTAGGCATCCTATTCATGAGCAGACAAGTAACAAGATCACTTTAGGAAGTCTACCCTCTATAAAGACCCTGGCCAACCCACACTGTCCTGACTCCATGGAACCCCCCAAGCTACAGTGTAGGTCGATGGTAGAGATAGAAGATAAAAGCCTGGCAGCTTATATCCTCAACCTAGTGATTTGAAGACATCAAATGCAGCAAAATGAAAAGTACTCTTTCAACCCTTGCATGAGTACATACAATATCTATGGTTCCAAGTTAAAATTCTGTGAATATGATTTTTTTTATAAAAGGATCTAGCATTAAGCAGTTGGGGAACAGGTCCACGAGTATGGGATATTGCATATGCTGTTAGATTTTTTTTTTTGCTATATTGATTGGTTTTGCTAATTATTTTTCATTCCTCTTTTTTCTTTCTAAATAAATTTTTTTATAAGGGATGGCTCTCTGGGATATAGGAACCAATTGAATAATATAAAAACAAAATATATCAATAAAGATTTTTAAACAAATTAGAAATAAAAGAAAAGAACTGTTTTCCTAAAGAGGGAAAGTATGTTATAATGAACTTATTGTAACAGCAAATTTCTGTCACACTAGGATCTGGACAACAATAGGGCAGGACAAGAGGGACCAGGACTGGGAGTTTGGTCAAACCAGAAGAGGCTGCCAAGTTTCATAAGCAGATGGGTCAGTGGCCAGACTCAGGAAGTTCAGCTGAAGTAGGGAGTAGCAGTCAAGGACCATAGGTCTAGGCAGGCAGGCATCGTGCAGACTCCATGGAGGTCAGCTAAGAAGGGAGGGGTGGGGGCTGGAGAAGTAGGCATGCACTGGAATTTAGGCAGGCAATAGCTCCAGAGTCCAGGAAGCAGAAATCAAGAACCCAGACTTGGAAGAGTGGAAAACAAAAGGTCACGTATGCAAATAAAGATCTGGGGCAATCAGGGGTCAGAAACTAGGTCCAGAAAGCTTGAGCAACAAGAGGACAACAACCAGACAAGGCCTTTAAGTAATGAGCACAGGACAGTGGCAGCAAAAATTGAGTTTGATGCTGAGCCAAGGGCTTTAGAAGACTGGGGTCCCTTAATGTGTTTTCTTCCCAGAGTCAGAGCCAGTTTCAAAATGTGAGCAACCTGGAGCCTGCAGGTAGAGGTCAATAGAAAAGTTGACTGGAGAAGGGGAGGAAGGTAGGAAAGGAAAAGCAATAACTGAATTCTAAGTTAGTCTGAATTTCAGCTATCACATTAACATTCTGACAACGATCTCTTAATTGCCAGATCTGATGGCCTCTTCTCAGTCCTCATAATTCTTGACCCTCTGCAGAACTTGACAATGTGTTGTTTAAAACCACCATTAGCTCTTGGATATTCTCCCTTCTCTGGGTTTTCGTGATATCCTTTCCTGGTTCTCCTCCCCATCTGGTTGCTCCTTCTCCATCTCTTTTGCTGGCTCATCACCCATATTTCAACGGCTATATGTGAGTGTCCCCCAAGGCTCTGTACTGGGGCTCTTGTCTCTTTATAATCTCTCTTAATCATCTCTTCAAATTCCATGGTTTCAACTATGGAGAGAAAGAGGGAAGGAGGGAGGGAGAGAGGGAGAGAAACATATATCTATGTGTATGCCCCCTGAACTCAGATTCCAGATCACTAGCTATCTACTAGACATTTCCAACTGGATAACCATAGGCATCTTAAACTTAATATAGCCAAACCAAAACTCATCTTTCTCCTAAAACACAACCCTCTTCTGAATTTTTTTATTTCTCTTCTTTACTTATATAATAAAAGGGTTCAACTAAATCAGAGGATTTTGACGTTTTTAAGTGTGAAGCCTTTGGATCCCTTCTCAGAATAATATTTTAAATGCATAAAATAAAATACATAATATTACAAAGGAAAGCAATTGAAGCATCTATCAAAATTTGTTTTAAAATTTTCTGGACCCCAAGATTTTTAAAGTCCCTTTCACTCTAGTGTTTTATGACTGCAGGACCATACTGTTGCTAATAAATAGTTAAGGACCTCTTGTCTATATTTCATGAAAATGTTCCTACTCAAAGTATAATTATGTATTTGGTATGAGGCAGAATTGTCATTTATGGCTATTAAAAGATCATTACTACTACTAGGTGAGCAATGGCACCCACTCCCAGCTAAAAAATCCATGTTTTCATTCAACTTTCTAGGCTTTGAAGTAGGAAGAATTAAAATCTAAAGTTAGGTTATGATGCTAGACCTCCTTTGATAGATGAGGAAACTGAGATGCAGGGCTAAGTGATCTGCCAAAGGACTCACAGGTATCTACAAGTAGAGATTCAAACCTAGATGCCTGACCCCTAAACTGTACTTTTTCATTTCCCCTCCATTATTATTAATGCCTGTTTCTCTTTTGTTTTTATCCCCATAATACTAAAAGTCTTAATTAGTACTATTTCTTCAATGTCTCCTACTGTGAGTCAATCAAGCAACGACCTCATTCAATCCAATCTCAGTCTAGGTAACCTGGCAAAATTTTGTCACGGTTAAATATGGGACTTGCCTATGAACTAAGAGCAAATAGATACTGGAAATGGAAAGAACAAACAAAAATCTTTCACTGGAGAATGTAGGAGAGGCACAGAAGGAAGCTCTTTTTTCCATGCCTAGGAAGGCACATAGCTAGTGAAACTTCTTTCTTGTCCAAAAAGAGACAATGTAGCTCCTTTAATTATCTTTTTAAAGACACAGATTTGAAGATTGAAAAGAAAAACTTAACTAAATGACATGTGCAGCCCCCCAAGACAATCTATGTTTTTTTTAACCTATATTCTCTAATTTCTCATAGACAATGAGGATTTATGTTTCGGGATCTAGACACTTAAAGAAACATCACCCAAAGAAATTAGCAATAAGCTGTAATGTCACAGATTCCATAGTTCACCCCGTTGCCATTTCAGAAAGTGGGGGAGATCAAAGGTTCTTTCCTCAGGGAAATGGTTCTCTATTAAGAGGGCTTTTCTAATATAAATCACTAAGTGGAACCTGATGAGTTAGAATTTTCAACTTAAAGGAAAGAGTGATTAACCTCCTTTTCTGAAGAGATAACAACTAAGACCCGAATTGCTTTGGCATACATTGAAGAACTCCAAGCATTTTTAACAGGTGAAAAAAATGCAGCCCAGCCTAGCTCACACTTTTCCCCAAGTCACCACTCCTTGAAGTTCTTATATACTTGGTGAGCAAGGGAACTAGAAACCTTTCATTAAAACCTTACTTCTCAGTGTAAGTTCATTACAATAGTTCCATTTGCTCAGAAAATTTGAAGCAATTCAGAAAACTCTTATCCAGTTGTGGAATCATAAGATTCTCCACACTTTTGTTAGGTTCCCAACTCAGCCCAAAGTCATTATGGAAAGAGCACTGGCTTGAAAAGCAGCTTGAATTCCTGAGCCAGATCAGTAACCAACAAGGTGTGGATTTTGAGCATATATTACTTTGTCTTGCTGAGCTATAGCTTCCTCATCTGCAAGATGGTGGCATTAGAAAAGATGATTTCTAAGATCCCTTCCAGGTCCAAGTTTCCATGATCCTAATATTCTCTAAAATAATGATTAATAACCATTCCTTCTAGAATTAGGGCAAGAGGAAGAGGAGAAAAGGGTCAGGATTTCCTTAAGTCAACTTAACGTTCTTCCAGGACATGAATTACATCAGGACAGAACTGTCAATACTGCTTCTGGGATATCAAATCCAGCTTGATGTAAGAAAAACTTCCTAAAAATTAGAGCTTTTCAGTAGTTATTTCCAGAGCTAATGGGTTGCCCCTTGCTAGAAACCTTCCAGCAAAGACTAGAAGAGCAGGTATGTCATAGAGGAGGGTCTTGTACAGGTATGACTTTAATATGGTAGACTCTAAAGTCCTTTCCAGCTCTCAAGTTCCATGAAGCCTGAAGCAAATGCTGACTGTGGCAGCAGGGATAAGTGTGCTTTCAGGGTGGGGGAAAAATCTAAAGCTTTAGACTTTTAGTAAGGTTTCAGGATTTGTCTCTAAAAGAACATAAAGAAATCTGCAACATGCATCAGGACAAAATTCTTCCTTTCCATCTAAAAGTCATGCCCTTTGGCAAAAGCTATAATGGGAAAAGATCAGTAGAGACCTTTAACTGATCACAGAGATTAAAACTGAACATTCAAATGTTCATGTTATAGCCAGTGGTGCCATCTAGCTGCTGCACAGGCATAGTCACTGACTTTAATGCAATGCCCATGGAAAACAGAATGTTGGTACTGCTAAAATATCTGTGTTTTATGTAATCACTGATAAGCATAGCTTTTTCTCCTTAGGTCAAAGATCTTAACTAGTTCTAAATGAGAATCTTTCTATTTGACGCTAAAGTCGTGCTTCTCCATCAGTTAGCTTCTTTTATTCCTTCTGTTCTTCATCCTCTCATCAAGAGGATGATCTCCTTTCTCCTTCAGCATTACCTTACCTGGGCTAACTGCTTAAAACCCCCCGCATCTCAGTTTCCTCATCTGCCAAATGGAAATAGCATCATTTACACCACTCATATCACTGGGCCAAAGTGAGTTCAAAATGAACTAATGAATGTAAAGGGTCTCATCAGCCCTAAAATACTACATCTATGCAAGTGACTATTAGTACTGGTTTTATACCTAAAAATACAGTCTGAAATCTGTGTATACCATGACTATTGGCTAAAGATCAGAAACTGGTTAAGGAAGATTTATCATGGGCCCTCTCCAAGGAAATTTAGTTATAGAACTAGTGAACTTTCTTCATGACAAGGTGTCATGAGTTGGGCTTGGAGTCAGGAAGATTTGGCTTCAAATTCCACCAATGACAAATTAATTGTATAACCCTGGGTTATTTATTTAACTTCTCTCAATTCTAGTTTCCCCATCTGTAAAATGGGGATAATAGCAGCATTTACTTCACAGTGTTATTGGGAGGATCAAATGAGATAATATCTATAAAGTGCTTTTGTGAATTTTTAAGTTTGTTTGCTATTATTAATATTTTAATTCTAAGACAAGAAATGGATCAAATCCTTGCCACCAGGGCAGGGAAGCAGGAAGAGGTGTCTTAGAGAAGATTGTTGTTGTTTGTCTTTCATTATCAAAGAGGACCGCGACATTAGGAAGGTGATGCCATGACTTGCAAGGGAATTGGATTTCAGTGAGGAAGGGCTGTGCAAGGTCACCAGCCTCACTTTCTCCTTGAGAGCCATCAGAGTCCAGTGGCAAGATAGTGATGAGGACGACTGGAGATGGCCCTGCCCTAGGAAAGAATTCTCCTTAAAAAAAGAGGCCATCATCAAAAAGAATAAGGGTGACACACAGAAGGGTGACAAGCCAGAGTCTAGCAGATTAACAGATCCAAAGTGTTGAGTGGGAGGCACACAGCTATCTAAAGCCAGAAAACCCACACAGAATCAGGAAGAACATGTCAAATGGGGAACCATAATTGGAAGAAAAATCATAATTTCCCACCCAATGTATTGTCCAAGACTTCTGTTTTGACTGCATTACTTGCTATACTTTTCCCTGAGCTTAAGCAGCACGGTCCCTGGGGACAGAAATAAAACGAGGCTCCAATATGATTATAAATTTCCCTTGAGTTGAATTAGTCAAATATATTAATAAAATAGCTAAAGTTTATGTAGTACTTTAAGGTTTGCAAAGTACACATAATATCGCATTTGTGCCTCACAACAGCCCTGTGAGGTAGAAGTCACTATTACCCTCATTTTAGAGATAAGGAAACTGAGTCTGACAGACATTAGGAAATTTCCCCAGAATCCCATAGTTATCATGTGTCTGAGGCAAGTTTTGAATTCAGGTCTTCCTGATTCTAAATCCAATGCTTTATCCACTACACCACATAGCTGCCTTATTAAATAAAACTCCTTTAAGTTCAGCTATTGATGTTCACTGATTACGAAGGTGGTCATTCTACTTTCTAGGATATCAAGCAAATGTGGTACCTCTTGGAACATCCTAAAACAAAATTGTTCTAGACCAGTAGTTCTCAACCTTCCTAATGCCGCGACTCTTTAATAGTCGTATGTGGGCATGTCTGCATGTGGGCAGACCTGCCTGGAGACAGATAGAGGAGGTTCCTAAGGCCATCGGAAATATGTGTTTTCCGATGGTCTTAGGCGATCCCTGTGAAAGGGTCGTTTGACCCCAAAGGGGTCACGACCCACAGGCTGAGAACCGCTGTTCTAGACAATCATTCCTTCATGGATTAGAGGGCCCTTCAAAGTAATAATATAAGGCACATCTCTCTAATAAACTCACATTTTTTAATTCTGACAGATGAGTTAGGAAAGACTTTTGCCCTCTCTGCATCTCCACAAATGAAGATAATTAGATAAAATGTAATGATAGAGTAATCTCCATATCCAATAAGGGCTGAAAAAAAGATGAAATGTTTGAAATTATAGCAGGATGTAAATGTGAAGTAATAGCACTACAAAGAGTTACCATGAGATACTTATCCCTTCCTTTTAACAGGTTTATTCACCTACCTGGGGTTCCTTTCTTTGCTTGGTCTGACCTAGACAGAAAGACATATTAAAGGTCTGTCGCTATCTTATGATTCCATGCTCTCAAAACTTATTCACAGATGACATGAATTTCTGAGAAAAGGGAACAAGGGGCATACAAAACAGACCTTCACCCACTACGGAAGGATAGTCCCTTCTGTTTTAAAGCTACATCTCTCTCAACTCTCCTGCACTATGCACACTTCATCCCTCACCCTAAAAAAGATATGTATCTAATAGATTGTTTCTCTTCTTAAATGCTGTATGTCTTCTCTACAAATCATCCTCTAAATACTGATGTTCTATTAAGGGATAATTCTGAAGTGAGTCAGGTAAAAAGAATTATCTTCTGTCTTCATAAATAAGTAACAGAATAGATAATTTTATCCTGTTGAGCTGGTTTTACAATGTCTCACTGATGTCTATCCCATCTATTCCTCCATCAGGAATTTCAGACCTAACTGGGCATCTTGCTATCTTTCTTGCCTCTACCCCTCTTCACCTCACCTGAAATGGCCATTCTCCAGACCTGGTCTCTAGAGACCATCCTTCCCCTCTCCCCACGCTCCCTTGAAAATCTAATATACTTGTCTTTGGAAATTCACCTTGGGCCAAACTGTCTTGATTGGTGACTGAGTGATTTCAAACTCTCCTAACCAGCTACATATATCTAATGAATCCCTGACCATGTGTTGCATTCCCATCTGGAAAGAAACAAGCATAAATCAAATACCTCCTACGTGCCAGGCAATGTGCTAAGCACTTTCACAAATAATTATCTCATTTTATTCTTATAATTACCCTATGGGGTAGGTGCTATTTTACATACAAGGAAAATGAAGCAAATTGAGATTAAATTACATGCTCAGGATCACACAGTTAGTAAGTGTCTGAGGCCACATTTGAACTCGGGTCTTCTCAACTCCAGGTTTTTTTCCACGAAGCCACCTAGCTAGCTATCTTGACATCTTGCTAGCTGCATTACCACCATTCACACGCCTACCCACTATCAACCTTGACACTTTCCTACCTCTTGCTCTGGGAAAAGTAACCAAATCAATATTAGCATTTATATTGGAAAGGGTTTAAAACAAGCAACTGCTCAGGTCTTTGCTGATGATCTCTGTGATTCCCTTAGACCAAAATTCCCTTCCCTGGCCATAACTTTCATGAGTGTGTGTGCGTGTGTGTGTGTGTGTGTGTGTGTGTGTGTGTGTGTGTGTGTGTGTGGTCTCCCCTTACTAGAATGTAAGCCTCTGGAATACAGAAACTATCCCACTTTTGGATCTGCAACTTAGCACCTAGCACAATACCTAATCCTTAGCAGGCTCTTGACAATACTTTTTATTAATTTAATCAGACCTATGAAATTGACTCAGATCTCTATTTCCTTTTATTAATCAGATGTCTACATATTTGTATATGAAGAACTGAGGCCATTATTACTGCTGCTCTTCCTAGATATGGTTTTCTGTAAGTTAATAGACCTCTCTACTTCCAACAAACATCTATGTTGTACCTTTATTTCCTTGTTAATACCTGGCTTCACAGATATTCATTGTTTTCTTCTTTCCATTCAGTTTTTAGTGTAAAGCCCTTTTAATCAGTTCCATATGTCTCCATGCAAATATATGCTCATTGTCTTTCATTGGTTTCATTCTATGCCCACTTGATCAACTTTGAAATCCAGATCCTTTCACTGACATTATCTTCCTATGGAACTATTCACTTATCATGTCCATCTCACTTTTCTAAAGACTCTACCTTCAACTGACCAAAGCAGTGAAAATACTACTTTTGCCCTGAAATTTATGAGTTTCTTGCCTGGAACTTTGCAATCTAAAAAGGATTTTTAAATTCTTTCTGACACCATCACCTTCTTTATATGCATCACCAGAAATGGGTAGCCCACATCATTTAACAAGTCCCAGGAGGCTCTCCAATAACATCCCAGAAGACAATCCATCCTAGGAAAGCTCTCTGCTCTTCATGTCAGATTGATAGACAGTTACTTCAGGACAAAAGAGTTAACAAGAACTAGGACTCATCTGTGGTTGATCTTTTTAAAATATTCTTTTTTTCATTTTGAGTTCCAAATCCTCTCCCTCCATCCAGCTCTTCCTCAACTCATTGAGAAGGCAAACAATATGAGACCCATTAAATATGTGAAGTCATTGAAAACGTATTCCCATATTGAAAAAAAATCCCTGTTGCAAAAAAAAAAAAGCAAGAAAAAATTTTAAATGAAAAAATTGTTTCAATCTATACTTAATCAATTTTTTCTCTGGAAGTAGATAACCTTTTTCATGCAAGTCTTTTGAAATTGGCATGGATCATTGTATTGATCAGAGTACCTAAGACTTTCACAGTTGATCATTGTCACAATATTGCTATTACCGTGTACAATGTTCTGGTTCTGTTCACTTTATTTTTCGTTAGTTCATATATCTTCTCAGGCTTTTTCTGAACCAATCCTTCTCATCATTTCTTATGCCACAATAGTATTCCATGTACAACTTGTTCAGCCATTCCCTAACTAATCCCCTTAATTGAGGCATCCCCTGAATTTCTAAATCTTTGTCACCACAGAAAAAACTGCTATAAATATTTTGTATTCCTTTCCCTTTTTATTTGATCTCTTTGGGATATAACCTAGTAATGGTATTTTGGGACTAAAGGGTATGCACAGTTTTATAACCTTTTGGGCATAGTCCCAAATTGTTCTTCAGAATGATTGGAGTAATTCACAATTCCACCAACAATGCAGTAGTGTCCCTATTTTTCCATATCCTCTCCAGCATTTGTCATTTTTCCTTTTCTGCCATGTTAGTCAATCTGATAAGTGTTAGGTGGTGCATCAGAACTGTTTTAATTTTTGTTTCTCAGTGATTGAGAGCATCTTTTTTATATGACCATAGATAGCGTTGACTTCTTCTGAAAACTGCCTGTTCATATACTTTGAGCATTTGTCAATTGGAAAATGGCTCTTATTTTTATAAATTTGACTCATTTCTTTGCATATTTATGAAATGTTTTTTTACATTTTTATTAAAGAAACTTGCTATTTAAAAAATCCCATTTTCCTGCTTTCCTACTAACTTTGGCTGCATTGGTTTTGTTTGTGAAAAAACTTTTTGAATTTTATAGAATCAAAATTCTCCATTTTGCCTCCCACAATCCTCTCTATCTCTGGTTTGGTCATAAAATCTTCCTTTATCCATAGAACTGACAGGTAATTTTTTCCGTGCTTCTTTCATTTGTTTTTGTGCTGATCTCAGTATTTGGTGAGATATTGGTCTGTTCCTAGTTTCTGTCAGGCTGCTTTCCAGTTCTCCCTGAATTAGTAGTTCTTGACCCAAAAACTTGGACCTCACATTTATCAAACACTAGATTACTGTGGTCATTTTATCTTTGTACGTTGTATACCTAATCTATTCCATTAATCCACCACTCTATTTATTAGCCAGTGTTACATTGTTTTGATGACACTTTATAATATAGTTTGAAATCTAGTACTGCTAAGCCACCTTCCTTCACATTTTTTATTTATTCCTGTGATATTCTTGAACTTTTGTTCTTTCAGAAGAATTTTGTTATTATTTTTCCTAGCTCCATAAAATAATTCTTTAATAGTTTGATTGGCATGACACAGAATAAGTAAATAAATTTAGAAAGAAGTGTATTTTTTATTATGTTGGCTCAGCTTATGAATTTCTCCAAATGCTGAGATATGTTTTATTTTTGTGAAGCGTTTTGTAATTGTGTTCATAAAGTTCCTGGGTGTGTTTTGGCAGGTAGACTCCAAAGTATTTTACATTGTCTGCAATTGTTCTAAATGGAATATCTCTTTCTATCTCTTCCTACTGAGTTTTGTTGGTAATACATAAAAATGCTGATGATTTATGTGGGTTTACCTTATCTACTATAACTTTGCTAAAGTTGTTAATTGTTTTAACTAGTGTTTTAGTTGGTTCTCCAAGAATATCATCACATTATCTGCAAAAAAGTGATATCTCATTACCTATTCTTATTCCTTTAATTTCTTTTTTTTGTCTTATTGCTATAAAGCTAGTATTTCTACTGTAACATTAAATAATAACTGATAATAGACATCCTTGCTTCACCTTGAATCTTATTGATAGAGCTTCTAGTTGATTCCCATTCCAGATAATGTTTGCTCTTGGTTTTAGATGCACACTACTTACATTGTAAGAAAACTTGATTTATTCCAAGTTTTCTAGTATTTTTAATAGGAATGAGTGTTGTATTTTATCAAAAGTGTTTTTTGTATCTATTGATATAATCATATGATTTTGCTGGGTTTTGCCCTTGTGTAATGGTAATGGGATTTGAAGATCTTCCATGCCCCTTGAATTTGCTGATGTAGCAGGAAGCAGTGGGGCAGGAAGGAGCTGGAACCAAGTAGGAGCCAGGCTGGAGTCAGCATGGTGACTGGAAGCATGGCAGCAGCGGCAGCACGAACTTTTTTTTTTTTGGACCAGCCAGAACTTCTGCTAAGGACTCCTACTGAGAACTGCCAAGCACAGGAACTGCGGGAGGGCGGGAGCTGCTGGGAGCAAGCTGCGTGGAGGCTGAGCAGTTACCATGAATGAGGAGAGGAGGATCTCTGCCTGAGGTAGCGTGTTCTGTTTTGAAGGCTTGAGAATGTGGGTGTTTACTGCATTAACTATGTGTGCCAACTCTGTGGCTACTGTGATGGCTTTGACTTTCTGGTTTGGGGACTCAGTTTTCTGGTATTTGAATAAATGTTCCAGCTATGTAGAGAGCTTGTTACATTTTGTGATTAATAACCATATCAGCATATTTATAGTTACCGTAGGCATTGTGAATGCTGCATGTTGATACACCTTGATGTAATCAGTTATGCTTATAGTTTTCCTAATATCTAAAAAGCCCTGAATTCCTGATATAAATCCTACCTGATCATAGTTTATGATCTTTGTGATATATTGCTGTAGTCTCCTTGCTAGTATTTTTATTTAGAATTTTTGAATCAATATTAATTAGGGATTGTATAATTTTTTCCTCTGTTTTTGCTCTCCCTGGCTTAAACATCAAAACCATATTTGTGTTAGAGAAGGAATTTAGTAGGATTCCTTTTTTATAGCTTAGATAGTATTAAAACAAAATGTCTATATTTTTTGTTTTTAATAGTATTTTGTTTTACTTCATACTGGAAAGCAATATGGCAGAAATGGCCCAATATCTCACACCATTTACCAAGATAAGTTCAAAATGGATACATAACCTAGATATAAAGAGAAATTTTATAAGAAAATTAGAAGAACATTGAACATATTACTTATCAGACTTATGGATAGATAAATAATTTATGAATAACCAAGAGATAGCAAAATTAGGTGCAAAAAAGATACTATTTATTACATTAAATTAAAAAAGGTTTGCACAAATAAAATTAATAAAGCCAAGATTAGTAGGAAAGCAGGAAATAGGGTGGGGTGGGGTGGGGAAATTTATAGACAGTTTATCAGATAATGTTCTCATAGCTCAAATATATAAAAAACTTTGTAAAATAAGAATACAAGTCATTCCTCAATGGATAAATTATCAAAGAATATAAACAGCTTTCCAATGAAGAAATAGAAATAATTTATAGTAATACAAAAATGCTTTAAGTCATTATTGATTAGAGAAATACTGATTAAAACAACCTGGAGATAACATTTTACACCGACCAAATTGGCTAAAATGATAAAAGGGGAAAGTGACAAATGTTGAAGAGGATGTGGAAAAATTGGGACACTAATTCATTGTTGGTGAAATTATGAACTGATCCAATAATTTTGGAGAGCAATCTGGAATTATGCCCAAAGAGTTATTAAACTACCTATAACCTCTGACCAGCAATACCACTACTAGATCTATTTCCAAAGATGATTGGGGAAAAAGGAAAAAAACTTAAATTTCTTTCTTTTTTTTTTTTGCTTTTTGGAGGGCAATTGGGGTTAAGTGACTTGCCCAAGGCCACATGGCTAGTTTTTGTGTTAAGTGTCTGAGGCCAGATTTGAACTCAGGTCCTCCTGACTTGAGGGCTGGTGCTCTATTCACTGTGCCACCGAGCCACCCCCAAAAACTTAAATTTCTAAAATGTTTGTAGCAGCTTTCTTCACGGTGGCAAAGAACTGAAAAAACTGCAAGAATGTCCATCAAATGGGGAAAGATTAAACAAGTCATGGTATATGACTGTGATGGAATACCATTGTGCTGTAAGAAATGATGAGCTCAAAGACATGGAAAGGCTTGCACTAAATAATGAAGAGTGAAATGAGCAGAATCAAGAGAATACTGTATATAGTAACCGCAATATTGTTTTAAGAATTACTTTGAGCAAATATGTCGTTTTTCCTATTATAAATACCCAAATTAACTACAAAGGACCTATGAAGGAAGACATTATGTGTATCCAGAGAAAGAACTGAAAAATAGAAGTATAAAAGAATAATTTTACACATATATTTATTTGTGTCTAATGATGGCTAGAGATGGCTACTCTAGGGTAGGGAGAAGGGAAGAAAAAACAAGAAATTTAGATGATAATTTTGTTGTATATTTGAAAGAAATAGAAATTTGTGCTCAGTAGATTTGCAGTTTCATGTACAATTATCTTTTTTATGTTACTATGTTATGGAAATGCTTGATTTATTCTATAAATTAAAAATAAAATTTTAAAAATTGAGTTCCAAATTTTTCTCTCTCCCTTCCTTTCCCTCTTCCAAAAATGGTAAGCAATTTGACATAGATTATATATGTACAATCATGGAAAACATATTTCCATATTAGTCATATTGTAAAAGAAGAAACAGAACAAAAGGGAACACACACATACACACACAAAATAAAAGTAGTATATACTTTGATATGCATTCAAAGTTTACCAATTCTTTATCTGGATATGGATAGCTTTTTCCCTCATGAGTCCTTTGAAATTGTTTTGGATCTTTGTATTGAGGAGAATAGCTAAGTCATTCACAGTTGATCATCACACAATGTTGCTGATACTGTGTACAATGTTCTACTGGTTTTGCTCTTTTCACTTTGCATCAGTTTGTGTAAGTTTTTCGTGTAAGTTTTATAGATTTTTCTGACACATGCCTGCTCACCAATTCTCATTACACAATAGTATTGTGTAGCATTCATATACCACGTTTTGTTCAGCCATTCCCAATTGATGGGCATCCCCTCAATTTCTAATTTTTTTGCCACCACATAAAGAGTTGCTGTAAATATTTTTGTGCATGTAAGTCCTTTTCTCTTTTTTTATGATCTCTTTGGGATATAGACTAAGTAGTGGTATTCCTGGATCAAAGGGTATTTACAGTTTGATCGTCCTTTGGACATAGTTCCAAATTGCTCTTCAGAATGGTTGGATGTAGCACCAATACAGTATTTACATCACCAATGGTCACTATAAATATACCTGCATAGTGCTCAATCACAAAATATAACAGACTCTCCATATAGAAGGCAGAAGCAAAACATTTATCCAGACACCAGAAACCTAAATCCCAAAACCAATAAGACCATTCCATCATAGTAGCAAAGAAGTTAATAAGTTATAACAGCACAGAAAGCCACAGCATCCTTTAGCCTTCCTACAAACCAGTAGAAGCCTAGTGGTCACAGCAGGTGGCAAACACAACTGTTACTCACAAGCCTGTCTCCCTTGGATTAGTCCTCTCCTCCCAACCATGTCTAGCTGCTCTGATTCCCAGCTTCCTGTGGGCTCTGCTCCACCCTTCAGTAAACTCCTCCCACCACAGGTTTCATGTGAGTACATTCAACCTTTTGGGGGCAGAGTATATTTTCAAAGCAGGGAAGGTCTTCAAATTCGCTTAGGCTTATTAAGGGGCAGGGAAGATTTTCAAATTACTATTACTATTACATTGGATCAGATCACAATTCCACCAGCAGTGCATTTGTGTCTCAATTTTCCCATATCTTCTCCAACATTTATCATTTTCCTTTTCTGTCATAATAGCCAATCTGATAGGTGTAAGGTGTTACCTCAGAGTTGTTTTCATTTTGCATTTCTCTAGTCAAAAATGATTTAGAACATTTCTTCATATGAATATAGATAACTTTGATTTCTTCATCTAAAAACTGCCTATTCATATGCTTTGACCATCTATCAATTGTGGAATGTCGTTTTAAATGTTCTTTAAATGTCTGGTAGAATTCACTGGTAAATCCATTTAGTACTGGAATTTATTTCTTATGGAGTCATTTGTAACTTGTTCAAGTTTTTTCCTAAAATAGATTATTTAAGTATTCTATTTCCTATTCTTTTAATCTTGGGATTTATATTTTGTAAGTATTCATCCATTTTGTTTAGATTGTCAGTTTTAATGGCATTAATTGGATAAAATAGCTCCTAATAATTATTTTAATTTCATCTTCATTAGGGGTATATTTATTTTTCTCATTTTTGATACTGATAGTTTGGTTTTCTTCTTTCTTTTATTGAATGTAATTTTTATTACATCATAACCTGAAAAGAACGCATGTAACATTTATGCTTTTCTACAGGGCATATTTCTTTCTACTCCCATTCAATTTTCCCTAAAGGTCTATCATATCTAACGTTTCTAAAATTCTACTTATCTCTTAACTTATTTCTTATGTATTTTACAGTTAGATTTACCTAGTTCTGAATGGGGAAAGTTGAGGTCCCCCACTGGTATAGTTTTACTGTCTATTTTCTCCAATAAATCATTTAACTTTCCTTTAAGTATCTGGATACTACATGATTTGGTGTGCATACATTTAATATTGATATTATTTTATTTTCTAGGATACCTTTTAGCAAAATGTATTTTCCCTGATTATTTCTTTTATTTAGTTCTATTTTTGCTTTTGCTTTGTCCTAGATCATGATTGCTATCCCTTCCTTTTTCACTTTAGCTGAAGTATAGTAGATTCTTTTCCGGTCCTTATTTTAACTCTGTGTCTTTCTGTTGCAAGTGTGTTTCCTGTAAACAACATATTGTTGGATTCTTATTTCTAATCTATTCTGCTATCCGTTTCCCTTTTATGGGTGAGTCCATTCCATTCACATTCACCCTTATGATTACTAACTGTGTATTTGCCTCCACCCTATTTCCTCTTCCTCTTTCTTCTTCTTCTTCTTCTTCTTCTTCTTCTTCTTCTTCTTCTTCTTCTTCTTCTTCTTCTTCTTCTTCTCTGCTTCTCTTTTTCTTCTGCTTCTTTTGCTTCTTTTCTTCTCTTCTTCTGCTTCTTTTCTTCTTCTACTTCTTGTTTCCCCCTCTTCTCTCTCTCTCTCTCTCTCTCTCTCTCTCTCTCTCTCTCTCTCTCTCTCTCTCTCTCTTTCCTCCTCTCTCTCTCCCTGTCTCTCATTGAAAGTCTGCTAAACTTCTGACCACTGCCTCCTTTAATCTCTCCTCATTCTTATTATCTTTCCCTTTTCTTTTAGGCCTCTTCTTCTCCTACTTCTCTCTTAGGCAAAACAGATTTCAATAACTGAGTGTGTGATATAGACATATATGTATATACTTAACTGCAGCCCTTTGACTGAATCTAAATTTCACAGAACAAATTCCCTTAACAAAAGGTTTTGTTCTGTAAAACTTGGACTCAGTCAAAAGGCCACATCCAAGGACCTAGAAGGCCACATGTGTCCTTGAGGCTGCAGGTTCGCTACCCCTAATTCTAAATAAAACACATATATCACACAGAGAGATATATGTACATATGTGTGTTTAAATATTCTTCCCTCCTTGAACCAGTTCAAATGAGAGTGAGGTTCAAGCATTGCCTGCTACCACCACCCCATTTTCCTCTCCACTATAAAAGCTCTTCTTTCTGCCTTAATACTGATAAAGTTCTTAGGAATTACGTCTATTTCATTAATCCATTTTTCTCTTGAAGGATCATACTCAGTTTTGCTGGGTAACTTATTCTTGGTTGTAATCCTAACTACTTCAGCTTTTGGAATGTGAAATTCAAAGCCCTCCGCTCTTTTATAATGGTAGCAGCTAAATCTTATGGGATTCTGACTGTAGCTCTACAACATTTGAATGATTTTTTTCTAGCTGCTTTCAGTATTTTCTCCTTGATCTGGGAGCTATAGAATTTGGCTATAATATTCCTGGGAGTTTTCATCTTGGGATCTCTTTCAGGAGGTAATAAGTGAATTTTTTCAATTTCTATTTTGCCCTCTGGTTCTAAACTTTCAGGGCAGTTTACCTTTATCATTTCTTGAAATATTTTTCTAGGCATTTTTTTAAATCATGGCTTTCAGATAGTCCAATAATTCTTAAATTATCTCTCCTCAATCTATTTTCTAGGTCAATTGTTTTTCCAATGAGATTGTTCACATTTTTTTTTCATTCTTTTGACTTTGTTTTATTGTGTCTTGATGTCTCATGGAATCATTAGCTTCCACTTGCCTAATTCTAATTTTTAAGGAATCATTTTATTTAATGAGGTTTTGTACCTCTTTTTCTACCTGAATGAAACCGCTGTTTAAGGATTTATTTTCTTTAGTACTTTTTGTGCCTCTTTTACCATGCTGTTTTTTCATGATTTTCTTGCATTGCTCTCATTTCTTTTCCCAATTTTTATTCTATCACATTTAATTTTCAAAATCTTTTTTTTTGCTCTTTCTTTAGCTCTTTTAGGAATTCTTGTTGGTCTTATGTCCAACTTGCATTTTTTTTCTTTGAGGCTCTTCCTATAGAGATTTCTGTGTCATTGTCTTCTGAGTTTGTGTCTTGAACTTCTCTGTCCCCATAGTAGCTTTTTATGGTCAGGTTCTTTGTTGTTGTTGTTTGCTTATTTTTCTATCCTATTTCTTGACTTTGAACTTTTATATTAGACTTGAACTTTGCTCACTTGGGGGTTGGGGGTGGCACAGAGTAGTCATTGTCTCAATCTTGAGGTTTTATTCACTCTGGGGTTTCCACGGTTAATTTTAGGGATTTGTAAGTTTCAGTGCTTCCAAGATAGTGTTATCCAAGAAGAGGCATGATCACTACTCTCCTGGTCTGCATTCTAGTTCTTACCCAGGAAGGGCCCTTACCCCCTTGCAACTGCAAGTACTACCACACTTTTCTTTGCCTTGGAAATGCTACCAGCAACTAGGACCCTTGTTCTTTCTCTGACCTGGCACTACGATCAAGAACTCTGTTCTGCTACCCTAGAACTGCAGCAGGAACTGGGAAATGGGCAGTGAAAGTGTCGTATGGCACCCAGACCTGTACCCAGTGCCCACACAGTTATCTCTTTTAGTATCTTTCTGCTAAGTTGGCCAATCCCTTTACTGTCTTCTAGGTGGTGAAAGCTCTAAGAACCATTGCTGCTGATGTCACAGTCATTGCCTCCAAGGCCCACAGCTTGTGTGGTAGGAGCCAGCCCCACTCCAGAGTCATAGACCTTTCTTCCTACCTCCTAGGTTGTGTTGGGCTGGAAATATGTCTCATTCCAAACTTTTATTGGCTATACCACTCCATTTGATGCATTATTGTAAAGTTATTTAGAGGAGAATGTTGTTAGAATAAGGCTGGAATGCTCCTTCTACTCCACCATCTTGCATCTACATCAACTCATGTTGGTATAAATGATCACTACTAGATGTTGTCTCTTCTGGTGGCACCTGTGGATCTTCACCATCATACCATGGAGCAAAAGAAACTACTTCTTCCTTAAAAGGCCCAGCTCTACCTTCTATAAGAATAGCCTCAAACCAAATACACACCTCTGAAGGTTTAGTGGTCATTTTTTTCACTTCCTCCTCTGTGTCACTCTCTTTACAGTATACTGAAACTACAGGAACTCCCAGTTGCTTCTGGAGGTTTTTCTTTTCTTTTTTGTATCTCCTTGTTATTTCAGGGAACATTTCATTCCCCTGATAAACTAGAAAGATCAGAGATACATATACATATTTGTGATGGGTATTGCTTTTTTTACCTTCTCACTGAGTGAACTGAAAATTAAATTAAATTTTTAAAAAAAGAAAAAATTTTTAAATAAATCATCTTTAGGATCTATAGATAAGGTTCAAACAAGGGATAATGATAATCACAGAAGATAAAATAGACAATTTGATTAGATAAAATGTAAATAGTTTTACACAAACTAAACTAAGACAGGTAAATTTTAAAGTGAAGTGGGGGAGGGAATCTTTGCAGCAAATTTCTCCAAGATATATAAGGAATTAATTCAAATTCATAAAAACAAGACCCATTTCCCCAAATATGAAGTAGAAGATATGAAAAAGTAGTTTTGAAAGGATGAAATTCAAACTATCAACAGTCATATGAAAAATGCTCCAAAATCACTAATAATCAAAGCAATGAAAATTAAAGCAGCTCTGAAGTTCTACCTCACAAGCATCAGATCGGCAGAGTTGATAAAAGAAAGGGAAAAACCAACTCTTGGAGGTTCTTTAGGGAAAGCAGCTGACCAGTGCACTACTGATAGTGCTATGAATTGGTCCAGCTATCATGGAAAGCAATTTGAAACTATCTCCCAAGAGACACTAAACTGTACATAATCTCTGACCCAGCTATACAACTACTAGGCCTATACTTCAAAGAGATAAAAGAAAGCAAAACACTCATATATACAAAAAGAT
>CM053580.1:293100772-293127033 GCA_028627135.1 Pseudochirops cupreus | reverse complement strand
TATACAACTACTAGGCCTATACTTCAATGAGATAAAAGAAAGCAAAACACTCATATATACAAAAAGATTTCTAACCGTTCTTTTTGGAAATTAAGGGAATGTTCATATATTGGGAAATGACTGAGCAAATTATAGATACAAACATATTGGATATTATTGGATCATAAGAAATGACAAAAGAGAAGACTACAGAGAGACCTTGAAAGACTTGTATGAATGGATACACACTGAAATGAACAGAACCAAGAGAACAATTTACGTGATAACATTATAAAGAAAAACACCTTTGAAAGATTTTAATATCTCTGATGAACATGATAACTAACCATGACTCCAGAGGATTGTTGAGTAAGCATGCTACCCACCCTCTTGACAGAGGGGTGCTGGACTCAAGAATCAGAATTAGATACACATTTTTGGACATGGAAAATGTTTGGATCTGTTTTGCTTGACTATATTTGGTTTAGTAGAAGGAGTCTGTTTTCCTTTTTTTATTGGTGAAAGAGGGAATTCTGGGAAAGGAGGGAATTCTTGGAGGGAAGGGGAATTAGAAACAGGGCCCAAGAAGAAATAAAAGGGAATCACTGAAGCATTTTTAAAAGCATATAAAAAAACTAAAGAAATTGAAAGGAAACATAGACAAACAGAACAGCTTTGAAAGAAAAATTTTGAATTCCATATGCTTTTTTTGAAGTTAAGTTGTAGTGTTCACTTCATTTCAGCAGCACACAGACTAAAGTTGGATCTTTACAGAGATTAGCATGGCTCCTGTACAAAGAAGACACACAAATTCATATTTCCTTCCCAAAAAAGCAAGCTACATATAACATTCACATTTTCATGTAAAATTCTCTTTCTGTTTCATATATGAAAAACATTTTTATGTTAAATTCAGAATAAAAATTTTTTAACATATTTGACAATTTCTTCTGGTAAACATATAGACAAGATGGAGAGATATAGACTAGGCAAATAATTAGTTGGGGTCAGAACTGAATGGATGATCAGATCCAAAGAGTGATCAAAAATGGATCAATTTCCATCTAAGAGAGTTCTGTAATTCTTCAAAGATCTCCCCATGACCCTTTTCTCATCAATGTTTTTTATCAGTGATTTAGATAAAGGCATGGATACTATACTTATGAACTTTCCAAATTAAATTAAGTGAGGAAAGATAATTAACCCACTAGGTCAGTGCTTCTTTAACTGTGGATCACGACCTCATGTGGGGTCATGAAAATCTGGCAAAAGTAAAAGGTTTCTGAAAGCACAATGACCAAAATTAATTAAAAATCAAATGCATAATGAATCCAAGTTGTTTCTGGCAATACTTGCCTTGTTGCATCACACAACTTCACTACAACCTTGTTTCTGAACACACAGCATGCTCCCTTTGCACTGCACAAGCCCTCAGGCCATGCAACCCTGCCAAATCATGAAAAGGGGTCACTAGTGGAAAAAGTTTAAGAAGCCCTGCTAGATGACAAAATCAGATTAGGAAAATATCTTGACAAGCTAGAATAATGAACTAAATCTAGAAAGATTAAATTTAATGGCAAAAAATATAAAGTAACCATCTGGATTAAAAACTCAACTGCACAAAAACACAATAGTAGAGGTTTGGCTCTCATAACAAAAATACCAGTGTATTTCAGTACCCCACAAGATGAACAAGAGCCAAAAGAGTGGTATGACTATCAAGGGAAACAAAAGCTAATATGCCTATAGGCTACAATTATAAAAGTATTAGGTTCAAAACTAAGGAGATAGTGGTTCCACTGTATATTGCCTTCCTCAGACCACAACTGGAATATAATGTTCACTCCTGGAGCTACAATTTAGGAACAATGGCAATCTGGAGGCTCATTATCTTCCCCTCCCCCCCCCAAAAAAACCATCCCTTTCCCTAACCTCCCTGCTTCTGCTGAGGACACCACCATCCTTCTAGTCCCCTAGGTGCACAGCCTCATAGTCATCCTCCACTCTTCCCTCTCCCTCACCGCCATATCTTATCATCAGTCTCAAGCTTTTGCAAAGGCATCTTGGATGGTCTCCTGCCTCAAGTCTGTCCCCTCTTCCATACACCCTCCACACAGCTACCAATCTGACATTCTTCAAACATAGGTCTAACCAGATCTCTCCCCTACTCAGTAACTGTGATGACTCCCTATTTCTTCTAGGATCAAATATAAATTCTTTTGTTTGACATTTAAAGCTCTTCATAAACTAAAACAAGTCTGCCTTTCTTAGATTTCATAGATGTTATTCCTTTCCACATACTCTACAACCCAGTCACACTGCTCCATTTACTGTTCCTTACACATGATCCTCCTCTCCCATCCCCATTCCTTTGCAATGACTGTCCCCCATGCATGGAATGCTATTCCCCTTCACCTTCATCTCTGACTTTCCCTGGCTTCCTTCATGACTCACCCCAAATCCTGGCTTCTCTCAGTCTCCCCAACTGCTGATGCCTTTCCTTCTGAGATTACCTACTATTAACTCTCACATGTCTTGAAATATCTAATTAAGTACTGTCTCCCCCCATTAAAATATGAGGTCCTTGAGGGCAGTGACTGGCTTTTGCCTTTCTTTATATCTCCAATGTTTAGTACCATGCTGGCACATAGTAGGCCTTCAATAAATACTTGTTGACTGAATGATTACAGATATATAGATGTATATATGTGTACATATACAAATCTACATAAATATATAGGCTCCTAAATCCTCAACATTTCCAGCTGCATATCAGTGACCAAATTAGTGATTTACAATTAAAGAAGTTTATAAATGAAGGGGGGAAAGGAAGGGAGGAGAGAGGAAATCAATTTGTTCTTGTGGACGGGGTATCATAGAGTAAGTTGGAAAACACCTCAGGGATCACCCTTTCCCATTTCTGACTATTGTTTCTAGGATTTCTGCCACCATCAAACCATCTGACAAGGAGAACGGAAGGAAGGGGAGCAAAGTGTCATTGCTCCCTTGGCATGCCCTCTTAGCCTTAGTACCTCCCTGGAGAAAAATTCTCTCCTGGAACAGAGCTCTAATTCTGTGAATGGATTTCTTGCCGCATGCCTTAGATTTTTAGAAGGAGAGGGCAGGGAGGGGAAGGAGCAGCAATTATTGTAAGGTCAGAACTGCAACTTCATATTTTTACTTACTTCCCTCCCTGTCATGGGAAAAGGAGAGAAAGGCAATCACTTGTTCCATATTATCCTCAGGAACTCGAAAGCTAGAGAGGTCACCATAGAGGGGATGATTTATAAAAGGAAGGACAATGTGAATTGTAGAAATTTTTTTTTAGTCCAGACATATGATTTCACTGGAATAATTTCCTCTGTCAATGCAAATCTGAAGTTTAAAAACTTACAGAGCAGACTCTCAATCACAGTTTTATTTGTTGTTTAATTTTCTCTGGTTTTTTGTCTTTTATTTATTTAATTGTTAATTTATGGAATAAAACAAGCATTTCCATAACATAATATAGCTTTTAAAAAGATGACTACATTTACATATGAAACTGCAACTCCATTGTGTACAACTTGCTTTTCCTTTTAAATATACAATAAAGTTTTCATGTACATTTCTTTTTTTTCATTTTTTCTTCTCTCCCCCTGTCCTAGAGATGGCTACCATTAGACACAAATGTGTGTGTGTGTGTGTGTGTGTGTGTGTGTGTGTAAAATCATTCTATACATGCTTCTATTTGTCAGTTCTTTCTCTGGATGCAGATAGCATCTTCCTTCATAGGTCCTTTGTAGTTAATTTGGGCATTTATAATACTCAGAATGGCTTATTTGCTCAAAGTTGTTCTTAAAACAATATTGCTGCTACTGTATATAACATTCTCATGGTTATACTCATTTTGTGCTTTGTTATTTCTTGCCAATCTATCCATATTTTTCCAAGATCATTGAGCTCATCATTTCTTAAAGCACAGTAGTATTCCATCATAATCATATACCCCGACTTGTTCAGCCATTCCCCAATTGATGGGTATCTTCACAGTTTTCAGTTCTTTGCCACCATAAAGAAAGCTGCTATAAATATTTTAGAACATGTAGGTTCAGCGGGTGGTAAGGGAGGGAAAGAAAGGGGAAAAAAGAAATTTACATGATAACTTTATTAAAGAGTTGCCAGGGATAGTATATTATCAGGATGATGTTGTCTCAGTGGTTATCAGAAGATATAAGGAATGAGAAAGAGAAAGGTCTGAGATGAAAGCAAGCTTGTTAATTGTGGAGTAGGCATTCCAGAGCACACAGTGGAAGGGGAAGTAGATATAAAATGGGGCACTGCAGAAGGACAGTAGGGTGTGAGAATGAGAGAATAACGTTTGTTCAGCAGGAGCCATGGTTTCAGAATCACTGGAATGAGGAAAGTACAGGGAGATGGATGTGGACTAACTATTAAGCAGCAAATTCAGGCAGCATATCAGTGGTTAGAGGCCTCCCTTTTAGGGAGGCAGGAGATTAGACTGTTTCCTTGAGATCAAATGTAGCAGGAGGCAATGTCCTGGGAGACCCAAGGAAGCCTGTTTCACAGCCAAAAGGAATAACTGGAAGTTCAACCCAGGTAGTCTTATTAGGAGGCAAGAGGTGACAGTTTAAAGTAGGCAGGCTAAAGAAGCCCCCAGGGCAGGGAGGGAACCTCAAGAGGGCATGGGGATGGCCTCTCCATCCCTGAATAGGATTCTGTAAGGACAGAATTCTGGAGTGGGTGACCAGGATATGAGACTGTATAGGACACCACAGGGAAGACTGAGGTCTAGTTATTGTGTTGTTGTTTTTCACCCATTGTTCTCAAAGAAGAACAGTGACATTATGAGGGTGATGTCTTAACTTGAACATGAATTGGATTTAAGTGAGGCAAAGCTGCTCAAAGTTGTCAGCCTCACTCTCCCCTGCAGAATTATTGGAGTCCAATGGCAAGACATAAGAAAAGATGGCTAGAAATGGCCAGGGATGCAGTGGGTGAGCTCTAATATAATAATCTAATCTAGAAAGTGTTTATTATGTGCCTATCATGTGTCTACGTGTGTCTTGGAGCAGCCATCAAGGGTCAAAATCCATCCTGTGCAAGTACACCTTGGCCCCAGCAATACCCTGTTCCCTAGTCCTATACCTATAACTACATGTCAGGAATCCAACTCCTGCCATTTGCTTCTGTTGACACCAGAATAAGTCTTTCCAGGTTTGGTTATGGAAACTTGGTTCCCTTTCCAGGGTGGGCAACCGTGTAAAGTTGTATCTCTGAGAGATAAAGCACTAGGGGAACTCAAATTTGGATCTGTTCCTTGGGCAACTGTACTGCCCACAAGCACCAGTTTTTCCCTTCTCTTACATTTCTGATGTTGGCAGTCTGTGGGCTCCTTCTTGGTCAGTCCCATGGAGTTCTTGCTCAGAGAAGATAGGTCTCACATTTTATGTTCTCTGGGAAAGTAACATTTTCTTTCTTTCTTTTTTAAGCTTTTATTTAGTATTTTATTTTTCCCCAGTTACATATAAAAACAATTTTTAACATTAATTTTTAAAACTTTGAGTTCTAAATTCTCTCCTTTCCTCCCTGCCCCACATTGAGAAGTTAGCAATTTGATATAGTTTCTAGATATGTAGTCATGCAAAACATATCCATAATAGTCATGTTGTGAAAGAAAACAGACCAAAAAAATAAGCCTCAAGAAAAATAAAGTAAAAAAAAAAGTATGCTTCAATCTGTATTCAGACACCATCAGTTCTTTCTCTGGGGATGGATGGCATTTTTCATCCTAAGTCCTTCAGAGCTGTCTTGGATTATTGTATTGCTGAGAATAGCTAAGTCATTCACAGCTGACTGTCTTACAAGATTGCTGTTGCTTTTCACACAGTACATTTGACTTTGCATCAGCCCATGCAAGTCCTTCCGGGTTTTTCTGAGAGCATCCTGCTCATCATTTCTTATAGTAAAATAGTACTCCATCATAATCCCATACCAGAACTTGAAGTAACTCTGTTTTTATAGGCGTCTGCTTACCTACATGTACTGGATGTTCGCCATGCCGGAGGCACTCTCCCTCCGCACCTCTGCCTCATGGAATCCTTGTTCTCTTTCAAGAAATGACTCAAGCATGACCTTCTATAGGGAGGCTTTCCTGGTCTTACCAGTCGCTAGAGCTTCCCATTCAAGGTTATTTGGTGTCTGCTTCATATGTCAATCAATCAAGCAGTTAACATTTATTAAATACCTACCATGTGCCAGGCACTGTGCTAATCAGTGAGGATAAAAAAGAGGCAAAAGATAGTTCCTGTCTTCAGGGAGCTTACAATTTAATGAGGAAGACAACTTGCAAATATATATACAAAGCAAGCTGTATAAAGGTTAGGTAGGAAATAATCAATAGGAAGAAGACTTAGATGGGGGGAGTTTGGGGAAGTCTTCCAGGATAGGAAGGGATTTCAGTTAGGACTTAAAGGAATGAGTGAGATTAGAAGGTGAAGTGGAAGAAGACAAGCAAGGTAGACAGTCAGAGAGTCTTGTATGTATCCTGCTCCAAACTCCCATTCTGGCCACTGTCTTTGCCCCGGGGGCCTTCCTATCGCCTTGTGCCAACAGGACCAAATGGCAGGAGTTGGATTCCTGACATGTAGTTATAGGTATAGGGTTGGGGAACAGGGTATTGCTGGGGCCAAGGTATACTTGCACAGGATGGATTTTAGCCCTTGGTGGCTACTCCAAGGCACATATAGACACATGATAGGCACATAATAAACACTTTTTAGATAAATAGTGAACAAATGAGTTTTTCCCACATTTTCAGAGGATTTGGCATTGGTGTTAATAGCTCCATCTTTCTGGCTGTCAGGCCTATGGTATAGGGTTTAGCAGTGGTAAATCCTGGCATCATTGGGAACAGAGGGGTGGGGTGGGGACCACGAAGGCTAACCTGTTTGATGGGACAGGGAAATGCAGAGTAAAAGGCACATCTCCTTCCTAGGGCCATCATCTGAGAAAGGAAAAGGAAGCCATGGTAAAGGAAGCTCAGTGTAAATGATCAGCAAAGATTCAGGATGATAAATTGGATTCATCCTCCTCATGGAGATAAAGGGATGAAATCACACTCCTCTATCCCACTCCCCACCTTCCATCTTGCCAGCACCAAGGCAAGTCAAATCAACAAGCATTTATTAAGTAGTTACTGTATGCCGGGTTCTGTGCTAAGCTCTAGGGATACAAAGAAAGGCAAAAGGTAGTTCCTGATCTCAAGGAATTTACAGTCTAATGCAAAAGACAACATGAAAAACAACTGAGCGCAAACCCAACATACAGAGGATAAACAGGAGGTAATCAGAGGGAAGGCATTATTAGCGTTAGCACTAACATTTCCCCCTTTCAGTTGTATTTCTGACTTTCTGTAGTTTAGCATCATGCCCCCGGCTTAGTAACTTTCCCTCTTTTTTCACCACCCATTGCTGTGTTAGCTTACCCCACTAGAATGGAAGCTCCTTGGGGGCAGGGACTATCTGTCTTTCTTTTTTTCTTGTATTTGTATCCCCAGAACTTAGCAATACTGGACCTGGCACATAGTAAGTCCTTGATAAATCTATGTCACCTGCCTACCTTCCTGCATTAGCCCTGGTCATCCCATGGAGCTCAGAGCAATCTCATCAAAGAATCCTGTTTCTCTAAATTCCCACTTCCCTGTCTAAAGCTAGATTTTCCTTTCTGAAGCTGGAGACAACTGTCTTGCATCGTTTTATAGCACTACGTGAAATGTTTTCCAAAAGAGTTGACAGCTGGGCTATCCTTGCCAAAATGGTTATAACTCCCTAATGCCTTTTTCACTAGCTGACAGCAAGAAACTTGCCTGCTTTCTTCTGTTAAAAGTGCCTCTGAGGTTTCCATGGCAGACCCCACATGTGCCAGGCTCTGTAATTCAGCTGTAAATATTCTCTTTGGGATGAAAGCTGGTAACGAAAGGTCTTAATCCAAGACCTCTGTCCAGAAGAGCTGTTATAAAAGAAATCCACCTAAAGTCAATTAGTAAGTAGTACAATTTATTCATGGTCTGCCATCAGTCTACAGGAAAACACCATTCGTGTCTCTTAGTAAGTTCAACAAATGCTTTATTGTTTGGCTGCATTTTGGCTTCTGACATTTTCGGAGGACTAAAATTGAAGGCTAAGTGTTCCCACACACACAAAAACCAAAAAAAAAAAAAAACCCATTGATTCAACATTCTGGTAAACTTGAATAGCATTTTTTCTCCAAAAGAATGGGATACAGATGAATATCATGGTATTATTCTAGTCCCTACTTTCAACATATTCTCAGTGGCAGTTGATAATATGCCTACTGACCATTTGCCATTGTATTTATTCCTTGCACCTTGGCCCTTTCTCTGAAGACTCCTTTAAAGATTTTTTAAAGGCAGAAGTTTAGAAATTCTCATAATAACCATATAGGGTAGTAGGTGACAAAGACTAAGGTAAATTCTGTCCTTGAGAGAAACTATTTCTGAGAATACTGAAGGGAAACTGGGCTCACCTTTGAGGTCTCACAATAACAAAAAATACCTTTTAGTGCACAAAGTGGAGGCCTCTGGCTACACTGGAGAGATGCTGAAGTATAAAGATGCACATCTTACAATCTAACCCAGGACAGACAAACTAGTGTCCATGCTTGTCTTTGTCGTGTGCAGTATTTTTATCAATGGCTTAGATAAAAGCAGATGACAGATGACATGTTTTTAAATTTATATTTTTAATTAATTTTATTTTAAAATTAAATACAAAAACTTAAATACACAATAAGAAAAGACAAAGAAACATTTTATAAACATAAATATTAAAATACACAAAATAAGAAAAGGAAAAAAAAGCATTGCCATGTACACAGCAAAATGTGAGAGGATTCAAAATATACAGCAATAAATTTCCATTTCAGGAAAGTCTACATAGGGATGTTACGTATCATGTTCAGAGCTGTCCATTTTTCTTTGCTTCCTCGTAAGTTTTCTTTTGTTTTCTGTGTACTTTTTACTTTGTTTTTTTTCCCTTTCCTTCCTTCCTCACCCCCAAGAAGGTACAACAAAATGCAGATATATTTATATAGACAGATGGCATGTTTATGAAATTTGTGGATGGCACCAAACTAATAACTAGGTGGCAGAATCAGGATTCACCAAGGCCGACTTGACAGGCTAAAAAAAATGAAACGAAACTAATAGAATGAAATTTATTATTATTATTATCATTATTGTTATTATTATTACTAGTACTAGCATTTATACAGCACTTTATGTTTTCCAAAGTACCTTACAAATCATTTTATCTCACAACCACCATGGGAGGTAGGTATTTTACAAATGAGGAAACTGAGGCAGGCAGAAATCAAGTTACATACCTACCCAGAGTTACCCAGCTAGTAAATGACCAAGACCAGATTTGGCCGAGATAAATGTAAAGTCCTGCACTTAAATTTAAAGAATTAACAACAACAACAGTGTGAAGCTTGGCTTAACAATAGGTATATCTGTCTGTCTGTCTGTCTGACCTAAAGTTGACTACAGCCGCATATAAGCCAAGATTATAAGTAGGCTGACAAAAAAAGCTACTGTAACGTTAGGCTGCATTAATAGATATATAACATCCAGAACAAGGTTGGCGAGAATATCACTGTACTCAGCCCTCTTTGGAGTGCGTTTTTGGTGTCTCATTAGATTCACTGTATTACATTTTAAAGAGAACACTGACAAACTGGAGTGTATCCAAAGAAAGGTATGCCAAACTCAGGCCACCAGAATGATGAAGACTCTGAAAGACCATGCTATTATAAGTAACTACTGAACGAGTGAGGGATGTTTATTCCAGAAATGGAAAGACTTTAGAGAGAGGGGACTTTTTCCTAAGGCTCTGGAGAGTGGAATTAGAGTCACTAACTGAAAAGTTTCTTGAAGGTAGATTTCAATTCAGCATACGAACAGATTCTGAAAATGACTAAAACTCTCCAGTGGTAGAATGAGCTGCCTTGTGAAGTACTGAGCTCCTTCTTGTTAGGAGTGTTCAAGTAGGGACTGGGTTACTACATGTCAGGCATGTTGTAGAGGGAATTATGCATTAGGTTGGAATATCTGACCTCTAAGGACCCTGCCAACCCTAAGATTCTATGATGAATATTTGATGAAATAGCTAATGGACTAGAGGAGTGGCATAATGCAGACATTGTCAGACATGGCCAATGTATCCATTTGTTTTGCTTAACTACAAGTCTTTGCTGTAAGGGATGGTTTAAGGCAGTAGATCAGGCTTATTGGGAAGTGACAATGATATAAAAACAAATTAATTTGTTAAAGAAGAAAGAGAGGGAGAAAAGAGGGAGAAAGGAAGAGAGAGAGATACAGAGAGAAGGGGAAGGGGGAGATGGAGGGATGGAGAGAAAGACACAGAGACAGAGACAGAGGGACAGAGACAGAGACAGACAGAAAAGCAGAAACAGAAAAAGTCAGAGTCTGTGTCTTTAGTTATACTCCTAACATTCACAGTAAGAATTTGAAATTTCATGTCCTTCTAGGGAAAACAATCACTGCTATTCAGAGATCCCACTAGACTCTTACAAATCAGGGCTATTAATGGCTAAGTAGTGACTCTCAGAGGCAGTCAGCAGGCAGTACGATCAGAAGGGAGTGCTAACAATACACCTGAGGCTCACATTCATGCCATCAGCCCAGTCCCTCACTACCATCATCATCATTATCAAGACAAAGAAGTTAATATTCCATGTTTTCCCCTTATACACACACACACACACACACACACACACACACACACACACACACACACACACACACACACACACACACACACACACACACACAGAGCCCTCCCAGACTGGCCTTTTGAAATTTCTTTTTTCCCTTTAAAGATGTCCTTAATGGTCATTGTGATCTGCTTTCAACCTGTTATATAAACATTTCAACATGGACAAGACCACTGAAGGCAGAGGAGTGGGTAGAAAGAGAGCCAGTATTATACAGTATGACTTACAAACTTGGGAGAATCTAAAGGAAGAGCTCTATAGAGCACTTGCTTGGGAAGGGAGGGAAACAAATTCTTTTTTAGATGTTTATATCCATCATGCACTTGAAACTACTAAACTCAGCTTGGGGGAGAAAGTTAGAACTTTAGATATACTCATGAGAGGCATCCATATAAACGTGATGATAGCTATAGCCATTGGATGGGGCGGGGGGGGGGGGCAGATGAGATTTCTCTACATAGGAAAAGAAAAAAAAAAGAGGACTGAGGATAAAACTTCGGAAAAAACATATTCAAGGGAGACAAAGGATAGAGATCGTAGCTGAGACAGTGAAGGTACAGCTGCCAGAGGGGGTGGGTGGGAAATGAACAGGAGAGAACAGTACTACGGAAGTCAAGGGAAGAGAGAGCTTCAAGAAGCATAATTATAAAGCTGGAAGCAACCTTAGAAGCAACTTGCTCAGGGTCCCAAGGGAGTGAAGGGATTTGCCCAAGGTTACATGTGGAATTCAGTGGCAGACACAGGACTCCAATACAGGTTCTCTGAGTTCAAATTCAGTTCTCTCTCCATTGTACCACATTGCTTCTCTCAAGAGAAGGTAGTCAACAGTAAAAAGTACTGCAGAGAGTCTGAGCAGAACAATTATTGGCTTAATGGACTAAGAGGTGACTGATGTTCAGTATACTGAGCTTGAGAGAGCAGCACTCTGTAGCGTGTTGGGATCAGAAGTCAGATTGTGAGGGGTTAAGGAATGACTTGTGTTGATGCAGAGGCAGGAAGCATAGACTCTTCCTTTGAGAACTTTGGCGTTTCAGGAAAGGAAGAAGAAAAGAGAGCAGTCCATGAAAGTGTGAGGGCTGAAGGAACATTGCTTTGTTGCGTACATTTGGGAAGAAGTTGAGCATGGTTGTAATCCAAGGGAAGTAGCTAGTGAAGTAGAGGTTTAAGATGGGTGTGTTACACAATGAATGATAACTCAATGGAATAAAGCTGGTGGGAGAAGAAATCAAAACCGCAATTAGAGATTAGTTTTGGAAAACATATACACACTGATAGAGGAGGGACACGAGAAAGGATAGTTGACGATACTGAGAAGTTTGGAAAAGGAAAGTTGGGGTGGGGAGGAGATGGTTTATGTCAGACGACCTGCTGATTGGGGAGGGAAAAGTAAAAAGTAGGAGGAAAGGACTAAGTGTTTAGCAGAATAGAAAGGTTTGGAATAGAAGTTTTGGAGACTGTGATAAGGATAGGACTACAGACAAATAAAGGATTATCCAGCCATACTGAGGTCCTAGATGAGGTTGAATAACATAAATTTATTGGGTTTTTCTTCAAGAATGTCCCTTGGCCTGACAACAGAAGCAATCAAAAAAAAAAGGATGAGTTTGCCCAGGTTTGGGGTTTAGGACATTTTTAATAATAATTAAAATAACAATATTTATATAGATCACTTACTATGTGCCAGGCACTATTTTAAGTGCTTCACAATTATCTAATTTTTGGAAAGCGACAATGATATAAAAACAAATTAATTTGTTAAAGAAGGAAGAGAAGGGGAAGAGACAGAAGGAACAACAACCAGGAAAGGTAGGTACTATTATTATCCCCATTTTACAGATAAGGAAACTGAGGCAAATAGGGTCAAGCGTTTTCCCCAGGGTCACACAACCAATAAGTTTCTGAAGCCAGATTAAAACTCAGGTCTTCATGACTCCAGGCCTAATACTCTACTACTGAATCACCTAAGTTCAGGGGCTAAGAAATACAAGATATTAGCAGAAGCATCATTGAAATGACTGACCATGGAATCTATCTTTTTTAAAAAATTTTCAAAGTATACGATCTGGGTGTGAGCCCTTACTATTGACTATGAAGATGAGATGAGATATAAAGAGAAAACATAATAAGGCTGTTGACAGTTAACGAACCAAGAGGAAACAATGAATGGGCCTCTATCATTTCTCTAATTCTCTACAGTTAGAAAGCACTTCATATACATTATCTCTTTTGATCTTAAAAACTCTGTGATGAATAAAAGACTTTCTAAGAGAGGGAGTGTGACATAGAGGCTAAAGTGGTAGAGTTGGAGTCAAGAAGACCTGGTTTCTAATCCTGCCTCAGACACTTACTAGTTGGGTGACCCTGGGTCAATTACTTAATATCTCCTAGCCTCAGTTTCCTCCTCTTTTAAATGAGGGGCTTGGGCTTAATAACCTCTAAGGTTACTTCTACCTCTAAAGCTATGATCCTATGAAGTAGGCTGACAAATAGTATTATTCCCATTTTGTAGGTGAATAAACAGACTTGTCAAGGTGAAGTGACTTGTGCATAATTATATTATTTATAGCTAGACAAAAATTAATTTTAAAAAAGAAATCAGTGATAAAACCAAAAGCAATTCTATCTGTCCTACATTCCTTACCAGTGGTAGCCATGTGCCCCCTTCCCCAGTGAAAGAAATACTAGTAATTATACTCAAGCAAAAGAAACTTCACAGGGAGTGAAAACCACGTCACCTACTCAATTTCTGGCTGCCACCAGCAAGATCAGAGGAAATTATTATTAGAAACTTGAGAAAGACACATCAGAAACCACAGTCAATGAGTCTGTATTTTTAAACCCAAAAAGATTCCAGCTTGGCTTAGAACTATGTGTGGATCTGCCAAACATATGAATAAATGGAGGAAAGAGATAAATCAGATGTAAGCCTGGTCAACAAGTATTACCCAGAGGAATCCCATAGCTGACTTAGAGGTAGGTAGGTTTTGAGGCTTTCTCATAGAGTGAGTGGAGTGGTACTAAAAAAGAATTGAGGTTTACCAAGTCCTCCCACCAAATTTTGAGTGATGTTTTACAGAGGAATTAAGAAATACCTTCACATGAAACACACAAGAAAAGCTAATGTCTATCATTAAACAGAGGTCTGGACATCAGCAATTAGTTGGATCACTTTATAGAGCTGTAGGATATCTGACAAGTGATCCACACACTAACTTGCATTTTTCAACATGGGAGGTCTAACCCAATCCAAATCTTGCCCAACTAATGACATCAGAAGATCTCTTCCTGGTTGTCTTGTCCTCCAGAGGGCCACACTAAGTAACCCCTTTCTATCTAGAAACCCAGCCCAGTGATTTGGCTTTTTGCAAATTTGTGAGCCATGCTACCTAGAGGTGGTCCCTCAAATAAATGCCTTGAACAAAATAATAACGACAATAATTGGCATTATGTAGGTACTTAATAAATTTTTGTCAAATTTAATTTAATTGAAGAATTTTAATTAATTTAATTTAATAATGCCCTCTATTATCCTTAGAGACATTTTGGCTTTCAAAAATAATTCAAATGCAAAAATTATGTTCTTTCCTGAAAATTGATCTTCACTTTAATTGACTTTAGTGCCCTATGTTGCCACTACTACTAATCAGTCTCTAATACTCTGCAGTCATCCAGATCTGAGGAGTCTAGTAACTCACCATTATTAATGCATGTACTACTAGTTCTAGTAGTAATCCACATTCTCACTGACTTCCATTTTGGCCAAGAGAAGCAATGATTTCAGCAACAGGGTCAGGCACTAAAACACAATCTGATTCTGAGTCTTTATGGGACTCAGGTAAACCCCCTGTCAGGCTAAGATATCATGATTGGCAGTAAGCATGGTAGCTTGCCTTGCTGGGTTCAAGCCCTGGGTTCAACCCCTGCCTCTGACACTAGCTGTACAACCACAGACAAGTCACCCTAAGCTCTTAGGGCTCCCAAGCAACTCTCTAAGATCATAAATTTCAGGGGAGTTGCCCATCTGCATTGGTAGAGGAAGTTTTCACACTATGTGTTCCCTACACTATAGAAATCACAGGTCAAGACTCCCTTCATCCCTGGGAGGATGGGAAAAAAGATAATGTCTTAGCTTTCGGGAAGGCTAACTGTATTAGAAAATTAAGTAACACTTTCAGCAAGACCAAAATGTTCCTTTATACAAATACCCATCTTTTTAATAGTAATATTCAGTTTTCCAGTGACCATAAATCACAGAATACAACCACAAAATAAACCAAAATTACAATAGATCAAAGGGGCAATAAAAGGCTGAAACGGATATAAGTGGGTTTCAGCCAATATCAATGATGTCTCACACATAAGAAATAACATAAAAGATTCAAACCAGAAAATGCATGGACAGAAAAAGAGGTAAGTCAGTCAAGCACTGACACTTAGGGTGGATGTATTGATAACCTGAATGCCATAACCCATAGAACTCTAAAAGACCTGAATAGGAAGGCCTCCAATATACGGGGTAGATCCTTGATAGAGGACTGATAAAGGTCACCTAAGGGTGAAAAGACATGAATGAGTTGTAGTCTGCACCATTGGAGGGAGACCCCACACCAATGAGATCAAAGAAGTCATTGAAGTATAAGATATCCTATACTAAGAGAACAGAAGTCTCTCCCTAGAGTGAATACATTCAGTCATTCCTTAATCGACACATCCCAAATACCTCCCACGATACATGGATGCCCATGAAAACCGAGACTAAAGAAAAAGAAGATAGAAAGAAAGTAGATAAATGTCTGTTTAGGCCCAGTGTCTGGCATCCAGCCCCCTCATCCTGGTGGTTTTGGTATATGGGTTGTGCTTATTTTCATGAGTCACTGACATGATGTTGTGATCAGGACAGGGAGGTAGGGTTTTATGTTTATATTTTAATTATTTATTATGGAGACAAGAGAAGTAGCCAGGCAGATTTGCTATGCAAAGGTTTTCCAGTTGGGTGGTAAGCTCATTTATTTCAACCACATTCTTGTGAAGTGACTGGAAAATACTATGCTATAATTCACTAGAAAGGTTGAGGATGAGGCATATGCCTCTTGGTCAGACCTACCACTGGTCTCTATTGCTTTCAAGGGCAACTTCCATCTCCACAGGTGACCACCCACCATCCCCATAGCTTTTCTTTCCCTTATATCTTCCTGCTCCAATCTGGTGAAAATGCCAAATTAAATTGATAGGGACAAGAGTGGTATGGCACTGAAAAGAGAAGAGAGGCCTCTCAGGCAAGAGCCCCTTCACCTTTGCAGTTCCTTTGAAGACAAAGAATCTGAGAGCTACAGTTGGAGTCAGAAGATCAGGGTTTGAGTCCTATCCTTGCCATCTTTTTCTGGCTTTGTGACCTTGAAAAATACATTCAAACTCTGAACCTCAAGCTCTTCCATCTGCAAAATGGAGGTGGCACTGAGATGTGATGTCTGACAATGTACATGACAATATTGCATAAATTGGAAATCCCTATAAAAAATCAGGTGTTTATATTACTGTAACTACTACTATGGCTGTTACTGTTGTTGTTCACATTGCCAGATTATTTTTCAACCACTCTCAGAGCATCTGAGGTATATTCCAGTTACCCACACATTCATAATAAAAGCTAGTGTTTACATATTGCTTTAATGTTTACAAAGCACATTATATATGTTAACTTATTGGTCCTCAAAACAACACTATAAGGTAGGTGCTATTTTTATCCCCATTTTACAAATAAATAAGCAATCTATCAGTGGTCACAGAGTTAAGTAAGTTCCTGAGGCAGGATTTGAACTGACTTCCTGATTTCAAATCCAACACCCTACCCACTGCACCACCCAGCTGTCTCCTGTTCTTCAAACTTCATAGATACTAGACGCTCTCTCACCACACAGCTTATTGAGTACGAACTCCTAGACCAACTCTTGAACCATTAAACTTTTCTGCTAACATATCTTGGGGAACCAAGTCCAGGCTGTGCGCAGTGTACAGTCAATCATCCGGAAAGGGCATAACGACTATAGACTATAAACCAGCAGTTCTCAACCTGTGGGTTGCGACCCCTTTAGGGGTCGAATGACTCTTTCACAGGGGTCACAGGAGTCACCTAAGATCATGGGAAAGCACATATTTCTGATGGTCTTAGGAACCAAGACACTGCTCCTCTATCTATCTCCAGGCAGATCTGCCCACACGCAGATACGCCCACATAGGAGTATTAAAGGGTCGGGGGCATTAGGAAGGTTGAGAACCACTGCTATAAATCATCTCAAGATCGAGACTAAAAGAAGAGAAAGCAAAGGCTATAAACAGCAAGAGACCCCATCCACATATTATTTACACTGCACCTTTTAGCATGACCTCTCAAAAGGCACCAAAGCATAGCCACTTAAAAAACTATTCTAACTAGGACACCCTTTACTTTTCCCTATTGAAGCAGTTAACTTCACAATGAAATGCTTACTCAGCAAACATTTTTTAAAATTATTATCAAATACTTTTGAAGAAACCCATCATCTCAGAGCTACAAGGCTCCATGGACAAAGGAGCTGAGCAGGCCTGACTCCCTGCGTTATGTTTGTGAAGACAGGAGCAAAACATCCCAAGGGGAAGGCTCAGATGATGGAGTGACTGCTCCTTCCCAATCCAGAAGACAAAGATCCATCATCTTGGGGACCATTATGTTATTCTCTCTCTTAGCAAAGAGATTAGACTTGTCTAGGGCCACAAAGCTAACACATGTCTGAGGCAGGATTTAAACCCTTGTCTTCCTCAGTATTCCAGGCCCAGTGCTCTATCCATTTTTCAATACTAACCCTTAATAAATGCTTCTTCAGTTGAATTGAACTGAATTGAAGCAAATATGAGAGTGGAGGTAGACAAAGGTAGGGCAGCTATTTAGGACGCTATTTTCACACTTCGCGTGGAGTACACAAATGTTTTGTCACTGTCTCTGCTTGGAAGACAGAACCACCAGAAATATACTTCTCCACAACAAGGAATATTTTCATGATTGCTGCTTGAATTTTTCACTATAGAACATCTGAATTATTTCCTTGTCCCTCCCCTTTCTATAAAATATTTCCTACAGGCATAAAGGAGTTATATATGCATTGATGGAGAGAGTACCCACACCAGGGAAATCATAGTTCCATTAAAGTATTATAAAAGTGGTACAGAAGTGTAAAGAAGTCTTTAAATTTCTTTGTTCCTTTAGGAGCCATGAAGATATTTCTCCATTAAAATTTGATGGAATCATAGACAGACAGTCGCTGGCTGGCTAAAAAATCAGTCATACTTCTTACTGCCTCTAATAAGCAAGCAGGTCAGATCTGGATTCAGGTAAGGAAAGAGGATTTCTGCCAGTTAAGGGATTCACCTCTAGGAGTTGAAAATAGAGTCATCTATAGAAGAAGACTCCAGCTCTAGAAATGTCTTTTCCCTTGTTTTTTTCGCAGAGTATGGAGGTAGGGTGCAGTAAAGTATGGCCTCTTGCAGAGGTCCTGTGAGAGATAACCTCACTCAACAGAGAGCATTCAAGAAAGAGTAAGCCTCGGCAGTCAGAGTTCAACGGCAGAGAGGAGCGATCAATCAACAAACATTTATTAAGATTTTCTGATGTATCAAGCAGCGTGATAAAAACTGAGAATTCAAAGAAAAGAACAAAAACAGCTTCCTCCCGCAAGTAACGAGGAAACAGCAGGACATAAATAGATACATCCAATACACAGAAAGAATAGTCAGGTTACCTTAGTAAGGCAAGATCCGCAGCTGAGAGCGTTAAGAAAGGTCTCCTCCAGGAGGCAACATTACAATTGAGTCTTGAAGGAAACTAGAGTTTCTAAAAGCTAGGGGTGAAGAGGAAAAGCATTCCAGACATGGAGTCAGCCAACGCAAAGGCACAGAGACTTAAGATGGAATTTATGTGTGAGAAACAGTAAATAAGTCAAATGGCTATATTATGGAGGATAGTCATGTATAATAAGACTGGAAATGTAAGAAGGGGCAAGGTTAGAAAGAACCATAAAAATCAAACATTATAATTTATCTTTGGTCCTAGCCATAACAGGAAGCCATTGAAGTTCATTGGGGGAGAGGGACGGTGTCACATGGTCAGAGGTGGACATAAGGAAAATCATTTTAGTAGCTATATGGAAGATTAATTGGAGTGGCAAGAGATTTCAGACTGAGAAACCAATTACAAGGCTATTACAATAGTCCAAATGAGAGATAAAGAAGGCCTGAATTTATGTGGTAGTGGGTAGAGAGAAGAGGACATATGTGAGAGATGCAGTGGAGAAATAAATGACAAGATTTTTCAACTGACTGAATGAAAGTGAGGAGTCAAAAATGTCACCAAATTTGTAAAGTGGGTGCCTGGGAGGATAGTAGTGCCCTTGACAGTAATAGAAAATTTCATTAGAAAAGTATATTTGGAGGGGGAAAAAGATTTATTTTGATATATTGAATTTGAGGCTTCTATGCGACATCCAGCTAGCTATATCTAATAGACAGCATTTGCAGGACTAGAATTCAGAAAGAAGACCAAATCTGAATATGGAGATCTGGTCATCATCATCTGCGAACAGGGATGACATTTGGGGGGCAGATATGTAGCACAGTAAATAGAGTACCAACCCTTGAGTTAGGAAGACTTGAGTTTAAATCCAGTCTCAGACATTGTGTGACTCTGAGCAAGTCATTTAATACTAATTGCCTCAAAAGAAAAAGAGAGATGACATTTGAACCCATAGGAATTGATGAGATGACAAAGAGATTTTAGAAAGAAAAGAAAAAAGGATCTTGGATAACACCACAGATAGTGGGTGTGAGAGATCCAGTAAAGTAGACTGAGAAAGAATAGTCAGACACATAAAGGGAGAACCAAAAGAGAAAAACCAGAGAGAAGAAAACATCAATAAGGAGATGAGGCTCAACAATGTCAAATAATGCAGAGAAATCAAGAGGATTGGAACTGAGAAAAAGCCAGTAGTACACTCGTCAATTAAGAGATCATAGCAACTTTTGAGAGAGATGTTCAGTTGAGTGATAGGGTCAGAAGACAGGTTGTAAAAGATTTAGAAATAAGAAGAAAGGAAATGGAAATGATGAGGATAGATAGCTTTTTCAAGAACTTTAGCTGAGAAGAGAGATATAGAACGACTAGCAGAGATATTGGGGTCTAGTGAAATTTTTTTTATTTTAAGGACAAGGATATTTTTAAATGTTATTTTATTTTTCTAATTACATGTAAAAACAATTTTTACCATTCATTTTTTAAATATTGAGTTCCAAATTTTTCTCCCTTCCTCCCTCCCAAAAATGGTAAACAATCTATTTGTGTGTGTGTGTGTGTGTGTGTGTGATGCAATCATGTAAAACCTACTTCCATAAGGGATAGGGAAACTTGCTCATGTTTCTAGGCATCAGAAAAAGAACTAACAGGAGAAAATGAAGATTAGGAGTAGGAATGATCGTGGGGGTAATTCTCTGGAGAAGGCTACAGGGAAAGAAATCAATATGAATTTATTAAGCACCCATTATGTGCTCAATTCTTTAAAATATTATTCTATTTAATCCTCACAACAACTTTGGGAGGTAGATACTTTTATTATCCTCCTCTGAGGAAACTGAGGCAGGGAGAGGTTAAGTGATGTATGTAATGGCAAGCAAACAAGTACTTAGCACCTTGTTTCAGCTCAAGTGTCTTTGAGCCTTGCTGTGATTATATCAAGTCTTTGTTAAGAAATGGAACTTGTGAAACCCACAGTGGGAGGGACTAGCAAAAGACAGGAACAGGAAGAATGTAAGAGATGGGTGGAACAGGGTGGAGCTAAAGTCCATATAAAAGCCCTGTGTAAATACTAGCTATTACTATGAGATAAGGAAAAGCAGGAACTCTCAGGGAGTGGTCCAGATTTTTTTTTTGTAAGAGATTCGTTTTTAAATGGCATTTTATTTTTTCAATTATATGCAAAAATAAGTTTTAACATTCATTTTTACAGAATTTTGAGTTCCAAAATTTTCTTCCTCCCTCCCTTCCCCTCTTCCTAAAACAGTAAGCAATCTGATATAGGTTATATATATGTAATCATGTAAAACATATTTCCATAGTAGTGATGTTGCAAAAGAAGAAACAGACCAAAAGGGGGGGAAAACTAAAAGAAAAGAAAGTGAGAATAGTATGCTTCAACCTGCATTCAGAGTACATTAGATCTTTCTCTGGATGTAGATAACATTTCCATAATGAGTCCTTTGGAATTGTCTTAGGTCACTGTATTGTTGAGAAGAGCTAGGTCATTCATAGCTGATCATCATATAATGTGTCTGTTACTGTGTACAATGTTCTCCTGGTTCTGCTCATTTCACTTTGCATCAGTTCATGTAAGTCTTTCAGGTTTTTCTGAAAGCATCCTGCTCAACATTTGTTATAGCACAATAGTATTCCATCACAATCATATAGCACAGCTTGTTCAGTCATTCCCTAATTGAGAGGCATCTTCTCAATTTCCAATTTTTTGCCATGAAAGGGCTGTTATGAATACGTTTATACATACAGGTCCTTTCCCCTTTTTTATGATCTCTTTAGGATATAGACCTAGTAGTGGTATTGTTGGATCAAAGAGTATGGACACTTTGATTGCCCTTTGGGCATAGTTCCAAATTGTTCTCCAGAATGATTGCATCAGTTCTCAACTCCACCACCAGGGCATTGGTGTCCCAATATTCCCACATTCCCTCCAACATTTATCACTTTCCTTTTCTGTCATATGAGCCAATCTGATAGGTGTGAAGTAGTATCTCAAAGTTATTTTAATTTGCATTTCTCGAATCAAAAGTGATTTAGAGCATTTCTATATATGACTATAGAGAGCTTTTATTTCTTTATCAGAAAACCTTTGATCATTTATCAACTGGGGAATAACTTGTATTCTTATAAATTTGATTCAGTTCTCTATATATTTGAGAAATGAAGCATTTATCAGAGACATGTGCTATAAAGATTTTTTTCCCAGTTTCTGCTTTCCTTCTAATCTTAGTTGCATTGGTTTTGTTTGCGCAAAAACTTTTTAACTGAATATAATCAAAATTATTTATTTTATATTTTGTTATGTTCTCTATGTCTTGTTAAGTCATGAATACTTCCTTTCTCCAGAGATCTGACCAGTAAAGTATTCCTTGCGCTCCTAATTTACTTATGGTATCATCATTTAAATCTAAATCATGTAGCCATTTGACCTTATCTTGGCATATGGTGTAAGATGTTGATCTATCCCTGATTTCTGCCATACTGTTTTTCAGTTTTCCCAGCAGTTTTTGTCAAATAGTGAGTTCTTATCCCAGAAGCTGGGGACTTTGAGCTTATCAAACACTAGGTTACTATGGTTATTTAATACTATGTCTTGTGTACCTAATCTATTCCACTGATACACCACTCTGTTTCTTAGACAATACCAGATAGTTTTGATGGTTGCCATTTTATAATATAGTTTGAGATCTGGTATTGCTAGGCCTCCTTCCTTTGCTTTTTTTTGCTGTTAATTCCCTTAATATTTTTGGTGGCCAAGATTTTTTCAATTATGAGTATACGCAGAGCAGATTTGTATCTTAGTAAAGTATTGAGGGATGAAGGGATTTAAGGTTATGGTGAGGGTGAAGAATATAGTTAAGAAAAAGCAAGGCACAGGGAGAGATGGGATGGTAAAAGATTATAATCTGTACCCAGAAGCCCAACAGATAAATCATGCCATGAGCGAACACAATGAGGATACTCTTGAGAAAAGATAATAATGCCCTGTAGTGCCAGAGGCATGGCTTGCTTTAGCCACACATTTTCTATGTGTGCGCCTCTCTATAATGCATTTTATGTATGTGCCCACTTTTCCCACTGACCCTGTGTCTCTTTGTGACAGATGTATTCTAAGTTTAGAGGGAGGACATTTTGTTACTCCTGCTCATGCTATGCCATATGAGCAAATGCCTTTGCTTTCAGCTAATTGTGTTAATTAGCTGCTTCTCAAAAGTGAACATCAGTGAGGTTCCTGAGCTATCGTCTCAGGACTGCAGACCTACAGAGAACCAGGAACCCAGGACAGTCGTCACCCAGAGAACAGAACCCGGGAATTCAAGTGGGGGGGGGGGGGACCAGAGAGGGGTTGCTACAGTATCAAAATACATCTATCAGCAGATGACCATCACTCTCCTCAAAAGCTGATTCCCCCCCCCAAAAAAATAATAATCTTCTCCAGGAATCACTCTCTGATTGTCCACAGCACTCTCTTTACTGCTTTACTCTGGATATCCTCAGCAGTTGGTATTTGGTTCATATGACATTATTTTGTACATGCTTATATGTTGTTTTAGAAGTGTTCCTACATTTTCTGAGGGGGTTTCCCTTCCCTTACTAGATAGCAAATTTCTACAGACAACCACAGGCTGAGAGGGAGACTGATGCTTTCACTGGTACTAACAGTAGCAAATGCTCCCTATCTGCATCCACAGCTCACGTTATGGCAGGGCTAGGACTGGACCCAGATTTCTTGACCTGTTTATCCAATGTTCTTTCTATTACATCTTTATCCTGAAGCTACACTGAGACTTGGAACTTTTCAGTATTTCTGGTTTCATATGCCACAGTTTGCCATTTTCTTAGAATCCTGAAAGCAAACTCTTGGAAAACCAGTAGGAGAATCACCATGCTAACTTTTGAGAGGGCTGCAGAAAATCATGCAGCTATCTGTTCACAATGTCTCATAGACTGGCAGAAAGGGAGAAATGGGGCTGGGGAGAGAACAGCTTTGTCCAGCCAAGAAAACCCTAAATAGGGTCACAAAGAGTCAGACACTATGAAAAATAACTAAATGAAGTAGAGAAAAGGAGAACGTAGAGAGAAAACTGGCACTATCCTTTCCTATGAGCATGCCACCAAGATTAATGGTGGGACTAGGGTGACCTTGACAATAGAGTGTCTTCTTTGTCTTTATTCCTGTACTTTTTAAAATGTTATGATCAATAACAAAAGGTCACAAACATGATCATCCTCCCAGACCCATGGTCCATCAAGTTCAATATTAAGTTGGGGCTAGTGGTTCCAAGCCCGTGCGTATTGATTCTCCGGGTCATCAGCATCAAAGATGTTAATCAAAATTATATTGAATTTCTTCAGCCTGTTAATTATAGATATAGAATTGGAAGGAACCTCAGAGAAAATTTAGTCCAATTTCTTCATTTTACAGGAAACTCAGGTCCAGGCAGGTTGCAAGTTGCCCAAGGTCACAGAACTATTATTCGAGAGGGTTACAGGTACAATTTGAACCCAGGTCCTCTGCCTCCCAATGCATTTCCATTGCATCACCATCCCTTTAAGTAATGACTCCTTAAAGTCTGCCACCCACTGTGTAAAATATAATACTTCTTTTTTCTTAAAACTGTGCTATTCTGAATATAAATTCTTTTCCCCCCCCAATCTGACTTGTGTAAAATCTGAGTGTAGCCTGTAATCAGTGATATCATTCAGAGTGTGTGTGTGTTGTATGTATACATATTATATACAATACACACACGCATATATACACATACATATATATAATACACACAGAGACATATGTGTATGTGTGTTTGTATGTGGATAATGTGTTTTTCCCTTGAAAAAGGTAAGTCACTTTAGGAATGGTGCAGTCTATGTTGAGGGAGAAGGTGCAACCTCTTTTGAGCCCAATACATATTTCTTTCAAGCTTCAGGATAAGCCCCTTAGTTCTCACATTTGAAAAATGTCAGAAGAATGAGTCTATGTCCTCCTTATCCATGCCCTTCATCATTTTGTAATGCTCTGTAAAATTCCATAACTCTCTCCTTCCTTCATTCCAGGTTTAACCAATTCTTAAGCTGGAGAAATTCTTTCTCGACCCTGAATCCTTTTAGCACATTTGTGTTTCATCCATGGGGACCCCCTGGGGTACAACTGACAGATTTCTTCCACAATTCAAAATAAATAGAGCAAAAGCATTCCAGCAAAAATCTAAGGAACCCTAGGAAAGAAACCCAGCTGAAGAATAATTAATATAAAGGGCCTGCTCCCTCTAAATCAGAAAAAAATCCCTTTCCTGGCACCATGTAATCATTCTCTTTAAAGCGCTAATGGAAAGAAACTCTATGATGGCTACCATAGTAAAAATGAATCTACCTGACCTCCCTCATGAAATTGTTATTACTAGCCTTATTTTTTAGCATTCCTATAGACCTATTGTATGCCAGGCACTGTGTGAAGACTTTACAAATATTATGTTATCTGATGTCTTGTGTGTAATTGGGTTCATTCTATTTAATTGAGTCAAGTTTTTAATGATTCCAAGTTGTTAATGGAACAAAAACCTATCTTTTTAACAAAAATATTCTCCCAATGACACTGTGTGGTTGTAACTCTTGGAGGATCCGTTTCTGAGGAATAATGGTTTGAGGTGACCCTGAGAGCAAAGAAAATATGTTACAATAAGTTACATGCCACTATACAACATATTTCCAATGCTCACCTAAGGAACATCATTGAAGAAATGTATGAATGGAAAAGGTCAGTCATCTATAGGGAATAAGAGATAACAACATGGTTAGCCAGAATACTGCACTGCTATCCATCTGTAATGGTAAGGGAGTTTGAAGATCTTCCCTGCCCCTTAATGGACCTCAAGTGGAAGTGGGCCTTGATTGGCAGGGAGACTTGTTTTTCAGGAAGGTCCACATCTTTTTTTACTTTGTAATTAGGCAGTGGGTTATGAAGGTGGTGATGTCCTCTGATCCTGAGGAAGGGTATATATACTCTGAGGTGATGCTCACTTATAGGAAGAATTGTGTGATTTGGCCAGATGAGACTCTGGGTAGCCATTGGGGCCCCCAGATTTAAAAACCCAGATGTTGGTGCTTCTCTCTCTGGTAACTAACTATGTATGTATTTAATAGTCAGACAGCTAGAAGTTCTGTCTGTTGGTCTGTTGAATTGTGTTATTTTCTCTGTATTTTTTTGTCTGCTTATAATTTCTGTTTGTATTTTCTGAAGTTCAGTATGCTGACTTTTTCCCCTGAACTAAGTGAAACAAATATAGATATAAATATAGATATATACATCTATGTTTAATTAAAGATTGCTGACCCTTTAAACTTGCTTTCCTTTAGTGAATCAGATCAAAGAGCCTGTGCTAGCAGCCATCCTGGGTATGCTAGGGTGCTTGCTGTTACACCATGATATATAAAAGGACCTAGAGGAAAATTGCCTTTGTGTAAGTAAAGCCTCTTTGGAGATGCTCAATTACTTGTGAACAAGTTGGGAGTGTCTTGATGAGTTGCAAACTGTACTTACTGCTACAGGGAACATTTACATTGAAGAGAATGAAGAAGAGGAGACAGGGAGGAGAAAGAGAAGGAGGAAAAGACAAAGATATAGAAAAGA
>CM053580.1:293061749-293100272 GCA_028627135.1 Pseudochirops cupreus | reverse complement strand
AACCCATAAACCAAGCCAACACAGAGGGTTCTCCAAATTCCATTACCATTACAGGCATTGCTTCTTACCTCTGACCATCCCTGTCACCCTCCTTCAGACAAATTCCAGTTTTTCAATGTTCTTTCAAACATGGAGTGCTCAGAACTGACCCTAAAATATTAGATGTGGCCTAATGGAAGAAGAATCAAGCTGGATTGTAACCTGCCATTCCATATTAAATAATTAGGTTATTAATGTGGACTTAGACCACATTAGTTTATTTTAGTTGATGGGTCATACTATTGATGAAATAAGATGAAATTTAAGATGGACAAATGTAAAGTTCTTGAACACCGGGTTCAAAACAATCAACTTGACAAGGACAGAAGGAGGCAAGGGTGCCTTGAAAGCAATTCATGTGAAAAATGAGAGACTCAATGAGAATCACCAATGTGACACAGGACCATAGGATAACAGATTTAAAATGGAAAGAAAACTCAAAGGTCATCTAGTACCACCCAATCTTTTTCCATGAGAAAACTGAGGCCAAGAGAAGTCAATCAATTCATCCAGCATCACATAGCTTATAGGTAGGACATGAACCCAGGTCTTCTTGACTCTAAGTCCAACACTCCCTCTGCTACAGTGCCTCTTCAAGTAGAGACTGAATAAACATATCAACAATGTTGTAGAGAGAATTCTTGATAGGATTTGGTTGACTTCAATGCCCTTTAGATAAGGTCCTTTCCAACTCTGTAATTCTCTGACATATTGACTATACATTCCACTAAAATGTGACTATGCATTCCCCTGTTTTCTCATCTATAAAATGAACATAATGCCAGTTTCACCTGTATAACAGGGACAGAGACATGTGTGGGTCATTTCTGCCCTTAACACTTTCAAAACTCCATTTTTGGAAGGCACTTGAAAGCCTACGGCAAATTCTTTCACTTGATTACCAAGGTGGAACATCACCATACTCTGAGGGTAAATTTGATTTTAATGAAAGTCAGAAATAATTCAGAGGCAATTCTGATAAATAAGATTATATGAACAAACTGAGTAACACTAGAGGGGAGGAGAGAGAAGAGGGGAAGTGACTATAAAGTAATGGCTTCTGTTTGTTTGTTTGTTTCTGTGGACTGGCTCTGGAAGCAATTCCCAAAGAGAAGTTCCAGAAATGTTTGGGTAAAAAGCAAAGTCACTGAAATACTCCCAAGGTTTTGAAGGAGACAATCCTATGAAGGAGATAGTGATCATTTATATGCTTACTTCCTGATATGTTTGTTGAAAAACAATCTATGTCATTGCTCACATCTCCCACATAAGGTCTTGTAAAAAGCACTGAGACCAAAGGGTTAAATGGAGGTTTCTCAAAATGATTGGATCTTTAGCATGGATTTAAACACACACATATTTACACATACAGAGAGAATTTTTATAGATGTCTACACACACAAATATATTGAGTTTTGGATTTTTGTGGTCATCCATATTTCCCCACTCCCTAGTGATCTAAATCAGTGCCAGGGGACTTATAATTAGGTCCTGAAGCAAGAGCATGTCCAATAAAATGATCTCTCTCTTTTACAGTCATTCACAGTTTATATGGGAACTTGTAAAAAGAATAAGAAATATGTCCTTCCCCTATAAGGTTTCTGGGAAACATCTGCAGCTGGTATGAACTGAGCAGAAATGGGGCAACTCAGCTGCACCCAATGCTCTGCTGACCACAGTGCTGAGACAAGGCCTTGCACGTGGAACTTGCCAATGTTCTGCAAAACTGGTATCCTAGCTACCCAAAGCAGAGCAGAAGGATGGAAAACCGGGGCTTCCCTACTCTCTTTGCAAAGAAAATAAAATGAATAGTTTCCTAGACTTGTGGGGTTTGAAGGTCATCTGGTCCAACTTTTGGCAACAGATGTCACAAGTGAACCCTGAAATAAGTTTTAGGAAGCACTTTACCCACCAGATGTTGAATTTTCTCTGCTTTCACTTGCCTTTTTGGCATTCTTTCCCTCTTTTCCTGCCCCATCCCCTAGATTCTGAGGATCATAGACTCTTTGAGTGGAAGGGTCTTTGGGTCAGCTAATCCTACAGCTAAATGAATATAAATCCCTTTGTGTCAATTTATACAAAAACAACATTATAAAGACAAGCACCTTTGAAAAACTTGAGATCTCTGATCAACACAATGACCCACCGTGATTCCACGAGACAAGAATGAAGCATGCTACTCATCTCCTGAGAGAAAGGTGATAGATTCAAGAGGCAGAATGAGACATTTTGGGACATGGCCAATATGAGAATTTGTTTTTCTTGACTGCCTTTTTGTTACAAGTATTGTGCTTTCTTTTCCTTTTTTCATTTAAATTAAGGGCAAGATGGGAGGGAGATAAATGTTTATTAGTTGAAAAATATAATAAAATGTTTAAATTCCCTTTTAAACAGCCCTGACAAATGATCATCCAATCATTGCCAAAAGACTTCCAGAAACAAAAAAATATACAGCCTCGTAGTTAGCCAATTCCTTGCTTAGATAGCCTTAATCCTTAAACTGGTGTTCTTAATCCTAAACAGAAATGTGTTCTCTCCCCCTTTAACTTTTACTCATTCTTGCTGGTTCTCCAAACTGGGGTCATAGAGGATTAATCAAATCCCTTTTTTATATTGAGGGTGGGGTGATTTTCAATGGCACCCTTTCCATTGTATTTCCATGGTGATTTATTTTTATCAATAACAATAGTGAAACATCTGAATTCCACTACCTCCCTTGTATCATCATCTTTCTAAACTGGATAGAGCAGTTGAACCTGACTAACTGCCTCCAAAAGAAATCTTTACTGAGAAAACAATTCAATTTTATAGTCTTCTGGACTGATTTACCAGCTATCACAAAAAGTAAAATATTCCAAAAGAATGAATCAGAACAACTGACATCTATCTAGTGCCTTAGTTTGCAAAGAGCTTTTACATGCATTACGGAATACTACAACAAGAGGTGGGGTAGCTGCTAATGCTATATTTCTGATTTATTTTACAGATCATAGGCTCATAGACTAGATATCCAAGAAAAGTAAGGAGACAATAAGAGAGCTCTTAATGAATTCAGGTCACCTATCTAGAGGAACCACATCCCCAGAATTAAAAAAGCTGACAGATTGGTGAGCTACTATCACTGATATGGGAAAGATTATGGGAAAAAAAGGTTTCATAAGATTGGAAGATGATATATGTTTCCTCTAGTTTCAAAAAAGGAAAAAGAATGGATTCTGCAAACTATAGGCTGATGTGCTTTATTTTGATTTCTATGAAAGTTCTAGAATTGATTATTACAGAGATAAATGATAAACATTTTTTCAAAAATGGGTGACCATAGGTCACTGTCACACTCTTTTTAGTATGCAGATAAGTTTAATGGAACTGGGGTTTTTCTCCCCTTGACTTTTGATTCTTCATTATAAGAGAAATATAAGCAACATAAAAATGAAAAATATCAATTTTTTAAAATAGATTAGGAAGGAAGAAGAGAAAGAGAGGAAGATAGGAAGGAAGGAAGGAAGGTAGGAAAGAAAGCTGTTATAGATTGATGTATATCTCTTTTGGCTACATACATTATTATGATCCTAAATATATGTATATAGGACAATATATACAAAATATAAACAAAGAAAGTACTGGCAGTTGGGTGATCAAGAAAGGCTTCATGTGGTGACATTTGGACTTAGTCTTGAAAGAAACAAGGGATACTAAGAGGCAAAGGTGAGGAGCAAGAGTATGCAAACATGAGGGATGAATAGAACAAAAGCAGAAGTAAAGAAATGAGCTTTCAAGTTTTCCTGAAACTGGGGCTTTTGATTTATTGTATTACCAATACTTTGGGAAAAGATTATATGCTCTCCAGGTAAAATTTTTGGCAACCAAAAGAATGTCAATATAATGCAAGATTAAAGGATATCAATACTAAAAGAAAAAAGAAAATCAGAACAGCGATGGCAACTTCTTGGGATGTGTTCCTTAAAAAACCATGTTGATTCTGATGTCAATAAAACAGTTCCATAAATGAAATACTGTGCCTTTATTTTGTATTGTCATCTGAATCTGTCATTTTAGAAATCTAGAATTTAGAAATGAGATCAGTTTAGCTAGAGGTTGGTAAAAACCCCTAATTTCTAGAGTAAACTCAGGTCGTATTCATTTCCCAAAATTCTTAAAGACTAGATTCATTCTAAAGAACCCTCCAGGTGTCTGAATTATCATCTGGTGAAAATGGAGGTCTAGTTTAGGTCATTTGGGACACCTTGGGCTAATTTTTCTGTATTCTAATTCTCCAAAGTGACAAATAAATGTTACCATCTCTGTTGAAACAGAGCTTGATAGCAAACCGAATTTAAATTAAAGTGAGGTTGGGGATGGAGAGTTCCATGAAAGGGAAGTTGAACTCTTGGGGTAAGTCATATAATTTCCCTCTTGGAAAACCTAGAAAAATAGAAATCACACCTAGTGTTCTTTCCACTATATGACATGGAAATGAGAGCAGGCCTTCTGGTGGTTGGTAGGCATTGGAGTCAGAAGACTTGGGTTCAAGACTCCATCACATAAAGGTGCGACATCTCTGTTTGTATGTGAGAGACAAGAGACAGATTATATAGACAGAGACAGACAGAAAGAGAAACAAAGAGAAACACCTTGAGCAAGTCATTTTCCCTAAGTTCTTTATAAAATAAGACTAAAATCTCTAAAGTCCCTTTTGTCTCTAAATATTGTAGTAATCTCTTCAGTCTTCAGTTGTTCTCATCTGTAAAATGGGAAAAGAGGGGAGAGGTGGGCCCTATGATCTTTGAGATTCCTTCCAGATCTAAGTATTATGACCCTATGCAGAACCTTGGTGAAACCCATAGACCAGAGATTCTCAACCTGTGGGTTATATTCAATTTGTAACAATGAAAATACATCCTGCATATCAGATATTTACATTACAATTCATAACAGTAGCAAAATTGTAGTTATGAAGTAGCAACGAAAATAATTTTATGGTTGGGGTTAACCACAACATGAGGAACTGTATTAAAGGGTGACAGCATTAGGAAGGTTGAGAACAACTGTATAGACCTTCTCATTTTATGTGCCTGTGATTTCTGTTTTCCCTTGGAAGCATCAGTTCAGATCTCAGAGCTATTTTTAATTTTCTCCTCAAAAAACAAAGAGGATGACAAGGCAATTGTGAAAAGTATGTGTTCTCAGCTTCACCTCAGGCAAAGCTTGATACAAGGCGGTTTCTGTAGAAATGACACATTTTATTGACCATCAGAACAAATAACTATAAAAATGCATGATCAGACAGTGCAACATTCATAGATGCCAGGAATATCCCAGGCCACAGGCCAACTGATTGCCTTTTGAAAATGTTCCTTTGTTTTTCTCTGAGCCTAAAGCCTTCCTCTCCCAGGAGGATAGGTTGGAGAAGAGAGGACAAAGAAGGCAATATTTTCCAGTTCCTGTCAATCACTTTAGCCTCAATAGAAAGTTTGCCTCAAACAACCTGCAAGAGAGGGCCCCCTCCTTGCCTGAGGATGTAATACCTTCCTGGTCATTATAATGAAATCTCTTGGTCCTTTAAATGATAAAATGTTAATGGATAAGCAAGGCTCCCTCAGAGTGATTGAATGGGTCAGGTTTGCACAATAGTGGTAGAATGACAGAATGTCAGAATTGGAAGAAGAACCTTCATTTCACAGACTATAATATCACACTGGAAGCAACCTCAGAAACCATCTAGTCCAACCTTGTCTTTTGACAGATGAGGAAATGGAAGGCCCAAAAGATTAACTAATGAATCACCAAGTATCTATTTAAGTGACTGTGTTTCAGGAACTGTGCTAAGCACTGGGCATACAAAGACAAAAGCTGAGCTCTAGAGGTAACCCTGAGGAGCTGGAATCTTCTAATACTCCTGCTCAAGAAACCCCATGTCAATGAGCCAGTTGGCATCTTCTCAGTATCAATCAATTGGTTCCTACTAATTAGCTTTCCCAAGAGGCAGCTCAGCAGCTGGTGGCACAGTAGAGAGAGTGCTGGGATTAGAGTCAGGAAGACTCATCTTCATGAGTTCAAATCCAGCCTCAGACATTTACTAGCTGTGTGACTTTGACCAAGTTATCTAAGCCTGTTTGTCTCAGCTTCTTCATCTGTAAAATGAGCTGGAGAAGGAAATGGCAAACCACTGCAGTGTCTTTGCAAAGAAAACTCCAAAGGGGTCATGAAGAGTCAGATATGAGGGGAAAATAACTAAATATCAACAAAAGGGGTATTTAGCAAGAGTGTATATCAAGGCCCTGGGGAGAATGGGCTCAAAGTTGTAGTCCAAAGGTCTAAAAGTCCAAAAACACACATTTAGGAAACATTTGTAGCTGAGGGAGTACCTCCTGCCCCTGGCTATCTTTTACTCCCCATTTGGAGGCCCACAGAGCTTACTTGTAGGTGTGACGTAAAGCCTTGCTCAGCTGGGCTCCTTCCTTTCCGGATGGGAAGTCTCTGTTGACAGGTCATTCCTTGGGGCTGGGTCCTTACCACACTCAACTACTGCTGCTGCTGTCTCTTATGTCTTTACTAGAGCTCTGGTTGCTGAGAAGACTTCTGGTAACTTCTTCCAACCTTTCAAAACTCACAAGATCATAACTTGATCAGTTCTGTTTCCAGATACTCATTATTTGCAATCAGGAAAGAGTACACCAAAGAGACAAAAGAAAAAGAGGTATTACATGTTGGATTGCAGACAGAAAGAAGGAAAATCTACACATGTTCTAAGGACTGGTCCCTTATTGGTTGTTTCCTCATCACATATGTGCATGCATGTATTGATATGAGTACATTAGTAAGATGCAAAAGGTAGAGCTATGTGAGGTCCAAGGGAAAAGTCATTATCTATGGGGGGAAGAGTGGAAGGCTTCATGAGGAAGGGGACATTTGAGCAAGGCTTTAAAAGATTCAGTAGAAATTCAGCAGACAAAGATAGGAAAGGACAGCATTTAGAACCCAGGTCTCCTAACTCTCAATCTAGAGGGGGTTTTTTTGTTTGTTTTTTTAACCAAGTCACTCCAGTGTATTACAGAGTCCAACAATATATTGTTATATTAAGAGGCCCTAGTGCAGCCAGGTGGCACAAGTGCATAGAGTGCCAAGCCTGGAGTCAGGAAGACTCATCTTCCTAACTTCAAAGCTGGACTCAGACACTTACTAGCTATGTGATCCTGGGCAAGTCATTTAACCCTGTCTGCCTCAGTTTCCTCAATTATAAAATGAGCTGGAGAAGGAAATGGCAAATCACTGCAGTATCGTTGCCGAGAAAATTCCCTGAAGAGTCTGAGCATTCTTTATAGTCCCTACTACATCAAGACCTGGAGCTAGAAGGGACCTTACATCCACATTTTACAACTGAGGAAACCGAAGCATAGAAACAGACAAAGTGGTTTCCACAGAGTCACACAATTAACAATGTCTGAGATGGGATTGGGACCCCAGGCTTCCTGCCTCCAAGCCTAGGGCCCTATTACGAAATTCAGCTCTTTTACCAACTAGGTATGTGGCCTTGGGCAGGCCACTTTTTAACTTGTCTGGTTTTAGTTTCCTCATCTATAAAGTGAGGTGGGGAGTGGGGGGGGGGGAGGGATGAGGAGGCCAGAGGATAAGCCAGACAACCATTCCAATTCTGCTTCCTGTGAATGGAATGCAGCACATGCTTGTTGATTGCCAATGATAAGACAATGATTGATCCCGAATTCCATATTGGAGCAGATGATATTATAACCATATTCATCAGCACAGCCTTTATTCTTTATTTTTGAGCCCTGTTTCTTTGCTTAGATCACACCCCTGAGTGTCGAACATGGAAATTCATCCCCTCATCCACCGTCCAGAAAAATGTCCCCACTCTTTCCATAAACTCAAAGTTTGAAGGAACTCTTTATCCAGCCCACAAGCAACTGCCTAGAAATCCTGAAGGACTTCAAGGGACAGAGTTTGCTGACAGGTCAGGACAGGAAAAATCCAGCATCATGGCAACTAACAAAAGGCTGTAGGCAAGCTGCCCAATGTGTGTAGAGACACCCCAAAGCCAAGGGTGTGGCTAACCTCAATTTACTAAACCTGGATGAAGCATACTTGATCCTAGCAGTGAGCGGATCCGGAATATGAATTTATTTTGCACCTTTCCTCTTCAAACCAACAAGGTCATTTATTCATTTATTCTTAGGCATCTTCTGTATGCTGAGTGCAAGGCAAAGGACATTAAGGTCAGGAGATGATGTTATCAAAACACCTGTGGAGTGGGGAAAGGAAATGTAATCTGGTTTAGTTTTTTTATTTTGAAAACTTCAAGTCCATTACCATCTAACTATCTATATCTGTTTCTTTCCAAGAAAGAAAAAAGCAAAGAGAAACAGAAAGAAAGAAAGAAACCAATTTACCAATAAGCACACTCCCTCCCTTGAAGTCCTTCAGGGTTTCTAGGCAGTTGCTTGTGGGCTGGATAAAGAGTTCCTTCAAACTTTGAGTTTATGGAAAGAGTGGGGACATTTTTCTGGACGGTGGATGAGGGGATGAATTTCCATGTTCAACACTCAGGGGTGTGATCTAAGCAAAGAAACTTTGCTTCATTCATAGGAACATAGATCTAGATTGGGAGTTCTTATAACCTTTTTTTGTGTCATCAGCCCTTTTCAGTGTGATAAAACCTATAGGCCCCTTCCCAGAAAAGAAATTGGTTTTTAATATAATTTTATTTTATAGATAATTCTATAAAATAATTTTATTTTATAGAATTGTAGAGGAATGTAATAGAATTACAGAGGAAACCCATATTGAAATATAGAAATAATGTATTCCCATCCCAGTCTACAGAAACTTGAAATCTTGACTATAAGTTAAGGATCCCTGATCAAAAGATAAAAGTAAACTCAAAGATCACCTAGTCCAAAACCTTCATTTTACAGATGGGGAAACTGAGGCACAAGGAAGCCAAGTAACTTCTGAGCCCCTTGTCCAAGGTTCCTTAAGTTCCCTTCATTAGGAATAGGATTGGTTCGTACAAATCAGGCAAGATCAAACCTGTAATTGGGTCAGAGGTATATGGAAGAAAGAAGTCAATCAAAGTATTTCACTGGCTACTTACTGGGTTAATAGTACTTCCTTTTCTTCAGCCTTAAATTGACCTTTTTCCAGGTAAATTTATCTTTGCGTAATCTATCATCTTCATGATCACAGAATCACTGAGCTGAAAGAGAGCTCAGAAGCCTACCTACCTTGTCCAACCTACACTTGACCCAGTCTTCTATAAAACATCACAGAAGAATGGTGCTGAATGACATCTAGCGAGAGGCAACCCAGTGTCTCCTAAGGCAATTCAGTCTAATTTTGGATAACTCTTATTACAGCTACAAGATTTTTTTTCCTTCCATTTAAGTATTCTTAAGTTCCATCTGGACAACTTCCACCCCATTGTTCTACCCTAGTTCTACCCTCTGAGGTAAAAAAAAAAATAAGCCTAATTCTTGTTCCATGTACTTGTTCCATGTTCCACTATTTTCTCTTCTGCAAGCTAAACATGCCCAGTTTTTTCAAGAACCCTCATATGGCATGGTCTCTAGTACCTTCATCAGGCTGGTCACTCTCCTCTGGATACATTCCAGATTGCCAACATCTTTCCTAAAATAAGGTGTCCCGAACTAAAGATAATACTCCCAAATAGAGCTGACCAGAGCACAGTATAGTAGAGAAAGCACTTTGTTCATTTTAGACACTCTATCTCTATATAGGATAAGGTCACATTGGTTTTTTTGGTTGCCATGTCATACTGTTCATAGGGTCATAGATTTAAAGGTAGAAGAGACTTTAGGGATTATCTAATCCAACCCCCTCCCACCTGCCATTTTACATATGAGAAAATTAAGGCCCAAAGAGTTTAAGTAATTTACCTATGGTCATACAATAGTAGTGAACTTGCAGTTCACTGAAAGTTCTCAGATTTGATAGACAGATAGATATAGATATAGGTATGTCTTTATCTATCTATCTATACATCTATATCTATCTATATATGTCTATATAAAGAGATATACATACACGTGTATATGTAACGTGTATGTATATATATATACACATGTATGTTTATACATATATGCATATATATACATTCACATATATCTTTAAAACACCATTTCCTAGTTATGTCAGCATGCCTACCTCTGCCTGCACACTTCCTTGCGTTTGATTTTTTGGGACCCCAAGTATATGACTTTGCATTTATCCCTTTCTCTCATATCCTTCCTCAGCCTTCATCTTTCCAGACTTCAACTTTCTAGCTTTCCAAAAGAGTTTTGGCTAATTTAGCCTACGTTCATGTGTTAGCTTCTTCATACCATTGATCATTTTTTATTTTGCTTCTTGAAATGTGATTGCCTGAATAGCATGGAGTCTTACAGGTATGGACACAAGTGGTTTTATACCCAGCTAGAATAACATTTTTTAAATTTTCTTCCCATGATTCATCTTAATGGTGTTCAGCAGTTTGTTGGGTTACTTGTTTTTTCCAACACACAGCCACACGTTGGGTCGATGACCTTAGGAACAGTCAACAACGATTCCTAGATGCCTTTCCTGGGTCACAACTAATGCAGATTTTAATATCCATTATCTCCTAAGTACACTTTGATTTCTCCCCAACTTCATAGTCTCCCATATTAAAGTATATCTACAACTTTTCTGCCAAGGCACACATCCTCACATGAAAACAGACTCACACAGATTGTCAAAGCCAACTGTAACAACAACAAACACAATGAGCTAGGGAGTTTTTTGTGGTTTTTTTTTTTTTAGAAAAGGTGAAGAAAGGTGTTTTTTTAACTTTTGAATTGAAGCTTTTAAAAAAAATCTCTTCATCAATAAAAGTGTGTTGAATATTCATTGTGCACCTGGCACCCAATCAAGGCCTTAAGTGGGCATTTGCTAAGAATGTTACAGAATTAGGTCTTGGAAAGATAAGCCCAATAATTAATTGCCTGCTCATTACCTTTATTCTTCTGGAAGTCCTCAGCTGTTAAATACTAACAAAGCTTTGTCAGAGCACTTTCTGCAGGCTCACTAGAGTAACAACACCACCATGTCCTGTGAAATCTCCACATACCATAACACTGGGCCAGATTCTGGATAAATTCCATTAAAAGAACTAGCCTCCAACCTCAATAAGCTTGTTGTTTCTCACACAGGAGCAGTAGAGGGAAACTTGACCTTGGAAAGGGAAGAGAACGAGTGAAAGGAAGGCAGCTTGAATGTAAACAGCAGTAACAGAAATGTTTAGTCTAATATGGATGACATTGACATACATCAGTTGCAAAGAAACAACGTGCCATAGTGGAAAGTGCGTGGATTTAAGGAGTCAGGGAGCCTTGTTTTAAATATCAGCTCTGCTATTCACTACCTACCACCTGTGGATACCCATCAGTTAGGCAAGGCTGAACAAACAGTGGAATATGATGGTGATGGAATATTATTGTGCAGTAATAAATGAGGACTATAAGGAATTCAGAGAAACATGGGAAGATTTCTACAAATCAATGCATCATGAAATAAGCAGAACTAGAAGACAAAAATGTATGATTATAGCAACAGAAATTAAAATATCACTGGTGAATAAAAAACCCCAAGAGAGAGTTTCTGGGTAATTAATAATCTATTTATTAATTAGGCTAGGTAATAATCAATAAACTGATGATTAGTGGTTTCTCCCAAAGACCCCCAATGGAGACTGTCAGAACCTTTCTAAAAGAGAATGTCCCTGACAAGTGAAAATCAACCCTGATTAGTGAACATTCAGTGAGGAGGTGGACTAGAAGTCTTTAACTCCTCTTGCTGAGAATGTGGCTTAATCATAAGACTGAGCAGCCTCCAGCAATCTGGACAGGGGAATCCATCTCCATCCAGACCTCTCTGGCTAGTTTTCTCCTTCATGATCTGAGTCACCCTAAGCTCTAACAGAGAGGTACAAGGACAGGGGCTCCTTTCCCCAGAGTAAAGACTCACCCAGAGTGGATTCTGTTTATACCCTAAACAGAAGTTAGGTCTCCTAGTTGGGTGGGATCCAGCCCAAGATTGAAGGGTGTGTTCCTTAAAGGCTAGGAGTAATTTCATCAAGCAGTCTGGTCTTTCAGAAACCGACTTTAGCAAGATCTGAACCTTAATGAGAAAATATTAGGAGAAAAGCCTGGATCCTAATTTAATAATTGGTTATTAATGTAACAGTATAATAATTCCTCTCATCACTAAAAAGAAGCCAAACGCTAAACTGAAAAATCAGTAATAGTTTTAAAAAGCAGATAATGAAACATAATTCCTCTTGACAAAAGATTGGGTAGACATAAGTTGTATATATTACCAGAGTTAGTCACTGTATTGGATTTTTTTTGCTTAATTATTTTTCAATTCCAATTCTACAATGAGAGAAAGAATTTCCAGAAAAGACTGTAATATAAAAACAAAAAGTATTAATAAGACTTGTTCTTTAAATGAGGAAGTCAGACTAAGTTGCAACTTAGTCAGGTCATCAAGACCAACCCTCTCATTTTAGATATCAGGAAATGGAGAGGTTACCTGACTTGGCTACAAGAAGTGGGTAACAGTCAGGATTTGCTCTCAAACCCTTTGACTCTGTTTCTAGCACTCTGCCATTCTAAGATCTGTTATAGTTCTGCCTACAATTCTACAAAGACTATAAATGCACACACATACGCTTAAGGCAAAATGCAGATAATGTTAGGGCAATAAGCCTTAGAAAAACTAAGACCTAGTATCCTTATCTTGTCCCTTACAGGCTTACTTAATATAGACTCTTCAAAGCATATCTTCCAAATGCATTCCAACATACTATATAGGTTACTCTTTGATAAAATGGTAAGCTCTTTGATAAAATGATAAAATGGAAACTAATATCCACAAAGGGGAAAAACCGTTACCAAATGTTGGTATTTATGAAGCCCCACTGATTAGTATAGTATGTATAATCCCCATTCCATCCAAGCCTGGGGATGTTTTCCTGAGGGATAGCCAGCCCCCTGACTCTACATGCTGTGACATGATCCCTGATTGGCTGAGAAACTCCTATGAGCTGGGACACTACATGAGGTGGACCCATGTCAGCAAAGGAGGGCAAGAAAGGTGGGTCAAGAGAAAGAAATGTAGATTTCTGAATGTGAAGCAGGAATCTCAGACATGTGGGGAAGCCAGCCTCACCTCTCCACCCACATATCCTTTGACTACTAGTGTCTGAAACAATAGAGATTACTGAAAGGAGATTCCCCCCAGTGAGATCATCCTTTTACCCAAAGAACTTATTTTCTCTGTGTAGTTTTTCCTTGACTCTAATCTTCATAATTTCTCACATTTCAGTCTACTGTGTTTTACTTTGATAAACAGGTTTGCTAGCTGTTTGTGACTGTCTTTTGCATGACCACCATTTGGTAGGAAGGAACTGAGCTATGAGAGAATAAGCCCTTGTTACACTGCCCTTAAGAGTAACCAGCTTTTATTATGAACCTTTTATCATGCCCCTAGACCATAGATACTTGATGCATGATAGAAAGATATAATTCTACCCAATGCCCATCTCTGATATAGGAGAATTAAAGAGAAATCACCCAGACACAAGGGTCCTGGGTCCTGCTGTCACTCCCTAGATAGGTTGCTGCCATTGCCAGCATAGCCCTGAGAACAGAGATGGAAATCTCGGTCTCCATTCAAGACAGGATGGGTGAGAGCCCAGATCAGATATCTACCCAAGCCACAGGCAGGCCAGCTCTATCTTAATGTTACATATCGCAACTATATATATATAACATAGCATTTTAGAGCTAGAAGGGACATTAAAAATTATCTAGTCCAAGGGCTAGCAAAAATTTGAGCATCATATAACTCTTCAAGTATATACTTACAGCTCTCTTAGCCACGTCTGTGATTGTGTGCCTTTTTATCTCCTCAATCCTAAAATTAATTATCTACTGGAAAAAAAAATTAATCTCTGCTTTGGGAAGCCAGGAAAGCTTGATTCTGAGTTCTAATGCCTTCCCAAACCTAAACTCTACCTTCAGCCCTATCTACTGTGTGAGGGCATCTCACTTAGACCTCTTTTCCTCTTCCTTCAGTTACTGATTCCTTTTGACATCTACCGCACCTCAACTTCAACCCCTCCCCAACGTTTGATCCAGCCACAATTTTCCTTCCTCTGGTTTCAGCCCCCTACCTTGTTTCATCAGATCCAGGCTGTGAATGCAGCGTGAGTCATGGTAAGATGCTGATGCTGCAGTCAGAAAACCTGTGTGCATATCCCAGCTCTAATACTTACTAGTTATGGAGTTAGAAAAGCTGCTTGGTGGAATTATGGAAAGATGGGCATTGTATTAATACTGAAACGAGCCAGGATTCCTCATAATCACCTATAAAGATGTACCAGAAGGAGCAAAGATAGAAAACTAAAGAGAAACATCTATACATGCTTCTATTCAGCACAGGGCTTCAAAGAAAAGACTGCTAGAATCCTAAGGAAGCTCTATCAGGGCAGGTAGAAGGTGAAGTATGTAAACAGTTACCCAGCAGTAGTCAGTACCAGGAAGCCTAGTTCCCAGCCTCCACAGGAGACAGAGCCAAACCAGTGCTCACTATAGGCAAGACCTCCTTCCATCATTTCCACAGGAGACAAGGCCAATACTTATCACAAGATATATCTCCTTCCATCAGCTTCAAGTGAAATAGAGACAAACTAGAACCCCACATGCCACATAGAACCTGAATCTGAAGGGTCCACACTGGTGCCATTGCAAAAGACAAAGGAAGACCAGTGTCCAACCTAGGACCTATCCCTAAACCCTCACACAGGTGTGTGTGTGTGTGTGTGTGTGTGTGTGTGTGTGTGCAGAGAGAGAGAGAGAGAGAGCAACAAAATACTTAAAAATTCATTCAACTGCAGGAAGAAATAAGATAGTAAAACTATACTAATTGTAGACTTCAATGTGTCCCTTTCAGACCTACACAAATCTAAGAAAAACATTTTTTTAAAAAGTTAAGGACAGAAATGTCCTCTCTAGAAAAACTAGATATGATAGACTTCTAATAATTACTAAATGGAAACACAAAGGAATATGTGTGTATACATATATGTGTGTATGTATAGACATGTGTAGGCATGCCACCTTTTAAAAAACTAACCATGTATTGGGACATAAAAACCTCACCAACAAAGAAATACTAAATACAACTTTTACTGACCACAATGCAATAAAAGTTATATCAGTAAAGTACCTCTGAAGAAAAAATTTTAAATAATTTAATAATTTAAATAATTTAATCCTAAAAAAAATGGTAGATCAAGAACAAATCAAAGATATAATAGAAATTTTCATCAAAGAAGACAACAATAATTAAACAATATACTAATACTTCTAAACTGTAATTAAATCAGTCCTTAGAGGATAATTTATACCTTTAAACACATTCATCAACAAAAGAGGAAAAGAAAAAAAAAAGATGAATTAGGAATAAAACTAAGACAACAAGAAAAACAATAAATCAAAAAACCCTGACTACATACCAAAATAGAAATCCTAATTTTTTTAAAAAAAGATATTGACAAAATTGAAAGGAAAGAATAATTGGTAAAAGTAAGATATATTGGGGTTTTGTTCCTTAATCAAAACTAAAATAAATAATACCTAGTCTAACTGAAAAGTCACTTAAATCTTTTTAGTACATAAATCCTTTAACCAATAAAATGGCAATAATAATATTTGCATGAGAGGCTACACAGCAAAGAGGATAATGAGCTAGCGCTGGGATCAGGAAGACTAGGATTCAATCCTTTCCTCTTACACATATTGGCTGCGTGACCTAGATAAAATCTGACTGCTGTCTAAAATTATAATTTGCAGAGAACTCCATTGAAAAATGTAATCACAGGTCCAGACCAAAAAAAAAAAAGCCAAAAAGTAAAGGAGGGGTAATATTTGTACTAAGTACCTTAGAGAAGTGCTGGGATATCATAGATAAAAACTCACTGGCTGAAAAGCCAGGAAGACCTAGGTTCAAGTCTTATCTCTGACCTTATAGGTCATGTGAACCTGGACAAATCACCTAACCACTCAGTGCTCTAGAGCCATCTGTTCTCAGACTTTTTGGTCTCTGTATGCCTTTGTATTTTATTTTATTTTCTGTTTTTGTTTTTGCTTTTTGGCAGGGCAATTGGGGTTAAGTGACTTGCCCAAGGTCACATGGCTGGTAAGTGTTAAGTGTCTAAGGTCAGATTTGAACTCAAGTCCTCCTGACTCTAGGGCCGGGGCTCTTTTCACTAAGCCACCTAGCCACCTCAATGCCTTTGTATTTTAAAAAATTGTTGACGACGCCCCCCCCCCCCAAGAGCTTTTATTTATGTGAGATATTTCTACCCATAGGCAATGTTTCAGAAATTAAAATGGCTTACTATTATTATGAAAATAGTTTTGACCTCATGGATCCTCTGCAAGGATTTTAAGGATCCCCAGGGATTGCTGGACCATACCTTGAGAACCATAGCTCTAAACCACTTTCTAAGATTCTAAGTTGTAGAGAATCTAATGACTTGCATTGATAGAGGGAGGTTCCTCACCTGGTAGTAATCTTTAGAATCCTTATCCCCTACTAATAATTTAGGGGGGAAGCACAATTGTGAGAAGAGTGTTGAGAGGAAAGCATTTTGGCAGTCTTAAATGTGTTTTATAAATGTGAGCTATAAGGAACTCCATTTGTCACTGTATCCAGACCTTTTTTTCAAAGAGAAGGAAGGACTCTGGCTATTTCTACCCCTTTTTACCCAGACAGTGCCCAGATCCCAGGCAACAACTGGTATGATTTATACCTTTTCCCTTTGGTTTCTTTTTTTTGCTCCTAACATTTTATGGAAACTAAAATAAAGAGATCTATGGCTTCATTATCCAATTTCCCATTCCATACTCTGTTCAGGCTGTGCTGATAGGAACTTTCTGAGCTTAGACAGCCAGGAAATGAAGGAAATGCTAGGCCATGAATGATGTGGAATTTCCATGACCCTGATGCAGAGCAAGATAATGGTCCTGTATTCTAAGGAAAGGTGTTATGTGCCAATATTGCTTAATCCCCTAGAAACTTCTTCCTGTTTTTGGAAATCTCAGGTCCAGAGTATGAGTTTTCTCTTTGTGAGAGTATATTAGTCCTTCCAAACAGACTCACATATCCATTCAATGACTAAATGACTACGTCTCCTTGTTTTCATGTGAGAGTAGAGTGGGGAAAGATGGTGGAAATAGACATTCTCTCTCACCTCCCTCCTATTTTGAGATATCTCCATTTGTAACTATCTTCACAGACATATCTATACATATATCCATGCCAATATCCATCCCATTTCCATCTCCGTAATTTCATCAGTGTCGAAGAATAAGAAACATTCTAATTTCATCAATGTTGAAGAACAAGAAATAAGAAACACTATAAACACTATAAATGCCTCCCCTATTTGCACATTGGAGAGGAGTGAAGAAGCTTGGAAGAAAGGGATGTGCTCCCTTACCCCTCCCCCATCCTAATGTATCTTCATTAATATTAATATAATGATAGCTAGTATTTCTATGGGACTTTAAGATTACAAAGCACTTAACAACTCTTACCTCATTTTATCCTCACAATAACCCTGGTAGGTAGATGCTACTATTATCTCTGTTTTAGAAATGAGAAAACAGAGGCAGACAGAGATTAGGTGAATTACCCAGAGTCCCATACATGGAAAGTATCTGAGGCTGGATTTGAACTCAGGTTTTCCTAACTCTAGGTATAATAGCACTCTGTACACTGAGCTACCTACCTACCTATATCATTGTGTCTGTGAAAATTTACATCTATATCATTTCTATCTATTTCAGGTCTAGACCCATAATTACATGAGTATTTATCTCAGTGTGGAAACTCCCTCCATCACATTGCAGGTTGGTGACTCCTCTGTAACTTATATAGATCCAAGTCCACTTCCTTTTAAGGTCATACACAGCTTTCCCTTGGAGTTGCTTGGGACACTGAGAGTCTAAGTAACTTTCCCAACACTACACAGCATGGGTCAGAAGCCGGACTTTGATCTAAGCTTTCCTGACCAGCATTCTGCTTTCTGCTGACAATACCATGTTCTCTCTTCCCTCTCTCTCTCTGTCTCTGTCTGTCTCTCTCTCTGTCGCTCTCTGTCTCTCTCTCTCTCTCTCTCTCACTTCTCTGTCTCTGTCTCTCTCTGTCTCTCTCTCTCTCTCTCTCTCTCTGTCACACACACACACACACACACACACACACACACACTTCTCTGTCTCTCTCTCTCTTTCTCTCCCTATGATACTAAGATTCATCTAAGATTAAAGCAAGGCTGGCACAAATTAACTTTAGAATCATGAAGGGTGATTATGGAAATGATCATGGAAGTGATCATGAAGGTGACTTTAGTTCAGTCCCTTCACTTTACAGGTGATAAAATGGAGGCCCACAGAGCAGGGGTGACTCATTCAAGATTATACAGGTGATGAAGAGTCCAGGTCTCTAGACTTCATCCTAAGGGCCCTTTCCATCGCACCTTAGTATGATGAGTGTTTAAGCAGGACTTCTCAAGCCTCTAGGCCAGCAGTTCTCAACCTGTGGGTTATGTTCAATTTGTAACAATGAAAATACATCCTGCATATCAGATTGATTCATAACAGTAGCAAAATTACAGTTATGAAGCAGCAACTAAAATAATTTTATGGTTGGGGGTCACCATAACATGAGGAACTGTATTAAAGGGTCAAGGCATTAGAAAGGTTGAGAACCACTGCTCTAGGCCATCCTTCCTATAGATTCCCAGCAAAAGCTGAGGATCCAAAAAAACTCTTAAATTCCTCCTTGCCTGCTAAGGACATGAGATAGGAGTAACAAGGAAAGGCCCAAAGAACCATTTAAAATGAGACATTTCAAGAAATCAGTCAAATGACTTGACTCCAAGCAAGTTCAGGATCAGTTCAGAAAAGAAATTAGACCAGCTGGTCAGCAAACAGAAGCATGACTTCAAGCACTGCGCTTGGAGAAGAGCAAAAAAGGCATTCAGAGGATTTATCAGAGTAAGAAGGGATGTTATGGTGTCTTGTTTTGCTCCCACAAAAGTTATTGGGAGATAATCCATAAGGGAAGCTCATTTATCTTATTTTATTAAGACAATGGCCATCCTGACCCGAATAGGAACTAGAAATGTGACAAACAGACAGACCGTAGAGATCACATCATTGTCATAAGTATCCTCACTATCACACCTACATAATCTGCATAAAGAGGGAATGTAGGGAAATAAAGTGAGGAATTTGAGGAATTTGAACTAACCCTAACTCTAACAGGGAGGACAGGACTGTATAAACTCACTCATGCTTCCATATCAGTGTAGGTGTTCTTAATGAACACCATACCTGCTTTGTTGTGTGAAGCATAATAAACTCCTTCCTCTGCCCACTCTGTTTCTGAGTTCTTTCTGTGAGAAGGGGTTTGCCATGTTAAGGGGCATATTACATAGATCTTCCTAAGGACACCCAGGGAAGCAGTGGACAGCAGAAGCTTGTCCAATCTAACTCCCTGACCCTGCATGGGAACTCCTGTGATCCCCACAAGCATGTTTGTCACAGAGAAAAAAAATACTGATTAGACACGAAGCTCTAACTCACCACGTGACAGGAGCCACCTTATTTCCCAGCTTATTGCCCAGCAAAGGCAGCCAGCTTCCATAGTCACTTTCAGGAAATCCTGGCTCCCAAGGTTTTATGGCAAAGGAGGTGAATGCAGATCAGCAAACTGAAAAATGAGTCAAATCATAGATAGTTCTAAACAAGCTGCTTTTAAAAAAAAAATTGAACATACCTTATAAAGTTCTCTCCTCCTTCTAACCAGTCACAAGAAAAGAATACTGTAGCTCTGCGCATTTATTAGTCTTAGAGAACACCACACAATCCATCTCTCTAAATCTAAGGTAGACCATCCCCACCACACTTCTGTTATATGGGATGCATAAGGAGTTAGAGCTAATCGATCAATCAGCAAGCATTTATTAAGCACCTACCTATTCCTGCAGGTACCAGACACAGTGGTAAGTGATAGGAATATAAAGACAAAATCAAAAGCATCATTGCCCTCAGGGAGACTACATTCTAACAGAGGAGACAGTAAATACATATAAAGGTATGTACAAGACATATAAATCGAATCAACCCAACCCACTTTGGACTTCTGCTACAAGTTGCTGTCATGGCATCCATCTGCTATGATGTCCTTCTTTTCTTACCCCTCTCCCAAATCTCCAGGAAATCTTTAACCTTTCTTCCAAGCTATGGAGTAATATTCCTCTTAATCACTTTCATTAAGCTAAACTGCCCACTTCCATGGGCTCCATCTGACTACCTTCACCATTCCCCTGAGCTCTGACTTTTTTGAGTTCTTTCTAACTCCTAGTTCTAAAGACTTTTCTGGTAGGCAGTTCCCCTAGCTTCCTACTCTGGACCAATCCATACTGTTTTCTCTCCTAGTCTCTTGTTTTCTTTTTGTTCCCAAAGTTTTTTCCCTCTCTAAAAATCTTTATTGGTTCTCCAAAAGTTCATGGTGTCCTCTCTTCTGCACTATGTCTATGGATCTGTGTTGTGAAAATCAAATGAGATAATATTTGTAAAGTGTAACACAATGCTTAGCACACAGTGGGCACTTAATAGATGCTTATTTCCTTCACTTCAAGGGATTTAATCCCCTTGAATCCCCTTCAAGGTATTAAATCCCTCCAGTGATGCAGTGTAGTAGCTAAATCAAGCTTTATCATCTGTGTTAAGTCATCTTATTGTGCAAGTATAATTTTTAAAAAGATGATTACACATGAAACTGCAAATCTATTGGGTACAACTTGCTATTGCTTTCAAATATATAATAAAATTGTTGTGTAAATTTCTTTTTTTTCTCTTCCCTTCCCTTCCCCCCATGTCTCCCCCCAAGATGGCTACCATTAAACACAAATATATATATATATATATATATATATACACATATATATATATGTATATGTATATGTATATGTATATATGTATGTATATATATGTAACATTATTCTATACAAGCTTCTATTTATCAGTTCTTTCTCTGGGTGCAAATAGTATCTTTCTTCATATGTCCTTTATAGTTAATTTGAATATTTGTAATAATTTTAGAAACATAAGCAATACCACCATTACTCCTTAATAAATGCTTTTTTCATGTATCATTCCAAGGCTTTACCTACCATCCCTGAAATTTTCAAATTAAATAACCCTTCTTAGCTAACACTCCACTATATATTCTTTCTCTCCTTTTAAACTCTAAATTCCTTGAGAGCAGGGACTATGGACGTTTTTGAATTTGTATTAGCAGTGCTTACTTAGTTCAGGACTTGATACATAGTAAGGTACTTAACTCTTTTTTTCATTGATTTAATGATTTTGTATATGCTTATATAATAAGAAGTTGAAAGTCACCCCCACTTCATTTAGCCTTGATACATTTATCAGGTAAAAACATATATAATTGTTTTCTAGGTATGAGCAAAGACTAGACATTTCCTTAGGTTCAGCAGAAAGTCTACTGGTTGAAGGACTTGATCACACTTTGCGGAACACCTATAAAACAGGGAGTCAGTTCACACAGAGAAATTCCAGTGGAGAAGAAAGAGCAAGTACAGCGCAGGCTCTAGGGTGACTATCCCAACTCTCATTCACACTGAAGAGTCAGATTCCCTAGAAGGTAGTTCTAGAGTTAGGCCTGAAGGATTGTCTGGGATGCTCTCCTGATGCCAAGTAACACTAAAGCTTTCTAGAAGCTCATGGGCCATAACCAAGTCCCTCAGCCTGTCTGAACAGACTTTCTGTCATAAGTGTGGATGGATGTGTCAAGGTCTAGCTCACACATTTAACAAGCAATCAAGATGTGTTCTCACCTAAAAATGTTAGGGCTACACTCTGTTGGGAGGTACATTCATTGCTCCTTGAGAGAAGAGTCTATTTTAATTTTTGGTCTTTTTACCCCAGTACTAGCACAGTGTCAGAAACATATGTGCTTAATAAATGTTTGTTTGTTGATTGACTAATTGCTTGATCTAGCCCAATACATATGTGGGTAGGAGTCCTCTTTACAACTTCTCCCATGAATTATCCATCTTTTCCCTGAAGATCTCCTCTGATAGAGAACCCACTACCTCCTGAAGCAGCCTGTTCCTCTTTTGGACAGTCTTGCACAATCCCTTCAGGCGCACTAAATTAATTCATTTATTCTAACAGATAAGGGGAGAAAGTCAAGAAAACTCTGCTGACTTGAATTTTGAGAGGAAATGCCTTAAAGCTATGTCAAAGAATTGGGTTTTATGGCTACAACTTTGTTGATTTTTTGTTAAGATTGATTTAATATAGCCCAAGTGGTTTTAGGAACTGGTTTATTGAAATTCTAAGGACATTAATAATAATATTTCATATTTGTATAACACTTCATGCTTTTCAGAGAGCTTACCTCATTTGATTATTATTCAAATGCCAAATCATTTAGAAGTAAAACTTGCTTTTACAATTACATTTGCAAGCTTAATTTATGAGGCAACTTCTGTCAGAGTTCAGTCCTAAAGGCTAACCTCAATTCTGGAATGATTCAAGGCTAAAGAAACTTTCCAAGCTAGAACAGGATGTACTCTGTGCTGCTCTGCTCCCACCACAACTCTGGGAGCTACATTTCAAGAGGGACCCTGACAACCTGGAGGGTGTCCAGGGGAGTTTGACCAGGAAGATGAGGAGACTTAAACCATGCGAGATGAAGAACAGCTCAAAGAACTATAAATGTTTAGTCTGAAGAAGAGAAGGCATAAAGAATGCCATGATTCCCTCTCTCCAATTGTTGTAAGGACTTTCAGGTAGAAGAGGGAGTAGGTTTATTCTCTGTTGCTCCAGAGGGTAGAACAAAAATCTACTGGTGGAAGGTACAAAGAGATAAGAAAGCAGATGTTGGCTTAATAAAAGGTAGAATTTTTTAACAAGTGTAACTATCTGCCAATGGAGGGGTAATGGAATGCAATGCAGAGAGCATTGGCTTTGGTGTCATAGTATTCCAGGTTCAAAGTCTGGCTCTGCCATCTTCTACTAGGATGGCTTTGGGCAAATCACTTCATTTCCTCAGCTGTAAAATGAACAGATTGCAATAGGACCTTCTAAGTTCTCTTCCTTTAAATCTAAGGTCTACATCAATGAATCTATGAAACCACTAAACCTCCATGGGCATCAATTTCTTTATCTATAAAATGAAGACATTTGACTCAATGACCTCTAAGGTCCCTTCTCAGATCTAGATCTAAGATCCTATATCCTTTTGAACTGGAGGCTTCCTGACTCTGGAAGTATTTAAACAGAAACTGAATGGCCAAATAGAAGTGATTCTTGAACTGTGTAGGAGATGGACTCAATGACTAAAGTCCCTTCTAAAGCTTGCTGACAGCCCAGGAGCTAGTGCTCATGCGCCATCCTTTGTTTTATACAACCAAACTTTTTTTTTAAAGACATTCAGGGTTAAATGACTTGCCCTGGGTCATACAACTAATAAGAGTCTGAGGCCAGATTTGAACTCAGGTCCTCCTGACTCCAGAGCTGGCACCCTATCCATTATGCCACCTAGATGCCCCTGTAACAAAACTTTTTAAAGCAAGATGTCCAAGCTTAAAATCCCACCTTCTACAGGAAGCCTTTCCTAATCCCTTTTAATTTCAGGGCTTTCCTCTTTTCATTCTTTCCTTTTTGCCCCTGTATGTATTGTTTTGTATATATGTGTTTACGTGTTGTCTTCTCCATTAAATTGTAAGGTCCTTGAGGGCAGAGACACTCCCGCCTCTTTTTGTACCCTCAGCTCTTAGCACAGTGCCTGACACGTTGTAGACACTTAATACAAGTTTCTTCATTGATTGAACAGAACAAGGGCTTAATAAATGCTTTTCTGTGCATTCATTCAAAGGAGGTGCTAAATCAGACTAAGAAAAGAGACTCATAGGGAACTTGGGGAGTCACTCACAGATCCTCAGGCAGAACTAGGAGGATGTGCTAAGGGATTTAACAATGGCATATGAGGGGCCTGAAAAACAGCTTGTAAGGAAAAAAATCAAAATTATTTTGCCACTAACCCAATCAGGTCCCAAACTAGCAGAAGCAATATGATTCGCCATTTGACTTTCAAGGAAACACATTAAATTGCAGAGTATATGAGAAATTACAGCTTAGGGAAGGTCATGGGGAAGATAATTGAAAGCCACTCTGCTGGTTTGGCCCTGCCAGGTTGTGTATGTAGCTCACACATCAAGCCCCTCTGGCAGGAAACCTGAAAGTAATGTTTTAGCTCCACTGCTGACATCTCCCTATAAATGAATGTATTCGTTGGCAGGAGAGTATGTTTATTTAGCTGTGTGACAAGCACTGCCTGTTAAGAAACTGTCTCTCCACCTTCTTTCAGGGGCCATTCAAGTGCTTGTTTGAAAGATGGAGAGTGAACATCTAGGGCACCCACGGGAGGAGATGGATTGGCCTTGGCCAGAAATGAAGGAAGTCTCTTTTTGCCCATCCTTTCTCACCTTCCCTTCTCACTGCCCTTTGTATGTTCATACCCCAGTTCCCACACACCTTCATACACACACACACACACACACACACACACACACGCACGCACGCACGCACGCGCACACACACACACCTCTTTCTATTTTGTGTTCTAGTTCAATGGTGTTACACTCAAATAGAAACAGATCTCTGCTGACCATCTATTGACTTAGAAATCCACAAATCAGCATTATGTTGCACGGTATTGTATTTCTACTTATTTTGTTAAACTCTTCCCAATTACATTGCTCTGCACAGTCCCTGCTCACCAGGTCTTCCTCACACTTTGTCTTGGGTGCTGCCCCTTTCAGGGTAATGTCATGGGTTCAGAAGACTGTCATACATTGAGCAGGAAATCTAGAAGACAGAAAGTCAGTAGAGAAGCCATTTTGAGCTTCGGGTCTGCCCAGTGCCACTAGAAGCTCACCATAAATGTCATAACTTTTTCTCCATCTATTTTGCAGAGTTAACCAGCCATTCAAACTTTCTCATGAAGGCAACCAGAATAAGAATACCTATGATATTATAGTAAATATAATATATGTAAACTACAAAGAGAGGGAGTGGGCCTCACAAATAAAATTAAGCTTCACCCATAAGGAGGGGGGCTATCGGACACTGTATGACTCAAAAGAAGGTAGAACAGACATCTCTAGCCTCTTTTCCTCCTACCCTACTTTGTGGGAGACTTTCACTTCTGTCAGGAGGGGAAGCAGAAAGTTGGGGTCAGAGGCTACCACTCTGCTCTTCCCAGAGAGAGGAGAGTACCAAACTAGAATTCTATTTTTCTGCTTCCTTAAATATTATTAGTCTAGGCCCAGGGGATATGATCTTGTTCCATCTAACTTTTGATTGCTTCGTCATTTGAGGGAGGAAGAGAGCCCCAAGTTCTATGTCCAAGTCTTGACCCCTTTCCCACCTAATACCAGTTCCATCATGAACACACATAGCAAATAGCAAAGACACTCATTTAAACAAATCAAAGCAAAAGAAAAATCAAAGATTATACGTAAGAGAATATTATACATCTCATATAATATTATGTAATATATATTATATAATATATTTTATGTATAATATTATGTATCTTATATAATCTTTTATGCACGTACCTATATCTATATAGATATAGATATAAACAATTACGAAGGGTTAACCACCTCCAGACAGAGAGAGGAGGAATTCTATATGCATAATGAAATATACCCTGAGAAGACGGGGTGGTGATTTAAACAGTGTAGGAATTCGTTATACTTGCCTATGCACTGTTGTTTTAAAAAGGGGGGGGGGTTGATGAAGGGAGGAAGAAAATAAAAGCTTGTTAATTTTAAAAATTTAATGCAAATTACTCACACAACAGAGCCGTAATAAGGGAAAGAGAGTTGGCAATTTGCCCTGAGACACTCAAGTGTAGAGTTTGGTGTTTAGTTAGCAAAAATTTTTGAGGAAGATGTGGCAGGAAGATCCAGACCTGTGATTTCATTGGTGTGGGCTAACTCCTTTGACTCATTTAGATTGGCATCTACCAATAATCTTAAAGAGTTGCTTGAGGGCATTGAGAGGTTAATTGAATGACTTGCTCATGGTCACTCAGCTTGTATGTAATTAGAATTGGGACTTCAACCCAGATCTTTGTGACTCCAAAGAGTTAGCAAGAATAATCACTTACAATAGGAAGCTACCAGATAAAGGTTTCTCCTTCTTCAAGCCATCACTGCACTGTCCATTGACATGATTTTTTTGTTGTTGTTGTTTTATTGTTTCAGTCCTGTCCAACTCTTCACGACCTCAATGGGATTTCCTCAGCAAAGATACTGAAATGGTTTGCCATTTCCTTCTCCAGCTCATTTTATAATTGAGGAAATTGAGGTATATAAGGTCAAGTGACTTACCCAGGGTCACATAGCTAGTAAATGTCTGAGTCTGCATTTGAATTTAGGTATTCCTGACTCTAGACTCAGCACTATTTACAAAGACACACACACACACACACACACACACACACACACACACACACACACACACACACACACACTCCCAGGTTTTCTGTCTCCCTGGTACTGTTTTGTGAATCTTGCCCCTACTGAATTTGTGAAACTTTCTTGGACAAAAAAAAAAACTCTATTAAGTGTTCCAGCCCTCAAGTCACAGACAAATGACTAGTTACTCAAGGCCTGGCTACAAGTTCAAATAGGTTTGCTCCAGCAAGATAAGAGTCCTGGGGAAGAAATCTCATCATCCATTGGGAGTGATAGGAGGTAAACATGCCGAAGAAAAGACTGAAGAAGAAAGGATGGATATTTACCCAAGGCACATAGGCAATGTGCAAAGACACAGTTATGAAATTCAAATGTCTTATGTATAAAAAGAAGATGGAGAGTTTTTGTTTGTTTTTTAAGACTGTAAAAGGGAAGCCTGTCATTCCAGAGCAGCTGTGGTGTTACAAGGCATCGCCAGGAATACTGTACCTCAGAGCCTCCAACAGTCTCTTCTCAACCACCCTCCCTTCCTCCTTCCATCAGCATCAGCAAGTAGCAAGACATTAAGCAAGTGTTTGTACTGACAGGAAGCATGATTGATTTTGCTCCCCCCACCCCACCTCCAAGGAAAAAAATCTGCTATGTACTGGAACAAAAAGTAAACGCTTCCCTCCCTTCCATAGTCTGGGTGGGACTTTGCAATAGTTTAACTCCTTTCAGGAGGGAGTCTTTTCCCCCTGCAGAGGAAGAGAGAGCTAGCCTACTCCTACACAAAGTTTCTGGCCTTCCTCTCCTCTCTACTCCCTCCAGAAACCATTGGAATCTCATTTGAGACTTACCAAACCTCACAATGGAAAACTAAGAGCAAATGATGTGTGTGTTTGTTTAAAAAATAAAAATAGGATAAGGACACATGAAAGCATGGACTAAGAGCTGAGATTTGTGGGAAAGGATTTAAAAGAAACTTTCACGGCATCTGTTGTAGTAGAAAGCACTCAAAAGTTGGAATCAAGGACCCGAGTTTGAATCTTGACTTTGATACTTACTACTTGTGAGGTTTGGGGAAAATTACATAAGCCCTGAGACTCAGTTTCCTTATCTATAAGATAAGTGGCTTAGTTTAGATGACATCCAGCTCTAAATCTATGATCTAACCCAGTCCCTTCATTTGACAGATAGGGCAACTGAGGCTCAAAGAGGTTAGTTAGTAAAGTGATTTTGCTATAGTACCTAAGTAGCATAGCCAAAGGATATGCATCCCTGACCCAGTGTTCATGGTAAAGGCCATGTTTGTGGGTAAATAGAATTGTCTGACCTATGTGTATTTTCTTAATGATAACTTTCGTAGCTTTAAATTCATGACATCATATTAGAAGATATATCCTATAAACCCAACCACAGAACAGTCTATTCCCTGAACAACTCTACAGCATGGATATATTTCTCCTCTCTTCTTGATGCCTGACAAATTCTATGAGACAGGGAAAAGTGAATTCAGTGCTTTGTTTGGGCTTTAGGCAACAAAAGACAAGTAAATGACCTGGTATCAAAGATCTATGCAAAAAACAACTTCCCTGGTACATCATGTGTAACCATTCATTGAGTCAGAGACTCCTTCCTGACACAAAAGTCATGGGTACACTTGGGGACCTCTCATTTTCATATAAATGATCTGAGAACAACAGCATATAACAATTCCTCCACCCAAGGGTAACAGCTCCCCTTACAAGCATTCAGCTTCACCAGACTCACAACATAAAATGCTTTTATTTACAAATTAATGAAAATAGAGAAGACTATCTGATCTTGACCCTTAATCCATAGGCAGCCCTTTCCCCTAAAGATCTGTACAGTTTCTGTGATTTACAGTTTTGCCCTGGTTGGAGGTCCATTGAATGGGGATGATCCTTTCCTCTGCTACTCCCCTAAAATCCTCACCAGTATCATCAGTCCCTGTTCCCAGTATCTCTCTGCTCTCTATTTTCAGCACCTGGTACATAATAGATACTTAATAAATGCTTGTTTCCTTCCTTCCTGATAGAGGGAGAAGAAACAAATGTTCTCAAAACCTTTTTATCTTTGAAGGGTCCTAAGGGAGTTAGGAAAGAAAAAAAAAAACACAGAGGACCTGGAGTGGATTGGTTTTGCTCTGCTGGTTTTAAGAAGAAAAAGATAAGGTAGGGTAGAAAGCATACACTAGTGTGGAAAAAAAAAGAAGAGGAATAACTTGCTATTTTTCATAATTGGGTTATGAATATTAATATATAAATGTATAAGAAGGGGTGAAAGGAGTGGGCATCAGATGAACTTTACTCTTATCCAAACTGAACAAAGGAGAGTATGAGGTACTCATGTGTAATGCAACAATTTGGTATAGAAATACATCAAACTCAACAGAGAAATATTGAGTTTTTTAGGGAGAAGGGGAGATGTGGATTAAGAGAGAGAATAATATTGGAGAGGGATTAGCTGAACTGGAACCTTTGGGGGAGATGGCTGAACAAATTGTATGTAAAACATGTATCTTATATTGATATACATATATATATGTAACCCAAATGGAATATCCCAATTCTGTCATTTACCACTTGTATGGCCTTGGTCATTAGCTTCTATAGGCCTCAGGTGTTCCTCTTAAAGGGACAGTCAGAAAAAAATGCTTCAAGCAGAAAAGTGGGGTGTCTTTTTGGGGAACAAAAAGAACATCAGTGTCAATGGATTGAAGAGTATATGGGTTGTATAAGGCTTAAGAAGACTAGAAAGATTGCATCTAGGCCTAAAATTATCTTTTAAAAAGGTTCTACTAATCAAACAAAATTAACCCCCCATTGTGCTGATAACATCTGTTCTAGTCAGAAAACTTAGACACTGGGAAATATTCCATGTCACAAGGATATCAGACTAAAAGAAACTGTAAATAAAGGACGAAATTCGTTTTAGAATAAAAATTCTCAACCAATTGACTTGTATGGATTTAAATATGTTTAGCTGATCAAAAGCAGAGTTGGAAGGGAACCTAGGGATTAGTTAATGAAGTCTTTTCATCTCTCCTCAAATGTCAACAGTATTTCACTTTCTTCTGGGTAACTACACTGCCTACCATTCATAGTCTGATTATACAGCAATGGTCTGAGAGAGTAGAACTGTCAATATACGGGATGTCAACATGTGTGGTTTTGAATTTCAAACTTATTAATCAGCTGGATTACCACCACAAAACCCATCCTTTCTGCTTCACCCTCCTATGTAGACAAATCTAAGTTCTTCAAAGGCATGATAATGAAAGACCATCTTCATGGATAGTCCTGGCAACATCTTTGGTCTGATTTCCAAACACTAAAACTAGATTTAGATGGAGAAATTTAATAAGGAGAATCTAGTAAGCTGCCTACTTGGTGTTCACTTAGTTGGTCATAGCAATCTATAAAGCAAAGGAAAATAAGTAAATAATGGTATATGATCTAGTTCAGCCCCCTTGTGCTTCCATACTGATGGTGGTAAAATGGTTTTATGAGGGAAAAAGGTGTCCAGAATTGTCCTCTTTAGAAGAGCAAGAAACATTAATATCAACTTAGCTCTGGGGACTAAAAATGACATACTTCCCAATTGACTAACAAGTGAACGTGATTTTAGAACAACAGAGTATCTTCCAGTCACAAGGGCTATAAATTTGACCTATGATATTTTTCTCTTAAAAAGGGAATCCAATTACATGATGTATCTCAGCTACAAGAATGACATGTTCAGTGGTGGGATCAGGAAGATTTGAAGGAAAGGATTGCATAGCAGACTTAGTATCATAACATCAATCAATCAACAAGCATTTTTAAGCATCTTTTGTGTGTCATACTCTATATTAGTTTCTTTATATAGAAAGATAAAAGTGAAATAGTCCTTCCTATTAAAGAGATTACAGTATACCATCATACACATGGTTACATGACTGTAGGATGGTGCTAGGGAAATGTTAGGGAAGAAGGCAAATGGACTGTAGTGAAGGTGACTCTGTAGATGAGATCCTGGTAGTAAGAGATCTAGTACATGAATCTGTTCCTGGTCTAGGGTCCTTGAGGTGTGGGCCATTTGATCATTCCTGGGCTATCATATAATCAAAATAGTATACAAGTAGCTATTAAAGACTATTGCCTTCACCTAAATGTATTTAACTAGAATCTCTTAATCTCTGTGAATCATTGCTTTGAACACAATAGATATTCAGTAATTTTTAATCCATTTTCCAAACTATATGTTATCACTCAGCCTATAAATAAGTGTTTATTAAATGCCTACTTTCTGAAAAGTGGATATGACAGACAACTTACTACAGCTTGGTACTTATTTGATGAATATGAATTGCCTAAACAACTTCTTCTAAAATATTATTTAAAACTATTCTTAATGAAGCAGAAAAAGAGTTTCTAAATGGAAGATTCAATTCTCTAGAAATAAAATCTATTCCAGGGCCACAATATCCAAATGACCAGGCAAGAGTTTTCATCAAAGAACTAGGAAGGGGTAATCATAAATAAACTTCACCTTCCTGCTCATTTGTATCCAAATACATGCAGAAATATTGAGGCTTGCCTTGGCTCTTGGGGCCAAAAGGAGCCTCTAGAGCTCACCTGAGAGAGATTACCTTACATTACCCAAAGATTTCATTTCACCAGTTATGTGGCTTGTCCTTCATTTTCAAAGAGGACCATGGCATCAGGGAAATGATGACATGACTTGCAGTTGACTTTGATTTGAATGAGGGAGGGCTGTGCAAGGTCACCAGCCTCACTTTCTCCTCCAGAGCTACCTGGGTCCAATGGCCTGATATTCATCAGGAAGACTGGAGATGGCCCAGGATGTAATGGAAGATCCTGGCCCTTCTAGGCTAAGGCCTTTTCAGGTTCTCATTCTGAGTTAGGCAACACCCATTTAGTGAATAGGCCTCTTTAAGAAATGAGTGAAGGGATGGTCACTTTAATTAGAAAAAAAAAATCAAACTAGGAGGGGAAGACCCTCAGGGTTACTGTCCAGATAGCTCTGGAAGAGAAAGTAACGCTGGTGACTTTACACAGCCCTCCCTCATTCAAATAAAAGTCAATGTAAGTCATATCATCATTTCCCTGATGTCATGGTCCTCTTTGAAAATGAAGGATAAAAACCTAGCTGTAAAGGCTGATACTGAAAGTAATCTGGGGAAGCAAGGAATAGTTTACCTGTCAGATTTATGGAGTAGGAAAGACTTTATGACCAAAGAGGAGTTGGAGAGCATTATAAAATGCAAAATGGATAATCTTGATTACATTAAATTGAAAAGTTTCTGTACAAACAAAGCCAATGTAAACAAGATTAAGGGGGAAGTGGGAAATTGGGAAAGAATTTTTACAACCAGTGTCTCTGATAAAGGCCTCATTTCTAAAATATATAGGGAATTAAGTAAAATCTATAAGAATGCAGGTCATTCTCTAATTGATAAATGTTCAAAGGATATGAACAGGCAATTTTCAGAGGCATAAATTAAAGATATCTCTAAGCATATGGAAAAAATGCTCTAAATCCCTATTGATTCAAGAAATGCAAATCAAAACAGTTTTGAGGTACCACATCTCACCTGTCAGATTGGCTAAGATGACAAAACAGAAAAATGACAAATGCTGGAGAGGATGTGGAAAAATTGGAACACTAATGCATTGTTGGTGGAGCTATGAACTGATAGAACCATTCTGGAGAGCAATCTGGAACTATGCCTAAAGGGCTATAAATAATTGCATACCTTTTGACCCAGTAATACCACTTTGGGGGTTGAATCCCAAAGAGATCATAGAAGTGGGAGGAAGACCCTTATGTACAAAAATATCTATTGCAGTTCTCTTTGTAGTGGCAAAAAACTGGAAATTAAGGGGATGCCCATCAATTGGGGAATGGCTAAACAAGTTGTGGTATATGAATGTAATGGAATACTATTGTGCTATAAGAAATGGGAAGGAGACAGTCTTCGTATTCACCTGGAGAGGCTTATACAAATTGATGCTAAGTGAGAAGAGAAGAACCAGGAAAAATTTGTACACAATCGCAGACACAATCATATGTGTGACGACCAACTTTGATAAACTGGACTCTTCTTAGCAACACACAGTTATAAGACAACTCTACAAGTCTCAGGAAGGAGATGTCTACATTCAGAGAAAGATCTAGAAAGAACAGAGTTTAAAAGGAGACTGAAGCAATCTACATGCTATCATTCTTTTTCATGTGTGGTTTTCTTTGTTTTTTCCCATTGTTCACTCCATTGGTTACAACCCTTCTATACGACCAAACTAATGTCCAATGTGAAAGTGTTTGCAGATCCTATACTTGATTGCATGCCGCTGGGGGTGGGGGAAGGGGTTGAGGGAGGGGAGAAAGGGGAGAAAATTGAAAACTCAAGGGATTGTGGAACTGAATCTTGTAAACTAAAAGTAAATAAATAAATCAATTAAATGAATGAATGAATGAATAGATAAATAAATAAAATAAAATAAAGAATAAACACAAACTATGAGTAGGCCAAGCTGCCTGCATGGGGACCCAGCCAGTTGGGTGACTCAGCTCGTCCTCCCCTTCTTCCTTTCCTTCTCCTCTCCAAATGAAGGTAAATTTTGATGGCCAGAAGCTGCCCACTTAACTTGGGGTTTACTGGCTAGATTTCTTTCTTTCTGTCTGTTTTTTTTCTTTCTTTCTTCCTTCCTTCCTTCTTTCACAAAACCTTAAATCCAGTTAACTCTGAAACTCAGAGATTGAACCACAATGGGTCCCTGCCCAAGTAGTCATGAAAAAGCCCATGGGAAGTGCAGCAATTAGTACTCTCCGTTCATTTCAGCTTGTTCTGTCTGTCATAGGGGGAGGTACATACAGAAGTCACTATGCGGGAGAGAGAGTGTGGGAAGGGAGGGAGGGAGAGAGATAGAGACAGAGACAGAGAGAAGACAGACAGCGTCAGAGAGAATGAAGGAATTATGCCTAGTGCAGATGTGAAGACATGGAAGTTCTTGCCTCAGAGATAATCAGGAGCAAATTTTTTTATGTAAACTAGGTTTGGTGGACACTACACACCGATGTCATCAGGATAATGAAAAGATGGCTTGAAATAATCAAAAATGGCACTTGAAGAGAAGCTTAAGTCAATGTAGCTCTCCAACCCTGCCTGGAAAGATGTTGTGTAGATAAACCAACAGAATGCTTAACTTCATAAATGACTACTAACACCAAAGTCATTATTAAGTCACATATGTTGCCTGCTCCTGACATCAAAGGGTTGTGAGAGGCTGTGACAGGCCAGCAAAGGGAGCCAATCATTTAGTCTCTTACTCTTTTGAGCTTTAATAAGAGATCAGGTAATCAGGTGAGGCCAGGGAGCCTGCATCCTTAGGACTTATATACCTGGAACCATTGATTAGGCTTACTGGTGATCTAAGATTTTTTCCAATCTTAAAGAAAATTGGGGGAGGGGGAGGAATAGAATTTTATGCCTGGAAGTTCTTCTTTGGGATCAAACAAGAAAACCAAGAGAAAAAAACAATGACTATACACTAATCTTCCCTTAGCTCTTATCTCTATCAGCTCCTTCCCTGAACAGGAAAACATAAAAATTGTCCTCATCAGGCTATCCTGCTCTGTCCTCACAAAGACCACACATAAATCAATCTCTTTGGAACAGTCTTCAAATCTACAACTTAGAAAAAGGATCCTAGAGCAAAAGATCAATCATAGCAACCTAGTCTTCAGCTTATTTCTCATCTTTGGGATAAGCCTAGCCCCTGGATTTTAATGTAAGGGGCTTACTTGTGAAAAAAAAAAAACACCACCACTGCAGATAGGCACCAGCTCTGTGACTTACATTCTTACAAAACTGCTTGGAACACTAAGAGGTGAAGCATCTTGGCCACATGGGTCAGAGACCAGACCAACCCTTCCTTACTTTGAGGCCAACTTTCTATCCACTACACCCTGTTGTCTCTCGTTTCTCATTATTATCCCATCAGTAGTAGTAGAATCATGAAACCATAGATTCAGAGCTGGAAGGAACCTCAGAGGTCATCTAGTCCAATGTATTCCTTTAACGGATGTGAATAATATCGCCCAAGGCCACACAAGTAATAAGTCTCAGAGATGGGATTTGAACCCAGGCCATCTGACTCTAAATCCAGGCACCTTTTAGACTATACTACAATAAAGAAAGGTCATTCATCTTTCTCTCCACAGTAGCTCTTCACAGATTCAAACACCATTGTTTCTTTCACATTGTACTTCTAAACTCTCATTGGTCCTTAGAGTCGCAGGAAATAATCACCTCCTCCCAAGAGATACAGCCCTGCTGCACTGGCAAGATTGAGGCTACAGAAGGTTGCCTCTATCTTAGTAACTCAGATTGTTTTTTCATATTATTCAAATTGACAGCCGTGAAGAATGAATACCAAGTTTCCCCTTGAGTGAAAGCGTTACCTCCATGCCTTTAGTGATGTCAATGGTAAGGGCCCCAACTAATCTTCAGTGGTTGCATATTAAGGCAGTCACTGAGCTTTCTGGTGGATTGCATTATCTCCCAGGTTTATTATTATTGGCCAAAGTTGAAAAGGAAAAAGCTCAAACATGTGATCTGGGAACGTTCCTGCTGACTGAAGCCTGGAGGCCAGAGCACAAGGGTGACTTGATTAGGAAAAACAAAAATTGGACAAATGAATGGGTCCACATATGGGCAATAAATGGGGAGAAGTAGAGGGCTACCCTTACACTCATAACATAACAAGCCCACGGAGGTGTGGGGATCTGGGGAGAAGGAATGCCAGTGATAACACTAAAAGTACATGTTCCTACTAATACCAGTAGTGTTTATGACCCTATTCATAAGCCTTTAAAGACAGTTGTTAGCGCTGGGCACTGAGTCAGGTTCTAGCCAGGTCCTGGCAGCAGAATAACTCTAACAGTTCATAAAAATACATAGCGAGAACAGGATATGAATTTATACCTTGTGAGAGTTCTGTATTCACAAGTCGCCATTTTCAACCCAATGCCTTCTGAGCCGCCTTTGGCTGGGTTAGAATTGAGACTGAGTGGTCTTCCAGACACAAACTTATTCCCAGAATCCTGCTTGGGAAAAGGGGAAAGAACCTACAAAAACATCATTTTCTAAGGGTTCAAGACCAGTTTAGGTTAGAGGATTAACATAGAAGGTAGAAATTGAAAAATGGCATCCTAAACTTAATTCTCATAAAGTACAGAAACTAAGCAGAATCAAAAGGATCATAAGGATGTGCAACATTTGCTCATTTATATAATAGGTATCATCATAGATAGGGTGAATTCTGTCAACACTTCTAATCTTCAGTGTCCCTGAGGTAAAGAGAAGTTGAGGTATTTCTTTCTTTCATTCTTTCTTTAGCATTTCCTTGCAATTTGTGGACTGATTTTGTCAGTTATAATTCCTGAAAACTCATAAAATTCATATATGTTTACCAAATAGCAATGACACCCATTTCAGCTGGAACAGTTGTTATCCTAGCTCTTGGAAGCCTGAAATGAAATCACCAAACAGCCATCGCCTAGACTCAGAAACCAAATTATTGGCCCCTCAGTCAATCAAGCACAGGGGGGATTTAGTGACTGACAGTCCCTACTTTCCTCCAGCCTTTGTGTTCTTTTATCATGTTTGTGCTTTGTAAAAGTGGCATTTCACATTTTGAACATTCCCAATTCAATAAATCTTTGTGCAGGGAACTAATGAGTGCCTATGTCTTAGAAATAATGTCACTAGCTGATGATGAGACTAAACTTTGAGGAAAGGGGAGATTCCCCAATCTTAGTTCTGTAGATATTGCACATGACCCTTGAGAAACAGGAATGTAAGGATGCCAGAACAGGGGACAAATACATTATCAAAGATCAAAAGAAACTTGAATTGAGAGATCACAGGATCTTGCCTTTAGAAGGGACTTCAGATTTCCAATCACTTAGCCAACAGGATAGAGGACCGGATATTATAACTTCTTAGGTCTCTCCACAATAGGAATTATGTGTGAAAAGTAAAACAATTTCAGCAATTCCATGGTCTAGGACAGTGGTTCTCAACCTTCCTAATGCCTCGACGCTTTAATACTGGTATGTGGGCATAACTGCATGTGGGCGGACCTGCCTGGAGATGGATAGAGGAGCGGTGTTTCGGTTCCTAAGACCATCGGAAATATGTGTTTTCTGATGGTCTTAGGCAACCCCTGTGACCCCTGTGAAAGGGTCGTTCAACCCCCAAAGGGGTCGCAACCCACAGGTTGAGAACCCCTAGTCTAGGATATCAAGAATCTAAACAAGAAACCACAGGAGGGAATGAAATGATCTATTTGAATGAACAAAGGAGTTCAAGATGCAACTCAAGTGACCTCCCCTGAGTATCTGAGCCTAATCATTAATAGAAAAAAAAAAGGACACTTAGTTTTATTTCATTTTGTTTTTTAAGTGTTCAAAACATTCCTAGAAAGAAAACCAAACCTGAAGAAATTATTTGCTTCTCAAATACCCCCAGACAACAGAAATACAAAATATTTAAACAAAAAACAGCAAGCAAAGAAAATAAAAAATTAATAACAGAGAGACCATTAATAAATTTATTTATACATGTACATGAGACCAGAGTAGAAGCAAAAGTCAAATAGAAATGATGATGGAGAAACAGACCTAAAACACCATGAACTAAATCTCACAACACCCCTACTACAGGTGAATCAATGTTGTTTTTTTGTGGGACTAAATTACAGAATGAGTGAATGCAACAGAGGAAGGGAGGGAAGGAAGAAAATAGAGAAGAATATGTGGTATCCCCTAATCAAGTTAAAGGCTAACAATAAAGAGAAATTACTCCTGTAGTTTCTAAGGAAGAAGAAAGCCTACAGGAGAATGGGTGAGGAAGCAAAGATTGAAAATGGCTGGGGGGGGTGAGAATCTTGTTTGAAAGGTAGAAGGGAGTACCACTGTTGTCTGCTCCTATGGGATAAGAAAGATATTCTATAAAGGGGCATGGGGACCTTATAATGGGCATGATCTACAGGGCTTTGGTCTTTAGAGAGATTCCCCTTGCCTCAAAACAAAAGGAATTAGAGTTCCTGTGGGCAAATGCCACCCAAAAGAGTGGGTGGACCAAGGGAAGAGGGATTCATGGCAAGTGGGGAAGGAGGGAATGACAAAAGGAAGGACAAAGTTTAACAATGAAGTGCACAGTCAGGCACATAGGAATTACACAGGAAAATTCCCACCATGGGGTAATATCCTCTACATCACTCACAGGAAGTGGTATTTCTAAGAATGAGGCGAGATCTACAAGGCAATATTATAGAAACTGATGTCCAGATAAAGGAACCCAAAATTGGTACGTTAGAAGCTTTCACTCCATAAGGAATACAGAGAATAAAGGACTGAATAAGTACAAAGGCTACACATCAAAAAATAAAAGTCCAGAATAGACAAAAAGGAAAGATAAATAATAAAAATAATGAGGGGAAAAAATGTTTTGTTTTTCAGAAAAATGCACAGAAAAGAAGAGATATGAAAGGATGCTCCCAATCCACCATTTTACATGAAGTCCACAGGTGTTGCACATTACATGTTTTTGGACTTTTTCAATATATTGATTGGTTTTACTGATTTTTTCCTCCTCTTTTCTTTGTCTTTAAAAAATCCTAATTATTACATGAAATGGCTCTCCAGGAGGAGGAAGGGAAGAGATACTAGAAGAAACTCTGGTGATGCAAAAAACAGAAGAGGAAGGAAGGAAGGAAGAAAGGAAGGAAGGAAGGAAGGAAGGAAGGAAGGAA
>CM053580.1:293019486-293061249 GCA_028627135.1 Pseudochirops cupreus | reverse complement strand
TCAAAGCCTTAAAAAGTAGTAAACCAACAAATAAATAAACCTTTAAAAACCCCAAAGAGGAGATATTAAACAGGAAATACATAAACTAGAAACCAAAAAATAAAAATGTATAGAAATGTTAGATAAAAAAGGAAGGAAGGGAAGGAAGGAGGGAAGGAAGGAAGGAAGGAAGGAAGGAAGGAAGGAAGGAAGGAAGGAAGGAAAGGAGGAAGGAGGGAAGGAAGGAAGAAAGGAAGGAGGGAAAGAAGGAGGGAGGGAGGGAAGGAAGGAAGGAAGGAAGGAAAGAAGGAAGGAAGGAAGGAAGGAAAAATAAGAGGTCATCTGCTCTATTTCTGGTAACTTTAATTGTGAGAAGTTTTTACTTGAGTAATAATAAACGACAACTGCTGGCTCCGATTAGAAGTTCAATAAGAGCAAGGACTGCATTAATATGCCTCCTATAAGCCCAAACCCCTTCCACATGTTCTACACGTGATGAATTTTAGGACTTTCTGACTAAAAAGATTTTCCCATAATTTCTAGTGGGCAAAGAAATCATCTTATTGAAGAAACAGCCAAAACCCTGAACTGAACTCTTGGTTCTGCTCTCTCCCCAGTTCTGTAATAGCTGCATGTTGGGCTATCTGACTATTTCCAGATCTGGTGTTTATGATTCAAAAATTCCCCAGAACTGGTGCATCTCCATGTCACTATATAGTTAGGCCTCAATGGTCCCTGAGGACAGGCAGAAAATTAATTTCCCTCAAAATTAATGTAAAGGTAGGTTGGCTGGCAGGTTAGCTGATTGAGTTGGGAGATACCAAATGCAGCCTTCCCCTGGAAAGTAGAGGAGCAGGCCAGATCTCCTTCACAAAATGCATCACTTCTCGTGGCAGGAACATTTCACAATCATGACATGCATACAGTACATATTCACATTCTTGACATGAAATAGGCCCTTTAAAGTTAACTGCTTCCAACAGGTTTCAATGTATAACAATTCTTTCCAAAATAAAAATGAGCCAATAAAAATCACAAAGTTCAGTACATATAAATTTTATTGCCTCAAAAATTAGTTTTACTTAAAGCTGACTTAGCTTATAATTCTTCTATGTTTCTGTAATGTGAACTCAAGGTCAAAGAAATAGACCCATTTATCTGATTCTCACACTTGTACAGGCAATAGTCAGTGTAGAAATACCATATTATTGGGGAAAATCTTCCTAAAAAGAGGATATAGATACACACAAGTCTAGACTTAGACACAAGAGGGGTTCCACAATTAAGAGAACACTCAGAACCTAAAAACTGACTATTGTAGCTATCTAATAATCCAGATTTATGGTTCAGAATACTTGGGTGTGAAGAAAGAACATTGGTCATAAAAACAGTCCAGGTTTTTGGTTTTCCAGTGTAAGAAGTTGCATGGGTACAGTCATAAAAATGAAAGGTGAAAGCTACCAATTATACCCAACCCTCCAGTGTTACTAAGTAAAGTTCTCATAACTTTCATGGTCCTCTTGATAGCTGTTAAGGACTTGAAAGCAGGTGAAAGGAATTTACCCATCTCAATTTTAATATCAGGCAGACTAGAGACATTACTGCCCCCACCCACTCAAGGGAAGTAAGGCTATCAAAAATAGAAAAAAAAAATTGATTCGAAGAATTTTGTGGTGCTAGTTGGATATAGCTACGGACTCAACTAACAAATTAAAATATCCAATGTGTACAGGAAATTTGATGAAAAAAAAATATAAACTTCCCATTGAGAAAGAAGAAATCCCAATAAAGACAGCTTTGTTATTGTTCAGTTGTTTTCAGTCATGTTTGTGACTTTGTGACCCCAGTTGGGGTTTTCTTGACAAAGATGCCAGAGAGGTTTGCCATTTCCTTCTCTGGTTCATTTTACAGATGAGGAAACTGAGGTAAATGGGGTTGTGACTGCCCCAGGGTCACACAGCTAGTAAGTGTCTGAAGTTGGATTTGAACTCAAGTCTTCCTGACTCCAGGTCCAGTATTCTATCCACTGCACCACCTAGCTACCTGAAGACAGCTTTAGGAGATAACAAAATATCAGCAGAAAAGCCCAAAAGAATATCACAGCTACAGCTATGCAGAAAAACAGAAAGCCATAGTTTTGGGAGCCAAATGGAGCACAGGTGAAACATAATGAGTTTCTAGAAGACTGAGGCCAAGAGATAGAATAGATATTCCACCGGGATACAGCCCTAGGAGTATGAGTTATCTACTGCAAGTTCTCTTTTCCAATTGCAGCATTGGAGTCTATAGAAATTGTGCCTTTTTGTGTGTAAAGAATTTTCCCTGGTTACATTCTTCACATTACAATTTAATTAAATTTGAATTTGAATTAATATGTCACCTGAGTTAGTCTGGCATAAGGAGATACAGAGGGGCTCAGGGCTATGATTTTATACAGATGATTATTCCAACAGTATCAATAAAGCAAGACACATAAATGGGGCTCCAGGAGACAGCAGTTTCATCCTTCTTGAACCTGCAATGTGAAGCTAACTCCTACCACGGTCTGGTGAAGAGAGAACTGCCCTAGGAGTTCCACTCTCCCACTGGCTCTACTGTGCAACTTTGGGCAAATCATTAACCTCTCTGGACTTTAGTTTCCTTACTGTAAAAGAAGTCCATGATGATCAGTGACTCTAAGAAACAATCTAAAAACATATGGAATTTAAAGATGGAGGAAAACTTGGAGATCATCTAATCCACTCCCCTCATTTGAGGAGACAACTCTGAAGAGAGGAAATGATTTACCTAAGGTCACATGGAGTGAAAGTGGAAATTGAAACCCAGGCCTGACTCCAAATCCAGAGTTCTTTATGCTGCAGTACTATAATGTTTCTTCCTCACCAAGTAACATTGTACAAAAATATCAAGGGGAAAAAAATAGGTCAAATCACAAAATAGCTTTTTTTAAAAACACGGAGGGGTTAAGGTAGGTCTTCCTCGATATTAAATCACACTATGGTCCATTTCTGTTCAGAAAGTATAATGTTTGCTTGATACGTGTCAAAGAGGCTGATGTCACCTCTGGTTATTTCAGGCAAAGCTCAAAACAAATTCATTTAAGAGACGGATGAACTGGATACATGAGTGTGCTGGAGTCAGCTCCTACTGGATTGTGTTCAATTTTTACGGTGACCATTTAACACTAGGAAGTCAGCAAGTGCTGAAAATCCAAGTTTGATTTCTTGTTTTATTGATTATCTAGGGCAGCAGTTCTCAACCTGTGGGTCGCGACCCTTTGGGGGTCGAACAACCCTTTCACAGGGGTCGCCTAAGACCATCGGAAAACACATATTTCCGATGGTCTTAGGCACGGAGACACTGCTCCTCTATCTGTCTCCCGGCGGTCCGCCCACATACGAGTATTAAAGGGTCACAGCATTAGGAAGGTTGAGAACCACTGTGCTAGACTTTAAAAGGTGATGGGAAGAGCTCCTCACCTCTACATGACAAGGAAAGCAAGGTTGAAGACAGGATAGGCACTGTGGTTCAAGGACAGGCCTTGGTACAAAGAGTGCAGCCAGGGAGTACAGTAGAGACATCCAGAATGGCCTTCCTTAGCCAGCTTTTAAAAGACAATGGACTAAGTGTCCCCATGGCTGGGCTTAGACCACAGTGCATCCTTGTCCACTTCTCCAAACAAGCACTTTGTTTAGGGCATATGCAAGAGGGAAGAGCATCCTTTTTCACTCATGCTTTGGGAAACAAATTTTTTAAAAATATTTCTTCTCTGAAGTCATTGTAGCCCCAGAAATTTTGGTTCTACAACCTTGGAACTGGGGGTCCTCCCTCACATAAATCTGGCTTACTCTGCACTGTGAATGGCCTATCCATCAGCAAGGGACCATTTCACGTGGTCACTGGACCCAGATGGCTCTGAAGGAGAAAGTGAGGCTGGTGCCTCACAGCCCTGCCTCGCTTAAATCCAATTCACTTCTAAGGCATGGCATCATATTTCCAATGCCATGGTCCTCTTCAAGAATAAAGGAAAAACACCAACCACAACCACAATCCATCAGCAAACTCTGCTGCCTCTTCTGCTGCTCCCCCTGTTCTGGCTAAACTGAAGCTAAATTGGCCTTCCTACCTCCAGAGACTACTTTCTCCCTTGTGGTTGAACCTGACCTGGGCTCTGGTGCAAGAGGTTTCATCCCAAAATTCTTTCAAGGAAGTGGTGGGGCACGTGGGATCCTGAGCTGTTGGATACCACACCTGACAGAGCAAGCTGACCTCCAGTCCCCACAGAAGGATCTCGACATGACTGGGTCTTTACTGATAGTGGAAGGGTAGTTGCATTTCCTGTATGCCTGTCCATTTTGTGCCAAGTACCAGCTTCTTCACAGTTCTATTCACCCATGACAACACAGTGGACTTGGGTCACTTTTCATTGGCCTGAACACCCCAAAGCACTGTAACATCTTTTCTTATGACTACTCAGGGTGAGCACAGGAAAGCCCTCTGAGAAGAATCTCTATGCTGACAGTGATGCTACCTGCCAGTCCCTTCGACCAGGCTTGGTATTAACCCAGAAAACATCATCTATAGGAAGGGCATAGGAACAGTGCCCACCCCAGACCTGGCCTAGCACTATGGGGGTATTGCTATTGGTGCACATTACCCACTCACCTCAGGGCTCAGGGAACCTTCCCTGACACCGAGGAAACATATTGCTTTGATACCCCCCCAGTATGGACAAGGTCTCCAAGATCATATCACTTTGCTAGTGCTGTTAGTCCATAGCACCAAGGATGAAGTGACTGGCTTCTCCCATGGACTGGCACAGTATAAACCCTGCTGGAAAGCTATGGAGGGTGCCAGGCACCATAACATCAAGTTTTATAACCAATACTTGGAGCACCTTCAAAAATTCATTTCCCAGGAGCTGACAAACTGACATAACCTGGGCTCTCAGTACACCCTGTGTCCCCATGCCTAGGCAAGAATGTGAGTCAAGAGGCAGCCAGGCCCAGGGAACCCAGTGGGAGTTTGAAGTCACAGCAAAGGAAGGAGAATGCAAAGGGTTCCTCCCTGGCAGGCTCTCTCCCACTGGAGGCTTGCAAGGTGAAATATGCTCCCTACCTCTTCCTCTCCACAACCCCTTCGACATCTACTCTCATTCCAGGAGAAAGGAGGGTCAGAATGTCTGCATTTTCCTCCCCACATAGTCTGAATCTGTTACCACAAACTGTTGCTAACCCTGGGACTGCCTCCTCCACCTGGGAGGGATTAAGCAATTCAAATCCCTTCCTCTCCTGCTTCCGTTTCTTCTTGGGTAGTTTACCATTTTTCAATCACATCCAACTCTTCATGACTCCATTTAGGGTTTTCTTGGCAGAGACAGTGGAACGGTTTGCCACTTCTCCAGCTCATTTGACAGATGAGGAAACTGAAGCAAACAGGGTTAAGTGACCTGCCCAGAGTCACACAGCTAGTAAGTGTCTGAGGCCAAATTTGAACTCAGGAAAACAAGTCGTCCTGACTCCAGGCCTGGCACTCTATCTACTGCACCACCACCACCCAGTTGCTCCCCACACACAGCCTTCCCTTTACCAGGACAACAGCAACAATACATCTGCCAAATGTGGTAGGAGAGGGCCTCTTTGGACCTCATTCTCCCCCATGCCCCTTCTCAAAATTCCCAAATCCCTGGGAAAGCAATGATTGCATGATTAGTACTTGCATTTCCTATCCCCCACAGCCCTCACTGCCAGTCAGAGGACTGTTCCTACTGCATTCCAACCCCAAGCTAGCTCCCTCGCAGAAAGGCCCTTTATGATCTCAAACACTCAGCTTCTGCACTCTCCCCAACATGTGTAGATTGTACAGATAGCTAAAACAATATCTGCATTCATTTTTGAGGCAAAAAACAAGAAAGAAATTAAAGATTTAATTTTCTTAAAGTGATGGAAAGATGTTAATGATTCAAATTAAACTTATAAGTCAATCACGAATGCAGGGAGTAGTTTTTGAGAACCAGTTATTAAATATTTACCAGCACACCCCTGGCAAGATGCCAAATAAATGCACCCTATCTCCAACATTCAGAAATGTGAAAAGAGAAAAACAGAAAATGAGAACATCATGGCAGGCCTGCCATGGATATTGAAGCCTCCAAGGAACAACTGAAAGATTCTATCAAACAAACCTACAGCATTTGGTTCATCCACACATTCTTTTCCTGGTCCTTTTCATCACTAGTATCAGCTGTTTTCCAGAGAGTTGGCCAAGGTTAGTGGAGAAGTAAAGTTATGCTTTCTGCAGTTGGGCTGAAACATCAAGGAAATTGAACTTGATGGTTCTCACACTATGGGTTATTGGCATAGACTTTAATAAACCCAAAGCTCCCCAGTTATGGAAAAGAGCCTCCCTTCAGATGAGGCAAACTCACATATGGAAGTAATCTATCCACCCTTAGAACTACTTAGTACCTCTTTTATTTCATGTTCACATTCTACCTAGTATTGCAGAGATTAGTATAATGTATCTTACCTTCCCTACTTGCAAGTGTAAGTTCATTGAGGGTGGGAGCCATAATTTATTCTTCCTTGTATTATCCATAGCACCTAATACAATGTCCTTCACCCAACCAATATTAGCTGAATGAATGAATGAGACAGACTTATTGCATATTGTACCTATGACATAGAGCCAAGGGACTTGCCTTTTATAATTCCATCAAGAAAGACAATTCCATAAAAATAAGCATTACTTGAAAGAAGAGATATAAAAAGATATACAAGTGTTGCACATTGTATATGTTTTCAGACTGTTGTAATATATAAATCAGTTATGCTGACTGTTCTCTTCTTATTTTTATTTTTAAAAATACAATTTGTAACTTAGTATAGCTCCCTGGAATGATGAGAAGAAGAGATATTGGAGGAAAATATAATGATATTTTTAAAATACATGTAGGAAGGAAGGGAGAGAGGGAGGGGAAAAAGGGAAGAAAAAAGAAAGGAAGGAGAGAGGGAGGGATAAAGCAAGTGAAGAACAAACAAAGGAAGAAGGAAGGAAGGAAGGAAGAAAGGAAGGAAGGAAGGAAGGAAGGAAGGAAAGAAGGAAGGAGGAAAGGAAAGAAGGAAGGAGGAAAGGGAAGAAGGAAGGAAGGGAAGGAGGGAAGAAAGGAAGGAGGGAAGGAAGGAAAAGCCCAGAAGGGGGACTATGGAACAGGAATCAAAACACCAAATTTTTAGACCCAATTAAGCAAAGCTTTGCTGAGTAATCTCAGGATGAAATCGAAGGATGAAACCTCTATGGCCCATTTAATTGAACAAGTACTTATGATAGTGTAATGCACTATGAATAATATACATTCCTACGGCGGTTTACAATTTAAAAAGCCCTTTCTTCACAACAACCCTATAAAGTAGATAGTGCAAGCATTAGCATTCTCATTATACTGATGAGGAAACCAAGACTCAAAAAACTGAGAGGACTTACCCACAGCAGCATAGCTAGAAAATGTTGAAGGTAGGAACAAAGATGATTTAAACACAGTTCCTATCCTCACCGAGGTCACAGTCTGTCACAGAATGGAAAACAAACACACAGATAATTGCAATTTAAACTGTAGTAAATGCTTAGGAGAGGTCCAAGCAGAGTGGCATTTGAGACTTAAAGAAGAGAGGCCACTTATATCAGGGAAAGGATTTATTGAAAAGTCAGCACCTGAGCTGGAGAGTAAAATAGAGAAAGTACTTCAACAGGCAGAGAGAAATGGCAGGAGGAGGAGAGGTGTTCCAGCTGTGGGAATGAGGTAGGAAAAAGTAGGATGAGAGCAAGGAAGGCTAGTAGTCCAGTCTGGTGGGAATGTAGATGATGTAAAGAAATCCACCAGCCTCAGCCTCCCCACTGGCAGGGACGATAAGGCATGCACCAACACTTTCAGTCAGGGCATCCTTTTGTAGAGTAATCGTTCCATCATTTTTTTTAATATAAAACCAGATTTTTATATATCAAGTTTGGATACGTGACCATGCATCTGTATTCCTGACAAAAGTACCTCAATGGGACTAGAAATAATGAACTCACTCATGTTTTTTTCTCTCTTGCAAGATGTTACATTAGACCAGATGGCTGCCTCTTTCCCTTAGCAGTGTTACCAGTCTCTTGTACGTTGTTTAGTCGCGATCAACTCTTTGTAACCTTGTTTGGGATTTTTGTGGCAAAGATATTAGAATTCTATATCTTTCTCCTGTTCATTTTACAGATGAAGAACTGCGGCAAACAGGGTTAAGGGACTTGCCCAGGGTCACCTAACTAGTAAGTGTCTGAGGCCACATTTGAACTCAGGTCTTCCTGACTCCAGGCTTGGCACTCAATCTACTGTGCCACTTTGCTGCTCTTATACAGTGCCTAAAGGCTTGTTTTTAGCAGCATATTCCTCAGAAATGAAGGCCATAGAGCAAAAATGTTAAGAGCTTCCCTATTCGTTCAGTCCTATGAGCTGAGGTGTCCATAGAGTCATAAGGCTATTTGGGAACATCCCAGAACAAACTAAGGGTGTTCCTTCTCTGATTTCCAAAAACAAGGACTCTGGCAGAAGAGAACTGTATTCAAATCCAAATGTTTCTTCATTTCTCAGAGGGTGCTGTGGATCCCACAATTCATACTCATGCTCCTCCATCCAAAGCATAATGTCACAGCACCCTGAGGGGACTCATGGACTCAGTTTCATCTAAAATGTCATGTTCTTTTGTTCTCAAAATGTCATCACTAGACAAAAACCTCCTGTTTGTTTTTTTTCTAGTGGGTGCCCAGGGTGGGACTGTATTATTGGGGAAATAATGGGGGGGAGGGGGAGTAGCTCAAATAAAAAGTCCAGATGGAATGCTTAATGTGGCAAGAAGAATTTGACCTTTAAACCAAGCTGTGTGTTGGAGCAAATGCTAAAAAGTCATTTAATGACCTACTTTGAGGGCTCTACCACTCTTCTGACCTCTGAGTACTTATTGTCTGAATACTTATTTCAGGAAGAAGATGCTACTTGTATTGTTCTCTTTGTTGTATTTTTCTCTCTGGCAAGACTGTAAGTAGGCTCCTTGAGGACAGAGACTGAATCTCATGCTTCATCTGTATTCCCAAGGATAAAAAAGCAAGAATTCTATTCTAATGGCAGCCCAAAAACAGATGTGGAACACAGAAAAGTGAAGGAAGAGGAGACTCTGCCCTCCTTTCCCCTCTTTCCTCCTACTGTCACTTCCTGACTGAGTGATGAAGATCTGTGTAGTAAGTGAAGACTGGGAAATATTGAAAAGGCGGTGAATGGACAGCTCAGCCAATCAGAGGTAGACCAATAAATGATTTAATCACGATTCCCTAAAGGGCATTTAAAATGGTTTTCCTTGATATATTTGGAGATGCTTGCAGATATGTCCTGTTGGTTTTCCTTTTAGCCAATTTTTGGTTTAGTAAGCCCTTTTATGAAGTCAGTCCTTAGCTATCCAGTCCCAAATGGCAATAGAATGTAAGGATGGCTATCCATTCTTACTGTCTTTGTCTTGACATTGCTTAATACTGTGCCTTTCATGTAGAAATGTGGATGGGCTTAATGCATATGCTTGTTGACTGAATGAATCATATTTTTAATGTCAAGAACACACATCTGTAATAGAAAGAATCAAAGATAGAATACATTTAAATTATTAAAATACTACTGAATTTGGGGTGGCTTTGAGCTATTAGATCAATGCAAAATTTTCTGGGAGACTTTGGAAGGGATAACTTCACAAGAGAATCATAGTCAGCCCTGTACAATGGGAAGCTCTTGGTTTGGAACCACAAGGACTAGGGCTCAAGACCCAGCTCTACTATTTACTACATGGATAGTCTTAGGCAAGTCACTTAACTTTGCTAGCCCTAGTTTCCTCATCTGTAAAATGAAGGGACTGGATGAGATCAAAGGTATCAAACTCAAATAGAAAGGGCTCCCTCTGAAATAGGTCTGTCTGATTGTGCATGTGTATTCTATCAAATTGTTTACCGTCTCAAGGAGGAGAGAGGAGATGGAAGGAAGGAGAAAATTTAGAATTCAAAAAAATATTTTAAATGTTAGAAATTGTTCTTACATGCAATTGAGAAAGAATAAAATATCGTTGGGGTTTTTTAAAAGGGTTTCTTCTGACCTTCAAATTAACTTAGAAAACCACAAATTCATATTATACATGGTATATTATATTTTTTTGTTAAGCATTTTCCAGTTACATTTTAATCTAGTTCCTACCAAACTCCAAAGTTTTTCTTGCAAAAGTTTGATACCTCTGGCCTAGATGACTTCTGAAATTCCTTCTGGTTCTAAATTTATGGTCCTTCAGAATTTCATTCTTGAGAACTTTCAGACTCTCTTTGGCTGACTTTTTCTACAAAATATTACTCTCTATAGTATCAAGATTGGCAGATATATGTAAGCTATATCTCCTCCCTCTTCCAGTTTCATAATTTTAGTCAGGTTTACAAGACTACAAGCAAACATATAAAATTACCAGCCTTCCTTAGGAGTGTTCTAGAAATCCAAACATTATCTGCAGACATTGTCTTCTTAGACTCATTACTACTTTCCAAATCTGCCTTTTGCTACTGAATCCCTAGTAGTGAAAATATTACTTGTGCCCCTTAAGTCCTTTTCCTCCAGGACTTCACAATCCTTAGCAATGCTTTCTAGATTTCTTCTGATGGTATCAGTTGTCTACATATGAATCACTAGGAATATGTAGTAGTCATCAGACTTGGGAGACTCCATCCCAGTTCAGATAGGTGTCCCATGAAGACAGTAGACCAACCTATTTCTCCTGTCAAGCTAACAAAAAGAATCTTCTTAACCCTCAGCTGGGAGTTAGAAATCAATCACTGCCACTTGTCTCTTCTTTCCCTCATGATTACTGAGTAACCCCTCACATCATGGTACCTATTCATGGGATACACATCATCCACCACCCCAAAGTGCCTGACCCCACACCCACCTTGATGATCTTTTGGATGCTGGTACCACAAAGTTGGTAAACTCCTAAGTCATCCTCTGCTCAAGCTTGACCTCAGGCTACAGTCTACAGAATGGGCTGGGAGAACTAAATATGATTTGCAGTGTGACCTCTGATTATTGGACCCTAACGTTGGAGCTCTGACCTATGTTGGAGACCTGGGAGTACAGGAAGTCCATTTTCTAGACTTCCAAACACACAGCTACACTGCACTGGAAAAATTTCTTCTTCATTGCCTTAGGTTTTGTTTTTTGTTTTCCCTCCATCTTAATCTCACAATCTCTCTTAGTCTTTTTCTCTCTGATTTATAGCTCATAAAAGCTAAGACTCTGGAAGAGAGAGTAAGGTTGATGACCATGCAACTCTGCCTCACTTAAATCTGATTCATACACAAGTCAAGACCTGTGATGATTGGTCTTCTTCAAAATGAAGGATGAGCAATCTTTTTTCTTAGAGGTGTCTAGGTGGCACAATGAAAAGATCACTGGTGCTAGATTCAAGAATTGAGTTGAAGTCTGGCCTCAGTCAATAGTTGTATCACCCTGGGCAAGTCATTGTTCACTTTCCTCGCCTTTAAATTGGGGATAATAATAGTACCAACTCTTAAGGTTGTTGTGAGGATTAAATGAGATAATATTTGCAAAGTATAGTGCCTGGCAGAGAGGAGGCACTTGATAAATACTTATTTCCTTTCTACCTAGTTATTGACATGTAATAACCTCCTTTAGAATGATGTCAGTTCCTTGGGGATGGAGACAGTCTTTTTGCCTTTCTTTGTATCCATTGCACTTACCTGGCATATAACAAGTGATTTAATAAATGTTTGCTGAGTTGATTCAATGACATCCCAGATACTCCTAATTTAAAAGATATGAGCCAGTAAAAACCTTTGTCTGTAAGTGAGCAAAGAGTAAACATTTTCCTTTCCTTTTCCATGGAAACAATTTCCATGCACGGCAAAGAGGAATGAGTCATTTAGAAAGGAAAAGCCATGTCCCTAAAAAAGGAGTAAGCTACCAGTGAAGTTCCACTCACATAAAGAGACAGGATTAGAAAGCTGCCTGGGATTGCTCAGATAGCTTTTTGGGCTCAGATAATGACTGACAGCTCAGTTTACCATGGTTACCAGAACCACTTGGTAACTTGAATATAAGATTCTAAAGGGCAGGGTTGAAACCATTTTGATTTTATCTTTGTATCTCCAAGCTTAGAAGAGTGTCTGACACATAGAAAGCATTTAAAAATAATTTGTTGAATGAAATGAAATCAAACTTAATGGAGTTGAATCAAGCCAAGATGAATGGAGATGGACAGGTGACCAGCCAACCAATCAGACACCCTACCTGATCCAATGAAGAAGCAACATGGGGAGAGGAAGAAGGAGGAATTCAAAACAAAGAAATAATTTGACTCATTAATCATGTATTGTGTACACAACACTGCATATCTATAAGTGAGATACAAAGTCAGATTGATTTCTGTCCTTGCCTTCATTTTTCTTACAGCCCAGTAAGCAGATAAACTCACTTATACAAAGGCACCAGCACCTTCATGAGTTACTGATCTCAGCCAATAAAAGGGCCCCAAAGGCTGGGAGAAAAAATGTAGGCCAGTGAGCAGGCCTATATACCACCATGTGGAGATTTCTGTTCTTGTTTAGCAGTGAGATTCTTTGGGAAACAAACAATCAAGGAGAAAAAATCCCACAGAAGTCATGTTGGACGTGAGGTTTGAGGGGGAACCTAGGGAGTATGGAACTCAATTCAAGCAAACTAAAGCACATTCCAGAGAAGAGATAAGCTTCACAAGAAGGAAATCAGCACAACTGCTTAGGAGAGTTTCGGTACTGACCCTCTCAGACCAGGCTTCTGGGAACCATAAAATATCCCCAATCCATTGATCATTGGGAGCATGATCTTGATTTTCCTCTTCTGTTGTACTGCTTGCACTGAGGTCACCCTCTTAACATTCAGTGGGAAAAGAAGGAGAATTAAATTTGTCCACAATCCACATGACTCTTGAAAGTGAGTTCCTGCTGGGATTACAGGCCTTTGCCCAAACAACTATAGTAAGATGCATAGTTAAGTAAACAATTTTGGCAAGTAACTCAAAATACTATCCACTTTGTAATCAATAACTGGGAATATAATACAAGGAATATTTAAGCATCTCTTTCCCTTCTTCACAGGGGTGAGGGATTCTGTGTGTGGATCATTACATATAGTATCAGATCAGATTGAATTGTTGGCTAGGTTTGGGTTGCCATGGTCAAAGAATTTATCAGTACTTGGTCAAACTACTGATGAAGGGCTTCTCTCTACTTTTCAAGGCTGCATCTCAGAAAGTTGGCTATGTTGTGGGACCTACACTCAAAACCTTCCCAGCATAGTAGAACCTGCCAAAGCTTTTACTCTGCTAGCAGATGGTTCAGTGGACAAAGCACTGAGCCTGAAGTTAGGAAGATCTAAGTCCTAAACCTACCCTTCTAAACTTACTGTAGTATGACTTTGGTTAAGGCATTTAACTTCTTCAGCTTTCTCAACTGTAAAATGGGAATGGTAATAGAACCTACCTCTCACAGTCATTGTGAGAATTAAATAAGATGATAATTTGTAAAGGTGGGCACTTAACACAGTGCCCAGCATATAGGAGGCACTTAATAATTGCTTATTTCCTTCCTTCTTACCCCAGTGAGCATTTCTACATTGTGGAGAAGTAGACACTTGCTAATATGAGGAATGACATTAAAGTTTAATTATATATGATGAGGAGTGACCCTGCCTACTAGAGAATTATTTAATTTGCAATTAGCAAAGGAAATAGAGTCCTTTCTGAAATTTCCATTTGAGAGCCCTCTTGCCCACACAGTGTGATTTAAGAGTACCAAAGGAGGTCCTCACACAAAAATATCAATCCACTTATGCTTAAAATAATTCTATTGCATGCCTGACAAACAACAAGCATTTATTAAGTGTTCACAATGTGCCATGCACTGGGGCTACAAATACATGCATAAAGAAAGATAGACCCTGTCCTCAAAAAGCTTACATTCTGATGGGAGAAAATGACACCTAACAGGGAACTGAAAAATGAGGAGTAGTGGACAAGACGTGGTAATGAAGTCCAGAGAATCAGAAGCAGAACTAGGAGAGGAATGAAGAACTGCCCAAAAAGAAATGAATGAAAGTTGGAAAAAGAAAAAAAAAGAGAACAACCCAAGATCCTCAAGAGGATCCAAATAGCCATATGCTTTCAACATGATAAAGAAATACTATGGATTAAAAGATCCTGAACACACTAGAAGTAAAAATTAACAAATCAACTTTAACAACAGTCCAAGTAATTTAGCTGGACCTACCACAACACATATCAATATAGCGAATAAATACTTTAAAGGAAATTAAGGATAATCTAGTGTCCCTACAGAAAGATATGATGTTGGTAAGAAAAAGCTGACTTTGTAATGAGAGATCAGTGATCAGTAAAAATGGGACAAAGCAACTCAATGGAGAAAGTGATGTGAAAAATGCACTAAACATCTGCTTCATCATATGGAAACTCTGTGGAGTTTGTAAAACTGGAACACTAAACAGGCAGTGGAATAAAATTATAGAATCAATGGGAAATTTAATTCTCAGCCTGGAAGGTACATCAGCAGAAGCATCAGAAAATACAGCAAAATGAGACCCAAAGAATTAAAAGAAGGCTTGAGGATTTTATAAGCAAAAATAATGAAATTACACAATAGTCAGAGAGCTAACCTAATAATCACAGATTAACTGAAAAATGAAAAGATTCTAGAGATCATTTTTTCAAGAAATTGTCCAAGACATTTGCTAGAACTAGTAAAAATTAAAGTATAAACTATGAATAGAATTCATCATTCTCTCCTCAAGGATAAATTTCATATTCAGCTCAAATAGACACATCATCAAACTCTCGAGTTTGTTTCACTGTTAAAGAAAAGATGTTATAAGGGAAGAAAATCATCTCCTGCCAAAGTGCCCCAGTTTAAATCACAGAAAACCATTGTGTGCCGTGAGATCCCAAGTCTATGCCTTGGGTCCAGAGTTCCTGAGTCTTCACCTAATATCTAATCCTACTGGATATGTTAGTAAAATATGAGTTGAGAATTGTGTTATATAGTCCTTTTCCCACAAGAGAATCAGCTGTAGGGGCTAAAGAAACTGAATTGTGAATTATTAATTTGAAGCAATCTATAGACTTGGATAAAAGTATAGATGGTAAGCTCATCAGATTTGCAGATGACACAAAGTTAGGAGGCATAGCTAATATAGTAGAGTCAGGATCCAAAAAGATCTTGGCAGGTTATACCATTGAACTGAATATAACTGAAATTAAAAAGGGAAATACACATTTTTCACTCAGGTACAAAAAATCATCAGTTTCACAACTATGAAATGAAAGAAGCACATATAGAAGTTTTGAAAAAGATCTGGGGAGTTTAGTGGGCCTCAAACTCAATATAAGTGATTAGTGTGATGTTGTAGCCCAAAAAGCTAATGTTAGCTTGGATTTCATTAAAAGAGGCATCACTTCCAGGAATGGGGAAATCATGGCCCCATGGTATTCTTTTCACTACACCCCATCTGAACTATTATGATCATTTCTGGGCACCATGGTTTGAGAAAGACATTGATAAGTTAGAGATTGTTGACAGGAGAGCAGTCAGTGAAATACATTGAGTTCACATCACAAGAGGATCAGTTGAAGGAATTTGTCAAGTTTAAGCTACATAAGGGAAGACTCAGGGAGAACATGACAGTTGACTTTAAGTGTTCCTTTGAAGAGCTATCATGTGGAAGAATGATTAAATTTGTTCTGTTTGGCCCTAGTGGGCAGATCCAGGAGCTCTGAGTGAAGATTACAAAGGAAACTGAGAGAGGCCAAGAGCACAATGGAGGGGAAGAGAATACAACATCTCCTCTGTGCCGGGCATTGTGCAAAGTACTTTACAAATATTATCTCATATGATCTTCACAACAAACCTGAGAAGCAGGTGCTACTATTATCCCCATTTTACAGTTTTGGAAACTGAGGCAGAAGTTAAATGACTTGCCCAGGGTCACTTGGCTAGTAAGTACATGAGGCTGATATGAACTGAGCTCTTCCTGAGTCTCGGCCCAGGGTTCTATCCACTAAGCCATACGGCAGCTGACATAAAGTTGTAAGTGAATCATAGGGGCATGGGTAGATACCTCACCCTTCGACTTTATACATGAGAAATTGAAGGGCAAAAATAATTTTTAAAAAAATAAATCAAGGAGGGAAAGCTAGATAGTCCAGTGAATAGAGCACTGGTCTTGGAGTCAGGAGGACCTGAGTTCAAATCTGGCCTCAGACACTTGACACTTACTAGCTGTGTGACCCAGGGCAAGTCACTTAACCCCCATGGCCTCGCCTCCCCCCTCCCAAAAAAAATAAATAAATTGAGGGACAAGGAATTAAGTAATTTATTTTACCCAAGATCACACAGATAAGTGGTAGTAAGTGGCAAAGGTAGGAGTTAACTCCAAATCCAGGACTCTCTCTGCTACACTACTTTGCATATCAACTTTCTGTTGTGTGTCTTCTTGACTCCATGCCAAGAGTAGAACATTAGACAGATAGCTAATGCACATAGCTAAGCGTGCTTTATCCGTTCCTATGGAGAACAGGTATCTAACTTCATTATGCAAAGGTTACATGACTAGGAGTCAGAAAAATACATCAGCTCCAGGAAGGAGGGTTATATAGCAGAATGGAAAGGGAGAAGGAATCAGAGCTAATTGCAGTTGAGTAAATCCATCCTACCTTGACAGCATGTCAGTGTGGAGTGAGGCAGAGCTGAGAGACAGATAGCAGGTCAATCTTTGAGAACTAAGGAGAGCGCCAACATTTCTATTCCCTTTATAATTACTATTCTTCCCACCGGGCAACTAGGTGGCTCAATGGATAGAATGTTGGACCACGAGTCAAGAAGACTCATTTTCCTGAGTTCAAATCTGGCCTCAGACACTTACTAATTGTGTGACCCTGGACAAGTCACTTAACTGTGTCTGCCTCAGTTTCCTAAAGTGTAAAATTAGCTAAAGAAGGAAAGGGCAAACCATTCTGGTATCTCTGTCAAGAAAACCCCAAATGGGGTCACAAAGGGTTGGGCACAACTGAAAAATAACTGAAAAACCCTTCCCATTGCATAAGATCCAATTCTTCCAAATGCAAGGCTCTTGATGGCTAGCAGTAGTACCTGATAGTAAAAGGATTATTGACCCATCCTGTGGGGAAAAAAAGAGAAAAGTTGGAACATGAAATAACAAGCAAAGATAAAAATATATTTTCAAATCCTCACATTTTCAAACATTTATATAAATGTTTGTTTGTTTTTTTAAGTAGGGGAGAGGAGTAAAACTTTTAGTAGGTCATGTAGTCCAGAAATACATCTTAAGGTAATTCTTGGAGAAATCAAGTGCAGAAAGAGAGAGCTAGAAATCTGACCTGTAAATCAATGGTGATGACCAGGTAAAACTCTGAATCATTCAATCAATAGAAGGGGATCCCATGGAAAGGGTACACAAAGTTAATCAAACAATAGTGAGCGTGCTGTGACCTAAAATTGTCTCCAGGAGGGATGGAAAGCATTAGGTGAGGGGAAATCTTGGATGTTACGAGGATAAGGAAAATTAAAAGAAGTTGTTGTGATCATCAGTAATCTCAAGTGTTGAGGAGGCAGGAATTGCAAACATGATTGCAATTATGTTCAGTCTGGTAGATGGCTGCATTTATGACGTAGCATCTTTACAATATTTGTTTTGATGTATGTGATCAGAAAATGGTTAAATGCATTAGGTAAATAAATTAAAAGGTCTGGTGATTTAGTCAAGGCTTTTGATATACATCCCTTGTTTGCTAGCCTTCCAGAATCCACATATACATCCTTGGAGAATTTGAAGGCAACAAAGCCTTTGAATCATTTAACAAATGCCCAACAACAGGATCATTCTGACCAATAGTTAAAGGTTGCACACGGAAAGTGGGGGACTAGGAAAGAGATCAATGAGTTAAGAAACAAAATTAGTTTCATTCTTGACAACTTCCCAACCCTTTGGAGTTGACTTCCTTTGTTAAATTTTAGTCATGGAGTTCTGTGTATCCTTTATCTGAACCCTTTGAAATCTGCCCTTCCAAAATCTAGGGGGCATTTCAGACAATGTTCAACTTTCCTTGTCTGTCAAAAAGTCAAAAATGGAGTGGTCACTTCTCCCCAAACTAACAATTCCTCCTTGTTGTGGGAATCAGATACTAAATTGTTGGTTCCTTCTCCTTCTGGAGGATGAAATATTATTATCCAAGTAAGAAATAAATGTATTAACTTCTCTGCTTTGGCCAATGAGCTCCAGAATCTATCCAGATAATTGAAGCCCTCTCAGGACTGTTTCAACATGACTATGTGTTAATGTGACTATTATGAGAAACAATCTGTTTCTCAAACTTCTCATCTATTTCTTCTTTCAATCAACAGGCATTTAATAAGAGCCTACTGTGTTCCAGGCATTTTCCTAGATACCATGAAGACAAAAATTAATATCCCTATTATTAAAATAATAACTAATATTTACATAACACTGTAAGGTTTGAAACATTCTTTGCACATATTCACTTTTTTGATCCCCACAACAATCCTATAAAGTAGGAACTACGATATCCCTGTTTTACTGATGAGGAACCCAAGGATAAAAAAAGGTGGAGTGACACACAGATTTGAAGCCATGTCTCTTCTCTTCCCAGTCCAGTACTCTATCTGCAGTGTCACCTAACTAGCAACCAGGAAGCAAAGCCACCTCCTCAACCTCTAGCTACCTAGTTCCCCCAGCAGTGTAGGACATGGAAGAACCACCTGAATTTACCTTGTCCTAGAGATAGCTCCAACTAGATTCAAAGTTAGGAGACTAGCTGTGAGAAATGTGGCAAACATTGAATTTCTTTGTGTATCACTTTCCTTTTATGTCAAGTAGGAATATCTACATTTGCATTATCCATTTCATGGGGTTTTGTAAGGATCCAAAGAGATAATATATGTAAAGCTCTTTGCAAACCTTAAAGTATGATATAAATGCTGCTGCTGCTGCTGCTGTTGCTGCTACCGATGATGATGATGGTGATGGTGATGAATTCAACCCTGTGCTCTTTTTTTTTTTAATATAAGTACTTCACTATGCTTTAGGAATAACATTTAGGAAACTGTGTGGAGGATGGTTGGAGAGAGGAGAGACTTGAGGCAAGAAGTCCAATTAGGAGACAATTACAATAGTCCAGGAGAGAGATGATGAAGACCTATGAATAGTCATGTGAAGGGAGATGGGAAGGATGCTTTGGAGGTAGAATCAACACAATTTGGCAACTGACTGGATGTGTGGGATCAGAGAGAAGAGTTTGACACATAAGATTGTGATCTGAGGAATGATGCAAATTCTTTAAAAAGTATGGTGGAAAATCTCAATAAATAAACACAAGAATAAATGAATCAGGACAGCCAGGGTTCTATTGGGTCTGATTCAAATCCATTTAAGACACTTGTGGGTCATTTAGCATTTAACAAAAGGAGATTCATTTGGCTGTAGCAGCAAAAGGATATGCAAGAAGGTTAGGCATTGAGAATCCCTTGAGTTGATTCAGCTGAACAAAGGTGTGATTGGAATTCAACAGCCAAGCATCTCAGACCTCTTCAGTTCCTCTTGCTACTTTGTACTCAGGTGATAAAGAAATTACCTCAACGATCTGAGCCCTTCATCCCCTGAGCCAACCAAATCTCCAGGATAGTTTCAATGCCTTCTGAGGAAAAACTAGCCTAACTTGCATGGGGGAATGAGTCAAGATATTGCTCCTGGCACTCCTAGGTTCTATCTAGTTGAGTCACATATATTGTGTTTAGGTCTGGACTTTCTACTTTAGAAAGGATGTGCATAAAATGGAGAACAGGTTGACTAGGATGATCAAGATGGAGCTGTATGCAAATCAGCTGAATGAACTTGGAATATTTAACCTGGAGGAAAAAAGTTACTTGGGGAAGAGGAGTAGTGATCATGGTAAAGGTTTTTAATTGTTTGAAAGGGTATCATGTGGGGTGGCTAGGTGGTGCAATGAATAGAGCACTGGCCCTGGAGTCGGGAGAACCTGAGTTCAAATCTGGCCTCAGATACTTAGCACTTACTAGCCTTGTGACCTTGGGCAAGTCACTTAACCCCAATTGCCCTGCCTTCCCCCCTCCAACAAAAAGAAAAAAAAAGGGTATCGGGAAAGAAGGAAATGATTAGATTTCTTCAGCTTGGATTAAAGTTAGGATTTTTTTAATGGGATTCTTCAGTTTGGCTTAAAGTATAGAAATTTCAGAGAATAAAATTGTAGCTACAGGAAAGGAAAATGTTCTTAAAAATTAGAGCTATCCAAAACTGGAATGGTCTGCCTCAAGATGTAGTGAGTTCCCCTTTTCTAGAGATCTGAACCACTTTGGGAGTATTTTGTAGAATGTTTTCACTTTGTCAGCTAGGTGGTGCAATAGATAAGTGCCAGGCCTGGGGATAGGAAGACATGAGTTCAAAATAGACCTCAGACATTCAATTAGCTGTGTGACCCTAAGCAAGCCACTTTCCTTCTGTTTCTTCATCTTTAAAATGAGAATAAAAGAAGCTGCCTCCTAGGGTTGTGAAAATCAAATGAGATAATAATTGTAAACCACTTAGCACAGTGCCTGGCATATAGTAATTACTATATAAATGTTAGTTATTATTTTTATTAAATAAGATAATAAGTGTAAAGCTATTAGCACAGTACCTGGCACATATAAAAATGTTAGTTATTGTAATTATTATTATTCATGTTTGGATGGGACCAAATGGTCACTGAGGGACTTTCAAACTCTATGAGTCTGTGATGGTTCTGAGAGATATAAGGATGTCATGGAAAGGAAGACTAACATGAAGTCAGATACTTAGTCACTGTAAGATCATGGGAAAAAAACTACTTTGCCTCTCTGTGCCTCAATTTCAACATCTATAAAATGGGAAGAATAGAATTTACACTATGTGATTCCCTGGGTTATTGTCAGGTAAGTGTTTTGTAAACCTTCAAATGTTTGACTCTTTTCCTCATTGTCCTGCAGACAACCTCTTGTTTTCCATTCTTGTTCCAAAAAAAGCACATGTAAATAAATCTTTGATGTCAATTTCTATGCTAGGACCTGTACTGTAGAGATGATTTGCTTGGCACTATTCCTAATCGCTTCCTCTGGATGCTGTTGCAACAGACTTAATATTTCTGGTATAAGCAAGGAAATCAACGAAGCCTTTCCTGCCAACAAGAAACTGTCTCCCAAAGACAAGTTGGGACCCTTTGGGACTGGTATAGGAAGTGGGGATCAGGCCTAAAAGACAAAGAGAAACTAGGATGATTTTATTTCTAAAGTGCTATCTCCCATTTTGTTGTATACATGGTGATTTAATTTTCTTTCTTAAAAAGGCTTCTATAGAACTTCCAATCAGAAAGGGCTTCACTTTACCAGCCAGGATCCATGTCCTGCCTTCTGAACTCTCCCTAATATTCACCTCTTTTATGAAGCTCCACAATTACAGACCCTCAGTGCTGAAAGGACCTGAACAGGTACCTAATACAAACCAGACCTGCAGAAGAATCAGTCACCTCCACAACAGCTCCCCAAAGTGTTCACCTGGCCTTCCTTTGCAGACCTCTAGTGAGAGAGACTATTACCCTCACTCTTCCACCAAGCACCAACGTGCCTCTTTGGGCTCTTTCTACTCTTAGGAAGATGTTTCTTATGTCAAGCCACAATCTTCCTGTTTTTAGCTTTCACCCATTGCTCCTGGTTCTGCCCTTTTGGGTCAATCAGAATTATAATCCCAGTCTAGACACCATTTGTCCTCTTTATTCACCTCTTCTGCCCTTCAATTATGCAAATATTCAAAGGTAAAGTAGTTGCAAGTATTCAAATTCACACAAGTTATAATTATGTAAAATATGATCATTGGTTCCAGCCCAATGGAAATATACAGTGGGAATTTGAATTAAAAAAACCACTTTAGGGGATTCAATATTCAAGATCTACCTGTACTCAAATGGGGCTAGGATCTCATCAAATTGAATATTCCCTCCAGGAAGACAAATCACAAACTATTCATGCCTGTCCTTCCTATGCAACTCTTATCCATGTCTTCGAGTAAGTTTGCCACAAAGGATCCATCCAATGTGATGGAGACCTTCCTTGCCTTCTCCTGACATCACAAAAATATGAGTGAAGTATTCAGGCTATCCCCCTGCTATCCCTCTTTCTTGCTACATGACTAGTCCATCTTCTTTTGTCTATCTACATTTCCCTGATTAAGGCTTAATCATCAAATGAGAGCAGCCTAACTCAACGTGAGAACTAGGAAAGACCTTAGCTTAAAAAGGCCAAGGTCTTGCCCTGCATCAGAGCCATTTCCAGTTATTCTGACCTATATCTTGCCATTGAACCCAGACGAATCCAGAGGAGAAAGTGAGGCTGGTGACCTTGCATGGCCCTCCCTCACTTAAATCCAACTCACTTGCAAGTCATGGCCTCATCTTCCTGATGTCATGGTCCTTTTCAAGAATGAAGAACAAACAACAACAGCATTTCCCTCATGATATCCATTATTTCAATTCTTCTTCAAAGTTTCTCATTTATTATATGTGCTGCCTGCACACATCTGCCATACACTTCTTAATTCTCCTTTGAGAAAATATTCATTTTCCCTTCTTCAGAAGCATATTCCATGTCAGAAGATGTATCCCATGTCTTACAGCCATGTTCCAACACTAGAAGAGTTTTGGTATAGCATCTGCTTCCATGGCTTAATCAAGAACATGATGACTCAGCAGGAAAGGCCAATATATTGTTGGGTTCAGTCAGACAGGTCACTTGGTGATTGCAGTATCTCCTCTTTGAATTGGTCAGTGAGTTGTTCTCAGGCCATGGCATCTCTGCTAGATAGATCAATCTACTAGATTCCCTGGGCTCACTTTTTCATAGATAGCTGCAGTATTTTCTGTCTTCAATCATTGGCTCAGCTGGATAGTACTGCATTGCCTTCAGCTGGAATGTTACATTGCTTTTTTTTTTAAGTGTTGTTTCATCTAGGGCTATGACTTTTTATGACAGTTTAGGATCCTTACAGAAACCTATTCCTTTTGACTTCCCCAGAGACTCAGCTCTAAAGTTGTGCGTTACCTTCAGGCAGAAGGTAGGAAAGGTTCAGCATCTCCTGTTCAGAAATCTAGCCTGGTGCAAATGTCTCTCTCCTCAAAAAGGCACCATGCTTTACCATGGCGTGATCAATTCCAATTTAAGCAGTTCTACTTCCCATATTCCTTTGAGCATCTAATACAGATGAGGGGCTAAGGACAAAATTATGAATACAGTCTGTACATCAGAATCAAGATCATTGTCTCACTGGACTCTTCATATGCAATTGAACCATTCAAGCCTCAAGATCCTTTCTAGGGTGGGGAATGTCTATTTCCCACCTGAGGACTTTCCCCCTTTATATTTCAATGTTTATGTATATAGTCCCTTCAGACCTCCAAATTTTGGTGAAGTGTTACCAGAGCACCCGTTCTCATATAATATTATGGGTCTTTATGTGAGAATTTTAGGGTCATTAAATGAGTTTCACAATTCCCTGAGGACAATAAAAATTGCTCTCCTTGACCTTTTTAACTCTAGGCTGAATGCATCATCCACTTTTACTATCTCAGTTATATATAATGATGGACAGATTCTATAGGTTGTCTATCCAACTGTATGTTATAATCCAGGTAACAAACAATTTTTATCCACTTGTTTTTTCCTGTTTGGATAGTCATGTCAAACTCTTTTGAGTATTTACAACTCTCCCTCAGAAGGCTCTGAAACATTCTAGGGCACAATTTAACCAGTAAGTCATCCACAAAAAAAGGAATGTGTGGAGAATCATATCTTCCATGGAAAATAATTGTATTTTACTTGGTTTGTGCATTGGATTTCCTCCTTCACAATGTCAGTCACTTTTGTCAAGCATCCATCTCCCTGCTTTGTGCCTTGCCTGACACTTATTGGAAAAGGTCATCTCTGTTGTTGTTACTTTCCAAATATCTTGAATGATTTTTATATAAGAATATGAGATACTCCTTAGAAAGAGAGCATGTAAGGTGGTACTTTGTGTTCCTGAATCAAACAGGATACTCAACCAACAATGGGCACAGTGGGATCCTCTATTCTCCACATCTTTCAATCAAGTCTATTATGATAAAGATGTGGTCAGTTATAGAATGTTACTTTCGGAAGTTCACCTGTTCTCTACTAATCCCCTCATAAAGGATGCTCTTAAGCAGTGGTTCTCAACCTTCCTGATGCCAGCAACCCTTTAATACTCATAGGTGGGCATATCTGCATGTGGGCGGACCTGCCTGGAGACGGATAGAGGAGCGGTGTCTCGGTTCCTAAGACCATCGGAAATATGTGTTTTCCAATGGTCTTAGGGGACCCCTGTGAAAGGCTCATTTGACCCACAGGTTGAGAACCACTGCTCTTAATGTATGTGGAAATTATTCTTTTTTTTTTTTTGGCTTTTTGGAGGGGGGAAGGCAGGGCAATTGGGGTTAAGTGACTTGTCCGAGGTCACACAGCTAGTAAGTGTTAAGTGTCTGAGGCCAGATTTGAACTCAGGTCTTCCTGCCAGGGCCAGTGCTCTATTCACTGTGCCACCTAGCCACCCCCAAAATTATTCTTACTAAAATATTATATAGGTTGGAAAATAGGTATGTAGGTCAATAGTTGTTGAGGTTCTTTCAAATGTCATTTCTGGGTATTAGTGATGTCAGATATTTTTCCCTCAAAGGTAAGGCTGGTATTCCATTTAAAAGAAGAGAAAACTAAGGCTAGGAGAGGTGTTAGTGACTTATCCATGTTTACACAGCTAGTGTTACTCCAAGGACTAAAATAGAGGTTTCCTGAATTCTTGTCCAAAGCTTTTAGAACTAATTGTAAAGAACTATAAGTAAGAACCTGTCATTCTATTGGAGGTGGAGCTCCACCAAGGTAGAGAGCAACCTGACTAGGAACTGTAGTCTTAGAGAGCTGCTTGAGTCTCAGAGAGATTAAGCAACTGGGGGGGGCATGGTCACACAGTAAGTGTTCAAGGAGGTCAGTGTGTCCAATGCAATTGGTAAAAATGGATAAATGCAAGCTAAGGGCATGGCACTATGAGACTTAACATACTAATGATCATCAGGGCCAGTAAGTGTGATGAGAGTTCTGGCAAGGAAACACTTCCCAAGTGCAATGGTGTCTCTTTGATTCCATCATTAGCATTTACTCTATTTGCATTTGTTCTCTGCTTTGAAACTATATTAGAAGCTTTTTCAAGGGCAGGGATTGTATTTTCTGCTTCCATCATTATCTCTCCCAGTATCCCCAAGTATGGCATAAGAGCTGGAGCTAATGGGAAAAAATAAGAGAATAGGGTTCATCTCCCTTCTGGTACCAATGAACCCTTTTCAATGACTACTGCCCACTCTTCCCTACTCATTCTTATTAAAAGGAATTTCAAAGTCTTTGCTTCCTTCTCTTACCCAGTGTTAGTAGCCTTGGGCCTCCAAGAATTAAAATATAACCCTATCCATTCTTTGAGTTACCAGTGTTGAGATCAAATTTGGGGAGAGCAGTTCCGGTGTGAAAGAATTCACTTTGACCTTCTCTGTAGCCATTGAGAGCTTTATTACATGAAGCAGTGTGGTCCTCCTTAGCAAGAAAGCTTGTTGGGGAGTTATGCTTGTAGAGAGGTTTCAGAATGACAATGTAGTTTTAGAGGGTTTTATAAGGGTTAAAGATTAAAGACAGAGCAAGAAAAGACTTTGTAACATAGGATGAGGGAGACAAAGGGAATTCTTTATGGTTTAGGTGTTTAAGGACAGGGCAGGAAGAACACAGCATAAGGGTGACAAAAATAATTATTTTGGTTCAGGTTCAAGATACGGGGGAAAGGACTTTAGGGCGCCCCCAAGTTACAGAATAAGATACAGGGCTTCACAAAGTACTGGAAAAGCAACGCTTAATACTCTTTTTAACCCTTAGGACACCATTTATATCCACATCACTACAAGTCCTAAGAAGGGGGCACAAAATAAATTCCCGTGCTGTTCTACTATTCTTTTGAATCTTCCAGTTCTTAATGACAAAGAAAATAATGCCCACCATGCAATGGACAAGAAAATTATGTTCGCTAAGCAATCCTTCAAAAGATGTCCACTACACCAGGAAAACATGTCTCACCTCGCTGTACTACTTTGGGACTTGTCTGACTCCTCTACCACGCCTGAGCAAGCTCATTACTGGGATAACTTCACCCAGTCAGATCTCCCCACTCCTAGTACTCCATCTCGTCACCATCCTCTGCCTCTCTGATCAGATGGTGAAGCCATGAACTCCAAATCTCCATTTAAGAAGGGACTTCAGCTCATCGTCTCCCCATTTCTCACTAGACAGCACTATGCTGAGACTCTTCTGACTGATTTCTCCATTTGGGTATCTTCTCCCCCACCCCACATTTTAGCTTCCTTTTCTATACTGTCTTCCCTCATTAGATTGTAAGATCCTTGAGGACAGAGATTGTCTCTTTTTCATATTGGTGTCTCCAGGGCTCAATCCAGTGCCTGTCACATAAGGGGCGCCTAATAGACATTTATTGATTGTTGATTCTTGTAGAACTTTTGATAAGGCAAGGGAGAAAGTTTTACCCTGATGTTATGAATCTCTGCTATGTGGCACATTGACACCATTGCCTTGAGGGTCATTAGTCAATTCAGAGTCCTAAACTTGCCCTGCTTTTTTTTCTCCTATATGTCCTTGGGATTCCATTGCAAGGAATCCAGTCATTCATTAGTCTTTTAAAGCCTACTGTGCATCCAGATTTCATAAGCCTGTTCTGTCTGAGCCATAGGTCTCCCACAACTGGTAGATCAAAAAAAAATGTTATCGGTATAACATTTTTTAAATTGTTTGTGCTGATCTTATGGATAAAATGTTAATATAAGCTAGAGGATATAGTAAAGTTAGGTGTATTAGAATTGATCAAACCCTAAAAGGGGTTACTGTTGGTCAATACCTAACTGGAGGAACACCTCTGAAGCAGTATTTCAGAGAGATCTGGTCTAGTACTGTTCTGTTTAGCATTTTTATCAATGATTGGAATAAAAGTGGCTAAAAGTTCCTATAAGGACCTTTAGATGCCAAGGTTCTGGCGATAGGGTGATTGGGGTTCCTGAGTCAAGTGGCGAGTCCTCTGTTCCTTCCAGGTTCTCACCAGGTTTTTCAGTTGAATGCAACCTGGAATCACACTTGCTATTAGATGTGGAAAGTTCAAATAAGTATCTGCTACCAAGGTTTCCCACCCTAACTTTTCAAAACACAGCACTAAGTAGGGAATTCCTTTGTCTCCTCTCCAACACCACTCCCTCTTCTCCCCCCTGCCTGTCAACCCCTTTTCTGCAGTAGCCAGACAGGGTCCTCATTTCAATCACACATCTGCCCGAACTCCTTTATCATCCAGAAACCCCTACATATCTAAATGCAACTCAATAGTCCTCATTCCTTGACATACGCTGCTTCCCAAAATGGAAATAAAAATCATTCCAAACTACATGGTCACAGGGCTATTTATTGGCAGGCTTTCTCATGTCAGTCCCTGTTCTAGAGGCAGAGAGCCCCCTTTGGGCTGAGCATATGTCTTCTGGAGTTCCAGGCACATCTGGAGAATCCCCAGGCTACATATCATACTAGCAGAGAGATGAAGTCACTCCCAAATAGCAGCAATAGGGACAGGCCTGGAAAGCCAGGTGCAGACAGAGAGATGGGGGCCATTTCTGCTGCATCCACAGCATCAGTGGACAGTTGCCAGATCAGGTATATATATCTGTCTTATTGAGACCTAAGGAAAAGGACTTCATTCTGATCCTATGGGTGCAGTGTGGAAACAGTGCTCACACAGGAGTCAACCCTCCCTTAATGAGTGCCAGCAAAGAACTACTATGGGACTATGGGCGTGGAACATTGCATAGATTGTCAGCAACCACTGATGTGTTGGTCAGTTTTTCTGAACTGTTTTTTCTTTCTTTCTTAATTTTTGTTACAAAAGATGAATCACTGACCACAAGAGTAGAAGGAATTTATTCAAAAATTAAGGAGATATAAAAACAAGTGGTATCCAAAAAATATATTTTTATTTTAATAGATTTTATTTCCATCTTTTTTTTATATAGCCTTGTATCTCCCTTTCCCCTTTCAGAGAGGAATCCATCATAATAAAGAATTTATGTGTGTGTATACATGTGTGTGTGCATGAGTGTAGACAGATCAGATCATAATAAAATGGTCTAAGTTGGGATGGGTCTTGGAAGAAGTAGGGTTGATCCAAATAGGGTTGAGTGTCGAGGAGCAGGTAGAGAATAAATGTTGCTATAATGTAATGAAACTGGTTGACTGGTATAGAAAGCAATATAACAGGAGATAATGTGGTATGGCATGGCACTGATAGAGAACCTCCAGAACTAATCTGTCCCTGGGAATTAAAATTTGGAATGTTAAAAAAAAAAAAGGTGGGTGTTAGCATAGTATAATACATAGACAGCTGACTTTGAATCATGATAGTCAGGAGCAACAGGGACAGAAAAAGAGAGACAGAGAGAGAAGGAAGAGGAGGAGGAGGAGAGAAAGAACACATACTCTGGAGCTGGCACTCTAAGTACTAGTATTCAATGTGGAAAGATAACATGTAAAGGAGAACTGCACAGCTGAAGGGAGGGTGGGAAAGATAGCACAGGGGGCAAGGCAGCTGGCAAGAAGGAGAAGAAGTAGTGAGAGTGAATTGATTGAGTCATGAATGTAGTACGCCATGACTGGAGCCCTTCCTGAAATGGTGGCCAAGGTGAGAAAGCACAGCTAGGAATAGAAGGCAGGAGTTCTTAGACTCATTCATACTTTGCCTGCTAGCTTTGGTACCTGTGATTGTGCTGACAAGCTCATCTAAGACTGATTACCTGAATGAAGGAAAACCTGGGTTCAAGACCTACCTCTAACATATATTGGCTGTGTGACTATGGGCAGCATCCCAGCATCTATAAACAAAGCCACAAAGAAAATCAGAGATTTTCCAAAAGCCCAATGTAATGCCTGGGAGAAATGAAACAAGAGTTCTTAAATGATCGTATAAATGAAAAGAGAGCAATTTTAGAGGAAAGAATGGGAAAGGAAAGGAAAACTCTAGAGTAGAGAAATGGAAGAAGAATGAACAGCTTAATACTGGAGATACAAAGTCTAGTACAGGAGATATAAATAAAGATTTCTTGAAAATGAGATTAAATCAAACAGAAGTCCAAGAGACAACAAGAAATACAAGAACAAAATCAAAAGACTGAAAAAAAGGTCAGAAAATGTAGAGTGTCTCCTATCAAAAACAAGTAACCTAGAAAATAGGCCAAGGAGAAACAATCCAAAAATCATCAGACTCCCCTGAAAACCTCAAATATAAGCCTAAATACAATATTTTGTGAAATTTAAACAAAAGCTGCTCTGACATATTAGAACCAAACAGCAAAATAGAAATAAGAAGAATTCACCAATCACCTCCTGAAACTCCAAAATGGAAACTCCCAGCAGTATCATAACAAAAATAAGAGCTTTTAGGTAAAAGAAAAAAAAATTCTGCAGGTAGCTAGAAAAGAAAGGTTCAGGTACCAAGGAAACAGTCCAGATCATACAAGGTCTATACCAAGGAGACAGTCAGGATCATACAAGATCTATAGCTACCATTATAAAAAATGAAGAGAATTTGGAATATGATATTCCAGAAGGGAAGGGAAAATAGATCTTTAATGAAACATAGGACTTCCAAGTTCTCTTAAAGAAGAAACCAGAGCTGAGGAGATACTTTGAAATGCAAACACAAGAGTCAAGAGAAACAAAGAAAGGCACCTGAGCCATTACAAGGAACTACACAATGATGAAGTGTTTAAATTCTGATATGAGGAGAAGAAACAAGTTTACCTTCCAAATCTTGTCTTCAAAGGTTATATAGAGGCAAATAAGACAGAGGACTTGAGAATAGTTTCATTATATTTTGATCATCTAAGAAGCAGAACTTGTCTCATATAATCCTAGTATAGTAGAATACTTTACAAACATGGAAGAAGGAGTAGAAGGAATGGCTACACATGAACCTCACTTTCATCTGAATCCAACATAGAAGAGTTGAGGAGAAGGGGAGAGAAAGAGAGAGGAGAAAGAAAGAGATTAAAGTCAAAAGGGAGTGAGGTGGGGACAGGGAGGGGACATTTAGCAGAATCACAGCTGCTAAAGAGAAGCAGCTCTTCTTTTTACAGAAGGAAAGAATAAAAGGAAATTTTAAATGGGTAAGAACCTCTAATGTGGTCTGGGTGAGGGGGTGAGAAGAGGAGTAGTGGAATGGAAGTAGATTGTGTGAAATATAAATCACTAGTCTAGTGACTCTCCTCTTCCAACATCCTCTTCTTTGGAAAGAGTGAATCAGTTTCTTTTTTCACAACATGAGTAATGTGGAAATACATTTAATATGATTGTACATATATAGCCTATATCAGATTGCATGCTGTCTTGGGGAGAGAAGAGAGGAGAGAGGGAGAGAAAAAAAAATTTGGAACTCAAAATCTTATAAAAGTGAATGTTGAAAATTATCTTTACATGTAATTGGAAAAAATAAAATACTATTAAGTGGGAGAAGAAAAAAGCTAATCAGGGATAAAGAGAAAAAAATAAACAGATATGATAAAGGGAAATACATAATTAAAAAGCAAGATAAGAGAAGGGAACAATAATAGTAATAATGCATTTATATAGTGCTTTAAGGTTTTCAAAGACCTTTATAGGGGCAGTTAGGTGGTACAGTGGATAGAGTACTGGCCCTGGAGTCAGAAGGACCTGAATTCAAATCCAGCCTCAGACAACTACTAACTATGTGACCCTGGGCAAGTCACTTAATCCTGATTGTTCCCCTTCCTCTCCAAAAGCACTTTACAAATATCATCTCATTTGATTCTCAAAACAATCCTAGGTGGCAGCTGTTATTATTATCCTTATCTTCACATTGAGTAAATTAAGGCAAACAAAGATGACTTATCCCAAGTCACAAAGCTAGTTAAGTGCTGGGTGGGACAAAGACGACCCTTGCCCAAAATAAAGTAAGCAGAGACATCTCCAAGTAGACAGGAGGGATTTACTTAATTATTTCTTCTTGCAAGAAGGGTGGTCTCACTGCTAGAGGCAGTCTAGTAGGAGAGGCAAAATACAGAATGCAAAGCTTGGCTATATGCCCAAAAGACCACCCCTTTCCCGCTCCTGTCCTGTTCCCATTAATTAGGAACTGTGCAAAAGTCTGCTGGTGCTGCCAGTAAAATGTCAATAATATCAAAAAGCAGAAGGTATGTTCTAGCGGACATGAAAACAGACCAAAAATGTCATCAGTATCAACTTAGACATGAAAGCAGAAGATAAATGTTCTAACTATCAATATAGATATGAAAGCAGACAATATTCTATGAAACATGGGGATTTTAGGACATGATGACCTGCCCGGAGTTCCACAACAGGTTTCCAATTTTATATTTGTACAGGTCAGATGGTGGTCAGTGAAAACAAGTCTGGAACATTCAGGCCTGCGGTTAAATTTGCAGGGTCTGTGCTTTCCCCTCCTATGCTTAGCTAAGCTTAGCAAAAACTTCAACTTACGATCAGGGAAGTAAGGCAAGGGTCCCAGGTTCCCAGCCCAGGTCACTAAGTCTTTGGTACTTTATTACAACTCTGTTTAGATTTCTGTAATGTTACCTGAGAAGTTTTCACTATTATTCCATTCAGTACCAAAGGTTGAATTTGAATTTAGGTCTTTCTGAGGCCAGGTCCAGTGGGGGCAATCTGCTGGAGAAATCAGGAGGAGACAGTGCTGTGGTCTAGGGCTGCTGGGAACCCCAAAATGCAGGGCAAGGGTCTGCCTTGAAAGAAGCCAACCACTCAAGCTTTCTTTCAGTCCAAGTAGTGAGTTTTTTGTGATGCCAATATAAGTGGGCTAGATTTTTTAAATCTGAGCATTTGATGAAGATAAAATTAATAGTTTTGTACAGAAAGACTGTGGGAAGATCTGGATGGGATTGAGGAGTGGCAAGTAGCCAGGGTGCGCCAAATGCAGACAATGAGAACCACAATGAAAGGGCAATTAAAAGAATTATTGACTGGGATGTGCCAGGTGCCTCAGGTGAACGCCAGACACCTGGGTTCAGGGCCTGGGTTACTGAAATTTGTGGGAAAGTTCAGGGGCTTTTCCTTTCTAGGGTCCAGATCCCAAAGATGTGGTCTTTTCCTTTCAGGTGTTCAGATCCCATCCCCATCAATGGCATCAAGAGTATATGTGAAGGAGTTGGCTGCCTTTTTATCAGAGACTGACTGGAATGAAAAATAATGGAGGAAAGGGGGAGGCGGAATATAATAATCTCTCAGTTCACAGGATAATATATTTATACTTGAAAGAGATCTTAAAGGTCATCTACTTCAACTCTGCATTTTACAGATAAGGAAACCCAGAGACATTACTACAATAAACTAATCAAGTAATTTTTTTAAATCATGGTTTTCTTTGCTGCTCCTGTTTTGTTTTCTTATAGTTAATGTTATTGTCTAACAAATGTTGAGAATTAGAAAAAGTATATTATCTTGTTAAAGTCTTTAAAGTAATTATCACAATTCTCAAATTCACTTATATTTATATATTTAATATAGTTTCATGATATTTGCAAGTAATAGAAATTATATGTTTTCTAAATCCAGTTTTGGAATTATGTTTTTTTAATCCTGTTTTTTATTTACCACTTTAAAAGCAATTGTCATGTTATAAAAATAAGACAAGAGCAGATAAGAACATTTTTTCTTATATTTCCATTTTAGAATACAAATGAAAGTATTTTTAAAACATAAATGAAATGTAATAGGCCTGTTTTCCATTATAAAGGATTGTGATGATATTTAACATTTTTCAAGACCGTAGCATAGTTTGTTTTTGGTTTTTTCCAAGATGACAACTATATGGAAAGGCCCCTACAAGTCTTAGTGCCTCAGGGGCCCAAAGGGTCCTTAATCCACCACTACTTTGGAATAGGTTTTGTACTTGCATTTGAATATGGGTGTGTCTGATTTTGCTTCAAATTGAATAATGAAGTTGCTGTGAAGACCTGACTCATGAGAAGCTGGGAAATGATCCAGTTTCCCCATTCTCAGCTGAGCTCCTCAGCTTTCTGCAATCCACCCCACAGAGAGTCCAAGACTAAGATGAGCAGCCAGACCTCATACTAACCTTCTAACCTGCAAGAAGAATGGGAGCAAAGAGTTTTGACTTCAAAGTACTTATTACCTGGTACAGAAAAAGTATGAGTATTTAAATATTTAAAATATTTTTTAAGTATTTATTAAGTATTAAAATATTTAAAATACCAACAAGGCAAATGGCCAGGCAAGGCACTGAAGTGGTTGTCCAATTTGAACATCAGACTTGTATAGACAATTGAGAACTGTGTTGATGAGAGTTACCATAAAATGCTGAGGTATAAGGTTTAAGGGTGCTCGAGACCCCAAAATACCAACATGGCGAGGCCTGCCAAAGAAAAGCACTTTATTAAAAATTCTCCATATTGGGTAGACTCTTAAGGAACCTCAGTATCTGTGACGCTTGCATTGGGCAAGTGGGCCAGAATCATCTGACACAGACTAAGTCTGTGCTAGAATTCTATGGAGCTCTCACACCATGTGCAGGCAAGATGGGGTCTTATATATAGAAAAGTTTTGGGAGGAATCTAGGGGTAGTCTAGAGGAGGAGTTTGGGGAGGGTATTCAGGAAGAGTCAATGAGGTCAGACTCCAATAATGGGTGATTAAGGTTGGGAAGTTGCTGGAGGCTGCCTGGAGATGACAGACAATGGTAGGCTAGGCCAGTTCAAGGGTGTAACAGATTTGGGTATAGATATTTTGGGAGGATCAAGGGTGGGAAGCTGCTGGACAAAGGAGGGCTAAAAATTTGAGCCGAGCCACAAGGCTTATGGCCTCAGACAAATGCCTCAGTAGGAAGGGTCAAGGAGAGCTCAAGGGGGTTCCCAGAGCCTGTACCTCATCATTCTCCCCTCAAACGAATGGGACCCAAATTCCTTTGGGGTAAAGGGCAAAGGTCTCAGCTTCTGAAAGTGCTTCCTGTTGGCCAGGGGTGTAGAGCTGTCCCTGCCTCTCTGGTCCCGTTCAAGAGGGTCAGACTTCACATCCAAGGTGTCAGACTCTGGAACATGCCTGATGCCAGTTCCAGTGGGCTGGAGAACTTGGATTCATTCAGAGATTGGTAGAGCCTGAGTGATCATCTGGAGGTTGATGGCTTGAACCCTGGGGGAGACAAACCTGACAAGCAGGTTAAGCAAACGAAGACCAAACAGGCACCAAAAAAAAAAATAGAGAAAGGACAATTTCCCTGGTTGGAATTAAAGATGACTATGGCAAGGTCGAAACGCTGTCAGATATCCCTTTCCTTTCCCAAAGTGCTACATGGAAAGCAATAACAGCCACAGAATCTAATAGTTTTCATAAACAGGCAACAACTCCCAAAGCCTGTTCTCTCCTTCCGTCATCATAGGGAGTAAAAGGTTTTTTCTAGTTTGGATAAAGCTGGAGTGGTGGTCAATTTAGTTTTTCACCTGGTGGTCTGGGCCCCACTCTAGACAGAACAAGTCAGGGCTTTGAGGAGCAATTAGTGGTTGCAGTCCCTCCCAGGTCTTGGGTTTAATTGGATATAGATCACAGTGGGGGGACACTTAAGATCTAGGAGTCCAAAACAAATTCTGGGATGGCAGAAATAGCTCTTCTAGGAATTTCCTGATCCCAAACAATTGACTCAACTATCTCTCACACTCTGGAGGGAACATGGGGAGATCTGGGAGGCTTAGCTAGAGAAAATTGGCTTCCCAATTTCATTAACAGTTACCTTCCCAACAAGGGAACAGGATAAGAAGAGAGAATAAGGAAGGAGTGTTCAAACAACAGATCCTCAAGCAGGCAGGGTACTGAGTATGTCTGGAGACATCCCTTAGTTTCTCCTTCCATGCCCCTGACCTGAATGGTCAAGAGGGTAGAACCAATTGTTTAGAACAGAGAACTTAGGCATAACAAAGTGGATAATCTTACTTTCAGCTTCAATGCTTGCACAGAGTTCAGTGAGAGATGGAGAAAGTGGGAGCACTGCCAAGCCCCATGTTTCCCCATCACTCCAAGTCTTGAGAAGACTGGAAGACAGGGTACTGTGAGGTGGCTCTACCACTTTTCCAACCTCAAGCAACAATCCTTCCTCCAATGTCCCTCCTAGTCAGATGGGCACGGTTCTAGAGGCGTTGGTTCCTGTTTGGCCTCAGTATCACCTAGAGGACCACGAAGCATCCCATTCACACCTTCTCATCTTACAAAATTCATCCGTGTCCCTCCATAAATCTACTAAAGAAAATCTACCCCTAATATTCTGGGATCCGTCCTCTGAGCCCTTTAGTAAAGGTAATGGGCCTGTAATTTCACTGAGTGATCAAAATTCTACCAATTCGGATTTGCAACTTCTAGTCTTAGAGGGTTGCCTAGGGCAGTGGTGTCAAACTTAAATAGAAACAAGGTAAATATATAAAATACATAAGGATCTCTGTGAGCCACATATTAAGAAAATCACATATTAACATTATCTACGATCTGTATTGAATTGCTTGTCTTCCCAGTCGGGGTGGATGACAAGGGAGGAAGGGAAAGAATCTAGAATTTAAAGTTTTAAAATCAAATGTTAAAATACATATATATTATTATTATTATTATTATTATTTACATGCAACTGGGAAATAAGATATATAGGCACTGGGGTAGGGAGATCAATCTTGCCCTACCAGAAAGTCGGAGGGGTGATGGGGGAGGATATAGGAGAGAGCAGATTGAGGGAGTGGGTATACAGTGAAATTGCTGTTTTGGGGTGGTGGGTAGGGGAAAGACGGGGAGAAAATTTGTAACTCAAAATCTTGTGGAAATGAATGATGTAAACTAAAAATATTAAATAAATAATTTTTTTAAAAGGAAAAAAAGAAGTTAGGTGACTTGCCCAACGTCACTGTGCAGGAGGCAAAACTTGAACCCATATTTTCCTCCAAATTCAAGGCCAGCTCTCTATCTACTATACCATTATGCAATGGTGCATAATCTCCCTGGATCTTTTAATATTTCATAAATACCAGAGTAGCATTCAAGCTTTCCTGTTGCCCCATGATTCTCTCTGATAAGATGATTCTGCTGCCCCTACCCCCAGCCAGGCTGCCAGAGGAGGGGCACTTCTAGAAGAAACAACACTTGGTTTCTCTCCAGGGACCTCAGGGAATGGCAGATTCTCCCATTTAAAGGCTTTGTTGAGAGATGGCCCTGAGGCCTTGTACATACATTTTGTTGTTATTGTTTGTCCTTCGTTCTGGAAGAGGACCACGACATCAGAGAGGTGATGCCATGACATCCAAGTGAATTGGACTTCAGTGAGGAAGGGCTGTGCAGAGTCACCAGACTCACTAACTCCTCCAGAGCCATCTGAGTCCAGTGGCTAGATGTAGATCAGGATGACTAGAGATGGCCCAGGATGCAGTGGGAGATGTTGGCCTTTTTAAGCTAAGGTCTTTAACAGGTCTGTTTAACTGAGGCAACACTCATTCAGTGATTAAGACTAAGTAAGAAATGAGGCAGAAAATTTAGTCCAAAAAAAAAAAAAAGAGAAAAAATCATTCTGTGAGAGGAAGACCCTCAGGGTTTCTGGCCAAAACAGAAACAACTGCTATTTATTTTATGGCCCAAATGTGATGTTTTTGGAGGGTGGAGGAAGAAGTATCCCTGTTTGTTGCCCTCCATGATCTAGGTGATTTGGATATCATTTTTAGCCTTCTCTCTGCCTCAGATTCACCTGTGGATATGTTCCTTGCGCTTAATTCCCCAGCTTCCTCTCCACAGTGTCTCCCCAATCTATTCCTGGGAGTATGTAATCTCTAATTAATCCAGCCTAAATACCTCCAGCCCATGCTACTCTCTTCCCATGATTTGCTTACCCCTTCACTGTCTTGTAGCATCTGTAAATAAACTTTTTAAAAAAACTTTTCACTGTGTAATGACCCTCCTCCTTTTCTGATCATATGTAGCTTCTTGGCTTCACACATTTAGAGTCAGAAGAACCCTCAGAGGTCATCTAGTTCAACCTTTTCATTTTGCCAATGAGGAAAGCACTACCAGAGAGTTTAAGAGATTTGCCTAAAGTCTCACAGGAAGTAACTGAAAACATAAGACCGAGAGGCCAGATTGCCTGACTCCAAGTCTAGAGTTCTTTTCTACTTTTTAATGCCACTTTTTACATGCAAACCACTATTTAGATGATATTCTGATAGAAGCTTTCTCCAACTTCTATCTTTCTATTAGACTTCGAGTCTCCCACAAAATGTAGCCCACCAGGCTACATGGAAAAAAATACAGTTATTTAGTACTACTAATGCATGAGTATAAAATAATACCATCAATTACATATTATTAATTCTTTCTGGGCTACACTAGGGAAGAAATCATTTGAATGCTATAGTAGCAAATAATTGACAACTATACTATTTCAAGGATAGCTTTGCGCTCAGTTACAATTATTCTATTAATTAGGCATGGAGACATCAAGATTTTTGGTTGACTTCTCCACAGCTGCCATACATCTGTGAAGAAGGCCAGAATTTCTCAGTGATTGAGTATGTGTGCACCTGTAAATGAGATGCTAGCCTTTCCATGGGATTTGTCACCCAAAGAAGAAGCATCCTGCCTCATGAGAACATTTGCCTTCTGAGAATCATCAATTTTCTCACATCCTCCATAAATTTTGTCTATGCTTTCTTTTGACAGGGAAATGAATTAATCTCACCATGGTTGATTCCACTGGGACAATTAAAGTCAACTGGTATATTTATTGGGCAGCTCTCATTACCAGTACACCTGCCATGCAAGAGACAGAGGTTAGATTGCAATTGAGGGGAATGACAAATTACATCCTGTATAAATTCTCCTTCCACACAATTGTGATACAATGTGTTAAGAAGGAGAGAAAGTTCAGAATTCTCACATCTAAATAATTATGCCAAGAACTAATCAATGCATCAATTCTTCTAAACCAGAAATATAATCTCTTCCTTTCAACTTATCTAAACCATAAAACAGTATAAAGACCTCCAAAGACTCTGCTCCCACGAATACATGCAAAGATTGGGAAAAAAGACTGCACATGCTACCTTATCACTGAATGAGAGGTCTCTTTTTCTTCTCCCCACCATCACCAGAAATCTTTATGATCCCTATAGCATCCTCATATACCAGGGCTCGAGGTCAAGGGGTCTTCTTGGTATTACATAGTTTGGCCATGATCCCAAACTATAACCTCATGAAGATGGTTTAATTTTTACCAAGCCAACCTAAATCCTTTGTTTGGATTTCCTGAGTCACACAAACAAAGAACAGTATTGGATATTTCACAGGGTACTCCCCTCCACATTGAAAATACCCAATTTAAAATCCCCAAATTTTCAATAGCCACAGGCTTTTAGATTTACAGCCCTGAAAGACTTTCTCATTTACCCAGAGAGGAAATTACAACGGTGACTTCATATTATTTCAGTACAACACTTGTTGGTTATTTTTAACCTATTTTAACCTCTAGGCACTGTATTCAATATAAAGCATAAGACATGGTAGTTTCCTTCAAAAAGGAGGACAAAAACCACACACATATAAAACAATTAAATAGCTACATAAGACAATATGTGATTAAGTGTCAAAATGAGTGATATTGACAGTAAGTTCAAAAGGAGTTTGTAGAAAGGACAGATCACTATGGAGTGTAGGGTTCAGTGAAAACTTTGTAGAGGAGGTGCCACGTTAGACATGGAAGAATAGATTGGATTGGGATCACCTGGATTGATGGAGCAGGGCTTGAACAAACATGAACAAAGACCCCAAAAAGTTGAATGAACAGGATATGAGCTTCAGAAGTAAGAGAGCTCTCCATCATTTGAAGGGGTGGAGCAGAAGCTGGATGTCTACCTGCTAAGGATGTAGGAGATGTAAATGTAAAGTTCCATTGAAGGTGCCCAGGAATTCTTAAGATGTCAAGAACCTAAATAAATTTTGCTAGGAGTCAGGTAGCAGAAAATATGGAAAAGCTTGTCAAGGGTGACAATCAGATAGAAGAAAGCCTAAAGAGAGACTTCAGTAGGGAGCCCTCAACAACCAGAATATACTAAGTACACAGATGTCAGTGCCTCTGGTGCTGAAACAATGGCTCCTCTCCTGGCTTCGATAATCTCCTGAATAACACTGAAGCGGATATTACAGAGACAACTTAAATTCAAAACTGAAAAGTCTAAAACTGAACTCATTATCTTTCTCCCTAGCACTCTCTCCCCATTTCCAAATGTCCTTATTTCTGTGGAAGGCATTATCATCCTTTAGTGTCTTAGGTTCATAACCTTGACATTATCCTTCATTTTTCCTTGACATATATACCAATCAGTTTCCACGTCTTGCCATTTCTATCTTCACAACATCTCTTACATCTGATTCCTTCTCTCTACTCACACAGCTACCACCTTAGTTCAGGCCCTCATCATTTCTCTCCTAGGTTATTACAACATCTTCCTAATGGTTCTATCTGCCTCACATTTCTTCCCACTCCAATCCATTGTATGCACTGTTGCCAGTCATTTTTCTTATGTGCAGATATAACCATCTAACACCCTTACCAACCGGTTCTGGTGGTTTCATACTGCACCTGTAGCCTATGAATTTGGGTTTTGTTTTTTTTTAATATTTAGGTAACTATTTTAATATCATTGGTTTCCTTTGTAATTGCATGCATTTTATTTTATGCATTTAAAAACACTCTGAGAAAGGGTCCCATAGACTTCATCAGACTGTCAAAAGGTTGACACAATACAAAAAAGGTTAAGAACCCCTCTATTTAGCTTTTAAAACCCTTCACAATCTGGCCCCAACCTACCTCACTGAACATTACTCCCCTCCTGTACTCTGTGATCCAGCCAACCTGGTTTTCTCTCTATTCCATACTTACAACACACGATCTTCCACCTTTGCACTGGCCATTTCTCACATCTGAATGGTATAGCTATCTCCCTTGCCTCCTGACTTCCACCTCATATAGTCCCCTTTTCCTGCATGAACAAACATGTCTGCAGATCAGACACCATTTTCTGCATGAAGCCTTTCCTGATCCATCCAAACTACTTTAACTACTTCATATATAATTGTAGCTATTCACTTTATATTTATGCTACATGTATATTTTATTAAATTTTCTATCTCTTAATCACAATAATCCACCTCTCTCCCTCCCACCTTTCCCTCTCCCTTGAAAAAGAAAGAACAAAATTCCTGTTAGAAACATGTATAGTCAAACAAAACAAATTCCTACCTTGGCCATGTCAAAAAAAATCTCAAAGTGCACCCTCAGTCTATCCCCTCTCTGTCAAGAGATGGGTAGCATGTTTCATCACGAGTCTTCTGGAATGGTGGTTGGTCACTGCATTGATCAGAATTCCTAATTCTTTCACAGTTGTTTATCCTTATGATATTGTTGTGACTGTATAAATGTTATGTTAGTTCTGCTCACTTCACTTTGCAGCAGTTCACACAAATCTTACAAGTTTCTCTCATATCATCCCCTTTATCATTTCCTACAGGTCCAGCACATTTATAAACCATAACTTGTTCAGCCATTCTCCAACTGATAAACACTCCTTCCATTTCAATTTTTTGCTACCACGAAAAGAGCTACTCTAAATATTTTTGTATTTTTGGATCATTTTCCTCTTTCTTTTATCCTTTTAGGATACAGACAGTAATGCACTCAAAAGAAAGTATACATAACATAATTTAAGTTTAACCTGCATTATTAACATTTTCTCCATCACTTTTTTAAGAAAACATAAATTAAGCCTTGTTTTGCAGTGTTTGCTGATTTCCAAGGTATAAATTAATGTTCACACTGAAAATTTAACAATTGGCTCTTGCAAGCACATGTGAGCATGGTCCAGCTCAACAATGGGTACAGATCTAGTAGATCTACCACTGGGTCAAAGGATATGTACCAATTAATTTGGGGAGCATGGTTCCAAAATTTCTTGCACATATTTGCATATGTACTTGTCTCCACCCTTAAGTATGTAAACTCCTTGGGAGTAGAGATTGCTACATTCTTTGGACTTGTATCACCTAGCATGGTATAGTAAGCACTTAACAAAAACTTGTTGATTGATTGATTGATTGACCACCCATGGGGTTGCCCCTGACCGAAATCAGTACCTCTGAAGTATAGCTGCTCTCGGGTAGCTGTTATGGGAATCTAAAGATCTTCCCTGCCCCTAGGCCCTTTGCTAAAGTGGGTACGTGACTCTGGGGACCTTTGGATATTTGAAAGTATACTCTGCTCCCTAATAGGCTGAATGTGGTCACGTGGAGCCTGTGGCGCCAGGCTTGTTTTCCAGGAATGCCCGTGCCTTGTAGCTTTGTGATTGGGCAGTGGGTCTAGAGGGCTGTGACATTCTCC
>CM053580.1:292974256-293018986 GCA_028627135.1 Pseudochirops cupreus | reverse complement strand
ATATAAAAAAAAAATAAAAAAATTAAAAAAAAAAAAAAAAAAAAGAAACTAGACATAAACCCAGGGCTGGATTAGCCTTGGAACTTTGGTGGGATGGGTGCTAAATAGAAACTTAGTTAAATTGTGAAGCTAATTGCCTCTCCCCTCTCCAGAGATCAAGAGATGTAAGGGCAATTATGTTTCTTGGTTTGGGAGGAGAGTGGAGAATGTTTGTTCTTGCTACATCTTTGAAATGAATGTCCCTTTGTAAAAAGTTTATCTAAAGGTTGTGCTTAAATGGAACTGGGATGTTGAAGACCTCTTAAATTAGGGAAACACAACTGGTAGGGGATTGAACCAATGAGCCAAGAGACCCTCCAACCTCTAAAGGTATTGGAGAACGCAGGGGAACAGTGAAATGTAACACACCTGGCCTTCGGGGATGGGGGGAGGGGCAGGGTATAGTTGTTACAGCAGTGTGGTATGTGTTCAAGGAAAGAGAGCAGTTCCCAGATAGTGTTGGCACCTTGACTAAATCAAGGAAGACTTCTTGAAAGTGTAGAGATATTTATAAAGCCTAAGCAGTTTCTCAGTACTGGATCATTTGTGCTCTCTCCTAGCTGGGGCACCTCCAAGCATTTCTTACCAAAGACTTGAGGCAATTGTGCCTCACATCAATTCACACACAAGTCAAGACATCACTCCCACGATGTCATTGGTCCTCTTCAAAAATTAAGGACAAACAACAACATTCCATAGAAATGTGTTTTAGAATGCCTTTACAAAAGTTTAATTAGGAATTAACTAAAACTTCGATTAAATTAAATTTTAAAAATAGCTATCAAATCTCCCTTGCAACCATATATATCCTCTTCATTTAATCCTGTGCTCTTTTATTCCTGCCCTGTCGTCCCCTTCTCCTGAACAGTCAGTTTTACCAGAAAGAAAAAATATGCAGGTGATAGCTTCTCCTTGAAAAGTCTCAGAATAGTGAGCTGGCTCCCCTGGGAACACCAAAGAGAGGAACAATCTTATGTAAGGATGTGTGCGATGCATGAAAAAAATTTAAGGGAGAATTTAAGGCAAAAGTTCAGATGATTCAATAATATCCTAGATCCTCTTGCCTCCAATTCCTTTTTGCAGGTGAAACTATGAACAATGAGGTCTTGAAATTCCCCAGAAGATGATCACCTAGATTGTGGAAGGACATAAAACCATGCCACACATGGACAATTGGAAGTCCTAGAGAGTATAGAGAAGAGAAAGTTTAGGGAGGTGAACTGTATCCTCAAGCAGATGAAGTTTTCTCATGTAAAAGAGAAATAGGAGTACTTGGTCCTAAAAAGCTAAATTAGGAATGAAAGCTAAGTAAGCCAGATCTCCACTGTACATGAAAAAATGTTTCCTCATAACTAAAGCCAACCAGAAATGGAATGAACTGACTGCTTCACATAGATGTGAGTACCCCAGAAGTGGAAGTCAGTGGACAAAAGCTAGTTGGATCCCATGGGAGACGTGACAGAGGAGACTCATGCTTTAGGAAAGGGATTGAATTGGATGGATCCAATCCTTTCAAGATCAATTCCAACTCTGTTAGTCGATTATTTTATGTCATAGCTCATGGAATCTACTAGGATATTTCAGACCAAAATGGATTGGGAGCTAGTAATATCTAGGGGAATTGCCTCAGCTCTCTCCCTTCACATTGTATCTATAGAACAACATGCTCTTCTAACTCTGAATGGAATAAATACATTTCAGGGAATCCTAGATTTTTGGCTGGAAAGAACCTTAGAGACCAGTTAGTTCAACCTCCTCATTTTACATAGAAGGAATTGAGTGCCAGAGAAGCTAAGGGTCTTCCCCGAAGTCATAGAAGGAGTAAGTAGCCAAACCAGGATTTTAACTTAAGCTCCCTGACCTCTAATCAAATATTCTTTCTACTGTACTACAATACTAAAGACTTGGGACAATGAAAGAAATTATTATTTTCTCTTATATTAATAACCAATTATTAAAAATAAGATTGATGTTTTTCCTTTCTATTTCCTTATTCAAGGAGCAGCCCCTACAGGTCAGTCCATCTCTGAAGAATAATGCTAATATATGAGATTGCCCAAATCCTCCTGGCATATGCTCTTTGATCTTGGGAGGGACTCCACCCAATTAGAGGGCCTTACAAACAGAATCTAATCTAGGTGAATTCTTTTTTGGGGGGCAGGAGGGCAGGGCAATTGGGGTTAAGTGACTTGCCCAAGGTCACACAGCTAGTAAGAGTTAGGTGTCTGAGGCCGTATTTGAACTCAGGTCCTCCTGACTCCAGGGCTGGTGCTCTATTCACTGCACCACCTAGCCACCAGTCTAGGTGAATTCTTCTCCTTAGGAAATGAGCCCCCATCCTTGGAACCCTCCATTAGAATCTAGAGTGGCCCAAGTTATGAAGGAGAAATCCAATTAGAGTGGTCTAGATCGAGATGTATTCCTTTGTTCAGATTGCTGATGGCAGCTGCATCTCATAATCAAGTCACATTCTCAGCAGGAGGAGCTGAACACTTTTAGCCCATCTCCTCAATATGTCTACCCTTTTATTAGTTGTTCACCAACCAAGGTTGATTTTCACCTGTCAGGTACCTCCTTTTCTAAAAGTATTTAAGCATTCAGGGATCTCCAAGGTTTTGTCTTTGGTTACCAAGAGACACCACTGACCATCAATTTAGTGATTATTTGCTAACCTAATTAATAAATTGATTATTAATGACCCACAAACTCTGTCTCTCAGCTTTTCATTCATCTCAGCAACTAGGTAGCATAGTGGATAGAATGTTGGGACTGGAGTCAGGAAGACTCATCTTCTTGAGTTCAAATCTGACCTCAGACACTACGTGTCTGCTATATGACCCTGGGCAAGTCACTCAACCCTATTTGCCTCAGTTTTCTCATCTTTAAAGTAAGTTGGAGAAGGAAACGGCAAACCACTCCAGTCAGTTTCTTTGCCAATAAATGGGGTCTCAAAAAGTCGGACACAACTAAAATGAATGAATAGCAACAATACTAAAGACTCATTCTTTTGGTCCAGTCTGCTAACAGAAAAGGCATTATACACAGAGTGAAGAGACCTCCCATCCAGCCTTCCCCCTCCTCCCACCCGCCCCCACCATCTCCAGATACCAGTCTATTCCTAGCATGAAAGAAAGGCATCACAGGAATCCCAATCTCACAAAACTGTGGGTGTTTACACTGTCTCCCCCAGTCCCCAATCAGATCCCTCTCTAGAGCTTGGACCCTCTCAGATTACCCTCTTAATACCCACCCAAAGGGGGCTGATAGAGAAGCCTTTGGCAGCCTTGGCAGCCTTTGAAATGGAGAGACAAGCCTCCCAAGTCCAATTGAATGGGGTCTTTGAAGCATTGCAGGCCTTTTGTTGAGGTCCCCATTGGTACCTCTCAGGAAAGAAGCTGATAAGATTCAGTGGAAACCTCCAAGAAATACTACAGAAGACTTCCGGCTATCCTGGCTCCACTCCAGAAGCTAATCTGATCACAACTGAGGTCGAAAGGAAAGTCTGACAGTTGGTTTCACCCCATTTGATGTTTGGGGAAACCTCTCATCTATACTCTACTGTTTTTCTATTCAGACTCAGCTTGTCCAAGGGACAGGCCCAGTGAGATGTAAGACAATGGAAATGGAAAAAAAAAAAAAAGAGGGGGAAACATTCTGAGCTTTTTTCCTTCCCTGATGGAGATAAACCAACAAGAATTCTCTACTTCTGAGCATTGCCAAATGAACTGTTCTGCCTGAATAACAGTCCAACAGGCCTATTGTAACAATGCATACAATTTTCCACATTATGAATACTATACAGCCAAAGACATGGATATCCAGCCCTTTAATGACCATTGAAACCACAGGACGGGATGGAGTGACACACACACACTGAATCACAATTGACAATCTCCATGCTATTTGTCAAAAAGTTCTCATTGTTTGTGTGTCTTAAGCCCTGATATTTTGGCTCTTGGGGTTTGCTGGGGATGGGGGGGGAGGGGGGGTGCAAGGGGAAGAGGGAGAGGGTGCGGAGAAAGCACAGCTTTGGGTTTTTTTTTTCTGCTTTAATTTTAAATAAAGGGACCCAGATCTGTGTGAAAGGTAGACCAGTATTTGAAGATCAGTACTTTCTTATAAGAAAACCAAATAAACAAGAAAATATTAAGTATATTTTGGAGGAATCCATTTGGGCCAAAAACAAAAAAATACCTAAAAGAACTATAGTTACATTTCAGGCCAAAATTAAAATGCTATATCCAAGCTACACAGACCACAGTCAAAGCGCCCGTCTGAAAATGATGCTTAGGGACAAGCTAAGCCACACGCACCACACAGGGCTCGACAGTCAGAACCAGCCTTATACCAAGATGAAGAGCATCTACCTCTCTTCTTCACATTTTAATTTTTCATTTACAGGAGTGGTCTGCAATAGGTCAGGGTGGATGTTTTAAGAAGGAATCTGAGGACCGGAGAGTCATTTGTCCACCTTCATACAAGATAATGTCAACATGGGCAGCATTTGCAACAGCCCAATCCGTGTTCTACACTGAACTTGTAAGACTTTAAATGAGATGCTTTTCTTTCTGTCTGTCTCTGCCTCTGTCTCTGTGTCTCTCTCCTTCTCTGTCTGTTTTTTCTCAGTCTGTTTCTGCTTCTGTCCCTCTGTCCTCTGTCTTTCTCCTTTTCTGTCTCTCTCTCTGTCTCTCTGTATATCCATCTCTTTCTGTCTGTATCTCTCCATCTCCATGTCTCTCTCCTTCCCTCCCCTTTTTTTCTCTCTTCCCCCCACCCTCTGTGTCTGTGCTTGTGTGTGTTGTGTGTGTGTGTGTGTGTGTCTCACACCTATTCTTAACTCTGTCTTATTTAGCAGAAAGTAACTTGTGCAGGTGACCAGCAAGAGTAGCTAAGGTCCTTATGCAGGAATATCAATAATGACAATATTTTTATTGTCATAATTGCAAGCAGGCCCTGGATAACTGTAATTCCTGTTCTGAGCCCATAGTAAGTATTCTATTGGAATTGCTTTTTTATTTCAATATTCCAGATCATCCAGAAACCAGGCAGCCCACATAAGGTTTGGAAGCTGAGCAAAAGAGCAGTCACACGGAGGTAGCGATTCTTGGGGTGTTAGACACATTTGTTGGGGGTGTTGTGTTAGTTGAGTGAACCTGCCCAAAGTTTACCTTGGAGTCCCAGGTTTTAAATTTCTACTACAGCCCCATCCCACTTATTTTTCCAAATGATTTGATACATCTGTCCTTCTGACTAAACCTGAAAGCTCAGGGTGTCCCAAGGAATGTTGCCAAAAAATGCATTTGAATAAAAAAATATGTATATATGTTTGGCTCAAATCTCTTCAAAATGTTCCTGTCTCACTCTGGTCCCAGTGGTCCCTCTGATGTCTGGGAAGCAGTACCCTGGGTGGAGGAGATTTCCAACTACAGGAATTCTGGAGTGAGAAACCAGCAACAGACTCCAGAATCTCCCACCCATGCTATCAAAGAGGTGAATTAAAAAGAGAGGATAGGCAAAAGGACAGATAAAAATCCATGTCATGCAGTGGTAGCTCTGAAAGAAGATGGACACAAAGTCTATGCTCACCTACCAATAACTTAAGACTCTTAAACTGGTAAAGGGAATTTACAAACTGAATCCATTGTGCAGCTATACGGGCTGTTGCCTGTAATCATTAAAAAGGGAATTGCAAAAACTGAAACCATATGGACAAGGGTCATCAAAAGGAAGACAGCTAATGGAGGCAGACCTTCTACAAACATTTTTTCTGTCCATCTGAAGTGTTCCCATTAACCCCTTCAGCAGGATGTCATGGTGGAAAGAGGCAACTTTAAAGGCAGGAGAACTGGATGCTCATCTAAACAAATCATGGTTAATTAATATAACGGAATATGATTACACCAATAAAAATGATTAAATGGACTGTTTCAGAGGAAACTAGGGAACCTCTGTGATCTAATGCAGAGTGAAGCCAGTTAGTCATTAAGCATATATAAAACCCCTACTACGTGCCAGGCCCTGTGCTAAGTGCAGGGACGCACACAAAGGCAAGAGACAGCCCCTGCTCTCAAGGAGCCTTTGGCTCTTCAGTATATACGGACAAATTATTTTCCTTCTCTGGGTCTCAGTTAGCTTATTTATAAAATTGAAATAATACCTACCTTGCAAAATTGGTTTGAGGATCAAATGCAGTGATACCTATGGAGGTTTTTTAACACCACAGAGCCCTCTATTAAAAGCAATGGGAATTAGTCTTCTTCAGTACCATAGGACAAGCCAGTAGGGTGAGTCCTGATGCTTTTCCACTATATTGTTGTTCAGACATGTCCACTTCTTTGTGACCCTGTGGACCAAAGCACACCAACACTGTCCATGGAGTTTTCTTGGTGAAGATATTGAAGTAGTTGGCCATTTCCTCTCTAGTGGATTGAGGCAAACAGAGTGACTTGCCCAGGGCTACACAGCTAGTAAGTGGCTGAGGCCAAATTTGAACTCAGGTCTTTCTGACTCCAGGCCGGATGTTCTATCCACTATGCCATGTAACTGCCTCCTTTCCACTATGTGGCCTTGACTAAATCTATTTAACTTCTCTCTCAAACATAGGTAATGTTTCATAAAGAGCTTTCCCTACAGATAGATATATCGAAATCAATTTAATTGCAGAGATGAAATGCAGACCTTGGCTTTAAAGATATACCTTTTAAGTGGCCTAAAACTGAATAAAGAATGAGAACACATTACCTCTTGATGGTTAAGAGTTTTGTGATTTCAAGTCAATTAAAAGCAGTAACTGGATTGGAACCGCTGGACTTTTTCCCTTGTTGATTACAATGTGAATTACTTTAACATTTTGTCAAATTCAGAAAGAATGTCTTTTTTTCTCCCCTCAAATGACTTTAGTATGGAGAAAAAGTCTCAGACTTGAAGCATATTTTTACAGCCAAGTTACCAAAAACTGACAAACAAAGTTTATTATGGGAATGTTGACATCACTTTCAGAACACCAACAGAGCCACTGTAATGTAATCAAAATATGTGGGAAACACATTTTTTTGTTCAGTAAAAGACAAGAGAATATGAAATCCACACTCCTGTCCCCATGGAAATAAAGTGCACTTGTTTGCATTCACTATATTCTACCAACCATAACAATTTCAAAACCGAGAGTACGTGAGACACAGAGGATAACCTTGGATAATTCTTTTTAAACTCTTATACCAAACATGCATAGTCCAACGAAACAAATCCCCACATTGACCATAGACAAAAATGCATGCCTCGTTCTGCATTTTAAGTCCATCACCCCTCCCACAGGAGATGGATAGAGTGCTTCCTCTTTAGTCTTCTGGACTTGTGGTTTATGATTACATTAGACTTATAAAGTCTTTCAAAGTTGTTTTTTTCTATAATATTTTTGCCATTGTACGAATTATTCTAGTTTTCATTTCACTTGCATCAGATCATAGAGGTCTCCCTAGTTTCCTCTGAAACAATTCATTTCATCATTTTTATTGGCATAATAATATCCAGTTATATTAATTTACCATAATTTGTTTAGGTGAGCACCCAATAGGTAATCATTCTCTTAGTTTCCAGCTTGGGGCTACTACAAAAAGGCCTCCTGCTATAAATATTTTTGTACATATGGGACTTTTTCTTCTTGCTTTGATCTCTTTGGGGCATAGCAGCTCTGATTTTCAAAGCATTTGTTCACCAAGGAGTTTGAAAGGGTGAAAGGAAACAGCTATCTATCTGCCTGGTAAGCTGTCCTGGTCTAGATGTTCCTTTGTATGGGGACTAAGGAGGAAAAAACAAAGAAAAGAAAAGTACTAACAGAAAAGAAATTTTCTAACCATTGAACTCACAAACCTTGAACTCACAAAGCGAATAATCTAATTCTTGTTAGAAAGACGTTTATCGACGTTCACTAGTGGATGTGGTTAGGAGCTATTCTAGTTCCCAGTAACTATCTATTGGCCAGTCCCAGAGATACAAAACACCCCAGTGTATAAAGCAGGCCTACTTGTACATGGCATCATGGTACAGTAAATAAGACACTGAACCTGGAATCAGAAAGAGCTGAGTTCAAATCCCACCTCAGATACTTACTAGCTATGTGACCCGGAGCAAGTCACTTCATCTCTCTGGACCTCAGTCTCCTTATATATAAAAAGAGGAGGTGGGACTCAAAGACATCCCCCGATCTATAAAACTGAACAAAAATACCTGAATGAATGTTACCCTGTATACGACACTTATACCATGTTTTCAGGTTTGAACATCATCTCAGAAGACGTGAGTTAAAATGGAAATTCAGGCCATAAATAAACATCGTCACCTTTCTACTTTATCTAGTCATTTAGCCTCTTATAGCCTCCTGACTACCTGGGCAGGGCAGCAGACCCCTCCCTGAGCTCTGAGAAATTGTTTAGGATCCAGCCAAGGCCATTAAAACAAGAAAGATGGCAATGGGAATGAATCAGACTGGATCCTCACTTCTTTTTTTTCTCTCCACCCCCTCAACCAATGGGCAGGGGGTACTTATTAAGTGCTTCCTAAGAGCTAGACACTGTGCCATATCCTAGTGAATGAGAAAGATGAAAACTTCTCAGCCCGTAAGTTTTGTGGGAGAAGCCAGAATTTTGGTTTCACCCCTCCCCCTCTTTACTACTGCCACACCAGCATTAGGCCCCCTTCAAGGGTCTTTCAACCTCCACCCTTGTTTTATCAGCATTAGGCCCCCTTCAGAGGTTTTCGGCCTCTGCCCTTGCTTGTGACTTCTACCAAATAAGGACAAGAACAATACCTTGGCTCCCTGTCCCTCCTCCTAGCCAACAGGAGATAGAGGCAGGCTTCTTTGTTATCCACCATTGGGTTAGATTTTGTGCTAAGACAGAGAGACTGCCTCCCAGCCAATAGGAGAAGGGATGGGGGGGGGGGGAAACTGCTTGACTGCATTAGGGTATAAATTCTTGTTCTGTCTTTTGTAATACACCTCATTCTGCTGGTTCATACTGGTGGAAGAGACATCCTCTTCTCCCGAGAACTGAATAAACTTCCTGTTCCTTCCTCAAGATATGTCTGACTTAATTTTTCTGGGTAGGGGATTTTTGGGGTCCCTGTACCCCACACACTGGAAATACAAAGACAAACAAGAAAAATAATCCCTGAATACAACACATAAAAGAGAGCTGAAAATGAGAGAAGAAGGAAGGGAAGACATGGTGAGAGGATGACTGGGAAGTGGTGTGAAGGCCCATAGTCAAGAGACAGGGGAAGCTCACCTGTCAGAGCCTTAGAAACCCTGTGCAGAATCCAAGGTGGCTGAGGGATAGAGAAGGGCAAGGAACTGGTCAGAAAGCGTGGTTCCAGGTTCATCTATCAGCTCTTAGACCCCAAAGGGTAGATCTGGGAGACTAAGTTAAAAAAAAAATTAACCCTGGTTTCCCAGCCAATCGTTAGCTTAGAGTCCCTAAAAAGTAAGAAACATTCTTGAAAATTCATTGACATATGTCCGAGATGGGACCTTTCCTGTACAAAAAGACAAAGCTGGGGAGTTATCTTTGGAGCTGCACTCTACCCACCTTCATAAACTGAGTCAATGCAGACTTAAAAATTAATACCATTCCCTCATTTCTATCCCTTTTGAAACCTCCAGCAATGGTCAAAAATGTCAGGGGCAGGAGGGAAGAGTCTCTTTTCCCTTTCCTAGAATAGACACTGAAACATCAGACTCAAAAAAAAATCATTCATTTGGGGAGGCACTTATTGCCAAATACAGGAATCTATATGGACAGGAAAGATGGATCACCTACCCCATTTCATTTTAAGAAAAAAAAATCCAGCAAACTAGGCTTTTTAAAATTAATTTAATTTGAAGAGGATTCTGTGAAGATGGTGAAATAAGACAGGAAATACTGGAATCTCCAAAATTTTCCCACAGGCAAGTGAACTTTGAGCCACACAAATAATTAAAAGTCAAGATAAAGTAATTGTCCTCTTAAGACAACTTGAGAGGACCTTGGGAAAGACTTGACCTCCCAGGACAGAGGTTTGGCTCCTATTGAAGTACAAACACCTCCAGGCAGATGTCTCAGAATCAACAAACAGCAAACCCCGGGGCAGCTGGGTCAGGGCTTCAGGAATTTTTATATCACGGACAGTGTCAAACAACTGAGCTGGGGAAGAATGAAGGACTCTCTGCTGTCACTGGATGCCAGACCCAGATGTGCTGACCAGACATGGTCTCAGGATGCAGCTATGCATGAGGAAGAGCACGCTTACACCTGGCTGGTGAGTGTGGTAGCACAGGGGAAGGGACTCTGCTGGCTATGGACACTTACAGGAGAGCAGAGTCCCTGGTTTGGGCTCCATGGCAGAGAAAAGGGCTATAGTTTGTGACTGAAGGATGGACCACGGGGAGCAAGCGTGTTTGCAATGACAGCATGACTGGGGGGCCCTGGTCATGGCTCAGAGTAGAAAGCAGTGTTCAAAGTCAGGTCCTCAGAGAGAGCTCAGAAAACAACAGTAAGAAAAACCTGAAACTTAAGGCATTATCCCTCATACCTCAGGATTAGAGCCTGACTATAATAATAGGCTGCTTAAAAAAAAAATGAGTAAGCAAAGGAGAAAGAACTTGACCATAGATAGGTACTATGGGGATAGAGAAGATTTGGGTTCATACTCAGAAGAAGATAATTTTAAAAAAAGATAGTTAAAAAGCCACTCCTTCTTCAAAGAAAAATGTCAAATGGGCACAAGTTTAAAAAGACTTTTTAGAAGACCTTTAAAAAGACTTTAAAGATCAAGTAATAGGGGTTGAGGAAAAATTAGGGAAAAAAAGGAAAATAATTTATATGTTCTAAAATATTTATAGCAACTCTCTTTATGGAAATTGAGGGAATGCCCATCATTTGGGGAATGGCTGAACAAGTCATGGTATGTGATCATGATGGAATGCTAATGTGTTATAAGAAACAATGAGGTTGATTGTAGAAAAACATGGAAAGATTTGCACGAAATAATGAAGAGTAAAATGAGTAGATCCAAGAGAATGTTGTATATAGTAACAGCAATATTGTTCTAAGAACAACTTTGAATAGCTAAATCATTCTGAGTAATATAAATACTCAAATCAACTACAAAGGATCTATGAAGAAAGATGCTATCTGTCCCCAGAGAAAGAACTGACACATAAAAGTAAAGTGCACAGCAGCACATAAAAAAAGTACTTAGAAGGAAGCACAGAAAAGCAGAATTGCTTTGAAAAATTGGTGTGTAGTATTTATCACATAGTTTTTCTTTTTTTATTATTATTTATTTAATATTTTATTTTCCCCAATCACATATAAAAACAATTTTTAACACTTGTTTTAGAAATTCTGAGTTCCAAATTCTCTCCCTCTCTCTCCATCCCCCTCACTGAGAAATCAAGCAATTTAATGTAGGATATACATGTGTAGTCAATGTTAGTTTAAAAAAAAAAGTAAACAGTATGAAATAGATATTCATGGTTTTAAATTTTGATCTTCTTTTTGTGTTGTGCTGTATACACAGAAAAGTTCTCTCTTTTTTTGTTTATGTATCTCAGTCCAAAATGAATTTTAAAATTTTAAAAGAAACTAATATTTTTAAAAATTCATTTAATTCATTCATTTATAACTGCTTCCAAGAGGCATGAGATGGCATCACTCATGATCTACCCCCAAAATGTCCTTTTGTCTGTCATCAATGAAGAATGCAGAGAATTCTCTAAATAACTAAACCTTTTCCCTTAGTGGGAAACCATTTTATTTTAATAATGTAATAATTATAAATTAAAATCATGATGGATGATTTACTTTCCTACCTATAATTTCACTATGAATATCTGTTATTATAATGTGCAATAGTGCATTCCTGCCTATGCTTTCTAGTTTTTCTCTTGTCAAGATGTAAGCTGTCATTTTGATTGTTATCAGAATGTATATCTCTGACAACTCCCTTCTAAACCCTCATTCTGACTTTTACTTAGCTGCTTTTACCCCTTGCACACTGGGGAAATCAGGTAACTAAGTTGAATAATTATTTTCTAAATAAGTCAGTAAGGCTCTGAGGGAGAGAAAGAGGACTTTGTGACACTTAGTTCAGTGGCCCTTCCCCTCCTTATTGCTCTCCAACCTTCCTACACCTTGATCATTTTAGTTGCCCTTCTCAATACTGTATCCATCACATTTCTATTGAGGTGCATTGTTAAGACAAAGCTGGGGGAAGTTGTAATGTTAATGGGATATAAAATTTTTAATAGGCCTCATGAGGAGCCCATTAAGAGAAGCTTGCTTAGGGGAGACTTGCTTGTAGGAAGGCTTTCACACCTTTTGCTAATTTCTAATTAGGCATTGAGTCAGGAGGGTTGTGATACCTTCTGGCTCTAAAAAGGGTATATATACTCTGAGGTTACCATTTTGCTTGGGGGCTCACTCATTGGAAAAGTGTTCTTGTGATTTGACGAGATGAGATTCTGGGTAACCATTAAGGAGAACCCAGCTTTGAAAAACCCAGATGTTGGTGCTTCTCTATCTGGTAACTATGTATGTATTGACTTGGTCAGATACTTGGATCTGTCAGTTGATCTGTGCTAATTTCTCAGACAGGAGCCCTGTCTATTGGTCTTTATTTCTCTGCTTGTATTTTCTCTATTTTCTTTGTATTTTCTCTGAAGTTCAGGGTGCTGACTTTTCCCCTAAACTAGTGAATGTAATTTAAAAAAAGATCATTGACCCCTTAAGCAGTTATCTTTCCTAGTAAAGCAGATCTAAGAACCTGTGCCAGCAGTCATGCTGGGTATGCCAATGTGGTTCCGCTACAGAAGTATAAATTCAAATTCAAAAAACTTTCTTTAATCACCTATACTCTGCAGAGTCCTACATGGAAATACTTACTCTCCCTGTTGTCATGGATCCTTTTGTCTAATAGAGGATTAGGCACAGACAGAAATGTCTCTGACACATACTACATAGCAAGTACATGAGAGAAATATCAAACATTCTACATGAGATCAAAGGGGAAAACTTGAACTTGAGCTGGGTTTTAAGGTAGGGTAAGAATTCAACAGGCAATGAGAAGGAGGGAGGTTATTCCAGGCAGAGGGAACAGTGTGAATAAAGTCATGGAGGTGAGAAAACATGTATAGAAAATTACAAATATGACAAATTCCAATAAACCTGAAAAAAAACTTGTATGAACTAAATGCAGAGCTAAATTAGAAAGAGGAAAATAATTCACACAATGATCACAGTAATGTAAAGGAAAATAGCTTTGAAAATGTTTCCATAGCCATACCCAACAGCAACCAAGTTCATGGCTTCAGAAGAATAATGATGAAATATGCCTCCCACCTCTTGACCAAAGGCAATGGACTAGACGGACTAGAGCTGAAAAATGAGACATGCATTCTCAATCGCAGCTGATGTCTAGAAATGTTTTGCCTAATGATACTTATTCAGTCAACAAAATCAGTGCCTATTAAAAGGGAAGGGAAGAAAAAGAAAAAAGGGAAGGGGGAAGGGAAGAAGAGAAAAGTGAAGGGAAGAAAAGAAAAGACATATATATCATCAGTCTTCTTTTCCTTTCCAAACTACCCCTCAGAGAATCAGGTACAATGTTCAACGAGAAACAAAATAACAGAAGACCATCAAATGTCTTATGAGCACAATGAGTCACACGGTCATTAATTTTCCCATATTTCAGGGATTATCCAACCCAATCCAACAAGCATTTTTTAACACTTAATACATGCAAGACACTCAGCTAATCCCCAAAGTATTTCTTCTTAGAAAGGCTGCTTAGTGCATAGAAAGAACTCTGAACCGGTCATGAGGAGACCTGATTTCTAGTCCAAGCTCTGCTCTTGACTCTGTGCAACTTTGAAGAAGTCACGTAACTTGTCTGTGCCTCAGCTTCTTCACCCATCAGATGATTAGGAGACAGGCAACTATGACAGAATATGGCACCATGAATACGGAACCAGTCACTTCTAGTTTATTATCCTCTTATGTTATATCCAGATAAGAAAAATATGGGAAAATACTGACATCTAGTGGTTTATTACTTCACATACAAGGCTATCTGGTTATAAATCCCAATGGACAGTTACCATTGGTTTAGAAAATCAAATATATGTGATCCTCATTAACACACAAAGCAGAAACAGGGAAGTGAATGACCATCAAAAGTCTTGTCATTTGGTTCAGCGAGATCATCATCAATCATTCATTTCCTGCTTTCCACTGTGACTCATAGTTGATTCCTTCTTAGAAATGTGTGACTAAAAAATTAGTTTCCTGGGAATAGCAAAAATTTTCAGATTCAAACCCCAGATTATTTTACTCACAATTAGACAGTCTCTGAATGAGTGAGAAGAGGAAAGATAATGTCCCATAACTAAACATAAGAGCTGTTTATCCTTCCACTGAGCTATCATGACAACAATAATAGGAGCAGCTTTAACTTATATCGTGTCTGAAGGCATGCAAAGCGTTCTTACATACAGTATAGTATCATTTGATACTATCACATTTAATACTCCACCAGTGATTCAGCACTTACTAGATCTTATCTTTGCCCCTCCAGGGAAAAGTGAGGAATGTGTCTCTGTTCTATCTCCCCAATAACCATAAACTCTTTGAGAAGAGCAACTGTATCTTTTACTTATGTAATCCTTTTTTTTATCAGTGGTGCCCATAGCATAAAGGGCCCTGTGTTCATTTGGTAGGGGTATCATTTGGTAGGGTTCAAGCCCCCTCAGAAAATTTGGTAGAAATCTCTTTACTAGATATCCTAAGGATACCAACTCTAATTCCACACCTGCAAATATGTTGGCCATAATGTAATATAGTACGTAAGAAAGTTTTAATAAAAAGAAAAAATAAGGAGCAAAAAATATGATGCACTGCCAAAGGTGAATTATTTAGAACACCTCCAATTCCCACATCACATACTTAATATTCCCCAGAGCATCACTTGTAGTCCTAATGTCAAGGTTCCCTTCATACTGGTTTCCCTTCTGTGGCAAATTACTTCATAAATCCCAGATGACTTCTGAGGTCCCTTTTTTGGGACCCTTTTTGCAGTCCGTTTTCAAATATGTAAAATAAAATATAGAGCAGTGCAGAAGAAAGCGATTATAGTGAACTAGTTATCAAAATATCTCTTATAAAAAAAGTTAATATGCCCAAAGGGCTATAAAAATGTTTATACCCTTTGTCCCAGAAATACCACTTCTGGGGCTATATCCCAAAGAGATCATACAAATGGGAAAAGGACCTGTATGTATAAAAATATTTATAGCAGCTCTTTTTGTGGTGGTAATGGGTTGGAAATCAAGTGGATAACCATCAATGGGTATGGGAATGGCTGAACAAGTTGTGGTATATGAATGTAATGGAATACTATTGTACTATAAGAAATGAGGAACAGACAGACTTCATAAGAACCTGGAAAGACTTATATGAATTGATGCTGAGTGAGGGGAACAGAACCAGGAGAACATTGTACACAATTATAGACACAGTGTGTCTGTGATGACTGACTCTGATAAACTTGACTCTTCTCCGCAGTGTAAGGTTCTAAGACAACTCCAAAAGACTCACAATGGAAAATGCCGTCCACATCCAGAGAAGGAACCATGGAGTCTGAACAGATCAAAGCAAATTATTTGCTTTTGTCTTGTTTTATTTCTTCTTTCTCGTGGTTCATTCCATTGGTTATAATTCTTCTTTACAACTTGACTATTGTGAAAATATGTTTAATGTGAAGGTATGTGTAGAATCTATATTGAATTACATGCTATCTTGGGGGGCAGGGGGCAGATGAAGGAGGGGGAGAAAATTCGGAACTCAAAAGTTTGTTGAACTTAATGTTGTAAACTAAAAATAAATAAATTTAAAAGGAAAAAAAAGTTTGCAAACTACAGGTTAAGAACTCTGGGTTGATTATTATCTATTATCCATTTGATAATCTCAGCTATGGCTCTCTGCTGCCCCAGGTTGGAACATCCTTTTGCATTATTCTTTTATGGGTGACCTCATGCTGATGTTCTCTGGGGCCCATTAGGAATCCATTCTCTTCCTCCTCTACCCCAAAACTATCAAGCATCTAACCTAAATCCTTCATTTTATAAATGAGTAAACTAAGACCCAGAGAGTTGAAGTGACTTGTCCAAGGTAACACATATGGTAAGTAGCAGAAATGGGATTGAATTCAGGTCCTTCAAGTGGAATTTGATTGTAGGTACTTCAATTCTAAAGAATAAGGATGATAGGGGCAACTAGGTGGTACAGTGAATAGAGCACCGGCCCTGAAATCAGGAGGATCTGAGTTCAAAGCCAGACTCAGATGCTTGACACATTTACTAGCCATGTGACTTTGGGCAAGTCACTTAATCCCAATCGCCCTCCAAAAAAAAAAAAGAATAAGGATGATGATGATGATGATGATGATGATGATGATGATGATGATAGCTAGCATGTATATAGTGCTTTAAGGTTTGCAAAATGTTTTATTATGTGTTATCTTATTTGATCTCCACATCCTGTAAGGTATTATTTATTATCCCCATTTTATACATGTGGAAACTGAGGCTGAAAGGTAAGTGACTAATCAAGGATCACACAGCTAGTGAATATCTGAGACAGAATATGAACTCAAATCTTCCAGGCTCCAACTCTAGTACTCTTATCTATTTCGCTGCTTAACTGCCTCTTTCCACTATACCATGCTGTTTCCAGATATTATGATGATTCCAAGACTCAGAATCATATAGCAGTAACCAGAAGAACATTTGTATTCTCTGGGGAAAAAAAGAATAGGTTTTATTTGCCTCCAAGGAGGAATTGCTCACACATATGTTAAAATCACATAAGATTCCTTGATAGATAAAACCACAGTAAAAACTCTCTTCAACAGCATAGTCACTATAAATGTCAAGTGTGAGAGAAATAAGAAGATATATATTCTCCCAAGGTACTCACCATGGTCATAAAGGACATCCCACACAGAGTCCAAATGGAGGAAGGAGACTATAGAACAGGAGCTCTTGACCTTTTGTGTTGGGAACCCCTTGGGCAATCTGATGAAGCCTATGTACTTCTTCTCAGAATAATTTTTTAAATGCATAAAATAAAATACACAGAATTACAAAAGAAACCCATTATGTTGAAATACAGTCATCAAAATAATTTTTTTAAACAACAGTTGACCAAATAGTTGCTAATAGTGTAATGTTCACTACATCATTTCCCAAGGCTTCCTCATGGAAATGTATGATTCCTCAGTAAACATCAGCTAACAAACCATTACAAAAATAAACAAAAAAAAAATCTATATATGCCTGTCATCCTACAGTTCCTCCAATAGTGACTTGGCATTTTTTGTTATCTTTATCAATTCACAGAAGACTCAGCAAAACTTCAGAGTTGTTTTCATCTGCATTTCTCTTATTGAAGAATTGCTCAGACATTCCAACTGATACAAACTACGTGCCATCTTTTAAACATTGCATTTCTACCTCTGTCTTTGTCCAGAATGTTCCATCCAGTCATTCCTTAATTGATAAATGGTCAAGGAATATGAATAGATCTTTTTCAGAGAAAGAAAACCAAGCTATCAATGACCATAAGAAGAAATGCTCTAATCACTAATAACCAGAGGGATTCAAATTAAAACAAATCTTAATTACCACCTCTTACCCATCAGATTGGCAAAGACAACAAAAAAGTAAAATAACAAATGCTGGAGGGACTGTGGAAAAACAGGTATACTAATACACTATTGGTGGAACTATGAACTGCTCTAATTATTGTAGAAAGCAGTTTAGAACTATGCCTGAAAAAGTTTTAGACTGTGGACAGCTCTTGACCCACTGATACCATTAGTAAGTCTATACTCTAAAATATCCAAGAGGAAAACAACCCACATGCACAAAAATATTTATAGCAGCTCCTTTTGTAATGACAAATAATTATAATGTGAATGTAATGTAAACAGAGGGGGTGCTCATCCATTAGGGGAATGACTGAACAAGCTATAGTATATGTATATGATAGAATACTATTGTGCTATAAGAAATGATGAAGGGGATAGGTTCCGAGAAACCTGGGATGATTTATATAAACTGATACAAAATGAAATTAGCAAAACCAGAACAATTCACACCACAATAATATAGTAAAAACAAATCACTTTGAAAGACTTAGGAAGTCTGATCAATACAACAGCCAGCCACAGCTCCAGATGACTTGTAATAAAGCATGCTTCCTCTAAATAGAGAAATGATGGACTCAGTACAAATTGAGTTTTGTGGGTTTGTTTTGTTGGTTTGGGGGCTTGCTCTTTTTTGTTTTTGTTCTGTTGGGAGGAGCTGGACATGGCTATAGCAGAGATTTTGGGGTTTTTTGCATTACATTGTTACACTTTGTTTTTCTTGCATTTTTCTGGATGGAAGCAAAGGGTAGGGGGAGGCAGGAGGGAGAAAACTTGAACCTAAAAATAAAATAAATTTTTTTTTTAATTTTAATCTTAAAACAAAATCTCAGAGCTAGAGGGAAAAAATACTCCATCAACCTGAAATACAGCTCTGCTGAATTCTTACCCATTACTCCAGAATCAGGTTAAAGGACACCTTCTTCACAAAACCTGCCTATTCTCACACAAAAAAGATTGTTCTCCCTCTCTATGCTCACATAGCAATGAAGAGGTGCTGGGTGGCCTATGTAGTATATTTTGGGGTAACTTTAATTCAGTTTTGTGTTAAGTTGTAAAAGTCACATTTCTTAACTGTTTCTCCCCTTCCCCCAGCTGTACTTGTTTTTCCCTGCCCCAGCCTAGAGGTATTTCCTCTCAAACCATTAACTCTTCATTCAAGGTACGACCTCCTTTTGTCCTAGCAAACCAAACCCATCCACTTGCAAATCAGGATGGGAACATCTCACTTGACCTGACTTCAAATCTTGACCGCTGGTCAACCTTATGATGGTTCAGGGCTCAAACCACACCCCCTGCCCCTTCCATCCTGCTGTTTGTCCCAGTGTATTATGGGTAAAACACATGCGCAGTTGATGTCAAGGGTAAATGTCCCTTTAAGCATTGGCCACTCCCTGGCTCCTCCCAGGTTCCTCCCTAACTCCACCTTTGTACACCTCATTAGCTTAATGAACTTATGATTGACAAGCTTTATATCTTTAAAAATGCTTCTCTGGCCCTTAGAACTTCCGCAGACAGCCCTTTGTAGCTCTTGCCTTTTCTGGCAGGTCAAGTAGGCATTCTAGTAGGCCATCTGCCTGCTGCAGAGCATCACACTTCTAAACTTTCTCTGACTCCCCCCTTGCCCCTTGCGAGCTTTTCCTAGCCAAGTTTCCTCACCCTACCCTTTTTTGGTCCTGTGAATCAATAAACTTTTGTAAATCTACCAAAAGACAGCTGAGCCTGTAATTCTTTTCATACGCGAACCTAGAAAGGATTTCTCATTAGAAATCCCCCCAAAACCTATCCCGCAACAGCAATTTGCTAATCACTGCCCTCTTGATAGGAGCTTTATACTTTGAAGGATCTTGTCTCTCATTGTTGTTATCACATTCTACCTTCATTATAGTCCATTGTAGTGCTTGAGGGGGTATGAGTAAGGAGTGGGGGAAACTTAGCAATTTCCAAGTAGCAAAATGATGAGGGATTTTAAAAGCAATATGCCTTTATTTCTGTGTGCTTTAACTTAAACTAGAAAATCAGTCAACAAGAAACATCCCAATTTATTGTCTTCTTATTATGTGTCAAGCCCTATGCCAAACCCTGGGGTCAAGAAAACCAAAGATCAGGCTCTGCCCTCAAGGAGCATACATTTTAATGGTAGACAACATGTAACTGACAAGTTACATAGAAGATAAATACAGAGTAGATTGAAAGTAATAACTTTTTCCTGAAATATATTTTTTCCTGTTTTTATAAGTTATTTTTAAAATATATTCATTTATTTTTACAATATTTATTGTCTCTTCCTCCAGCTGTATCCAAAAAAAATCCTTCGTAATATTCATTTTAGCAAAACAAATTCAGACAATGGTCATGTTTGTCTCATTCTGCATTTTAAGTCTATGTCACCAGGAAGATGGAGTGATTCATCTTCATTCCCCCAAACTCAAGTTTTATCATTCATTAATCAGACTCAAATAGTCTTTCAGAGGTGTCTTTCTTCATAATGCTGTTGTCGATGTACCAGTGGGTCTCCTAATTCTACTTATTTCACCCGACATGAGTTCACAGAGGTATTCCAAGATGCCTCTAAAATGATCCATTTTCTCATTTGTTGGGGCACAGTAATATTCTATTACATTGATATAATTATTTATTTATTCATTACTCATTAGGTAAGTAACCCTGAGTTTTCTTGGGATTTCTCTACCATAAAAAGCTGCTATAAATATTTTTGTACACATACGTCCTTTTCCTTTTCAAAATAAATTTCTTTGGGGTATAGATCTAGTATAGTCAGGTCAAGGAATATGCACAGGTTAGTTCCAAATTGCTTTTCAGAATAGCTGGGTCAATTCACACCTCCACCAATACTTGTTATTTTCCTGTTTCGTCACCTTTGTCAATCTCGTAGGTAAGAAATGGAACTTCATAGTTGCTTTCTTGTATTAGTGACTGGAAACATTTTTCCATATGATTGTTGACAGCTTAGATTTCTTTCTTTGAAAACAGTCTGTACATATCCTTTTACCATTTATCTAATGAAGAATAGTTCTTAGTCTCATAAATTTAAATCAGTTCCTTACATATTTCTTTATATATCTTGGAAATGCCTTTATAAGAAAAACTGCAAAGAATTTCTTTGCCCTTTACCCATTTCCCTGGTGAAAATAGGCAACTAGGAGATGATCCCAGGTAACAGGGAATCTCAAAGATGAAAGCACTAGCAATTGCAGAGATAGGAAAAAGTCTCCTATAGAAGGTGGCATTCCAACCAAGCCCTAAGCAAAGCCAGGGATTCTAAGAGGAGGAGGAGAGGAAAGAGTACAGTCCAAGAACAAGTGACCAATAAAAAGGTATAGAAACCAGAGATAATGTGTCAGGTGTAAGAAAGGCCAGTTTAGCTGGAAGATAGAGTATGTAGAGGGGAGGGAGTAAGGTATAAAAAGACTAGAAAGGTTGGAAGGGTCCAAATTTGAAAAGTTCTCCATATGCCTCCCTAAATCACAAACACAGGATTTTAATTTATGTATGGAGGTAATAAGGAGCCACTGGAGTTTATTGAGTAGGATGGTGATATGGTCAAATCTTCACTGGAAAATCATTTTGGCAGCTGTGTGAATGATGGATTGAAATGAAGAAAGACTTAGTGCAAAGATACCAGTTAGAAGTTTATTGTAATAGCCCAAACAAAAGTTGATAAGGACCTAATCTAGGTTGGTGGCTACATGAGTGGAAAGAAAGAGATCCATACATAAGAGGTTGTGAAAGTGGAAACAATAAGCTTTAACATTACATTGTCCATATAGAATGAGAGTAAGGAAGTGAGAACAACACTAAGGTTGCAAACCGTATGACTTGGAGGATGGTGGTATCCTTGACAAAAATATAAAAGTTTAGAAGGGAAGGTTTAAAGAGAAAATTGATGAGTTGCTTTGAATATGTTAAGTTTGAAATGCCCAAGAAGCAGATGGTGATGTAGAACTATAGCTCAGGAGAGAGCCAAGAGCTAGATATATGGATCGGGGAATCATCTGTATAGAAATAATAATTAAACCCATGGAACTGATGATACAATGTAGAAAGTTTAAAAAAGGCCCAGATCAGAGCTTTGGTGCCCATACTTTGTCAATGGGCATGACATGAATGGAGGCCCATTAAAGGAAACTGAGAAGAAATAGAAAGACAAGAAGAAAGAAAACCAAAATACAGCAGTCATGAAAACCCAGAGAACAGAAATGTCCATGAAGATATGATCAAGAGAGAGGTCAAGAAGATGAGAATTGAGAAAAGGCCATTAATTTGGCAATTAAATTGTTAACTTTGACAAGAGTGGTTTCAGTTGAATGAAAGGGCCAGAAGCCAAATTACAAAGGGTTTAAAAGAAAGTGATAGGCAAAGAAGTGGAGGCAATGAGTCTCAAAGGTTTTTCCCAAAGACTTAAGCTGAGAAAAGAAGGACAGTTATATGGATAGCAGACTCAAGTAAGAGTTTTTTAAGGATGGGGAGATGTTTGTATGGAGCAGAGGAGCCAGTAAATAGTGGTTCATTGGGAGGTTGAGAGTAAAGGTAAAGGAAAGTATGGGCATGACAGAGAGGAGGGAATGCTGGAAAGTCAACATGCTTCAGCCACGAAGCTCTAGGCATCTGAGGTCACATGTGAATGCATATCCTCGTGACTCCATTTCCCACATTCTATCCAGTATGGAACACTGTCTCTCAAGCAGGAATGAGGGCCTTGGAAGGTATTGAGAGATGGGGAGATTGGAGGTGTCTGTGAGGATAAAGAACAGGGTTAAGGGCTGTAGAGCAAAGGGAAAGATGGAATTGTGAACCGCTAAAGGGATTTGAGAATTCATGAATATGGAAGCAGAACATTTATGAGGGATGGTGAAATGAAGGGTATGATCATCTCTGCGTGTAACTAAGGTAGAATGGAGGGGTAGGTCATGGAAACTGAGTAGACTGAGGAACTGAGAAGGTAGGATATTTCAGTAAACATCAGGATGCATGTTGACATCCTTTTATATGACGTTAAGAATTGGAGAGGAGAGGGGGTGGCTAGGTGGCCCAGTGAATAGAGCACCGACCCTAGAGTCAGAAGGACCTGAGTTCAAATCCGGCCTCAGATACTTTACACAAAAACTAGCCGTGTGACCTTGGGCAAGACACTTAATCCCAATTGCTCTCCAAAAAGAAAAAAAAAAGAATTAGAGAGGAGAAAAAGACTATGAACCAGCCACTGAACTCACTGAGGAAGGAAGGAAGATCACCAGACAGTATCTAAATTGAGTAATAAATTTGGATAACATGAACTTCAGAGAAGAGTTTGCTAAGTAATGGTGGAAGAGAAGAATCTGAAAGTAGCAATGGGGACCAAAGAATATTATAATTCCACCATGACCAGTGAATTGGATGTGTGAGAAAAAGTATAGCCACTGCTAAAAAGAGTCATCAAGGAAGCACTGTCCAACATTTGGAGTGAGCCAGGTCTCAGTGAGTACAAGAATGTGGAAGGAGTGAGGAAGGAAAAAGTTTAAAATGAAAGGAACGTTGTTAATCATGAAACAGGCATTCCAGAGGACAGAGTGGAAAGGTCAATGGATACGGAGTGGTGCATTGGGAGTCTGGGAGTTTAGGTCAAGATGTATGGAAATAAAGGAGGTTAGGAAATTGATTTGTTCATCTCAAGTAGGGTTTCAGAGACACTGGGGTGGGACTACACTAAACTTTGAGAAAGCAGTCCAAGCAAAGTATCAGTGGATAGGGAGAAGTCCCTTGAGGGAGAAAGTTAATTACATGATGCAAGATTTTCCCTACAGGTCTGAACTCAAGACAAGGGATATACCAGGAAGCCCGAACAAAAAAGGAGGTATGAACCAGGGAGTCTGGTAACCAGGTCAATCAAGAGGCAGAAAGTAGAGAGTTGAAACTGCCACTGTAGCTAGAGGCAGTGGATATCCTACCTAGGCCCAACTCACTTCATGTTATTCTAAAGTTGGGTTTAGCAATGTAGCTGAAAGGTCTGTAGATTAATCTGAGGGGGCACGGTTCGGAGGGGAAAAAAAAGAAGGATCGTAAATTTAGTCAAAACAATCACCAGAGAGACAAAGTTACAACCACATCTATGAAGGGCAGTATATAATCCACAATTTTTCCAGCAGATCAGCATCCAGGCCTAAATACACTAAATTGAATGAACTATAGGGGAATAACTCTGGCAGCTGTGTGAAGGATGGATTCGAGGAATTAGTGAGCCCTGAGGCAAGGAAACCAGGTAGAAGGCCATTGCAACAATCAAGGTCAAAGGCAATAAGAGCAATACAGTAGTAATAGGGAAATTCCAAAGAATAATGGGTTTGAGGGGGAAATGATGTAATGAGATAGGAGAGACAGATTATAACTTATCTATACCCACTCATCCTGTGCAACTCACTGTCTCATCAAAACTAAAGGGGGCTGGGGGGGGGGGGGGCGGGGATGGGAGTCACCAGAGTCCAGAGATAATGAAAGGGTGTAGAACTGGCTCAGAAGTGCCAGCTACAGCAACAAAGTGGAAACCAGGGCACAGGAGGGAGAATCACAGCCTAGGCTCAGGTATAATCACCCTGAGAGGCCCTCACTGGGCAGAAGAGAAGACAAGAGTCCACACGGCCATGGGAAGGAGACAAGCCCCTCATTTACTAACAAGGGGAAAGGGAAGAGATACAACAGATCTTTCCACCATCTCCGACTGGGTGATCATACAGTTATGCCATATCTTTCCACCCGGGGTGACAGGACCCTACTTTCAAGATCATTGCTATAATGAATAACAAGCCACAAGGATGAGAGAATTGTTCCATAGTAATCACTAGAGGGCATCCTACCACCACATCCATCAGAGCAGGCAGGCCTTAGCCATTTTTTCTCTCATGCTTTACTCCAAGGCTTAGATAAGACCACGATTTTTTTTTGCCAAAGGGCATAATAATTGGTGAAGACATTGGAATGAGAAGAGTAGAAAGGAAGATTCCTCATCTACAGAACTAGGAGGCAAACATTAAATACTCTAAAATTAAGAGTAATAAGTCCTTCTAGGTCCTTGAATGCAGCCTTTTGATGGAGTCCAAGTTTTACAGAACAAATCCTTTTATTAAGGGGATTTGTTCTATGAAGTTTGGATTCAGTCAAAGGATTGCACTTGAGGGCCTAAAGGGCCACTTGTGGCCTCAAGGACCCAGGTTCCCCACCCTACTCTATGATTCTATTCAACAAACAAACATTTTGAAGGGTCTATTGTATATCAGGTGATAGAGAGGCTGCCTTCAAGGACTCTATAGGCCTAGGAGTGGGGATAAGACACAACTACAGATAACACAATATACAACATTACTAGATATCTAAGGTGCAATGTGAGATCCAAGGAGGATGAAGTTCTAGGAGGAACAGGAAAAGTATTTGAACTGGACCTTAAAAGGTAGGTAAGAATTCAATAGGTGGGGAGGGGGAGAGAGAGAAAAGGGGGATGGAGAGCAAAAGAGCATCCCAGGCTTAGTGAAATACAGCCTTGGATGCAGGGGTCAGAAAGCTGTGTTAAAATCCAATCTCAGACACTGGTTTTGTGACCATGGATAAGTAATTTCACCTCTCAGCCTTATTTTGTTCACATGTAAAATGGGGAAAGTGGCATCTGTGGTACTTACCTGACAATACGTGTGTATCTGTGCAATGAATTTTGCAAATCTTAAAGTGCCACACAAATGTCACTTGTAGGAATAAAGAAGAATCTGAGTAAAAGTCCATGGTATGCTTTGAGGTAGAAGAAAGCATCATTCTGGTTCGAGTGCAAAGTACATGGAAGAAAGTGACACGAGGAAAGGATGGAAAGGAGGATGGCAGCTAGAGAATAAGCATTTATTAAGCACCACTGTGTATTAGTCACTGTGCTAAGGGCTAGGTCTGTAAAGAAAGGCAAAAGACCATGCTTAGCCCCAAGGAAGCCACAGTCTATGGGGTAAAACAACGTGCTAACAACTCTGCACAAACTATATACAGGATAAATTGGAAATAATCAACAGAGGGAAGGCCCTGGGTTTAGGGCTTCTTGTAGAAGTAGGATTTTAGCTGGAACTTGAAGGAAACCAGGGAGCTGGAAGGCAGAGATGAGGAGGAAAGAGTATTTCAGGCACTAAGGGACATGCAGTGAAAATTGCTGGCATTTAGAGATGCAATATCTTGTTAGACTTTGAGAAACATGAAGGCAGTCCAATGTCATTGGATGGAAGAGTACATGAAGGGGATAAAGTATAAGAAGACTAGAAAGGTGGGGATGAGGAGGAAGACAACATTAAACAGGGCTTTGAAAACCAAAAAGAGGATTTTATATTTGACCCAGAAGCACCAGCTTATGTTGGCTTTGAGGCTTCAACTGTCAGACAAAGGAGTTGAAATTTCATTCAGGAAGCAACAGGGAACTACTGGAGATTTTGGAATACAAACAGAGAAAAGATACAACCTGTAATGCCAAATTATTAAATTGAAGTAAGTAACTCAATGTTCTCCATCTTCACTGAGACCAAAAGGATAAACAGGCTCAATGTGTAGTATGTGTATACATATGTGTGTGTGCATATTTACATATATATACACTATATGTAGACATATGCACATAGATACATTGATAGATATTTATGTATAGACTAATAATGACATCTTATATTTGCACAGCAAAAAACTTACCAGTCACAGAGGTAGTTAAGCACAGGAAAACCTCTTTCTGAAAGAGGTTACGAAACCTCATTCCTTGGTTACATTTTGAAGCAGTATTTCAGCGGGCCAGCCCTCCATCATGAATTAGTACTGACAGGACTGTATGTGCCACACAACATCTGGAGATGCTTTTTTTTAGCCTTTCCATGCTATGGTTCCCAGATCAGAGGATTTCTATCCAAAGTAAAGCAAGATGGCAAAGTCGGTGACTTTGAGATGAGGTCTTAGAATGATCTGATAAATCAAGATTTCTTAAAATCCCAGAAGAAAGCAGTCATTTCCACCAGCTCCATAATTTGTTACAGCTTTCTCAGGGTGATATCCAGTGGCTGGTTTCGGTGGCAAGAAGAGGATGCCTTTTTTCTTACTTAAAGGACCCATGATTTCAGCAGTGAGGTTCCTTCTTCCAAGGATACACATCAAATTACCTCTGTACACTTTCCTTTAGTTGCTGTGACTAAAACCAGATGTATATATCATTACTTTCTTTATTGCTCAATGTACAAATGTCTATACAATGATGAGCCTCTCAGAATTTACTTGGGTTAGTCCTTGAATGCAAAGCAGATGATCCTGGCACAACTCAAAAACTCTCTAGCTTGTTAAGACCTGCCAGAACTTGGGTCCTTCTGCAATGGCCATACCACAATGACGCATCAGAATAGAATTTTTTTTGTGAAAGATTGTTTTCTCATTAGATTGTTAAATCTTAAAACCTTTGGATGGTTTTTGTTTTTTGTTTTTTTTTAAATCATGCTCTCATAAAATCCACCAAGGTTAATAAATCTTTTACCCAAATGCAGAGCTTTGCCTGATATAATCATATGGCACCCTTCCTATTGCCTTTTCTGGCCTCATCTGGTGTCATCATAAACCAAAAGGCAACATAGTCCAAAAAAGCCCATAGTTGTTAGAGCTTTCATCCCAAAACCACTAGATCTGGAGACAGAGGGTCTAAATTCAAAAGCCACCCCTAAAGCAGTCAGCACCTATGTAACCTTGGACAAATCCATTAACCCTCAGTTTCCTCATCTATGAAAGAAACAGATTGAACTACATGACCTTGCAGTCTTGCATAGGATCTCTTTATCCTGTGATCCAGGAGATGGACAGGTTTGGGGGGGAAGAAAAGGAGCTCTGTTTTAGCCTGTTGAATTTAAGATGTCCCTAGGACAACCAGTTTGAAACATCCAATAGGCCTGCCTCAAGTCTCTCACCACTCCAGTCCATCCTCCATTCTGCTACCTAAGTGATTCTTCTAAAGCAAAGATCCAATCATGTTGCCCCTCTACCCCTGGATCCCAACCCCACTTACTCAAGAAAACTCCAGTGTCTCCATATTACCTCCAGGATCAAACACAAAAAACTTCTGTTAAATGTCAGAGTCCTTCATTACCTCGCCCCCTCCTACCTTTCCAGTCTTCTTACAGCAGACCCTCCCATTCAGTGACACTCCCCCCTGGTTGTTCCCCATACAGGACATTCCATGTCTCAGCTCGGAGTACCTTCTCTGGCTGTCCCTCATTCCCTCCTCCGCTCCAACTACTGACCTCCCCAGCTTCCTTTAAGTACCAACTAAAATCTCACCTTCTTTAGGAAGTCTTCCTTAACCCCTCTTAATTCCAGTGGTTTCCCTCTCTGAATTCCTTCCCATTTATCCTTTGTGTGTCTTGCTCTTTACACCTGTTTACATGTTGTTGCCTGTTAGATTGTGAGCTCCTTGAAGGCAGGCACTGTTTTTTTGCTTCTTTTTTTGATATCATCAGTGCCTGGCACACAGTTAGGCACTTAATAAACTTTTATTGCAATTACAATAGTGACATCAAAGATCACTGATCACAGATCATCATAACAAATATAACAACAATGAAAAAGTCTGAAATATTGTGAGAATTAATAAAATGTGGCACAGAGACACAGTGAGCATTGGAAAAAATGGCACCAACAGACTTGCTCAACACAGAGTTGCCACAAACCCTCAATTTACTAAAAAAAAAAAAATGCAGTGTCTGCAAAGCACAGTAAAGTGAAGCACAATAAAAATTTAAAAATAAATGTTTATTGATTGATTAGGAGTCATCTAAAGAGAGATGATAATTAAAGGCATGGGAGTAGAAGAGTTCACCAAAAGAGTCTCGAGAAAGAAGAGATTCAACCTCTAAACATCCCTTAAATCTGTCTCTTTTCTCCACCTTGATTTGTTACTACCACTACATTTCTCTCACATATTTTCTTTCTACTCACATAGCCACCACCAGTTCAGTCCTTTATCACCCCTTGCCTGGGCTATCATAATGATAACAATAGTTGGCATTTATATAGACATACAGATCTGCAAAAGGCTTTACAAATAGTCTCATTTTATCCTCTCAACAACCCTGAGAGGTAGGTGATATTATTGTCTCCATTTTTCAGATGAAGAAACTGAGGCTGAGTGAGGTTAAGTGACTTGCCCAGGGTCACAGAGTAAGTGCTTCTGGCTGGATTTAAACTCAGATCTTTCTTGTTCCTATTCCAACACTGTTCACAGGTCAACAGCCTGGTTTATTCCTTCCTCGTTGCTGATTTACACTTACAACAACCTCCTACTTTGGTTTCTCTGCCTCAAGCCTCTGTCTCTTTCCATTCTAATCTCCCCACAGATGTCAAAGCGATATACCCAAAACAAAGGTCAAATCTGATCATTCCCTTGCTCATTAATCACCAGTGGCTCCCTTTTTACCTTTACGATCTAATAAAAACTCCTCTGGGATTTCAAGCATTTCATGACCTGGGTTTAACCTGTCTCTCCAGCCTTACATCCACCCTTTATGCACTTCTAAAGTGCCACTACATCATCCTCCTTTCTGTTCTTCAGCACAGCAATCCAGCTCTAAATATCTCCATGACTTTGAACAATCCCCTATGGCTGGAATGCATCCTCAGACTCTCCTCTGCTTCTTAGAAACCCCAGTTTTGAATCTTAGTTCAAGGGCCACCTTCAAACACAAGGTCCTCCTTTCTTTATCCCTCCCCCAATTCAGTCATTCTTTCTCAAATTACACTGTATTTCTTTTTTTAGGTATAAATTTATATGTACATGTTCCCATTTATAGAAGTACAGGAGGGCAGGGATTATTTCATTTTTTTCTCTGTATCCCCAGCATCTGGCAAAAAGTAAGTGCTTAATAAATATTTCTTGACATCTCTCTCTAGTTAATCATTACAATAGCTAACACTTATTTAGTGCTTACTAAGTGCTTTACAATTATTATCCCATTTGGTTCTCACAACAACCTTGGAAAGTAGGTACTATTATTTTTTTACAGATGAGGAAACCAAGATAGAGGTTAAATGACTTGCCCAGGGTCACACAGCTAGCCAAGTGTCTGAGGCTATATTTGAACTCATCTTCCTGACTCCAGGTCAAACATTCTATCCGTTGAGCTACCCTTCTCCTTTATTTATGTAAGCTTTTATATTTAGGTTGTCCATTCATTTGGACCTTATTATGATATATGATATGAGTCTATTTTCTGCGAAGCTGCCAAAGGTTTCCCAGCAGTTCTTGTCAAATTTAGGACCCCAACCTATATCATTTCTATTTGGGGGTTTGTGTGATGGTCTCATGTCATCCTTGTGGACAAGATAAAAAAATTGTTTAGTCAGGCAGATTCAGTCATTAATAGTTTTAGAAGGTATCTGTGCTTGGCCCCATTTTAGCATTTTTTTTTGCTTTTTTTTTTTGGAGGGGCAATTGGGGTTAAATGACTTGCCCAAGGTCACAGGACTAGTAAGTCTGAGGCTGGATTTGAACTCAGGCCCTCCTCACTCCAAGGCTCTACTCACTGAGCCACCTACCCGCTGTTTAGCATGTTTATCAATGACTTACATAAAGGCATTGAATATGATTAATTATCAAATTAGCAGATGACACTATGCTAGGAGGAGGGAGGGCTAACATATGGATGACAGAGTTAGGATCCAAACAGTTTCAGACAAGAATATTGAACTGAATGTAATAAGAAATTCAATAGTATTAAATATAAAAATCATAGCCTTGGGTTCAAAAAATTCAACTTCATGTGAACTGATTGAACCATTCTGGAGAGCAAACTGGAACTATGCCCAAAGGGTTATAAAACTGTGTATATCCACCCTCTGATCCAGTGATACCACTGTTATATCCCAAAGACATCAAAAAAGGGGTGAGGGGAAGGACCTACTTAGACAAAGAATATTTATAGCAGCTCTTTCCGTGGTGGCTAAGAATTAGAAATAAAAGGGATGCCCATCAATTAGGGAATGACTAAACACACTGCGGAATATGATTGTGATGGAATACTATTGTGCTTTAAGAAATGACAAGCAGGATGATTTCAGAAAAACCTGGAAAGACTTACATGAACCAATGCGAAGTATAGTGAGAATGTTGTACATAGTAACAGCAATCTTGTACAATGAAGAGCTGTGAATGCCTTCGCTATCCTCAGCAATACAATGAATTCTGAATTCAATCCAAGATAATCCCAAAGAACTAACGATGAAGCACACTACTTGCCTTCAGAGAAAAGAACCGACATTGAATAGACTAAAGCATGGGATTTTTTACTTTCATTTTTTTAAACTTGAGTCTTCTTGCACAAAGTAACTAATGTGGAAATGTTTACATTTATAATCTATATCTGATTACTTACCACCTCAGGGAGAGGGGATAGCAGAGAATGAGGGAGGGATGGAATTTGGAACTCAAAAAAGTTTTTTAAATGTTAAAAATTGTTTTAATGTAATTGGAGAAAAATATATATCTATTTTTTAAAAATCAACTTCACATATATAAGATGGAAAGGCTGGGCTAGATAGGTGAAGGTTGTCTGAAAAAGATCTAGGAGTTTTAGCAGACTGTAAGCTTAATAAACCAATAGTAATATGGCAGTCAAAGGAACTGATTTTAGGTAGCACTGAGCAGCACTGTCCAGACCTGTGAAAATGACATCCTATTTTGCTGTCGTCAGACCACATCTGGAGTACTGTAGTTAGACCTGGGTGCCCCATTTTAGATAGGTTAGTGAAAATACCTGAGGAGGTTCAGAATTCAGAAGAGAGTAATCAAAATAGTAAAAAAAATGAAATGAACTGCCGAAGGGGCTATTAGTTTCTAGCTCATCGGAGGTCTTTATGTAAAGGCCCAAGGACCACTTGTCCCAATATGTTGTGGAAGGGATCCGTGTTACACCAGGGCTTAGACTACAGGCCTCTGAACTCCTGTCTTGGAAAACTGTGTAACCAAATATAGAAACAGAAGAGAGCCTTTCTTGAATTGGGAAAAGGGAAGGAACGATCTAAGACGTCAAGGCAGAATATACTCTTGGAATATTTTTTTTAAGTTAAAAAATAGCTCTGGAAGGTGCTACCTCTACATGAATAGCCAAGAGACATTAGAACAGATAATTCCTTATTTTAACCACTGGCTGACCCTGTTAACCTGGGATAGCTTGATTACTTGTCTACCTGCAGTAGTCTCAGTGTGGGTGGGTAACGAAGTGTGTATCAGGCTGTTAGAATGCATGACAATGAGAGCTTGTTTACTGAAATAGTCATAAAGCACCAAAGAGAAACTGAAATAACTAGATTTGGGAAACAGATCCTATGGGCAATTTCATTTCCAGATCTACTCCCATTTTGATTAAAGGAACTGGGTTTATTTTAACAAAGAAGGCACAGGGGAAACTAAGTATTAATATTCAGGTAGCAAGTGACAACTTCTGCTTTCCCTACAAAGTTATGTTTTAAAAGTAACATTTAAGCTTGACATTAGGAACACTCAATTCCAGGGATCATAAGCCAGAACTAATGAAGAGTCTCTAGACATTTTAGAGAAAGGGAATAATTATTTCTTCTGGCTAGAGGCAGTCCTGCCTAGGCATAGGGGGCTAGATCACCTCTCAGATCCTTCCAGCAGGTGATTCAAAAAAAATAAAGCGGGGGGGGGGGGGGAACCGGCAAGGGAAACATGTACCCAAATTCTAAAGTAAAAACACTTGATGGTCAAATTCATGCCTTGAAAATGCATGTCAGACAGATATCTTGCCACCCGTATTTTTTATGAGGAAAATATAGTCTTTAAGAAAACACAATCTATAAACAGTTTCAAGTCTGCAACTGAGAAACCATGGATATTGTTGAAAAATAAATGTAAATTGAGATGCTGAATTTACACTTCTCAGAGGGATTTTAAGGTTTGCAGAGCTCTTTTCTGATTTTTCCTACCTGTCCAGTACATAATGGAAATGGTATCCCCCATTTTACACAAGGAAACCGAGGCTGAGTTGTGACTTGAATACAGGTCTGACTCTAAGTCTGCCTTTTATTTTGCTATTGTAGAGACTCAAAGTAGATAATGGACATGTTTAGAAAAGTACAAATCCATTAGCATTATTTAGCACTTTGCTTCAAAGAGTTCAAATTGCTTGATGTTGTGAAGTTTTTTCCACACACACTCCACCCAAGGATACAAGGACTCTTTTCTTGCATTTTTGCATTCAGGCTAGTCAGGATAAGTAGTTCTGCCAGAAAGTTCTAATACTATTTTCCCCTAGCCAAAAAAATCACTTATTACTGATGGATGTGTGGCACTGAATTGGGTAAGTAACCAACATTAGGCATTAAACAGTGAAGATAGTGTGCACGGTATTCTGGCTATCAGTCCAATAATCTTTCCATTAATTTATCCTGCTTTCCTTATTCCTAGAACAAGAAATTAAATGAGAAATTTCAGTATCTAAACAAAGTTAAGGACAAAATATGAAACTTGTAAAAGGATGTATAACTTTAAAATATTAATAAAAAGATCAATTATGCAATGAAAAGCATATGCCAAGGGATCCTAAGACTTATCTAAAGTGTCTTGAGGAGTCCGAATGCTCCATACAGATAAGTACTTCACATGGTTTGGGAGATGAAGAATGGGAAACCAGCCCACAAATTCCACAGGACTTATACAGAACAAGATTCCATTTTTTTAAAAAAGACCCACAAGACAGATGTCTCATCCATTAATTTTCAAACTGTCAAACTGGGATCACATAAACAGCACATTTCTCGTTTTTATTTCAACATTTAAGATAGTCACAGATGGAGCATTACATTCTCCATGGCAGACAGTACCAAAGCATACAGACATTCCACAATGGTTAACAAACTGATTTTAGGTACCAGAATCATATATTTGTAATTTTTGAATTTTTACCCCCTAGAGATAGCATTCTCATCATGTTTTATCCAAACAATTTTTCAGTTTTGAGTGTTTTGTTGGCCTCATTTCCATTAGAAGAAATACCTGAAAAGCAGTATATGGTACAGGCATACTCATATTGTATTTACATTTTCCATTGATGATTTCTCACCTTACTGACATTTACTGTATACATCGATGATAAACTATTAGACCAGTGTGAACCATTAACTATACCATGTAGTATAATACTTCGACCAGTCAATGTACTTAAATATTTTATTCAAAGACTTTATTCTGTATCACGAAATTCCAAATATGGTTTCTGAGTTGTCAGTCTACTACATTGATCTACTCAACTCTTGATTCTTTTGAACAATAAATTTTATTAATATTGGATGGCTTTAATTCTTATGGGTTATATACCAAATCTTAAACCACCCAAGTACAATGCACAGCTATCAAGGAACGCTGCCTAAAAACCCCAGTAAACAGACAATATGCATTAGTCACTTGCAACATGCTTGTTTTTACTTTTTTGGAGTTATTCAAACACTTCTCCCAAAGTGCAAAGAACACTTCTGAAATTTCCTTACAATTGCATATAACCTCTCACATTTTGGAATAAGGTTACAAAGATATTTCTGTCTTTCCTCAGGCAAAAAATTTCTTCTACTTTTCCTAAATGTCCTTAGAGCTTTTATAGAAACTCCTTTGTGGCTTACAAAGAGCATTTTCCTCACAACCAGAAGTGAACCATTATCATCTCCATTTTACAAACTGATATACAAAGATGTGACTTGCCCATAGTCAGTGTCAGAGCCTAAAATTGAACTATAGGATTACAGATTTAGAAAGATTTCATAAGTCATCATCTAATCCAACCCCCTCATTTTACAGATGAGAAAAGTAACTCCACATCTAGCACTTTCTCCATTACATGCCACTGCTTCTTCTATTTAAAAAAAGGCTGAACATCACCATAACATCTTTAACAGCTGACAAAGTATGTGGCTGTCTCTAAGACATTTTGTACTTATAAAGCATAAAAGACAGCGCATCAGAGAATTTTTTTGTTGCATTAATAATAGGTTCGCACACTGGAGTATTAGTGCAATTTACTGAGGCCTAAATGTCAATACATCAGTTCTTTGAGTATCATACTTACTTCGAGGGTCAAATTTTATTGGTCAAGACATTTTACTTTGAGGAAATGATGAATAAGGTAATGCTTCCCTCTAACTTGTCCCAACACACTTACCCACACAAAGGATAATAAAATTAACTGTACTGAATACTCAGTGGGTGTATTTGATGTGTCATTATAACAGATAACAAGTTCTTACTAATATCGATGCAACTACTTGTACGTATAAGTATTGTAACAAACTGCTCAACACCTAGATTACTGATGGATTTCAGCACTATTTTCACCATAGCAAAGTATATTAATGTGTTAGCTTACAAATCCATTTAAAGCTTTGAAATACACCATCTCATTATTCCCAACCAACCAAACTCAAGTCTTTTGCTTTAAATCATTCTTGTTAGTCAGAAAGGAACAATGCTTCAAAATCATATTTCAGATAAATTAATAGGGTAAAATGCTTCCCTCAAAAATTGGGCAAAATTTGTCTAGAGAAATACAATTTGAATCTTCTGGTCTATATCATAGGTTCGATTATATATCAAGAACTTTCTTATTCCCCCAAAGTATTTACTTAATCAAAATGTAATGCAAGATACTATAAGAATTCATCTAAGAAGTATAAAATCTCACTTAAAAAGAGTAACTTTCAGTTAAGAATCAGTAACTATATTCATTGGCCTATCTCAAAATTAAGCTCATGACTATTCTATAATAAAATGTTTTCTGGACTGCAAATCAAATACATTTAATAGGGGGTAGAGCTCCTAGGCATTTGCAGAGAACCAATGAAACACTGTCAAATATCTAAGCTGACTGATGGTAGTAGCCATTCGGGTTTGCTACAAATCCGGATCTACTTTGTCAACAAGAATTTATTCTTAAAAGGCCTTCAAGAAACAATATATGAGTAAATCATAATCGCATAGTAACATGAATTTATCTTAAAGTGCCACCACAGTAAAAGAATTTCATTTTTCATAGTCCTACCTGAATGTATATTCTATTCTAAAAATGTGATCAAGTTTGGATCATTCAAAATAGAAGTACTTTTATCCCTACTTGCCTTCAATCTAAAGCTATATGACCATTAGTCTCCCCATCTCTTCTAACTACTCAGTTAAATTTCCCTTGAACACACACAAGATTTTCACAAGTATTGAATGGTTTCACACACACCCCTATCAATGCCCTCTTCAGATGTTATAGCTATTATGCTCATCATCCAAGCGTTTGTACATTTTCTATTTCACCATTCCTGCGCCTCCCTCTTTAGACACAATAGGGTAGAGGAGCTAAAAGCTAAGGGTAGCTCAATCAAATCCACTTAGGTGCATGTTGGCACTTAAGTGCATGGCCAAAACAGTATCATTCCCAACAGACTCATCTGGGAGAAACCACAGAAAACAAGTATCTGCCTATTCTTATAAAAGTTTACTATAATAATATAGCAACATGGTTAAGCGTAATTATTTCTCTGATGACAAAGTTTATTATATACTACCTTACTCTCGGATGGCAAAGTCTATATACTATCCCATTCTCTCTGTATCTAAAATAAAAAGTTAGGCCCAGTAAACTTTCTGGATTTTTATTAAATCCTAATCTGAGGTAATTTAACAATAATATCTGATTTTACAGACATCATCCTAAAATCTGTAAACATCTCTCAAAAGTAAAGGCAAAAATAAGACTTTCATATCATGATTTTCTGCAGATTAAACAAGGTGGCTTGGTAACTACACAGAACTCTGGGGTCATTAACATATAGTTGCTTAGAGTAAATACAAGCCATGTCCATTTTTAAGTGTAATGCAATATTTATTATAGCAGAATTCTAAGGCTTCCATATACAGTATTTAAATTGACAACTGGTACCTTAATAAGTGATACTTTAGTGATAAGTGATACTTCGATACACTGAAGTCTCTAAAAACCAACTTATATACCATTAAGGGAAAGAAGTGAAATTAAGTTTCAAAAAGACAAGCCACCCTAGGGAAAAATTAGAGAAATAAAGGGGGAAAAGAAGTAAAAATTATGACAGTGAAAAAAGTTTAAGTCAAATCAGTTTTGGATATTTTGAAGAGAAAAGATAATAAGCTCTAGCTTTCACAAATCAAATGTTTATTGTTAAATTCAATGCTATTCAATGCCTCCTTAACAAATTAGTTGAGCTGAAACTAAAAGATCTACAAATTGTTAATACTGGCCTACCAACACTTCTGATCGAAAAAGGCCACAACAGTTAGATTTTATTACTTGATTTTATTTTACACCAGGTGGTAGATGCAAAGCATTCCTTTTTATTAAAGTATAGACAATTAGCTTCACTCAGAATACACTTTTAATGCACATTTAAAAAAAAGGAGTCATCTTACAAATTGTTTTGCAATCCAAATATACAATAGCTTGGAAAACAAATAGTTTAGAAAACAAAAGCCAATGTAAAAAGACTGATTAAAACAACTAAAACAGTACAAGTTTCATATGGCTCTGATTTTACAGTTTTCTTACTGCATCATCAATATCAGAAATCTGTTCCTTCAGCTGGCTCCATTGTTCTGGATTTAAAGAAATACCTAAAACACATTTTTTTTAAAAAAAAAAGAGTTAAAATGTATTTTCAGTGCAGATCTTTACAAATGAAACTTTACAACTGAAACACCACAACTTAAAATTTTAATTACCAATCTTGAATACCATTAAGAGTTTTAAAAAAACGATTACTGCTATGTAGAACTTTACTTCTCCACAAAGTGCTCTCTGACCAGGTCAAAACAAGATCATTGCTGCTCTTACACACCAGCTCCACTTTGATAGACTAGTGTATCTTTCAACTTTTAAACTCATTCCTATGCAATCTTGGTAAGTAATCAGAGCAAATGATAATATGCAGCTATAGCACAGTCATCAGAAAATTAGCCAACCAAGTAGGCATGTACAAATTTGCCAAATAACAACCAAATCCAGGTCTGAGCAAGGTTTTCTCCAAAAGTCCATGGGAAGCCAAGTAAATCACTTAGTTCTAGAGTATTAAGCAGAATCTAGGGTACAGGCCCCCAGGCCAGGACTCTTAGGACATCTTTGATGAAGTTAACTTGGAGCAGGGAGACCACATAGTGCAGGACACATTAAGTAGTATTTCTGAAAACTATACAACACACTAAATAGTCACATTTCACTAAGTTCTAGAAGCTATAAAACTTAGCAGTACAAATAAAGGGCCAGTAAACACCCTAGAGAGATGGTAAACTTCATTTTCACTATCACATCTCCAGAAGTAACCATGGGCCAATAAAAATATGGTACCTTAGCAAATTATCTTATTTTGTACAAAGTTATCATATCTTTGTTCTACCTTATTCTCCAAACCTCTAATGTTTAATGCATTAATTCTACCAGTAAATAAGTGGAGAAAAAATGAGTTTTGGAGATTTCTGTATGCGCAGAGGTAATGACAAAATTGTGAAATGCATTAGGGAACTAGGGAAAGGATACTTAAAACTATTCAAATAGTTTAACATTTGCAGCAACAAAAAAATCTGTCTAACATGCTGGACTGACTACTGCTGAAAGCAGAAAGGGAAAGAAGGCAAATGAGATATCAATATTCAAGACTTGATTTGAATAAAAGATTTAAAGATGATAGATATTATAGAAAAATATAAATATTTAGAAAAAGCATTATGTTTAACAATACCACGTGTAAGACAATGAAATTGTATCTAAAGAGGGAGAACAGCAAGTGGAAGCTCCAAATCACAGGGAAGTGGGGTAAATAATAGAGAAAATAAGCAGCATCTTGTCCCACGGTGACATTTTCAGGCAGTCCAAACATTGTACGTATGTTCGTGTGGCTGCTTTGTCAAGGTTCTCTAACTGTTTGATATGTGCACTGCTTCTATTACACAATAACTCTTACTTTGGATTCAGTGACTCACCAACCACTACTGGTTTTATAACCTCTCTCTTATCACTCCTTAACAAAATTTTCATTCCCCCGCAACCTAAGGGTTAAGTTCTGCCCAAGTCCTGTCCTTGGCCCTCTTCTCTTTTCTTGGCATTCCTTCCCTATGCAAACATATGCACTTACAAAGCTTCAAGAAGCCCTTCTATGCAGGGAGATCTCCAATCTGAATCTCCAGCCTAAATCTCTCTTCCAACCTCCAAGCCCACCTGCTACCTGCCTATACACAATCTCTACCTAGATGTCACTACCCCTGCTACTTCTAAATCACTATATCCAAAACTGAACTCATTATCTTCATCCTTAAACATTTCTCTCTCTAGCACCACCACTCATGGGAATAACACGTACCTCCCAGGGTCATTGTGAAAAATTAAATGAGATTATATAAACTTTAAAACACCATATAAATTCTGATTATTATTCCTTATGCCTGCAATGTCCTCTCTCTTCAATTTAAAACCTATTGCATTCCTACCCAAATAATACTGTACTTCTATGGAACCTTCTCTGATTTCCACCCACTAGCAATGATGGTTCCCCTCCCTCAAGCCACACAAAACACTTTGCACTGCACCTTAATGAACTTAAGGAATTATGCATGTTAAGTGTAATTTGTGTTTCTGTCTTACACCCCAACAAGACTAAACTCAACAATGTAGCAAGCCCTGGGTTTGAATCTCAAATACTGGAAGTTATAATAGGGATTTGATCCCCCAAGCAAGTCATCTCTCTGATGTTGTTTCCTCATCTATAACAAACACTATCTCAAAGGCACATTTCAAAAAAATGCTTCAAACTTTAAAGCACTATAAGAAGCATGTGAATTTTTTAAATTGTTCCCTCAAGCACCTAATACAATGTTCTGTACACAAACAGCCCTTAAATGTTTGTTGAACTGAAAAATGAACTAAGCTATTTCCCTAATTCAAGAGAAAAGATTAACTCTCTCTTTCCTTAATGGCACCTAATACGGGACTCAATAAAGCAAGTATTCACCAAACGCTTCTTGAATAAACAAAGAAGATTTCAATGAAACAGATGTGAGACAAGATGAAGAAGGGAAAGGTCAGAATAGGGATAAATATCAACAATTAATCTCTCTTACAGATCAAAGACAGAGAATATGTCCCTCCCAGGGAAGGGAAGCTAAAAAAATAGTATTCCCAACTAATTTTGTGACAATTGGCCTCCAATTATCCCAAAAACTGGTATAAAACAAAATAATTTCAATCAAAAATAATTCAAATCTTAACTTGATGGATTATAAAGTGACATTCTGGAAGTTCTCTGAACTACAATCAAAAAATATTACATTAAACTTTATATGAATATACATAATTTTTAAATCTGTGCAACAGATCCATGGTTTTAAAAAGAATAAAGTTAATCTCATCATTCTTAGGATTTCAGAAATGAAAGTACTCTTGCCACTGATAATTCACAATTCCTCCTTGCCTTAATAGTTTCATGAGTTTCTGTGATCAAAAAGTTGGATCACTTTGTACCCAACTTTCTGGTGCTCAGCTTTGGCTTGATGACCAAAGCTGAAGTCTTTCTTGGCTGCCATGACACAACAGACCCCACTGTCACAGCCTAAAAGAAGTTACAGTCACCATCTACACGCTAAACGGAAGCTTCTGAATAGGACTCTTTTTCATCTTACACTATTATAATTACATAAAGAGGAGATTTAGTTAACTTTCATATTAATGATAAAACATCCTAATGAGAAATTGGAGTAATTAGGTTTTAGGCAAATTATAAAGACAAGAACCCTTTACATTCTGTACTATACGTACTCTTTTTTTGGAAGGTGGAAGGCAGTGCAATTGGGGTTAAGTGTCTTGCCCAAAGTCACACGCCTAATAAGTGTTAAGTGTCTGAGGACAGATTTGAACTCAGGTCCTCCTGACTCCAGGGCTGGTGCTCTATTCACTGAGCCACCCCTATATGTATTCTTTAGAGACATTTAAGTATAGTTCCATCTTAACAATCCTAACAGACAGTTATCTTTCAATGAAGAAAAAAAAACTCACCTTTTCTACCAGGTTTCATTTCACCTTCCTGATCCATCCAGTATTCTCTAATATCAATTAGGACTTTTCCTTTAAAGTCCCGAACACTGACATATCTCATTTTTCCAATCTGCAAATGAAAAAGGTCATGAAAGATTCCTATCAATATTTATTTGCACAGTAAACTGTGTACAGACTTAAACCACATTAATCACTGAATATTTCACTAAAACTACCTGATTCCATTATTTGGTTATGAAAAAGTCAAAGTATCTACATAATAAAATTCAATAAAGTTTCTCTTAAAAATCTTCCAAATACTTTCAAAAACAATAAGGAACAAAGGAAAACATTCACAAAATATTTATTAAGAAATTTGGAAACTATTATCTTGGATATTTTTAAATAAATTTTTATTAATGTCTTCCGTTTCTTATATCATCATAATTATCCCCAGTAACCCCTCCAACTCCCTCTCAGAAAGTCATCCCACATATCAAGTTGTATTTTTTTTTGTTTTTTTTTCTGGAGGGGGAAGGCAGGGCAATTGGGGTTAAGTGACTTGCCCAAGGTCACACCACTAATAAGTGCCAAGTGTCTGAGGCCACATTTGAACTCAGGTCCTCCTGACTCCAGGGCTGGTGTTCTATTCACTGCCATCTAGTCACCCCCTCAAGTAGTATTGTTAAAAAATAAAAATATCAACACAATTGATTGGCATATGGAAAAAATCCAAAAACATATACAATGTTAACACCTGTTACTTCTACAAAGGAGTAGGTTATGGGTTTCCCCTCACATATCTTTGTTCAATTCATACTTGATCTTTATTATTTTGTTATATTCACTTCTATTTGGAAGGGTGTGTGGTTGTTCTTTCCATTTAACACTGTTGTGTAGATTGTTTAATTGGTTCTGCTTATTTCACTCTGCATCAGTTCATACAGATCTTTCCATGCTTCTCTGTATTTATCAAACAGATTTATCACACAGATCATTCTAACAGCATTGTAATATTTTACTACATTCATGTACCACAATATGATTAGCCATTCCCCAACCAATGGGCATCAATTTTGTTTCCAATTCTTTGCTATCACAAAAAACGGTGCTGTAAATATTTTGGTGTTATATGGGGACTTTCTTCTCTTTCCTTAGAGTAAAGCCCACTAAGAGGATTTCTGGTTCACAGGATATAGACATTTTAATCACTTTATTTGCATTAATTTCAAACTGATTTCCACAATGACTGTACCATTTTACAGATCCACTATCAATGTATTAGTGTGCCTATGATTCTATAACCATTCCAACACTGACTACTGCCATTTTTTGTCATCTTTAACAAATTAGAGTGTGAAGTGAAACCTTAGAAGTTGTTTTAACTTTCATTTCTCTTATTGTGATTTACAGTTTTTGTTCATATGGTTCTGAATACTTCGCAATTCTTCTTTTGAAAACTATTTGTTCATATCTTTTGACGACTTATCTACAGGGAAATGGCTACTACTCGTGCAGTACTCGTGTGGTGTGTGTGTGTGTGTGTGTGTGTGTGTGTGTATACACAATATGTTTATATTAGTTACATATACATATTTATCAACTGTTTACATATGTTTAATATTAAACCTTTATCAAACAGATTATACAAAGATTTTTTTTTCCCATTCAACCACTTCCTTTCTTATCTTAGGTGCATTAAGTCTGTCTGTGCAGGACCTTTTCAGTTTCATACAATCAGTTATCTATTTTATATTTTGTAATTACCATTTTCTGTTGTTTGGTTAAGAATACCACTCAAAGGTTTGAGAGGCACATGATCTGTTTCTCTTCTAATTTTTTTAATCATATGATCTTTAATATCAAGATCACAAGTCCCATTAAAATGTTATCATGGAGTACAGTGTAAGGTATTGGTCTAAGCCGAATTTCTGCCTTACTGATTTCCAGTTTTCCCATTAGTTTTTAATCAAATCAAGAGTTTTTTCCTAAGTAATTTATGTTTTCTATTTTATCAAACACTGGGTTACTGAGTTCCAATGATCAAATATTTTAATCGATATTAGAGGATTTTGATGACTGATGCTTTAAATAGTCTGATGTCTAGAAATGCTAGTGTCCCTTCATCTCAATTTTCTTTTCATCATTTTCTTCAATATTCTACTTTATCAAGATCAATAAAATATCCCCTTAGAAATTTGATTAGTATAGGAAACTTATCATCTTTGAAAGAAAACTCTTTAGAGTACAAACTACAAGGACACATATTCCCAACAGATACTAAGTGATAAAATGCAAAAATTTAATGTTTTTTGTTTTAGCCAAATGTTAGTTCCAACAGAGAGGGACAGCAATCAACAAGCATTTAATAAGTGCCTATTACGTGACAGGCACTATGCTAGTAACTAGGTATACCAAGACAGAAATAAATTAAGTCTCTAGTCTGAAACAAATTACTTCCTAGAGTAAAAAAAGCACATATACAACTTGTAAAATATAATTACTTTAAAATTACATAGAAAGTAATTGTATTTTAAGTAACTGACACAGGAAGAGCATTCATAGCTGGAGATGGAAGAATCAGAAAAGGCCTCCCATAAGAAAGACTGCTTCACCTGAGTTTTGAAGGCAACTAGGGATTTTAAGAGGCAGAGGTAAGGAAAGAGTGCATTCCAGGCATGGGGGATGCAGGCACTGTGAATGCAGGAAGATGGGAAATGGAGTGCTGTATGTGAGGAACAAAAAATCTAGTATGACTGGACCACAGTACATAAAGAGGTTATAAAGAGTTTTAAATGGATTGGGGCTGAAAGCTAAAGAAAGTTCTTCCTTTTAGACACCTTTTTAAAGTTCTGATGATCACTACCACTACCACTATCACTATCACTATCCTCTGGGGAAAATACAAATTTAAATGGATTACCAAAGTGATCAAGATACAAGACAGAGGGGGGGGGCAGAGCCAAGATGGAGACGTAGCAGCAGCAACATATCGCAGCTCTCACATAGCCACCCCAAAACACCCATAAAATATGACTCTAAACTAATCCTACAACTCCAAAATGCACAGAAATATACCTTCCACTAACATCAGCTCAGCTAGGAGGAACCATATCAGCACTGCGAACCGAAATCAGCCTGGCCTGAAGCCCTGGCTGAGCCCCCGGGGGCGCCTGGACTGGAGGAACGGAGGGGCCTCTCTGGTGAGCGGATTAGCGGCAGCTGAGAACACCGTTCAGAGCTAGGTCAGTGGGACTTGAGAAATCAGGGGAGAAAAGCGGTCCGGCCAAAAGGCCTCCAGGGTGGGAAAGTGAAACGCAGAGGTTTTGCACCCGCCTCTGCATTGCAGCTTCCATGCCCGTGGCCTGCAAGAGAGCAGGGGGACTAAGCGATTGTTCAGAGGCCGAGTGCTCTCGCATTGAGTGGCCTGGATCCGGATCGCGGTCTTGGGCATTCAGTCCTGGAGTCTTCATTATCCAGTGAGCCAGAAGTAAGTAGGAAATGGACCCAGCACTTTTCTGAGAGCTACGGCAGCCGGGAGGACCCCAGCGATTTGGGACAGAGCTTTCCCTTCTGGAAGCAGAGCCCCATAGAGATTAAAAAAAAAAAATCACGGTCTGAACAACCATGAGTAAGGATAAGCATAAGAAGCAGGGTAAGAACAGCAACCAAACCCTAGATTCCTTCTCTGGGGAAAAGAAAGATCATGGCAAAGAGAGGGAGGAGGAGAGCACAGCCAGAGCGCCCCCACCAGGGGCCTCCAATAAACATGAAGAATGCCTTAAAGCTAGAGATGAGCTGAAGAAGGATTTTCAAAACCAAATAAGAGAAGTGGAAGAAAAATTGGGAAGAGAAATAAGAATGTTGCAAG
>CM053580.1:292949955-292973756 GCA_028627135.1 Pseudochirops cupreus | reverse complement strand
GAAAGTATATTGAATAGTTCCTGGTTTAGTGATCAGTCTTTTCTAATACAGCTTTGATTTAGTAGAAAGAGCATTGACTCTGGAGTGAGAGAATCTGGGTTCAAATCCTAGTTGCCCCTGTAAAGAAATGTAGAATTATGCTAATGAAAAGACTAAAATATTCATTCCTACTGAACCAGAGTTTCTACAGCTAGACATATAGCCCAAAGATGGTCTCATATACACCAAAGTAATATAGCAGCAGTTTTTCTAGTTGTAAGAATGAGAAAACAAAGTGAAAGCTCACCAATTGGGGGATGGCTAAACAAATTGTGGTACTGAATGTGATGAATGAATAAATCAAAAACATCTATTAAGTAGTTACTATGTGCGAAGCACTCACTTAAGTGTTAAGGATACAAACAGAAAAGTGGGGTAGCCACCGTTCTCAAAGAGCTTATATTCTAATAGACGGAGACATGTGGGAAGTTTCTGCTACAACGGAATATTACTATGATGAAAGAAATGATGAATATGAAGAATCAGACAATATATATGAACTGATGCAAACTGAAGTAAGCATAACCAGGAAAACAACGTATATAGTTACTACAATGGTGTAAATGAAAACAACTAAAAATATTAAAACTTGCTGCTATGCGATTATAATGACCGAATCTGGCCCAGAAAAAGAGGTAGGAAAATATACTTTGCAGAGGTAGGGGACTAAGGTTGTAGAACATTGCATACACTCTAAGACTAGGTCAACATGTTGGTTGGTTTTGCTGAATTCCTTCCCCCCTCCCCCTTTTTTCCTCTTTCTTTTTTATTCTTTGTTACAGGGGATTTTTTTTTAGGGGGTAAAGGAGGGAATGGAATATATTTAGAAATAAAAGCAATGTAAAAACAAAATATAGTTATAAAAATTTAAAAACAAAAATCCAGGGTCCAAAGAACATGCCTTTTCTTTTCTTACCTTGTTTCCAGATCTATTTCTTCTACGGTGTTAGGCAGTGTGTTCTTATATGGTTGCTAACCCAGTGTCCACCAGTTGTGGGGATTGAGGAAAGAGAGAGGCAATATTATTCCCTTTCCCCAACCTATTCCTATAAAGGGATGCTGAAAGCTGATTTATAGTAGCCCATCATCCATCTCCTATAACAATCTTCTGGGGAAATGCTGTATAGGGAACTCATTTGTTAATTTCTGTATTTAGAGTCTTGCCTCTGACATGTACTAACTGTGTGTGACCTTATGCAAGTCACTTAACCTCAGTGCTCTAGGCAATTCTCTGGGAATTTAAGTTTCAAAGAAGGTGCCAATCTGCTTTGGTAGAATGAGGTTCCTCAGAATGTAGTTACCTATATCAATAAATTATAGGTCCACTCTTAAACCAGTCTCTAACCCTTATTTCCACATTAGTTTGTTGCTGTTGTTTTTTTCTTTTAACAGGAATTTCGTATGATTCAGATTTAGTTTCTGCAATCATCAGGCCTACAAAAATTCAGTCCCTTTAAATTTGAATTCACCCTATTGTCTTCTTTCCCCAACCTTTAGCTAATAATACCCTTTTCCCCCTGAACCATCTTACCAGGCTAAGAGGATTGGGTGATGGCAGGTAGCTAAAACTCTTTCTAGTTTCCTCCAAGACACATATTCTGAATGAAAACCAAACTAAGTGGGGAAAAGGGGGAGAGGTCAAGTATACCACATTTCAGTTTGGCCTACTTCTTGCTTTCCTTAAAGCTGAGCATAATTCTTTCAGGTCAGGCCCTGTGTTTATTTTCATGGCTGTTTCGTATCATTTTCTGGTGACTGAGATTCTCAGAGTTAAGTATTGCAACTATTAATCTGTTAAAAGAAAATAGAGGTTGACTTAACACTCCATGAAGTTTGGCAGCTGGTACTAAACAAACAGGTTTATCCAAAAGTCTAAAAGACTGACTCTAGAATTCCCAATGATCCTAGAATACCAGAATTCTCTGCCTCTTTCTATTTTACTCTTCAAATCCTGTGGAAAAGAGACCACTTAGATTCCAAAGCCCTCAATGACTTTCATGTCCCATTATAGAAGGGCTCTGCCTTTGTTACGCCTGTGTTTGCTGGGGTCCCAGGCATTTTGTCAGTACAGAGGTGCAGATTCTAAGGCAAAGACTCAAAGAATCATGGTGACTCTGTAATCATCTGGCTGAGAATGCTGTTGATAGCCAGAAAAGGGCAGATTTTGAATAAAAGTCAAATTGACTTCAGTGAATTCTCGATCAGACCAACAGGAAAAAGTCCAAAGGAATCAATGTTAGAAGCAAGATTATTGACAGGCAAGGTTTGTCTTAGACCTTGATCTCCTATGCCTTCTACACCAATCATGGCCATCCCCATCATCTGCTTCCTCTGCCCCTATAATAGGGTTGCTATGTGTCACTGGAGAACTCCATGGAAACCTTTTGATTTGATCTATCACAAATTCCTGCAGTCTGACTCCAAATAGGCCTTCATCTGCTGTTTAGAAAGCCCCTTTTGATTCCTGAAGTTCTCCCCAATGGAGTCTATTCCAAAAGTGTGTTACTTTCTTAAGCACCTAATTTCATCCTCTACCTTCTGTCCCTCTTTCTCCTATGAATCAATCAATTAACTTTAGAAACAGCTCAGTGGTTAGGTCAAACTTGGAATGGGTTATCATGACAATGATTGATTGGGTCAGAGCTATTTTAGATTAGAACCACCCCCTTGGACTTGGCCATGCAAAAGGCAGCAGACAGAGCCAGATCATCAGATGAGAGTGGCCTCAGTTTTTACCTTTTCTGCTTCTAAATAACTGTCTTGACATGATTCTTATCCTTCCCAGCAGTTTCAGAGCAAGAGGTGTTCCCTGCCCCGCCCCCTTTCAAGGTTAATATTGGCTAATAACATACATGACACAGTAGATAAAAAGTTGACCCTGGAGTCAGGAAAACCTGAGTTCAAATTCTGTCTCAGATACTTATTAAATAACCTGGGGCAAGTCACTTAGCTTCAATTTCCTCATTTGTAATAATTACACCTATCTCCTGGGATTGTTATGAAGACCAAATGAGGTAATATTTGTAAACCTTAAAGCACTATACGAATATATAAATAGTAGCTATTATTATTACCTTGGAATTCTATCTCCTCCAAAATCTTTTGAAACTTAACTTCTTTAATCATGTCCTCACCTAAGGATGTCCAATCTTCTTCTACACTGGTTCCTTTCTTTCTTTATTCAAACTTACATAGCTCTCTCTCTCTCTCTTTCTCTCTCCCCCTCTCCCTCCCTCTCTCTCTCTTTCTCTCTCTCTCTCTCTCTCCGTCTCTCTCTCCTCATGTACATATAAACACACACATATAAATATATATAAATAAACACTCTCATACACACACATACATCTCAAAACACTTTACTGGATTCTGTTGTTCCTTCTACTTATGGTTCTAGTTCTCTCCCTTTATTTTGTAAGTTCTTGAATGAGTTGCTTATCAAACCAACCAATCAATCAAGTTTTGATAAGCTCCTACTAAGTGTCAGACACTGTACTCAGCCTTGATGATAGAACCATTAAAAATAAACTAATCCTACCTGAAAAGGAACTTTTTTCTAATAGGGGAGACAAGTATGTATAAAATATCTATCTATATCTCTATATATATACTGCATAAATATAAAGTTAATAAATACACACACTACTTCCGTTTCCTCATAGTCACTAACTCCTGTTTAAGGTATCTGGCTTTTGTAGCTACTATCATGCTGAAACTTCTCTCGAAGGCCACCAGTAACATCTTATTTGCATATCCAATAACCTTTTTTCGGTTCTCATTCTTGACCTCTCATCAGCATTTGACACAGCTGACTACATTCTCATTGAAACTCCCTTCTCCCCTGGTCTCCATGACACCACAATTGTGTGGTGGTTGGGTGAAGAATCCCCTATCTCCTTTTCCTGGTTCCTCTCCCTATCCCTAAATTGTGGCTATGATTATGAAATTGGAAAGAAGGAGAGAGCGTTGGTAGTCAAGACCCAGTTTTACTGGAGGTTTTCTTCATTCATCTCTAATGAAGCATACCTTAAATCTATGGGTGGTGTTCCTCCTCTGCCTTGTATCCCCCCCAACCCCAATCATCTTTGCCTGATCAATTCAGAGATATCAGATTCACTTCTAAAGTCTTTTATTATGGGTAGGGACTCTCTTTGACAAAACTTGGATTTTCAAAAAGGTACTTTTCTACCAACTAAGGGAAAGGTGAAAAATTCAAAAAGTCATGATATAAACATCATAGTTGATGACAAGGCCTTTCTACCCCACTACCTTGAAATACCACAAATTAATTCACAGGCAATGTCTAGACCCATACAACATATAGTAAAAGCCATGCTGATAGGTAAAATCATCAGATTTTTATTTGATATAAACTCCACAAAGTAGAGAAGGAGAGTGTGGATTTTGAGGGGTCATTACATAAGCTAAAAATTAGCTAATTGTTTTAACAGGGTATAGCTGACTAAATCTCCAGAGACAAAAGGGGATAAAGAGACACATGTGCCAATCGCTAAGAAGCAGCCCCCAATATTATGCCATCTGCGTCCCAGCAGGCACCCCTTTCTCACAAGGAACTTTTGCTCTAGACTTATTTAATTTGGATTTAGTATTAGGGAGCCTAACTCCAAAGACAGGGAGGTAGGCTCTTCTCCATTTTCTCTGACTCATTACGCCCCCTCCCCCCCACCTTGAGTTATGCCATCAGAAGTGATTCATTCCTCTCATTATGCTCATTACAATTGCTATCCAAATTCTACCCATCTTTTAATGCACAGCTTTAGGCCCACCTTTTCTGTGATGTCTTTCTAGAATACACTGACCTCAATGAGCTCTCTTTTCTCTGAACCTTACTAGAACTTACAATCAGTGTTTGTGATATCTCTTGTATTCTTCCATTAAATAAACTTTCTGGGAACAGATTCATTTAAAAATATTGACCTGGGCATGTGTAATGAGAATGGGAATTTGAGGATCTTCCCTACCCCTTAATAGAGGGGGGAGGAGGGGGAGTTTGAAGACCTCCCCTGCTTTGAAAGTAAACTCTGCCCCCTGATAGGCTGAATGTGGTCACATGGAGCCTGTGGCAGGAGGAATTTTGCTGAAGGGAAGCAGAGCCTACAGAAAGTAGCTAGTCAGAGCTAGCAATATGTTGGGGGACAGAGGTGCTTAGGCAAGGAGATAGAGAGGTTTGTGAGTAAATATTGATCTTGTATTGGTTTGTGGGAAGGCTGAAGGATCTGTGGCTCTCAGCTTTATTGTGGCTTCTGAATATCTTTGGTACTATGGTGGAATCAGCTTCCTGGTTTTGGGATTGGGTTTTCTGGTATCTGAATAAATGCTTCAGTTCTGTCTCTGTCTGGAGAGTTTAGTATATTTTGTGATTGAACGTCACGAGATACTTATAGTCACGATCTTTATCGTGATTGTGGGCTCTGTAAATATTGCATTGGTGCTACATCATGGGGAGGGGGTGGGAGAAATTTTAGCTTGGATTGGTAGTTGAGAAGCTTATGAAGAGGCACTGTGGTATGGTATTAGGTACCTGTTAGCCTGGAAGGGTTTTCATGGCCCAGTTTCACTCTGTCGGGGGAGGTGCTTCCCTGGCTGCTTGCAGCATTTGGCATCCTTCAGATCAGTGGGTGGGAGTCTTCTGAGAGAAGCAGAGATACCTTTGGAACTACAGGTTGTAGATATGCAGCTTCCTCAAACAGGAAAGGATGGAGAAAAAAGGGTCAGGGGAAGGAATCCTTATTCTGGAACATATTCCAGGGAATTTCCATCTTCCCTAACAAAATTACTGACAATTAATCCTGACATTTACATGGTACTTTATGCTTTTAGGGTTTTTTCAAACATCATCTCCTTGGTATTTCCAAATTCTTTTGGTTAACAAAGGTATTACTGTACTATTGTCTGGTACTGTTACTTAACAAACACTTGGGCAATTATTTACCTTTTTACGTGGGCATGTCTTGTTTGCCCAGCTAGGTTAAACTCCTTGAGGGCACGGACAGTACAGTATAGCTCTTTTGGAACGATAACGATACCATGAGAAGTAGGACAGCAGGCATGGTGTTGTCCCACTATTCTGTAATGGATGGAGGGTCAATCTTAAAATCAGTCCTAATTCTAAAACTTATTGTCTATGGGCCCCCGAGTCATTTAGCGTCAGAGTGCATCTGAGGCTTTAAATGACAATGTCAATTTACCCTGAGAGGGAGTTTCTAAACCAATGAAATCATGGGGTAAGTCTCTATTGAACAATGCTGTCCTCTTCATAGTTTTGCACCGTCTCATACAATCACAGATTTAGTGCTGGAATTCAAGTCGACAAGCATTTATTAATGGGAGGGAACTTAGAGACCATCTCGTCCAAACGTCTCATTTTATGTGAGGCACGGATCACAGAGAGGGTGAGTGAATTCCTTGAGGTCACACACAGGTGAATGAGCAGAGCTGGGATTCCAAGGCAGCTGCTGTCAGTTCTAGCGCTTTGTTCACTCTTCCAAGATGTCTTTTTCCATGGTAGGTTCTTGATAAATATTTAATTAAATAAATAATTTTTTTTCCTGATTTTGGTGTCACAGTTGTTACTTTCTCCATACTTTCACTGTCAGCTTTGGATTAATACAGCCCTTTGTAAGAAGCCTGGCCAAGGGTGGGGATGGTGGGATAACACACCACTCTCTTGCCCTCCTGGGGGTAAAACTCTTCTTTCTTCCCTCCTTTCCTTCTTTCCTTTCCTTTCCTTCTTTCCTTTCCTTCCTGGAAGCGGTCCCTTTAAACACCTGGAGAAGGGCCTCTCTCGAAAGGACACGCCCCCATACCTAACATATTCCCTCTCCCCGCCCCCAGCGGAGGAGGGGCGGGACAACTCTTTCCTTTCGTCATTTCCGGCTCTCTGTCACTCCGGAGCTAACAGCAGAGTGTGCGGCCGCAGGAACGGAGCGTGAGTCATCGAGGCCGGCGCCTCCTCCCCTTCCCTTCCCTCCGCCGATCACGCCGCTCCGGGGCCCTATCCAAGGCCCGGGGACCTCGGCGCCGCTAGAGCCCGTGCGTGTTGTGGGCCGAGGGCCGTTTCGGGCCCCGGGGAGGGAAATGGCGGAGTCCCTGACCTTCTGGCGGCTCCCACTCTCGGGAGGCGGACCTCGCGGCCCCACGCCCCCGCGCCCCGTGCCCGCCGGGCGGCCGAGGAGGAGGCTGCAGCTGTGGGCGCCTCCGCCTCCCGCTGTCGAATCCTTGATTCTTAGAAACCTGGGCCCCGAAGGGTGGTGGCGGAGGGGGCCCGGGCCGGGGGCAGGGACCATGAGGCGGTGCGGGTCTCCCGGCCTCCCTTCCGCTGCCCTTGGTTCGCGCCGCGGGCTCAGGCTGGGCTGGAGCGGGCGGGGAGGGGGGGTCCGAGAAATTGGGGCGCGGGGGGGGGCTGATCTTGGCCTTGGGCGGGGGGCAGGGAAAGGAAACGTATTGAAAGAAGAGAAGGAGAAAATGGCGCTTGGAGCAAGTCCCTCCCCTTACCACACACAGAGTCTCCTCGGCTCTTCTCCAATCATCCCACCCTGGTGGGCCGCCCCCTCCTCCTCCCACCGCCACCTTCCCTCCGTCTCCCTCCCCCAACCCCCCGTGTCCCCCGCAACAAGCCCCTTCCCGGCTGCTGGATGGACCGCGCATTCCCTCCCCGAGTCGTCCCTCCTAACCTTCCATCTTCTGCAGTTTCTCTGCTCCATTTCATGTGTGATTCCTGGCCTTCTCATGCTGGTTTTTCTTATAACCATCCTCCTCCTCCTCAGTTTCCTTCTTTCTTCACTCCCTCTCCCCCTCCCCCATCCATCCGTCCTGAAAGACAAGACACCTTTCTTCACATTGCATGCATTGTATAACCTATCCAGGACAACCTTCCTTTCCTGCTTAAATTAGGTAGCATTGATGTTGGGTAGATACTGTTAAGGAAAAATAAATTAAAAGAGCTTAGTTTCTTTCTTTGAGAAATGCTGTCTTGACAGAATGAATGTGAATTGAAGCTGGTTTTGTATTAAGGTTATTTTGAATTTGCTTTCTTTACCATTTAGCTTGTTCTTAATCTAGATGAAATCTGTACTGTTGTTTTGAGAAAATGCTTGTGGTGATGATTATTTAATATCTTCCAGGAAAGTGTTTACTAAAGGAGTTGGGTGAGATTATGCTTTGGTAGTTAAATGAATTGAAATGGCTTATATTTAATTCATGATTTTTCATTCTTGCAGAATACTGGCTTCTAGGGCAGATAATTGAAGTTAGTCTATTGACAGCTGATTCAGGGTGGTGGTAAATAGTGTGTTTTAAGAGTTTGACCATTTAAAGTAGGTGAATATGAACAATTGTACTTCTCTTTTTACTCTTCACCTTCAAGATTTTAACAGTCAAAATTGACAGCTATTTTGAGGATATGATGATACATTACTTTTGGAGTAGCTACCAGTGGAGAATGCCCCACTTTTTTGTTTTTACCTTGACCTAATAAGGAACATGTTGAAACTTATTTAGCATGTCTTTTCAGCTATACACAGCTGATTACTGATTGACTTGAAAAAATTAAAGATGTTCTCATTACTTTGATTTTCCAGAAAGGAAAAAGAGGCAGAATCTCAAAATACCCAGTTTTGTCTGTACCAATAAGGCTATCCTGAATTAAAATTTGGAGTGTCAGGGCAAGATGAAGTGTTTTTCTAAGTGTAGGGATGTTTTGAAGAGGGTGTAACATAGCTGGTAATTGTTCTGGTTATTTTATAGTCTTAGGAACTAACTGATTACTTATAACTTTGTGAATTGTGAAAGCCTATAATTAGTACAGGGTTAGCACTAGGTATGAAAAGAAAAGTGACAGGTTACATTGATTACTAGATAATGCTTTGTCTTAATGCTGTGTGATAATTAAGAATGTGTTAATAAAACTAATGTGAAATGTTATGACAAATATATCTGCATATAAAAGTTAGTAGAGTCTTAGCTGCTCTCTTCCTCAGAATCCTTTAATGGTTCCCCATTGCCTTCAGCTTGGCATTCTAGGACATCCGTGCTCCAGATGGCTCAGTCTTATTTTCCTCTTGTTATCTTACATTAAAAGGAGGCTCAATTCAAATTGAATTAACTTGCTTTTTCCTGAATGCATACCTTGCACGTTTCAAAGTGCTAGGCCTGGAGTCAGGAATACCTGAGTTCAAATCCATCTTCAGACATTAGCTTTGTGCCCCTGGTTAAGTCATTTAACCTGTCTACCTCAGTTTCCTCCAATGTAAGATGAGGGTAATATTAGCATCATCTACCTTCCAGGTATATAGCACCTACCTATTAGCACCTGCCTGCCAGGTTGGTTGTGAGGATCAAATGAGATACTTGTAAACGTAATACATGTAAAGTGCTAAGCACATTGCCTGGCACATAGTAGGGGCTTACTAAATGCTTTTTCCTTTTCTTTCTTTGAACTTATTGTTCCCTTTCGCTGTACCTGTGCTGACTCTTTTTTACTTATTCAGAATTTCTAGTGCTACCTATTTCACAAAGCTTTCCAAGAGATTTTGCCCAACTGTATATAATTTCTTCTTACTCTATTCCTTTAGCTCTTTTGGGTTAAAGAAAATGTTAGAACTGGAAAGAACTTGAGGTGTCATCCCTCAATCAACAAAGATTTATCAAGTGCTCACTATGTACTCAGCCCCATGGAGATGAAACAACTTGCCTAAGGTCACATCGTAGGTTAGCTTCAGAGCTGGTTTGCTTAAAAAACAGCAGTAACTGTTGTGCAGATAATAAGAGTGAGCTGAGACCTGGGTTCAAGGTAAATTTGGATATGGATTTATTAAGCAAGTGTGCGACTACCCACCGCAGTGTTCACTCAAATCGGCAGTCCCTTGTTGGGGGTACTGCCCTGATTATAAAGGCTAACACCACAAAAACCACAATAGGGAGGGGAGCTAGCAGAAGCTATGATTGCAGAAACAAAGAACAGCCATTGGTTAGATCTATGACTCAGGACTATGGAGCAAGGGTTCAAGAGTGCAGTCTTCCTGTGAAGTGGGGGTCCTTCCTAGAATGGGGTGGAGGGCGCAGGGTGGAGGGTTATGGGATGAGGGGGACTGGAATTCTCCAGATGTTCTGGGTGGGGGAGGAACGTTGCTTGGTCATCGAGACGGGATAGAGTGGTCTGTAGATAAGATCCTTGCACCCTAATGAACCTGGTACACTATAATGATTCAAGGAGAAAATATGAAATGCTGATTAGGGGAGACAAAGTCAGGGAACGCCTTGAACAATATGGCCAGACATGCCTTAAGCAATTTCAAGCTATGATAAAATATAACACGGGGACAGACAGAAATACAAGAGGGGCTTAATGGTGGGTCACAAATCAGGTGGTGTGTAGTAGCCTGGGATTTGGGTTTGGGTACAACATAACTAGCACTTACGTAGTGCTTAAAGGTTTACAAAGTACTTTACCAATACCTAATTTTATGCTCACAACAAGGCTGAGAGATAGTTGTTAATATTATCGCCATTTTACAGATAAGAAAAAATGGCAAATGCAGGTTAAGTGACTTACCCAGAGTCACTTAACACAGCTTAGTTAAGTGTCTGAGGTGGGATTTTGAACTCAGGTCTTCCTGACTTCTGGGCTAGTGCTCCTCTATGCACTTTGCCAGTGAACTTTACCTTGTAACCATCTCTGAATTCTGTGGTACCTATCACATTCTCCTTTTATTGTAGTCATTTGTGTATTCACCATATCTCCCCACCATATGCCCTCTTCCCCCTTTTTCCTCTCATAATTTCTTTGAAAACAGCAATCATGCCAGTCTTTATATCACAAGAATATTTTGTACATAGTAGGCACTCAATAGTTGTTGACTGAAATAATGTAATCCTATACAGTGAGTAATCTTGAATTTCAAATGCTTTCTCTGACTTTATATCTCTCTTTAACAAATATCTTATTGTGTGTGCTCTTTGCTTTCCTAGTGGGAAGTAGGACAGCAGAGCCCAGCTGAGTAACCCACAGTTCTTTTGTTCCAGCTTCACACAATTTACTACCAACTCTGGTCTTTCATGCTATCTTCAAATACCTCGCATCTTTCCCCTCTTATCTCTGTCTCCACTACTACCATTCTAGTACAAAGCCCTTATTTACACCCATCTGGACTATTGCAGAAACGTCTTTAGGTTTTTCTTCCTTCATTCTCTTTTATCTAATCCATCTTCTAAACTTTGTTACTCCTAGGTGGTTTCTTGAATTGCCTGTTGAGTTTATATATCTTTGGCATTCAAACTCTTCAGTTTGATGTCCACTCTAGTTTTCAACATTATTTTGTGACGTTTTCCCTATTTTAAATGTTCCAAATGCTACTTCCTTCATGAAGTTTTCCCTGATATTTAAGAATCTTCCCTTTTGTACCTGTCATAGCATTTTATTTTGTACCTCTCTAATGTAATAGGATGATAGATTTAGAGCTGAGAGGGACCTTTTACAGTTGAGGATCCCAGATAGTAACTTGCCCAAGGTGGTAAGTGACAAAGTCATTATTTGAACCCAGTTCCTTTGACTCCAAATCCAGCACTGCCTCCATTGTACTAGACTACAGAATTTTGTGTGTGTATTTATTCCCCTTCCCCCACCCCCTAATAGGGTAGGGACCTTCTCTTTAAAATTTTTTTTTAGTCTCATAATAAATGTTTAGCAATTGTAAATTAAGTTGAGTAATAAATCCAGGAGCATGGAGGAGAATGTTGGTGTTTGTGTTTCACTTCCCTCTTTGCTCCCCCTGGGTTCAGGGTACTTTTTTTGCACTTGGTAATTTACTGCTATACTCTGTTTTGTTTAGTTCACACAGACCGGAAGTGTGATTTCTAGCAATGTACTTATTATAGCACTCCTACTTCAGTAGAGATTGACTATAGCATAATGGTTATTTGTAGTAGAATTTGGCCTGTGGCCCCTCTTTGGTATGAAATTAAGTTTAAATGATTAGAATACATTTAAAATTAACTTATAAGATATTCTTACAGTATTATTTTCTTTCTAGGATGCCCAAATCAAAGGAACTTGTTTCTTCAAGCTCGTCTGGGAGTGATTCTGACAGTGAAATTGACAAAAAGGTGATCATTTGAAACAATTAATTTGCATGATGTCTGTGGTGGTATTTCTGTCTAGAAGTGGTGCGCTATGCTTCCCTTTTTTGTACTAAGAATTATAGGATTTCAGAATTAGAAGTGATCTCAAAGATCTTGCAGTCCTATAGTTTACAGATGAGCAAGTGACATATTAAAAACCCAGAAAAAGTGGGAGGACTAAGATTTGAACCAAGGTCTTCTGATTGCAAATTTACAACACTAAAGTCCAACTCTATAGGACAGGGGAAGGAGAGTGGCTCAAAGTCACTGTTTGCTCTGGTTCTAAGTCTCAGGATATAATTTTCCTTTGCAGAACGTTGGGATATGTATGTCAAAGGTCTGTGATCTTATTGGTGTGGAAACAGATTGCTGCCTTTATTTCTATAACTTAGTAGAATTCTTTGGGAATTGTCTAAGGCTTAGAGAGATGTTAAGTCATTTATCCATGGTTGCACAGCTGGTAAGTGTCAGAGGTTGATTAGGACCCAGGTCTTCCTCTTTACGTTGAGCACTTTGTCCTTTTTTCCATCATGCCTATATTCAGTAATGAGAATAGATTATCCTTGAATTATTTTTTCCCAGTGGATGATTTGATAGTCTTAATCACAACTCCCACGCTATCGTTTAATGTTATCATGTTAATTTTGTGTGTAAGATTTAATTGAATTTTATATTTGGTATACTTTGCATTGTGTGTAGTTTGAATGTAACTATTTGTAAGTAAATATGATGAAATAGGTCAAATTTTCCATTAACCATGTTCCTTATTTGGTGATAATTACCAGATACCTCTAGGAACACAATAACCTTTCTGTTCCTGTCAAAATAATAAGTTTTTTCCAACTTATATTAGATATCTGATGGGAATCTTTTTAGCTGCCAGTTTCTTCTGAAAGCATTTTATTTCCATCAAAGGTAACCTAACTGAATTTGCTTGTGGTATGCTGTAAGCACACGCAATATGTAGACTTAGGGCTTTTGGCTTCCAGATTTTTCATCTATTGACATCTATTTGCTAAAGGAAAATGAAAGAATTTTGGAAAAGTTGTATTTAGTTATTTAGAGCCTTAAAAAGATAGTAGAGATCTTTCCCCTTCAGTGCTTAAACAAAGCTTTGATATTCAAGAAGATGGAATAAAGAAGAAAACTATTGATTTGACTGAAGTACTCTAATTTACCCATTAACTGGCTTCTGTAGGAGCTAATTTTAACTACTTAGAGCTAAATGATAACACAGATCCTTACTGTGCTTCATTTAAATTAATTGAAGCTTTTTAGTTTTCTAGTCTTTTAGTTTTCTTTCATCATATCCAGTAAAATACAGAATATAATAATTTTATTTATATATCGAGAGACAGTATGGTTTAGTAGACGCAAGTCAAGAAAATACATAGCTTTATATACTTAAGTCTCACCTCTCTGATGCATAGTGGCAATATAACATTTCAGTGCTTTATGCTCTAAGTCAGCGGTTCTCAACCTGTGGGTTATGTTTAATTTGTAACAATGAAAATACATCCTGCATATCAGATAGATTCATAATAGTAGCAAAATTACAGTCATGAAGTAGCAACGAAAATAATTTTATGGTGGGGGTTCACCACAACATGAGGAACTGTATTAAAGAGTTGTGGCGTTTGGAAGGTTGAGAACCACTGCTCTAAGTCATTAATATAAAACAGTTTCATTCCTATTGGTAGAAGTTGTTCCCTGGCTAGGAATTCCCAATACCAGTGAAATCTCACTGGTCTGGTATCTCTTGCACTCTCCCAAAAAAAAAAAGTCTTTTTTTTTTTTTCCCCCCAGTTAAGGATTATGACTGCCCTCTATTGATTTGGGGAAGGATTTCATTAAAATACTATTGGGGCTTTTTGACTGATTTTCAAGAATTATTTAGAAAGCTTTTAATATAATACTGAAATATGTCAACATTATTTTGATGATTTCCATAATATTACTGTATAAATACTCATAATACATTGTAAAAGTCGGAGAAGTTAACTTTAAGAGCCCAGTTCAAAGTATCTCTTTATTTTGTTCTATTCAATCTATGATAGGAGTGTTCTAATTTGCCCTTCTCATTAGTTTATACCTGTGTGATTTGCTCTAAATAAACAATTTAATAACTAATATAACTTAATGGGTCATAAATTCCAGCAATGTCATATCTTTTACCTTTCAGTGGAGGTGGTGAACTGTCAGAATTGGCCAATGGACCAATGTGCTGATTGCTTTTCTTGACTGTAGTTATTTGTGGTAAGGGAGGGGCCTTATTCTCATAGGAAGTCACTGGAAAATTATGGTGATCTTAAAGAAAAAATTTTAAGTAATACATTTAAATTAGAACGAAAATCTATTACTCATTTTTTAACCATATGTATGGATTGAAGACTACGTTCCTAATGAATAAATGGGGGTTACTCCTTTTAAAACATTGCCCCACATTTGGGATTTTGGTTCTTTGTGGTTTTATTGCCTGTGAAATCATGTTGAACTTAAAAATATATTTTCTCTTTGCATACTTTGACCATATTTAAAATTTGTATTTTAAGGCAAAGAGGAAAAAGCAAGCTCTTCCAGAAAAACCCATAAAGAAGCAAAAGACAGGAGAAAGTTCTAAAGCACCAGCTTCATCTAAGCAAAGCAGCAGCCGAGATGATCATATGTTTCAGGTAAAGCTGACAATTATATATTCTTAGGATCAGAGCAGTTCCCATATATTTTGGTGCTAAAGATCATGAAATAAAAGGGAAGTAGAAAGGATGTTTGATTTGGAGTGATAGGACTGGGTTTTGAATTCTGACTGGTATTTACTACTCTGTGATATTGGTTAAGTCACTGGGTAAGGCACCCTCAGTGTCTGCCCTGTGAAATGAAGAGTTTGGGTTCTGGTAACTTTCCTACCCATTCTAAATCTGATCCTATATAATCATATGACTTTTTTGTACACTCATCATCGTTGTTTTAGTTGAAAGGATGCAACATTTCATTGTTCTTTCAAGTGAAATAGTTGTTTGGACAACACTAAGAATTAGTCTAGGATGGTAGCTGGAATATTATGACTGAAGTTGTATGTATGTTGTCTGATTTAAAAAAATACTTTGTGAAACACCTACGTGGCAGTTCCCACAAAAGAAATGTAAAAAAATTTAAAAAGTGATAAATAAATTGTAGGTGAGTCTTGAGCTGAGCTTTAAAGGATACATAGACTATTAATTAGCAAAAAGACTGCATTTTAGCTGGAGTCATTGAATAATCAAAAGACAGAAGTAGGAGTGAATTTGTTAGGAAGGAGATGAGAAGGAGGCCTGCCTGATTGTGTTCAGGAAGGATTAGTGAGAAATGTGGCTAGATAAAGTTGTTCAGCTCTGCAGTAGGCCTTGGATGCCAGATTAAGGAGTTTGATCTTGTTTTGGTAAGCGATAGAGAGTTTTTTTTATAGGGCCAATGGAGAGTTAAACTGGGAAATGATTTGATGAAAGCATTGTTTTAGGAAGATTAATTTGGCATTAGTGTATAGGATGGTTTGTTCCTTGGGGTTGGAAAATAAGTTCACAGCTGTTTACAAAGACCACTTAGACTACTATATCCTTCTGCCCTGTATGTGTCTTGTATCTACCTATTTATTTATATATTGTGTTACTTTTCCTCCACTTTGCTCTTAAGTACTTATCTAATTGTGTTACTCCCATGCTCACTGAACTCCAGGGGCCCCCTATTTCTCTATTTAGCTTTTAACAACCTATCAACAGTTATTTTTCCAATTCCATTATATGTTATTCCCTCTTCCTGAGTTTGAGATCCAGCCAAATAGGCCTTCTCTCATTCACATTACTTCTTTTGACTGGCAGTCCCCCACTGGCAATCCCCCCACGTGCTTAGAATCTGTTCTTTCCTTAGCCTCTTTGTCATAGAATTCCTCTCTTCCTTCAAAACACAGCTCAAGCATCATCTTCTACATAAAGCTTTTTCTGGTACTCCCAATACTGGTGTCTTCCCTTCCAAACTACAGTTTATTTTTCTACATTGTGTTTATTCTCTTTATATTCTGTTTGTACTTAGATAAGCACTTGTCCTCCCAGTTAGAATGTAAACTTAAGAGTAGAGTTCCATTCTTTGTATTTGAATCCCCATTAGGTGCTTAATAAATATTTGATTGATCCACCTAGAAGAAAGGAATCTTAAAGGCAAGGGATCGGAGTTCTCATTTTTTAGCGTTGTTTTCTTTTACATTATTGTGATCATTGTGGTATAACTTGTTTTGGTTCTGCTTACTCTTCTCTGTATCAATTCCTCAGTGTTCCCAGTGTTCCTTTGAATTCTTTATAGTTTTCATTACTTTTAATGTGCAACAGGACATTCTGTACTTGAATAAATGAGAATGATTTGGCTTGAAATGTAGATTTTGGGAATCATGGGTAAAAATGGAAACCTTAATATTGGATGAGCTCTCTGCAGAAGTGAGTATAGATGGAGAACTGTAAGAGGCTATGTATTGAGGCTTCTATGAAAACTTATAGCCAATAGATAGAAGGTAGAAAAGCAAAGAAGACATAGGTTAAGAGAGAAGAAGAAAATGTGGAGGGTCAAGTATCACAGGACTAGAAGAATGTGAGTTTCAAGAGGGAGATATTTATCAGGTATATCAGAAATAATAATGGATGACCTTTATGTTGTGCTGTAAAGTTTTCAAAGCACTTTACATGTATTATCACATTTGATTGTCACAATTGCTCTGGGAAATAAATGCTAGAGATATTACCATTGCCATTTTACACGAGACAATGTGATATCAGTCATTTATCCATGTTTACACAGATAGTATGTATTTAAAGTGAGATTTTTAACCCAGGTGTTTCCAGACTCTCAAATGTCAAGGCTGCCTCTCCAAAGAGAAATAAGGACGCATAAAAGGTGATTGTATTTTGAAAAAAAGGAGTTGGTTAGTGACCTCGAGCAGTTTTAGTTGTCCTAGAAGATAGTTTAAGGACCACGAAAAAGATTGCCACTCTTATTCCCTCAACCCCTGAAAAAAATCTGTTCTGGAGGAGTAAAACAAGTGACAACAATCTTAAATTACAGCAGGGGAAATTTTCTCTTAGGTACAAATAAGGACTTTATGACTGTAAATTTTTTTTAAAGTACTGTTTTGTTAGTCAAAGGTTATTATAGGATTTAATTCACTGAAGCAGTCTTGTAAAAAAGAAATCCCTCCCTAATGACTTAGAATCCTGTCTCTAGGGACAAGTAAATAGATTTGATGAGTGCTTAGGGTCTCTTTGTGAAGCTGAATACACAGTTATTAGTGACGCCTCTATGGGCCAGGGCCTGTTTCTGAAGAGCTGATCAAAGTCAGTTCGAGATAATAAGTAACTCCTTTGCCCTTTTTGTATGTTGGGGAGTACTGGGGGGAGGAGAAGGTGTTTCATATTTTTCTCATCTTTTCAGCCTATGAGCAAAACAAAGGGTAAAATAACATAACTTAGGTTACTTGATAGGCCTGAAATTTAGGAATATGTTTTGTGAGATTATATGTTTATATGCAATTTGGAATAAAAATAATTCTTCCTTGTTGCTAATCTAATCTGTACAGAGAGGAGATATTTGCCAAAGTGGGAGTATGAGTAAAGGCATCTTGAAAGGTGGGGCTGGGGGTACATTCACTCAGTGTTCTGACACTTGAAATACATGATGTTAGCAACATTTTTTTCCCATTCTGATGTTGAAATGATAGTATCAGAGCCCTCGTACTTGACATTGATTTAGTAAATGCAAGACGTACTCTAACACACTTACCAGGCAATATCAAATATCTATTTAGCCCCTACTGTGTGTTGGGCATTGTGTTAGGTGCTGGGAATACAACTATAAAGCATGAAACAGTTGCTACTTGCAGTGAGCTTATATTCCGATGGAGGAGATAAGTAGTACGTATAAAATGTATTCACCATAAACATAAAGTTAATAAATACAAATACATGCAAAGTGGTTAAATATTGAGGTGGTTTTAGAAAGAGGCCTCTGGTAGTTGAGAGTATCAGGAAGAGCTTTGTGTACAAGATGGTGCCCGAGTAGATGTTCAGAGAAAAATAGGGGCACTTGAGGCAGAGGTAAAGGGGGAGTGTATTCCAGGCACAGGGGAATGACCAGTGCAAAAGTGTGGAGACGGAAGGCGAAGTATTGTGTATGAGGAACAGAAGGGAGACTGGTTTTGATTGGTCACAGATTATAGAAGGAGGAGAAATGTCTAGGGAGTCTGAAAAGATAGGTTTTTACAGCCTTTAAAAGCCAAATAGAGAAATTTACATTTTATTCTAGGAAGACATTGGAGTTAGCTGAATTGGGGAGTCAGGTTTATGCTTAAGGAAAATTAGTTTGGCAGGGGGATGTACTATAGATTGGAGTGGGAGAGAGACCTGAGGCAGGGCGCTTATAATGATCTAAATGAGAACTGATATGGGCTTGAATTGAGGTGGCAGCTGTGTGAATGGAGAGAAAGGGGATCAGATATAAGAGATGTTGTGAAGTTAGAAATGACAGGATTTGGTAATGATGAGGGAGAGTGAGGAGTCCAGGATAATACTGAAATTATGAACTTGGGAGACTATAAGGATGGTGTGCTTTCAACAGAAAAAGTAGAAGAGTTTGGAAGAGGAGAGGGTTTTGGGAAAAGGTAACAGGCTCAGTTTTGGATGACTTGAGTTTTAAGTTGATCCTGGGATATCCAATTTAAAATATCTTAAAGGAAATTGTTGATGTGGGTCTGTGGTTCAGGAGAAAAACTGGGATTGATTATGTAGATCTGGGAGTCATCTGCTTAGAGAAGATATAGTTAAACCCATGTAAACCTGTGAGGTTAACAAGAGAATGTCAAGGGAGAAGAGAAGAGAGGTCCTTTGACAGAAGAGTACATGACATCCTAGCCAAAGAGACTGAGAAGGAGAGAGGTGGGAGCAGAACCAGGAAAGTATAGTGTCAAAAAAACCCTGAGGAGTAGAGACTCTTAGGAGGAAAGGGTGGTCTGCAGTGTCAGATTCAACAGGTAGATCTGAGAAGAATTAGGACTGAAAGACCATCTGATTAGATGGGTAAGAGGTAATTGGTAACTTTGGAGAGAATAGTTTTAGTTGAGTGACGAGATCTCATTTTAGGATAACGGGGTTGTAGGTTTAGAGCTGGAAAGGACTTTAAAAGTCATCTGCTAACAGTTTAGAGTATACTCTAAAGGAATCTCTTCATATATACGGACCAAGATTTTAATTTTGCTTTTTTAATCAATACATCACATTACTAATTCATATTGAGTTTGTAGTCCACTAAAACTCACAGTTCTTTTTCAGACAAAATGTTACCGAATCATTTCTCCCAGATTCTGTTCATGTGAAGTTGCTATTTTGTATGGAAGTCTAAAACTTTACATTTATTTGTGTTTGTTTTTATCTTATCAGATTTAGCCCAATGTTCTAGATTGTCAGGATATTTTTGCATCCTGACTCCATTATGCAGTGTTAGTTTTTTCTCCCAGCTTTGTGTAAATTTGACAAACATGGCAGGTGATAAAGGCCTGGCCCTTTGAGTGAGGAGAAGAAGATGCTTAGGGCAGTTGTTGTGGAGGCAGAAATGATAAAACTTGGCAGCTGATTAGGTATTTTAGGCATATGGAAAATGCTGAATTGAGGTTGACTGAAAGACTGTAGTTCCCTTAACAGAAATGGAAGAGTTTGGAAGAGGGTAGGATTTGTATAGAAAGGACAGTACTTTTTTAGACATATTTGAAATCAGATATCCCTGTGTAGGTGTTATTACAAGAAAAACATTTTTGTTAGACTTAATATGTATAGGAATTTTTGAATATAATTCTAATATGATCCCGTGGCATAGAAGTGATCCCTGGATTCTGAAGGTTATGCCACTGGAGTGTAATCTCTTGAAAGTAGCAAGTAAGCTGGGAAGGGCTTTAGATACAGGTCGGACCTCATCTACTTTATGAGGACCCCTCTAATTGTTTGGTAGAAGACTGCTACCAGATGATTTTTTTTACCATAGTAACTCATAAAATAATCTCTGAGGTGTGAAATCATATTATCTGATCTGTGTCATCCAGCATAATGATCAAATTAATACTATTTTGAAGTAAATATCTATTATTTCCAAAAATGACCAAATTTTCTGTTCAAATCCAAGGCACACTGTTCATCATCACAGAAATACAAATCTGTACTCCAACCACTGATACCCAAGAGGCCAAAGTGGATCAGTTCTATGAAGACCTATAACATCATTTAGAAAAAAACACCAAAAAAATTGTCACATTCATCATAGGGGATTGGAATGCTAAATTTTGGTAGAAATCAAAAGATAATTGGAATAAGAAACACATTTGGCCTTGGAGTACAAAATGAAGCAGGGAGAGACTGCGAGAGTTTTGTCAAGTTAACTTGCTAGTCATAATAAACACACTTTTTCAATAACCCAAAAGGTTACTATACACATGGACAGTACCAGATGTTCAGTATGGAAATGAGATTGATTACATACTTTGCAGCCAAAGGTGAAGCTATATACAGTCAGTTAAAACAAGACCTTGAGCTGACTGTGGTGTAGATCATGAGTTTCTTATTATGAAGTTCAGACTTAGATTGAAGACAGGCCATATGTTGTTCAGTCGTTTGTTCAGTTGTGTCTGACTTCATGACCCTGTTTGGGGTTTTCTTGGCAAAAATACTGGAATGGTTTGCCATTTCCTTCTGCATCAGCTTTTACAGATGAAGAAACAGAGGGAAATAGGGTTAAATCACTTGCCCAGGGTCACACAACTAGTGTCTGAGGTGGGATTTGAACTCAGGATGATGAGTCTACCTAACTCTAGGCCTAGCGCTATCCAGTGTGGCACCTCACTGTTCTCTAATAAACTATATAGGTATGACTTAAATAACACCCTTTATGAATAAGAAGTAGAAGTGATGAATAGATTTCAGGGATTAGATCTGATAAATAGCGCCAGAGTGCCTGAAGGACTGTGGACAGAGGTTTGCAATATCGTATGGGAGGCAGCAACAAAAAAACATTCCAAAGAAAATGGATGTCTGGTAAGGCTTTGCAAAGGGCTGAGGAAAGAAAAGTGAAAAGTAAAAGAGAAAGGGAAAGATATACCCAACTGAATGCAGAATTACAGAGCATAGCAAGAGAGATGTTTTCTCAAATGAACAGTGCAAAGAAATAGAAGAAAACAGTGGAATGAAAAAGATGAGATATCTTCAAGAAAATTAGAGATATCGAGGGAAAATTTCATGCAGAAATGGACATGATAAAAGATACGTGTAGTAGGGATTTAACAGAAGCAGAAGAGATTAAAAAGAGGGGCAAGAATATGCAGAAGAACTATACAAGAAAGATCTTAACCACTGATAACCAAGATGGTATGATTACTAATCTAGAGCCAGACATTCTAGAGAATGAAGTAAAATGGACCTTCAGAAGCATTGCTAACAGTAAGGCTAGTGGAGGTGATGGAATTCCAGCTTTAACACCCTAAAAGATGATGCTGTTAAAATGTTGCACTTGATATGTGAGCAAATTTGGAAAACTCAGTAGGGGCCACTGGATTGGAAAAGATCAGTTTACATCCCCATCCTAAAGAGGGGCAATGCCAAGGAATGTTCAAATTACTGAACAAGTTGCACTTATTTTCACGTGCCAGCAAGGTTATGCTTAAGATTTCACAAGCTAGGCTTCAGCAACATGTGAACTGAGAATTACTAGAACAGGCTGGTTTTTGAAGAGGCCGAGGCACTTAGAGACCAAATTGGCAACATTCGATGGATTATGGAGAAAGCAAGGGAGTTCTGGAAAAACATCTACTTCTGCTTCATTGACTACACTAGAACCTTTGACTATGTGGATCACAATAAGTCCTCAAAGAAATGGAAGTACCAGTACTTGTCCTTGAGGAACCTGTATGCAGGCCAAGAAGCAACAGTTAAGAACCAAACATGAAACAACTGATTGCTTTAATATTGGGAATGGAAGAAGACAAGACTGTATATTGTCACCTGATTTATTTAACTTATATGCAGAATACATCATGTGAAATGCCATGCTGGATGAATCAAAAGCTGGTTGCCATAAGAAATATCAACAACCTTAGAAATGCAGCAGATAATGTTCTGTTGGCAGAAAGTGAAGAAGAATTAAGAAGCCTTTTGATGAAGATGAGAGATGAGAGTATCAAAACTGGCATGAAGCTTAACAAAAAAAAATCCCAACTTAAAACAACAAACATTTCCTGGCAAACAGAAGGAAAAGAAATGGAAATAGTGTCAGATTTTATATTCTTGGGCCCAAAGATCACTGCAGGTGGCAACTTCAGCCATGAAATTAAAAGACACTTGCTCCTTGGAAGTAAAGCTGTGATAAATCTGGATAGTATACTTCAAAGCAGAGACATTACCTTGCTAACAATGGTCCATAATAGTCAAAGCTATGGTTTTTCTAGTAGCAGTGGCTGACTGTGAGAGGTGAACTATAAGGAAAGATGAGCATCACAGAATCGTTGCTTTTGAATTGTGGTGCTGAAAAAGACTTTTGAAAGTTCCTTGGATATAAGGAGGTCTAATCAGTCAACACTTAAAGAAATTAATTCAGGCTATTCACTAGAAGGTCAAATACTGAAGCTAAAGCTTTAATACTTTGCCCATATAGTGAGAAGACAGGGCTCCATGGAAAAGACCCTGATGTTTGGAAAGACTGAAGGCAAAAGGAAAAGGGGACAGCAGAGGATGAGATAGTAGGTAGTTTCATGGAAGCAAGAAACATGAACTTGGACAGACCTAAAGAGGTACTGGAGGATAGTCTGTGGGGTTACAAAGAGTCAGATACAGCTGAACAACAAAAATCTCTTATGTAAAATTTTTGGTTCAAAAGAATCTTAAAAATTCATCTCAGGAAAACAGTTTTAGGATTATTGACCAGGCCATATAAATAGTTTAGTTTTCTCTAGCACTGAACAGCTTGACATATTGTAGGCTCTTAATGTTTATTATTCCAACAGGTCATTTGCTAGATAGCCTTTCTCAATCAGGAAGCATTTATTAAGGGCCTCTTATGTGCCTAACACTGGGGATACAAAGATAGAGAGAAAACAATCCCTAGTGTTAAGGAACTTATATTCTATATCAGAAGACATGTATACACATAAGAATATACCGAATATGTAAATGGTGATTTGGTGGATTATCATCAATTAGTATTACCTAAGCTGTTCAGTTTATTGTATGAGCCACTACTTTAGTCCTTGTTTAAAGCATTTATTACTCGTCTTTATATACTACCTTCCATTTTGCAAGAAATGGTATGTCTAATAGTATTTCTGATTTTCTGTCTTGTATCTTTTTTTTAATTTTTAATTTTTATTTTATTTATTTATTTTTCAAATTTTATTTTAGTTTGCATCATTCATTTCCACGAGATTTTGAGTTACATATTTTCTCCCCATCTTTCCCCTACCCACTTCCCCAAAACAGCCATCCCAGTGTATCCCCCCTCCCCCAGTCTATTTTCTCCTATGTCTTCTCCCCTCACCCCTCTGACTTTTCGGTAGGGCAGGATGGATCTCCCAACCACAGTGC
>CM053580.1:292926226-292949455 GCA_028627135.1 Pseudochirops cupreus | reverse complement strand
TGTAACCAAGATTAAGAGGGAAGTGGAAAATTGGGAAAGAATTTTTACAACCAGTATCTCTGATAAAGGCCTCATTTCTAAAATATACAGAGAATTGAGTCAAATCTGCAAGAATACAAGTCATTCCCCAATTGATAAATGGTCAAAGGATATGAACAGGCAGTTTTCAGAGGAAGAAATTAATGATATCTATAAGCATATGAAAAAATGCTCTAAATCACTAGTGATTAGAGAAATGAAAATCAAAACAACTCTGAGGTACTACATCTCACCAGTCAGATTGGCCAAGACAACAAAACAGGAAAATGACAAATGCTGGAGAGGATGTGGGAAAATTGGAACATTAATGCATTGTTGGTTGAGTTGTGAATTGATCCAACCATTTTGGAGAGCCATCTGGAACTATGCCCAAAGGGCTATAAATGATTGCACACCCTTTGACCCAGCAATACCACTTCTAGGGTTATATCCCAAAGAGATCATAGAAGTGGGAAGAAGACCTGTATATACAAAAATATTTTTAGCAGCTCTTTTTATAGTGGCAAAGAACTGGAAATTAAGGGGATGCCCATCAATTGGGGAATGGCTAAACAAGTTGTGACATATGAATATGATAGAATATTATTGTACTATAAGAAATGAGGAGCAGACAGACTTCATATTTACCTGGAGAGACTTAAACAAACTGATGCTGAGTGAGAAGAGCAGAACCAGGAGAAATTTGTACACAATTACAGATACAACATATGTGTAAGGACCAACTTTGATAGACTGGACTCTTCTCAGCAATGCAAGGCTATAAGACAATTCCAAAAGACTCATGATGGAAAAAGCTGTCTATATTCAGAGAAAGAACTAGATAGAACTAGAGAGAACAGAGTTTGAATGCAGACTGAAGCAAACTACCTGCTCTCTTTCTTTCTCTTGCTTGATTTTGCTTTCTCTTTCCCATTGTTCATCCCATCAATTACAATCCTTCTTCATAACCTGACTAACATCTAATGTGAAAGTATTTGCAGATCCTATACTTCATGACATGCTGCCATGAAGGGGGGGATGGGGAAAGAGGGAAGGGGAGAAAATTTGGGGAATGTGGAACTGAATCTTGTAAACTAAAAGCAAACAAACAAATTAATAAAGATTTTTATCCAAAAAAAAAGAGACAACTATCTTTACATGTAAATGGAAAAAATAAAATGCTATTAAGCAGGGGGAAAGGTGGAGGAAAAAAAGAACGTTCTTCCACATTGAACCTAAGTATAAGAAAACCTTTGAATCAGGTAATCGTATAACCAGATTACACAACTGTCAGACACCCTTAAAAATGTATCAACCTCAAGGCCAATACATAGCCAGCATGCAACCTCAAAACTCTGGAATGGGGCTTGAACCAGATGAAAATATTGAATGAAATATTTAACAAAATAAACAAAAATACAATACAACACAGATAATGTTAACTTGTGGTTTTCTGCATCAATATGCTGACCAGAAGGACTGGTTTCTATTTAAGTTTAACACCACTGCTCTATATAACTTTATAATGTTTTAAAATGTCATAGGAATGAAGAATATTTCACATCTACTAGTTTACAAGTGCTTCCTCTGATGAGTCAATCTCCTTTACTGTAAAATACTACCCTTATGCTCATCTGTGGTGGTTTTTTCAGTTGTTTTCAGTCATGTCAGATTCTTCATGACCCCATTTGAGGTTTTCTTGGCAAAGATGTTGGAGAGATTTGCCATTTCCTTCTCCTGTTCATTTTACAGATGAGGAAACTGAGGCAAACAAGGTTAAATGACTTGCCCAAGGTAACACAGCTAGTAAGTGTCTGAGACCAGATTAAACTCAGGAAGGTGAGTTATCCTGACTCCAGGCCCAGCACTCTGTGCACTATGGCACCACCTCAATGCCCAAAGTCAGGAGACCTGGGTTTAAATTCCACCCCTGATGTTTCCTATCTATATGACCTCGAGTAAGTTACCTAACCTCCCTGGCCTAAGTTTCCTCATCTGTAAAATGAAGGGACTGGACACAATGGCCTCCAAGGTCCGTTCCAGCTTTAGATCTAGGATCCAGTAATACTCTGTGCTATCTAAATGTCAACCCCTACTATTTTACAAGAGGGGAACATGGAGATTTAATGAGGTTAAGCAGCTTGCCTAAGGACACACAAGAAGAGAGGGAATAAACCTTTATTAAGCAATTACTATGTAGGAGGTACTGTGCTAAGCAATCCACAAATATTATCTCATCTGGTCCTTAAAGCAACCCTTTGAGATGGGTGCTATTATTATCCCCATTTTATAGTTGGGAAAACTGAGGTAAACAGAGGTCAAGTGACTTGCCCAGGGTCACATAGTAAGTATTAAAGGTGGGATTTGAACTCAGTTCTTGCTGAGTTCTCTATCCACTCTGATATGCAGATGTCACATAGGTAATAAAGGTCAGAATAAGAACTCAAACTTGTCTCTTAACTTCTTTCCAGTCTAGTGTTCATTCACTGTACCATATTAATAATATGATTATTCCCAATGTATGTTGCTGTCATGCTGTTCACAGAGATACCTTTTGGATAACTACTCCAACAGAGAAACCCCTAGTAGGTGAGCAAATTTTAACGATTAGGTCTATGTGAGTTCTACTAGCTGTTTGAGGCCCCTGTATCTTACTTCCTGGGAGACCGGGGTTATAATCTGTCTTACATGAAGGCATTCTTTCCTCAGGGCTGGTTTCCACTGGTACTGCCTGCCACCGTTGTTCTCACTTTATTAGGAACATCTATATTTCATCGTCTCAAGCTGTGCTTCTCCATGTCTTTGAAGTATCTCTTATGTTTGCCTCATGTACAAGCAACTCAGTGTACAAGATCAGGGATGGATTATTTATTCTCAAAGCCAGTCAGTTTCAAGAACTACCAACCCCATGAATTTCATATATGATAGTATTTTATTTTCCCCCAATTACATATACAGACAATTTTTAACATTTATTTTTTTGTAAAATTTTGAATTCCAAATTTTTTCCCTCTGTCCCCTTCTTGCTCCATCCCCTCTCCCCTCACTAAGACCATAAGCAATTTGATATAGGTTATATATGTGCAATCATGTAAAACATATTTCTATATTAGTCATGTTGTGAAAGGAAAAAACAGAATAAGAGGGAAAAGACCATTGAAAAAACAAAATAAAAATAATATTCCTCAATTCCATTCAGACTCTATCAGTTCTTTCTATGGATGTGGATAGCATTTTCCATCATGAGCCTTTTGGAATTGTTTTGGATCATTATATTGCTGAGAAGAGCTAAGTCATTCATAGTTGATCGTTGTACAATGTTGCTGTTTTAATTTTCTCCTGGCTCTACTTATTTCACTTTGTGTCAGTTCATGTAAGTCTTTCCAGATTTTTTAAAAATCCACTTATCAGTGTGTGTGTGTGTGTGTGTGTGTGTGTGTGTGTGTGTGTGTGTGTGTGTGTGTGTGTGTGTGTCTGGGACCATCTCCAGTCGTCCTGATTTATATTTTGCCGCTGGGCCCAGAAGACTCCAGAAGACAAAGTGAGGCTGGTGACTGCACAGCTTTCCCCCACTTAAATCCAATTCACTTGCAAGTCAAGGCATCACTTTCCTGATGCCATGGTCCTCTTTGAGAATGAAGGATAAACAACAACCAACTATATGTATATATTTAGGTATGTATGTATGTATGTATGTATGTATTATAGAGGCAGAGAGACATCAACAGAGACAGAGACATTGAGAGAGAGAAACAAGAGATAGATATGGAGAGAGAAAGAAAGATGCAGCATCTTCCTGAGTTCAAATATGGCCTCTGATACTTATTAGCTGTATGACACTGGGCAAGTCACTTAACCCTATTTGCCCCAGTTTCCTCATCTGTAAAATGAGCTGGAGAAGGAAATGACAAACCACTCTAATATCTTTGCTTAGGAAACCCCAAATGGAGTCACAAAGAGTCAGACAAACCTGAAACAATTGAACAATACATATGTATTCATTTATTTATTATGACTGGGGAAAGGAAAAGAATAAGGGATTAAGGGAGAGGAGAGGAGTTTTTGAGTGGGAGATAAAAGGAACTGATATTTTGCAGATACAGAATTAAAGTGGGGAAACCAATCATATTCCAAAGGATGAATTAGCAACAAAGCATGATGGAGGGGAAGAGCATCATAGGAGGTCTTTTAAGGACAAGCTTACATAATGATCCTTACTGCTGATTAAATGAAGCTTTCAGTGTATTTGTGCTTCCATGATATATGAGGCTTTTTCTTTGCAGTGTTGTTCCCAGGGAAATGGTGACTGACCCTGAAGACTCTGTAGCTAAATTAGGCATTGTTTTGTTGCCATCAGGCTGTGGGGAATATATTGATCCTATATTTTTCGATCTTGGGTTGATTTTGGAGCCTCAGAAACCATCTGAGTTTGGGAGTTTGGATCAGGTCATATTTCAAAGTCCCATAGGTATCTTGGGATAAATGTGGAAGTGTTCTGAATAACACTCTCCCAGTGTAGGGAATCCATGGATAAGTTGGAAGTTTTCTTGCTTCTTCTTACATCATCCTTCTGTATTCTGATAACATCCTTAGGGACCCCAATTCCATCTAGGCTCCAAAAATTCTTCACTGGTAGGTCAGAATATCTAGAGGGATCCCCAGATTAATCTTCTTAATTGGGGGCCTTGTGGACCTTCGAGGCTAGCACAGACTCAGAGCAGCCTCTTTGTTTTGGTTAAAGGTTAGATTAAGTCCTCCTCAGCGTCTGGCTGAACCTGCATTCCAAAGCTATCTGGAAGAACACAGGGCTACTCCAAAATTGAAGGGTGCATGTAGGGAGTCAAAAGCTTCCTTATAGGATCATTCACTGGCTTTCTAATCAAGGTGGCAACTATGTTAAGAAGTTCATTATGCTCTGAATAGTTATTCATTCATTCATTTGTTCATTCAACGAATATATATCAAGTCCCAACTATGTCCAATATATTTTGTTAGGAACCTTGAAAGATACAAGACAGTAAAACCTAGTCTTTATCTTCAGGGAGTTTAAAAAATGAATAAATAATATAGTGTGATATAATTGTATTATAAGAAATGAAGACTATAATGACTACCAAAAAGTACAGGAAAATATATGAATTAATGCAAAATGAATTAAGCAGACTTAGAAAAGCTGTTTGTAAAATGACTACAGTAATGCAAATGGAGAGAACAACAGTAAAAAAAATCAGACCTTAATGATATGAAATTATAATGACCAAACTTGCTCCCAAATAATAGCTAAGAAGATAGCTCTCCCCTTCTCTGCTAGACTTTTTACATGCATTGGTTATTTTGCTAGATTGGTTCCCCCCTCTCTTTTATACTTTGTTATAAGAAATGGCTGTCTGAGACCAGAGAAGAGAGAGAAATTGAGAACTCTAGATGATTAAAAAAGATATCAATTAAAAAAGAAAAAGTAAAAAAAAGTTTAAAAAAAGACAAAAATAATACTATGGGAGTTCAATAAAAGTGCAAGAGCCAGCATAATTTCTAACACAAAAGCAGCTATACCTTTACTACCTAATAACTTTAGGGAAATACCCTGTCAAATATTATTCTGGCTTCCTTGTGGCTAATGCCTTTACTCTAGGCATTGGTTGGGTCCCTGGGGAAGAGCATCCCCTGAGGACTCAGACTGGCCCCACATTACTACGACAGGTCCAGGACAAACCTAGAATTTTAACTACATTTCCAAGGTTACACAAGAACTTCAGACCTTTCAAAGGATTGATAGAGATTTCACAACTGATTCTGGAACTAAACTAGGCACAGGAAGGTCTAGAATAATTCACCTGAGACCAGAACTTCCTTTTTTCCCTCTAGTCTGTATCAGTTGCTCCCAACACTTCCCAAATTTCCGCGCAAAGTCCAGGCACACACACATCCATCACACACACACACAGGCACAGACACACACACGCACACACACACACACACACACACACACACACACACAGAGATACACACACATACACAACACACACAGAGATACACACACACACACACACACACACACACACACACACACACACACACACACACACACACACACACACACACCAGTCTGAATCTCCTCGAGAGAGAGGGGAAGAAAAGAACAATTTGGCCAGAGCGTTGAGTTTCATGCCATTTGCTTTGGGGTTGCAGAGCATTCACTTCTTAGCAAGGCACAAGCCTGCCAAGAAGCATGAAAATTATCAGAGCCCATACTTATTACTAAAAAACTAGCTTGCAGAGGCTCCAATTTAACAATATGGGTGGCTCGTAAATAAAAAGGAGCCAATGGATGAAAAGCAAAAACATTCTAGAATGTCACTCCATGAGGGAGGTGTTCTTTCCTTTGGAAGCCACTTGGACTGCAGGGCCCATGAAAATGCCTAGGCTCCTGCTGAGTAGCCCAACAGAGCAGCTAGGGAATGAGGGGGCTCAAGTAGACCTTAGCCACTTGGTTTTCCAGGTCCTTGTTTCTTCCCTTTTTCCACAATTTGCCTTATGAGAATTCAGACATGTCAGAACAAGGCAGAATCCTTATCCCAGGACTGTAGACGCTGGTTCCATACTGTGATTCAGTTGACACAGCTGCCTTTACTTACTTGATTTTTCCCATTAACAATGCTGGTAGGTGGTGGTGTGAGTAAGAAGTGATAGACTGCATACTTCAGGACACAGATTTTCAGAGCTAAGTTTTCCTTCGTAGAGTCCAAGAAGCAATGCATAGTCTGATAAGTTAGTTATTGCTCTTCATCCCCCCTTAACCTTTGCCAGACTCAGAGATAAGTTTGAGAAAGCTTGTTGCACAAAGCACTGTTTTCCCCAAAGCACTGAGGCCATTTTTTAAAAAATTTCTAGTGTCTCTGTGGCTCTTCAGGTAGAGGGCAGCAATTGTAACAGCCATTTGCAAAACAGGATCTCTCTGAAAAGAGGAAGAAAACATATGAACAGACTCCTCTCCCCAAATCTACTGTCTGGACTCCTCTTAAAAAGCCCCTCCTCCCTCTGCTCTAAGCTCACCTCAGTTAGGGAGCTGGCTCACCTTTACACAGAGGTGTCAACTTGGGCCCTCCCATCACCTACAAAATTTCGTAGTTCTGCAAGAAGCCGGCAGAAATGTAAGTGGGAAATGTTTAACAAAATAAACAAAAATACAGTACAACACAGATAATGTTAACTTTTCTAAGTCAATGTACATTCCAGAGGGATCTGTTTCTATTTGAGTTTGACCCACTACTTTAGAAGCCTTAGAGAAATTGCCCAGGGTTCTTTTAATATGCAAAATAGTGTTCCCTGCCATGTATAAAGACACAAAAATGAACTTTTAAGGGAATTAAAGAGATTTGTAGACCTAAGGCAGCAGACACTGATCTCATGTCACCTGCAGCTTTTAGTATTAATCAACAAATGAAAGGCTATGTGACCTAAAGGATAAATGTCTGGTCTTGGTGTCTGAAAGACTTGGGTTTGATTGCTGTCTCTGACCTATACTGACTGTGTGACCCTAGGCAAGTTGCTTAAACTCTTAGTGCCCAATGAGTCTCTAAAAATCTGAATTACAGAACAGACACCAACCTGCATTTAGAAAGTGTTTCCTCATTAATATTATACCAATGAAATCACGGGTTTGGGCGGGGAAGGAGTATTGAACAATGTGAAAGCCAGGCTTACTTACAATCTAGAATTTTTATATCCCTTCTCTGTGACTATTTGTAGATTGGAAAATGGAAAACAGGGAGAACTTGGCACTTGTGGATTTGTATGGAGTCCCGGAAGTCACTGAGTCAGCCATCCTTCCCTGCACTAGATTCCCTAGCAGAGGTGTCCTTCATTCTCCACTCCTTTCCATCTATACAAATCCTGTCTACCCTTCAAGGCCTAGCCCAAGTCTCTACCAGCTCCAATCCATCAATCAATCAATCCATAACATTTATCAAGTGCCTTCTCTGTGCCAGGCACCATGATAAGCCCGGAGATATAAAAAGAGGCAAAGGACAGTCCCTGCCCTCGAGAAGCTTACAGTCTAATGTAGGACACAACACACAAGTAAAATATGTAGGAAGCGAGCTACATACAGGATGAAGTACTGTCATTGTTGTTGTTTGTCCTTCATTTCTGAAGAGGAGCAAGACGACTCCAAGGCCATCAGAGTCCAGCGGCGAAACAAAAGTCAGGACAACTGGCAATGGCTCAGAAGGCAACAGATGACCTGGAGGTCTTCTCTTTTTTCGTGAGGGGCAATTGGGGTTAAGTGACTTTTCCAAGGTCACATAGCTAGTAAGTGTTAAATGTCTGAGGCTGATTTTGAACTAAGGTCCTCCTGACTCCAGGGCCAGTGCTCTATCCACTGCACCACCTAGCCACCCCACCTGGTGGGTCTGACCAAAGTTCTAAGGGTTCCACAGTGCCTACTTCAGCTGCCTTCACTGTTATTCAAATACATCGATCTCATCTGGCCATTTCCCTGAGTGAAATCTTCACCATTGGACTTGAGATCCACCAGTTACTCTCAATTTGGTTTAGACCTGCTGACGTGTGGACCCTGCATATGCTACTGCATTTTGGAATCACAGGTGAGAGTTGAGAGGTAGATGAGCAGTGCTGAGAAGAGCTCAGCAAACTCTCCCATCAAAGGGACTCGTCCTTCCCGAACACCCCATGTACCTTTACAGGATGAATAGGAAACAATTAACAGAGAGGAAGCACTAGTTTTGAGAGGTTTGGGAAAGGCTTCCTGTAAAGCAGTGGTTCTCAACCTTCCTAATGCCACGACCCTTTTGCTACTGTTATGAATCATAATGTAAATATCTGATATGCAGGATGTATTTAAATTGAACATAACCCACAGGTTAAGAACTACTGCTGTAAAGAGTGAGATTTTATTTAGGACTTAAAGGAAGCCAGAGGAGCCAATAGGCCTCAGCAGTCATGAGAAGCTGGAGGGGTGCCAAGATGGTCAGGATGGTGAAAGGAGCCTTGCTCGACTGAATCAACTCAAGGGCTTCTTAGTTCCTATTGGATTGAATATGGTTCTCATGGTATGGCTAAATCAATTGACTTTGGTTAACAGTTGAATGACCTACAGGTGTCTAATCTTATCCTTACCAGTCAGGCCCAGCCCCACACAGGTGCTAAACTCATCACAATTATTGAGGTTCTTTTAATTCCATTCAATTTCAAATTATCCACTCTAGTGGAGAGGAAATCTAACATAATCTGTCTTTCAGGGACAAAATAAAGATCTAGGTCTGGAGTAAGTATAGCCAGAGAATCCAATAGTTACTCTTGCCCCATGCCAGCGCCAATCAACATCTTGAGGGCAATCCTAGGGATGCTTGAAGTAGGTAGGTGGTATAGAGGGTGGAGTATTGAACCTGGAGTCAAGAGGAATCCAAGTTAAATATTGCCTCAGACCCCAAGTGACCACAAGACCTTGAGCAAATCAGCTTGCCCTTGGGTACAATGGGGATAATAATAACCCCTGGCTCAAAGGGGTTCTTGTGAGGATCAAATGAGACATTGAGTGATAACTGCCTGGTAAACTTTAAAGTGCCACATAATCAATAGATATAATTATTGAAGCTAAGTTCTGTCCGTGATCTGGTTATAGCTGTTGAGAATCCAGTTGGTCCTCAACTACCTTAGAATAGAGCAGACTGACACCTGGTGGACAGCTTAGTTTGCAATGCAATGGAGTAATTACTGAGCCATTAATATTATGAAGTGAGTGCCTGTTCCTTCAGGGCTTCACAAACCACAGTGGATTTCCCTCCAGTGCAAGTAGATTTAATGGGCTTCATTCTAATTATGCAATAACATGTATTGCTTGTACTTACTGTTTAATATGGGCAAACAATCATTAGACAGGTGATGAAATATAGCTGATGACAAAATGCCTTGCAAAATTCTAAAGGGGAACTTTGAAAAATTCTGAAAATTCCTCATGAGAACCTGATACAGTATCCCAAATGAGCAGAACATATTCAACAGATCAAAAAAAATGACAATGTCCTGTTCTGGAAAATGATACATCAGGACTATGGGTTTCAGGGAGTCTGGAAGGAACAGAAGACAGAGGGAAGCCAGCAGGTGGGATCACCATTTACAGAAGGCTTCATTCTGGTCAATCACTGGAACTTTTCATGCCTAAAAGCACCTTCTGGACCCAGATCACTTTTATGTAAATTTTAAGTTACTTTCTTCCTAAAAGGTATTTAGTCCCCTATGCCACCACAAATACATACCACATCTGGAAAAATGTGAATTCCCTTTTTATTTCCATCTGTTAGTAAGGGACAAGAGCTCCCCTAAAGCTCCCCTCCTCTCAAAGGTAAAGGCAGAGCTTAGAAATCAGAAACCCATTCTCTTCATAGAGGCAGAATCATAAGAGCTGGAAGGGACCTTAGAGGTGATCTCATCCAAAATCCCTCATTTTATAGGTGTGAAAACAGAGACCCAGCAAAAGGTTAAGTGACCTGTCCAAGGTCACATAGATAGTAAGTAAATGGAAGAGCTAAGATCTGGGTCCAGGTCTTTAGACTCCAAATCCAATTGCATAAAGTGTTTTTTCTCCATTCTTAAGTAATAGAATAAAACAAAAACCTTTCTGACAAGGAGAAAACCACTGTGACACATAATAGATTTTCAAGTGGCATCATTTTTGAAAACAAAAAGCAATAGACAAATGTAATGTAAATGATCCTTAGTTTAAAGCAGTGGTTCTCAACCGTCCTAATGCCGCAAACCTTTAATACAGTTCCTCATGTTGTGGTGACCCCCAACCATAAAATTATTTTCGTTGCTACTTTATAACTATAATTTTGCTACTGTTATGAATCATAATGTAAATATCTGACACACAGGATGTATTTTCATTGTTACAAATTGAACGTAACCCACAGGTTAAGAACTGCTGATTTAAAGGAACATCTCTCATTAGGATCATAACGGTAAAGGGAAGGGAAGAGAATAAGCCTTTATATAGCACCTACTATGTGCCAGAGAGTCTATGCTAAGCACTTTTACAAATATCTCATTTGACTGTCACAACAACACTGTCAGGTAGGCATTAGTACAGTGGGAAGAGTACTTGCTCAGAGGTTGGAGGATCTGGGTTCAAATCTTACCTCTTTCACTTACTACTTACATCTTACATTCTTTTTTTTCTTTCTTTTTTAAATTTTAATTGATTTGTTTATTTACTTTTAGTTTACAAGATTCAGTTCCACAATCCCTTGAGTTTCAAATTTTCTCCCCTCCCCCCCATGGTGGCATGCAATCAAGTATAGTATCTGCAAATATTTTCACATTGGACATTATCTGGTTGTATAGAAGGGTTATCTTACATTCTTGAGCAAGTCATTTAACCTGCTCTCATTCTCCTCATCTGTAAAGGGCTTGAGGAGGTTCTTTCCATCTCTACATCTATAATCATGTTTAGAATTGGAAGAGTACTTAAAGATCCCCCACAAATCATTCACTTCATTTTACACTCAAAAACTGAGACTCAGAGAGTTTTGGTGACTTATTCCAGGTCACACTGGCACAAAGCAGTGAATCTAGTTTTTTATTTCAGATCTAGGGCTATTCTTCCACTCTCACATAAGGGAAAGTTATCTAATTTTAATGGTGGGCACAAGGAGAAGAGAGATCTGGAGTTCCCTTTAGCATCCTTCCTCTAACTCTTTGCTCCCTCCTTCGAGGAGCAAAACAAGAAAGTATGTAATGGGGGGGGGGGGGGAGACAGAGGCCCAAATAAAAGCCGAAGGCAGTACCACTTGATAGCAACTGCACTAGATTGAGCAGGAGATGAGTTCTCTGAACCTGGGTCTGGCTCACTTGCTATGTAACCTCATTTCTCTAGGCCTCAGTTTCCTCCTCTGTAAAAATAGATTAGACTAGATTATCTCAATTCTCCTCCCCATCCCCCATTATTCTATGCATTTAGTTCTTCCTCTTTCCTTTCACATTCCCCTCCCTTCCAAGGAGAAAAAAAAACAAACAGAAGAAACTAGGGACTAAGGAGCATTATACATTTTTTCCCCTCATTCTTAAACAGTAGAATAAAATGAAAGCCTTTGAGACAAGGACAAAAGGCACTTCCCCTTCCTTCTGTCTCACCTGACATCACATCATTCCTTAGTAGAGTGATCAGCTTGCAGTCTGTTCCCTTTATCTTGAGTCTCAATGCCAAGTGCTATTCAGATCACCTAGGTCAGGAACATGCTTATTATTTGCTTCTGGGACATATAAGCAAGTCATTTAGTCTTCTTAGGTCCCAACTGAGTGAAGGTGTTGGGCTTACCATTTCTAAAGTGCAATTCAAAAATCTCATGATCTTTCACTTTCCCAGCCTGCTAATGGGTGTGGGGGAGGAGAGGAGGAGAAATAACAAGAATGTCAAGTATGGCCATAGCATTATTGATTGACACATCCCATTCAGAAATAAGGTTCCAGAACTGTACTGCAATTGGAAGGAGGGGAGTAGGATGTGCAATGAAGCAAGGGGACTGGTAAAATAGAAGACCAGCAAGTGGAGAGTGAAGCAAAGTATGTCTGGGGCATGCCTCAAATTGGGGATCAGGCTAGGATCCCATAAATCAAGATAGTGGGGCCTCAGGGTGGAAATTCTGAACAGGTCATGGTTTCACATCTGATGATGTTTTTAATTCCCCTTCTTACAATCACACGTCGTTGCTCTGTCCTATGCATCTTTTCATTGTCCTTTGGGTGTCACCTACAATACACATTTTCTGAGATCATGGTGGTGTATAGGTGTTGTAGAATGGAGAGGATGTATTGGTGTTAAAGCATTTGACATCTGCAGCAAGTAACAACTTGTAATTATTGAAAGCACTGTATGATTTCCCCAAATGCAATTAGCTATAGGGCTTCAGTTGTAAGTGTAGGAGTGGTGTGGAGAATGGACGAATTAGTTGTGGGAGTTACCTGGCACACAATAAGCACTTAATAAAAGCTTTGTTTCCTTCCCTCCTTCCTTTGTTAAGACGAAGCAAAGAGAAACCATCTGTTCTACTCTGATCAACCCAGGAACGATTTGCGATTTGCGGGGGAGACTTCAGGAGCTTTTCTAAATATGGAAGGACAATTTTGAGGTGAGGAGATAAGTAAGCAAATGGAAGTGGAAAAGTTGAAGACAAGAGTGATATAAGTAAATGAAGGGAATTTTGACCAAGGATGCCAAAGATAAACAAAGGAGACCAATTAGGACATAGGAAGAGCTATGAAACAAAGCAAGAATTTTGCACTTGCTTCACAGAACAACGAGAAGCACTAAAAAAAAGTAGATAAAATTTTGAATCCATGGGCAACATTTTGCAAAAAGACACACCTTCACGCCAATGCCACCTGAAATGCCTCATCTCTTACATTCATTCTTCGCCTCATCTAGAATTTCCATTCCTCAATCTCTCAGTATTTTCTCTTACTTTACTGAGAAAATTGAAGTCATTCAAGTCCTTTCTTCCTCTAATATCTTTATTTTAAAATCCCTTAATATCATTTCCCACTCTCTCTTTTTTGGTCTCTGACAAAGAGGTGACTCTACTCCTTGCCAAGGCCAACCCCATTTACATCTGCCCTTGATCTTTCCTGTCTTCTTCAGGAGAATTCGTCCTCAATAATCCACCCCATTTGTCTCAATTCTTCAACCTACTAGTTCTGTGTGTGTTCAAATATATCCAATTCTTCGCAATCCTAAAGAAAAAAAAACACCTTTACCTAAGTAAAGGTGTAGATCCAGTAAAACAACATACACGATGTAAGTGAAAAGAACAATAACTGCCAAACAAAGATGAATGTTAAAAAGAAGAAGAATATGATAAGGAACAAGCATCGCACCAAATAAGGGCCGTCAGAAAACCCTCCTCCCCCTCCCTTTGCAGAGGTGGGTGGAGGTAGTTCACAGGTGAGGAAAATTGCATATAGTATCACCCCTTTTAAATACATTGATCAGTTCTGATTATTTTTTTCTCATAAAAAACTTTGCTATAAAAGTTATCTCTTGGAGAAGGGATGAAAAGGGACCCAAGAGAAAATCCAAGCGATGCAAAAACAAAAGATAGCAATAAAAATCTATTAAAATTTTTTTTCTCTAGATCCTACCGTACCTTCAATCCATCATCCTATTTCTTTCTTTTTCTGAACAAAAGGCCATGAAAAAGTTGACTCCAGTCTTGGTCTCTACGGCCTCTCCTCTCCTCTCACTCACTCCTCAGATCTTTGCAATCTTGTTTCTGACCTCATCACTTAACTGAAATGGCTTTATGCAAAGTTACCAGTAACTTCTTTTTTAAAAAATGATTTATTTATTTACTTACTTTTAGTTTACAAGATTCAGTTCCACAGTCCTTCGAGTGTCAAATTTTCTCCCCTCCTTCTTCCCCCCACCCCTTGGCGGCTTGCAATCAAGTATAGGATCTGCAAATACTTTCACGTTGGACATTAGTCTGGTTGTATAGATGGAGTGAACAATGGGGAAAAGGAAAGAAAACCACACATGAAAAAGAACACTAGCATGTAGATTGCTTCAATCTCCATTTAAACTCTGTTCTTTCTGTATCTTTCTCTGAACGTAGGTATCTCCTTCCATCCTGGGACTTGTAGAGTTGTCTTATAGCTGTGCATTCCTGAGAAGAGTCCAGTTTATCAAGGTTGGTCATCACACATACAATGTGTCTGTGATTGTGTATAAATTTTTCCTAGTTCTGCTCTTCTCACTTAGCATCAGTTTGTATAAGCATCTCCAGATGAATATGAAGACTGTCTCCTCCCCATTTCTTATAGCACAATAGTATTCCATTACATTCACATACCACAACTTGTTTAGCCATTCCCCAATTGATGGGCATCCCCTTAATTTCCAGTTTTTTGACACCACAAAGAGAGCTGCAATAAATATGTTTGTACATATGGGTCTTTCTCCAGTAATTTCTTAATAGCTAAATCTAATGACCTATTTTCAGTTCTAATCCTTCCCAATTTATCTGAGGCATTTGACACCACTGACTATACTTTCCTCCCAGATTCTTTCTCCTCTGGGCTTTTGTGCCACTACTCTCTCTTGGTTCTCTTCTTAACTGTCTGACCACTCCTCAATTTCCTTTGCCAGCTCATCACCCACATCACACCCACTAACAGTGAGAGTGCCCCAAGGTTAGGTCAGAAATCCTCTTCTCCCTCTATATATTTATCTCTTTCAGTAACTTCTTCAGCTCCCATGACTTTCAGTATGATCTCAATGCAAATGACTCCCATATCGATATACAGTGAATGTGCTCTAATCTGGGCTCACCCTCACCCTCCTAGAGTGAACCTGGCTACATCTCTCACTCTGGGCTCTAGGAGCAACCTTGAGAGTGTGGGATATCCCTTCTCTAATATTATCAGTCAACAACCCACCAGTTATGTTGCCCCACTGGTCACCTACGGTAATCAGCACCCCAATTCCCCTTAACCATTTAATATCATTTAGATTTACAAATAAATTTTTACAGACATTTATAAACATAGAAACAAACCAAAAGTACAACAACCTCCCCAACACTTTCACAGCATACTCTCTCCTATCCTATCTCAGTCTTTGAGAGAGTTCAGGCTTAGGCTCAGGTTGAGGCTCAGACTAAGCACAATTTCTATATAGCATTGGTCCCACCGAGTTCATGTCCTGATGCTACATGACTGCTAGAGGAGTCTTAGAACCAGCTACTCTGGCCTGGGTCTTAAAGGCTACTCTGAGATCCTTGGGACTTCAATGCTCTACTACCTATAAAACCCTACATAGATTTGACTTCCTGACTCCTCTGGACTCCTAGATGCCTGGACGCCCCCCCTTGACAACTCACCATCCTGACCTTTTGAAACTCACAAGGCCAGAGCCTCCAATTCCTCTATCTAAAATGAAAAAACTAACTTCATGGCAAAGGACAAAAGCCCATTTTCACAGCCCATTTCACAGCTTTCACATGTAGACCTTGGAGAGAGAGGGCCCTAGGTCCTTCTCCTTACATCACTGCTGTCATTGGATGTTATTAACTGAGTCAAACCAAGAGCAAAAATCCACCCAGAGTCAGCCAAAGCCTTTTGAAGGTTCCCACCATGTCAGTTCTGTAATCGTAGCCAATCAAAGAGCCTGAACCATACAGTTAGCAGTTCGGTATCACTTACAGAATGTCTGCACATGATCCACACTCTCTCTAAGGTCCTTTCATTATATGTCATCACAATTCTCCCAGAAGCAAGTTTTCCAACTTCTCCCATTTGGGGAATAGTGTCATCAGCTTTATACACATGTACCAATTCTCCATTATATCCATTACATGTATTATCCAGTCCCAGTCTCTCTTCCCTGAGCTTCAGTCTAGCATCACCAATTTCCCATTAGACATTTCAAATTTAAGTCCCAGAGGCATCTCAAACTCATTATATTCAAAACTGAACTCATTGTCTTCCCTCTCACCAAAACTCTCTTTTCTTCCAAACTCCCCTGTATCTATAGAAGGCATCACCATCCTTCCCTTCTCCCAGGTTCATACCTTCAGCATCACCCTAAGTTTCTCACTCTATCTCACCACACATATCCAATCAGTTGCCAAATCTTGCCTTTTCTACCTTTATTTTTTTTTTATTTTTTGCTTTTTTTTTGGAGGAGGAAAGCAGAGCACTTGGGATTAAGTGACTTGCCCAAGGTCACACAGCTAGTAAGCGTTAAGTGTCTGACATTTCTATCTTTAAAACCTCTCAAATGTCTGACTCCATCTCTCCATTCACACAGCTACCCCTTAGGTCCTCAACACCTCTCACTTAGATGGTTATAAAATACTCATAATTCAGCTCCCTGCCTCAAAGTTCTCCCCAGTTTAGTATATCCTACATATTTCTACTAATACAATTTTCTTTACTCACAAATCTGACCCTACAATTCTGCTCCTCAATCAACTCTACTGGTTTATTAGTGCCTCTAGGATAAAATATAAACTCCTTAGCTTTTATAGCTCTACAAGAAAAGAGAGGGAGGGGGAAACAGAGAGAAATCAAGGTTATGTAAAAACATAAGTTTTCTTTTAAAACAAAAAAAGCTCTTTACAACCTGTCCCTAATCTATTTTTTTCAGCCTCAATGAACATTATTCCCCCTTCTTCACTCTGTAATCCAGCCAGTTGGCCTTCTCTCTGTTCCATATACATGATTCTTCATTTCCCATCCCTGTACCTTTGCACAATCCATAGTCATGCCTGGAATTTTACTCTGTCCTTATCTCTACCTCATAGAGTTACATTATGTCCTTTAATAAGTTGCTCAAACACCATCTTCTCCATCAAGCCTTTCCTGATGCCCCAATTGACAGTTCCTACCTTCCCAAACTGTATTGTATTTAACTGCCACCCTGCACGTCTCTGTATTTATTCACTTACCATTTATTCTCTATTCATTTTTATATGTATTTGTTGTCTCCCCCATTCTAGCGAAAACTCTTGACAGTGATTGTCTTATATTTTTGTGCTCATATATCCAGCACCAAGCACAGTGCCTGGCTTATAGTGGATGCTTAAAAAATATTGGTTGATTGACTGATAACTGTGGCAGGGCTAAAACTCCTCTCTCCCGACTGCCACCCCATCATTCTTTTCCTAATAACATGCTGCCTACTTGTCTAAGCAAACATCCCACATTTCATCTGTGTTGCTGCCAGATACAAACGTTTCCTGGGAAAGCACAAGGCTGAGGAGGTTGTCTTCCTCTTGGGAGGTATACTAAAACCCCAGACCCTTAAAAAAACAGAACTGTCCAGCTGCCACACCAGATGCTGGGAACATTTTAGTATCCCCACTGCAGAAGAAACAGAGGCCTCGACTCCAGACATGCAAGGAAGAAAGCATTCCTAATTGACAAACACTGGAGTTCACAAGGATACCTGGGGACTGGAATGAATGCTTGTTGCCATGGTACTGCTTTCACTTATGCTTGTGCAGACGTTCTCTTATCACATTCACTCTCCTACACAGAGGCCGCTTCTACCCCTTTCTCATCTGCTGGTACTTTCTCATTCTGCATGAGGCACAGAGGTACAAGTCAGGCAAGAATCCAGGCATGGTCCTTTTCCAGAGTGGCTATCCCTCCAGCTTGAGGAGCCTATGAGGCCAGGGGCTGTTTCAAAACTGTCCTTGAGAGCAGAGCCCAGTATGAGGCGAACATCAGAATGGAAGTGAGGCAATTCTTACAAGAGGTTGCAGACACCATGCAGGGCTGACTGTTTCACAGAACTCTGAACAGTGTCCCAGGAGAGTGTTTGAATCAGCTCCCTGGAACCATGCCCTTTGCAAAATGCTCCTTCCAGTAAACTAAAGGGGCTGTTTTCAGCTTATGTTGAGTCATTATTCTCACAGAATCACATATTCTTTTTTTCCCCCACTTAATAGTATTTTATTTTTGCAATTACATGTAAAGATAGTTTTCAACATTTACTTTCAGAAAATTTTGAGTTCCAATTTTTTTCCTCCCTCCCTACCCCACCTTCTGCCCAAGAGAGCAAGCAATCTAATATAGGCTATACATGTACAGTCATATTAAACATATTTCCACATTAGTCATCTTGTGAAAGAATCAGAACAAAAGGGAAAAAAACAAGAGAAAGAAAAAAAAGAGAAAATAGAATGCTTCAATAAGCATTCAGATTCCACAGTTCTTTCTCTGGATGTGGATAGCATTTTCCATCATGAGTCTTTTGGAATTGTCTTAGATTATTATATTTCCAAGAAGAGCTAAGTCTATCAAAATTAAGAACTACATATTCTAAGTTGGAGACCATAGTATCCTAAATGTACTATGTGCTAAGCACTGAGGATATAAAGAAAAAAGTCTCTGCCCTCAAGAAGCTCACATTCCAAGGGGAGAGGGGGGAAACCCATATAAATATTCAGTTATATACAATATATACACAAAGTGGATGAGAAATCATTTCAGAGGGGAAGGCATTGTCAGTTGGGAGAATCAGAAAGGCCTTCCGAGGAAGGTGAAATTTGAGCTGAGATTTGAAGAACTAGAGCAAAAAAAAAGAGGCAGAGGTGGGGAGGGAGAATATTCCAGTTTTGAGGGACAGCCAGTGCAAAGACAGAGAGACTGGTGGTGGAGAAACGTATACAAAGACTGGGAAGGTAGAAAGGGGTCAGGTTGTGATGGACTTTAAATGCCAGACAAAGGAGTTTATAATTGATCCTGAAGGTAATGGGGAGCCACTAGAATTTATCAACTAGAGAGCTGACATGGTCATACCTGAGTTTTAGGAAAAATCACTTTAGCAGCTGTGTAGAGGATTGAAATGGGGAAAGGTATGAGGCAAGGAGACACATAGAAGGCTGTGGATATAATTCAGGTGAGAGGATGTGAGGGCCTGATCTAGGGTGGTGGCTATAGGAGTAAAGAGAAGTTGTATATAAGAGTTGTTGAGAAAGTACAAATGACAAGATTTGGCAATCAATTTGTTATGTGAGAAGAGTAATAGTGAGGAATCAAGAATGAAATTTGGAGGCTTGCCAAGTTAGGTGACTAGAAGGATGGTAGTTCCCTCAACAGTAATTGGGAATTTGGAGAGAAGGGAGGGTGTGGAAGAAATTATAATGAGTTCATTTTAGACACATTGAGTTTGAGATTACTACAAGAAACGTTCACAATGTCCCCAAAGCGGTTGGTAATGGAAGACTACAGAAAGAATTCAATGGGAATACTGACGTGGGAATCATTTGCATAGAGCTAATGAGACCATCAACATAGAAGGAAAAGAAAAGGGGCCCAGAACAAAGCCTTGGGGGGCACTCACAGTTTGTGGGCTGGAAGAAGTCAGTCAATCAACTAGCATTTATTAATCATTTACTATGTGCCAAGCACTTCTAAGCTCTGGGTATGCAATAAAAGGCCACAACAAAAAACAAAACCCAGTCCCTGCTCTCAAGGAGTTCACAGTCTAATGAAGGAAATCATGTGCAGACAATCATTTTCAAATAAGATACAGAAATGTCTACAGATCCACACATATTGACATGTTAATATATTACAAATCAGGTATAGTTTGAAGGTGAGGTATTTTTTGTTTGCTTTGTAGTCATTGTTGGAGAGCTATGTTGAGCTCTCACCGATTTGTTTCCCATCCCACCCTTGGATGGCCTCAGCTCCTCCTTTGCCAACTGAGTTCTGCTTTGCCATGGCTACCTTCAGGGCTATAGGGCCCAATGGCAGAAACAGGTGTTAAGTCTTCCAGAAGATGGATCTAATTTTTCTTCAGGCTTTGATGAACCTAAAAAATAAACAGCGAAAATGAACAAAATGGCATCTAGCATTTTTTTACACCTGAATAAAATTTACCATCTTGGATTAAGTCAGCAGAGATCATTCTAGAAAGGAAGATTCTAAATCAGCATGTCAAACTCAAATAGGAACAGATTGCTTTGGGTTGTATATTGACTTCAAAAACCACAAATTAACATTATCTATGTTGTATTATATTTTCATTTATTTTATTCAACATTTCCCAATTACATTTTAATCTGGCATCTTGGGGCCAACCATCTGGAGCTACTTTTCAATGGTTGATGACTTGAACTACTTGGGGATGTTTCTATATTTGAATGATACTATTTTTTTTTTTGGCAAGATTTTAGAAGAGAATGAAGAAAGACTACTGCTTTATTTCTAGATGTCATTGTTGAGAAAGTACAAATGGCAAGTGTCAATTCTGTGGTGACTTTGTTAAGTCAAAAGGAGGTGGGTGCTAGCCCTAAGAAGAAAGAAATCCTTTGAAAGGTAGTGGCACAGTGAATAGAGTGCTAGGCCTGGATTCAAGAAAACCCAAGTTCAAAATCAGACTCAAATGCTTACTTGCTGTAAGACCCTAGGTAAGTCATTTAACCTCTTTCTTCAACTGTAAAATGGGGATCACAAAAGCACCTACTTCTATGAGTTGTGAGGATCAAATGCGATATTTGTAAAACACAGTACAGTGCATGGTACACAATAGGAATTTAATAATTCCTATTTAAATGAAATAAATTTAATTAAAATTAAATAAATTAAATGAATAAATTCATATTCCTTCCCCTTAGGACAATGTGAAATGATGGATAGTATTCACTATGCTGGATTTCAAGCAAGATTTTTACTTCATCCTCGAACCGTCTTTCTCTTACCATGAAGGCTTTAAATTTATTCAACAATTCTCATTAAGCAGTTAAGGGTTTCATAATTGGTTTCCAAGTAACCTTCTTAGAAATTAATTATCTCCTGGGGGTGGAATGTCCCACAGATTTAGACAGTTTATGTGTTAGAGTTACCACTTCACCTCCCTTCCTCTTTCTCCAGAGTGTCCAAAGCATGATGTTAACTGTTGTTTGTTTTGGGGTTTTTTTCTTTATGTATCTTTCAAGTATTATCACACCCTTTAGGGACCTCTAAAATCAATAGTCTGCAATGAATAACAAATCCTGTTATATAAGCAGTAATTATTCCTCCTAGTATACAAATATGCAATGTCCAATGACAGTTCAGCAGTGTCATTTCTATACATATGACAAATTTTAACACCAAACATAAAGTTTAATGACATTCAGTTCACAACATGAAAGGTAACTTTAATCAACTTACTGTGCTTACAATGGAAAACTGTCAAATTGCAATCTAAAATTTGAGAAAAATAAATCTTCAAAATTCTCAATGCCACTAGTATAAGCAGCTTTAGTAATGTAGTTCAGTCTACTATTTTAAACAATTTATATCTTGAAATATCAAAGTACTTTAGGACCCTTCCCCCCAAAAGAAAATCTTCAGTGGATTTCTGCAATGATAGAGGAAGAAGGTTTGGTTTGACCCAATACTCCATAATCTGCCTTAACGAAGTCATAATAATCCCACATGAGCCTCCACAAAACATAACAAGAATCTCATATTGTCCTCCTAACATTTCTGGCTCTGGAACCCCTTCCTCCTTTTCCTAAATTCATTAGGTTGCCCTACCAGTACAACACTTCCAATTCAAAGCCTAAGTAAGAACTACAATCCCAGTTGCAAAGTATCCAATTAAGATGCAATACAGTGTAAATATCAAGAGAGAATTCAATAGTAGAATCATTCTCTGCCCTTGCACACAAAGAAGTCAATCTCCTAGACCTTCCAATGTGGTGTCCCATCCTTCCCCCCTTTCCCATTCCCCTAAACAAACACCTGGGGAAAACTTGCATGGGAGCAGGGAAACTAGCCCCATGCTTATTAATAGAGTGAAGATCAATCATTCTTTCGTGTTCTCTCAGCATGTTCTCCAAAGCCAGCACGAACATCTGCTGAAGGTTTTGGGGCTGGATATGTTTTGGTTCTGGGCTTCCAATTCCCTCCATATGGAGTCAATTTCCCCATTTTCCCTACTCTGCAATCTCCAGAGCCTAAATACACTTGCTATAGACTACAGTACTAACATTCTTCTCAACAGACAGCATCGAAGATCAGACTCCAGTTTGACTCTCCACCCAATGCTGCCCAGGAACACCTGGGGCCTTCCTTTTCTATGGGGCTCCCCACTGAATCCAGGCACAAATCCCTTGAGGGTACTGACATTCTGAACCTTCTTCCAATGAACCACTGATCCTCTTCTTTGGTCATTATTGGCACTGAAGCCAGCCAGGATTTTTCTACCAAAGTCAGTCTGGCATACCCCTATTAAAGATGTAATGTGGGAATCCTAGTTCATGATTATTTTTTAAAGAAGTGGTCCTGAAAGAACATTATTATGTGGTAATATTGAATGTATTCTTTACTTAGTGAATTCCAAAACTGTTTCCTTACACAGTCATTTTTTTTAAATGAGATGATCTGGATGCTTTGCAATAGAATAATGGGGCAGGGAGAGAATGCTAAGATAATAGCATTTTATCCACAGCTATCCCCAACATTAACAAGAATAATAGACACCAGCAGCATTCATTTCGGTGCCACCCAGCACAGGCACCTGGATTTGCCCATTAAGGGAAACTGTATCAGAGGCTAAATGTTTTTACTACTATTCCTTCCCTCCTTTGATTCTTTTTTTTTTAAATAATAAATTTATTTTATTAAATTTTTTTTGAGTTACATATTTTCTCCCCGTCTTTCCCCCGCCCACCACCCCAAGACAGCCATCCC
>CM053580.1:292906554-292925726 GCA_028627135.1 Pseudochirops cupreus | reverse complement strand
GGGAAGTATCTTTGTGTGCGTTTTGGAGTTCCAGGATTGGTTTAGAGTCCTATTTTATGGGTATTTTGGGGTGGCTATGTGAGAGCTGCGATGTGTTGCTGCTGCTACGCCGCCATCTTGGCTCCGCCCCCCTCCTTTGATTCTTAATGAGGCTCCTAAATAGGTCCAGAGCTGACCAGTGCACTCTAAAAAAGAGTAAAGAGGATTGAGCTCCTCTTAAAGACATATAATGAGACAATCCTCCTTTTACAACGAACTTGAAATGGTGCCCGGGATGTTCGTAGACCTTGAAGAAAGAGTGCCTGAGGTGCTGGCATTGATCCTTTTAGTCACTACGTGATTTAATCCACATCTAACTCCTTTGGTAATCCCTCCACAAAACATTTTATAAAGAATGTTATTTTTCCTTCCTCTCTTCCTTTCCTGTTTTCTTGGCCTGTGTCATTCCCTTTTCGAATCATAAGATATTTCACATGTGTCATTTTATTTCTTTATTTATTAAAAAAAAATAAACAAAGCCTACACTAGTATAAGGAGTGTGGTCCCCAGGGAAGATATGTCTGTCTACATAGGCTGTTAAAATGTGGTTTACAGAGAAGCATCACTGGAATCTCACCCACACTATCCCTCATTCAAGAGATAGCAATTCCCAACTTCAGGGGAGCAAAGAGGCCACAAGGTTTTTTACTCCAGTCTCTGAGAGGAGGAAAAAACTATAATTAGATCTATCTATTCTATTCCCCTCTAAATATTGCTAGTCTAGAGGTGAACAGGGTCAGAACACTCTTACGTGGGATAAGGTTCCCCAAAATTACACCTGTAAATTTTTCATCAATTAGTATTTTATTTTACCTGTTCTGACCAACTCCATATACTCTACTGGTATATGAATTTCCACATGTAGAAGTGGTACTAAATGATAGATCAGTCCTATATTAGTACTTTTGCTGTTACTGTCATTAACATTATTATTATTTATTGTCTACACTAACTGTAAGTACAATACCCATTTTTGGAGATTCCTTTCCTAGGTTAGAAGTAGCTGGTGTAGTTGAGATCCAACTTCAAAGGCAGGAAGATCTGAGTTCAAGTACTGTATCCAGCACATACTGATTCTGGGCAAATCAATGAACATATCAGGGGTCTAGACAATTATCCAAGACTGTAAATTACAAAGAAGATGTCAACCTGCATTGGTAGAAGTACTTTCCTCACCTTTTATTCCCTATGCTAATTAAATCACAAGCCTAGTCCTTAGCCCTATCCCTTTCTCAGGTAGAAGAAACTTTTCTATTATGATGAGGTATTGAAATGCTTTTTGCTTGTTTATTAAGAGTTCAAAGCTTTCTTTGTGTCATTGATGCTTGTCCTTGAATATTTACTTGTCAAAATCGCAAAACACATTTTTTCTTTTTCATCTAACTTGTACAAAAAGTTTTGCTCTTCTTCCCATTCCCACTTCTCTAAGTTAACAGTAGCTCCCATCTAGGTCTTTTTCAGGATGTTTACAAGTACATATGAAGAGCAGAATTCAGCAATGACAGTACCTCTCCAGGGTACTCACCATCATCCTTAAGCTCATGGTAGGAATCAATCCATCACTGGTTTCTCCCCAGACAACAGGCATCAACATCTGCAAAGATCAGAGAAATCACTAGTAAGGAGAGGACTGTCCAGATGCCAAACTCATGGGCTCTGTTCAGTTAGCGCTCAGAAAAGGCTGCTCAAGAGCTCAGGAACATGCCAACTGGCCAATGAGAACTTGTAAATCTTCAAGAACATGTGAAGGGTGAGGGGCCTTGATAAAAAGGTAATAGTGTTCACAATATTTACATAGTAGAGTGATTTTGCCTCATCTTGCATTGTTTCTGAAGGTATCCTACATCTTTTATGCAGGTAGGGCCCCCATATCAGCATGGGCAAGGCTGGTGAAAGGAAGTGTACAGTTCCAGAGGAGTGGGCCCTTCATCTAGAAATAGCTGAGAGGGCCAAGAGCAACCTTCCAAGCACTCTAAGAACTCACTATCCATCTGAGATTCAACTGGCTATAATTCATCTCTACAATAATTCATATCTTTAAACAAATCTCACAGGAAGATATTTGAGTTTTACAATGGACTGCGCTTTCACGGTTTAGTGGGGGAGAGAGAGGATTAGAGTAATATTTACCTTCTACCTATTCACTTAGAGAGTATGAGTTATTAAATGTCGAGGAGTGGGTAAGAGAGCCTGATCACCTCTCCCACCCACAAAATTAACCCCATAAAACAAGGACATCTATCTTAGCATCTATCTTTATGTTCTTAAACAATGTAAATGATACAGAAATTTCTTGTTCTTTGAACAGTTTGGTCAAATTTGATTGTGGATCCTCTTGGGCCTGGTGTTAAAAGAAAGAGAAAATTCATGAAATGTCTATGCTTAGAAAAGGAGCAAAACACCAAGCCATCAGAAAGAAGATAAATAATCAAGACCAAAAGAGAGAACGATAAAGTTGAAATAAGAAACAACCGAAAAGATAAAAATTGTCTGATTTCTCTTTCCATAACTGCTGTATTTAAATTGTCCACTTATTGCTTTATTAATTTTTCCTTTTTCTTCTTCTTTTAAAAAATTAATTTATTTTAAACTTAAATACACAATAAGAAAAGAAAAAGAAACATAAACTTAAGTACAAAAGAAAAAACAGTGTTGCCATGTACACAGCAGAATGTAAGAGAGGATTCAAAATATACAGCAATAAATTTCCGCTTCAAGAAAGCCTATACATAAAAAGAAAGAAAGCCTACATTATAAATACTGGGCATTGTGTTCAGAGTTGTCCATCTTTTCTTTGCTTCCTTTTAGGTTTTCTTTTGTTCTGTGCTTTGTGCTTTTTACTTTGTTCTCTTTTCCCCAAGAAGGCTACAATTAAGCACCAAGATAGATAGACAGACAGACAGACAGATAGATAGACAGATGAATAGGTATAGAGATGTCTACACATACACACACATACACAAATACATACATACACATAAACATGCATATGCGTTCCTTATCAGCAAAGGTCACCTCCAGCTCAGCTGCTGGACTCCCCACACTGTACAGGAGATGAAAGTTCCTGAGAATGGGGCTGAGGCTGTCTCTCAACCCAGCTAACCCCAGGTCTTGCTGCTTACTGTTTCAGCCTGTTTACTCTTCACAGGGAGCAGACCTGGGATTTTTCTTCAGATCTTCTGCAATTGTCGCAGGAGGACCACTGTTCTGCCTCAACTCGCATTTATTTTGACAGCTCTATGTTCACCCTAAGGCACTATTTTATCTTGTTTCTGTTGGAAATCTGGAGAGTTTGGAATTTTCTGACTTACTCTACCATCTTCCCAGAATCTTCTCCAGTTACTGCTTTATTCATCTTGGTATTTTATACTATTATATAGAAACCATCCGTTCCTCCTAGGTTCACAAAATTATTGACATGAACTTTGTATAGTGATTTCTGATATTTTTGTTCATTTTTTTCTGTGTTTTCTTTTTCCATTTCTACTTCTAAGTTGGGTTTGCTCTTATTTTTCTTTGATTAAACTTGTTAATTGTTTATCATTTTTTAATCTTTTTGCATTTGTTTATCTTTTCAATTATTTTCTTATTTTCAACTTTACTGATCTCTCCTCTGGTCTTTATTATTTCTTATGTTCCTCTTCTAGGGGTTTAACAATTTGCTCCTTCTCTAAGTAGACATTTCATTAATTTTCTCTTTCTTTTATTGACATAAACATTCAAGAGTGTGTGGATTTGCCTGTGGGTACAGCTTTGGTATCATCCCACAGATTTTTATATATAGGACCTGTGTTGTCACTGTCTTTAATGTATTCTGTAATTATTTTTATGATCTCTTCTTTTGCACAATCATTGTTTGATAAGTAATTTTTAAAAATTTTTACCTTTTGTTCACCACATCATTTTTATTACAGTCATTGCCTATAAATATATTGTTTAGAATCTCTGCTTTGGATAATTGAATTAAAAATAATTTACTAGGTACTTACTTCATTCTAGGCTATGTTGTAAGGACTAGGGATGGCAGAAAAAAGGAACAGCCTGAGCCCTCAAGGAGCTTACTTTCTATTAAGAGAAGATAACATACACAGGAAAGTGGTGTCCAAGTAAGGGAGTTTGGGTATGTGGAGTCACAAGGATGGTGAGTTGATGGATAAGGCAGTCAATTGACATGACCTTTCTGGTATTATTTGTTTAATTACTGTTCCTAGAGCATGAAATGTAAAGTTGGGTTAAAAAGGTGGGATACATGCTTGATGGCAGACAGATGGTAAAATAGACTGGATAGACAATTGGATAGGATAAGAAGGTATACATCTTTGTTATCTAGCATGTGAACTTTTAAAATTGTTTTTGTTGTTCATCCTTTGTTCTCAAAGAGGACCAATGACATCACAAGGGTGATATCTTGACTTGCATGTGAATTGGATATGAGCAGGACAGAACTACAAATGCTCTTCAGTCTTACTCTTTCCTTAAGATTCATCAAAATCCAATGGCAAGACAAAAGTCAAGTTGACAGGTGATGGTCTAGGATGCAGTGGATGACCTTGACCTTTCTAAATTAAGGTCTTTTCCAGATCTCAATTTGTCTGAGGTCACATCCATTCAATAACTAAAGGTTGGGTAAGAGTTGAGACAAAAGATGCTTTAATTTATCATCACAAAGATATCATATGGAAGAGGAAGACCCTCAGAGTTTCTAGTCAGAACAGAAAACAATTGCTATAATCACTCATTCTAATCCATCAAAACCTAAACAATGAGCCATAGAGGCTTGGGTTGAAGCAATTATTGTCCATTCAATGAAAGCCAAAGTGATTTGGGTTTTAAGATGGAGTCAAGTAGTTCCATTTAAAACACAATGGACTTTTAAAAACCCATCTTTTCAGAGCTATATTTCCAAAAATCAAAAATGAAAACCACAAAGAACAAAAAATAAATTGTCCCAGATTTTTGAAAAAAAAATAAAAATTAATAAGGAGGAGAAGAAGAGGAAGAGGAGAAGAAAAGAAGGAGGAATTGGGGAAGAAGAAAAAGGAAGAGGAAAGGAAAAGGGAAAGAGGAAGAGAAGAAAAAGAAATAGCAGCATTCCCCAACCTCTGCTTGAATTGGCAAGTTGGGTCCCCAGAGGGCATTGACTCATCAGATAACATGGTAGAGACAGTTAATAACAAATATTCTCCTAAGAACCTAGTTCACTGCATCCCACAAATACAACCTACACGGGAAGAGTAAGCTTAAATTTAGACCACCATAATTGTAGTGAGCCACATGTTTAAGAAATACGTGTAAAGTAGTGGAATGAATCCTGCCCTGGTAGTCCTTTGCTTTGTGTAGAGACTTCACACAGAATCCTTGTTGTTGTTCATTGTGCATTCTACAAGAGAATCAGTGACCTCATGAGACTGGGTCTTGACTTGCACCTGAATTGAATGTGAGTGGGGCAGAGTTGTACAGTCTTCAGCTTCACTCTCTCCTCCAGAGACATCAAAGTCCAGTAGCAAGAGAAAGGTCAAGACGATTGTCAATAAGCCAGGGTATGACCTTAAAAACAAAATTATAGGAATACTGTAGTGGAAAAGAAGGTCTAACCTCCAAGGGAGATATGTGAGCAAAGTCAAACAAGAGCCCTTTAGCTCTAAGCACTACAACAGCAAGTCATCTATGGTCTTGCAGGTACATATGGTAAAAGCCCTCCAGCTCCAAATAGATCCTATATGAAATCAGTCCACCTTCCTCCAGACTAGGTTTTTACCTCCATAAATATGCAATGTGGACCTAGTGCTCTAAGATGTCCTCAGGCTAAAATTAGCTGTCTATCTTCTTTTTCTGATTATTCATCTAATTCCTTTATGTCTGGTATCATAGAGCCATTGTCTTTGTGATTTGGCAGCAGATTTTCTTTTTAAATCTGTTTAGAGCTTTCTAAGTTAAATGTATATCCTGGAAAAAGAAATGTTGAATTGTGCTATTTAATCCATTTTGGATGCTTTTTGCATTTTATTAGAGAGTTTTATGACATTGTCTTTTAGCATTATAATTGGTAAGTTTGTCTTTTCTTTCGTCATCCTCTTGGAAGGAATTACCCACTTTCTTATTCTTATTATTTCCCAAATTTAATAGAACCATTCTAAATTAAGTTCTCCATTTTCTATTAACAATAATATAGATGCAATAAGGGTCTGGCATATGGCCAGAATACTCAAAGAGTCTCTCTACATGAAGGTTCATAGGAAGTTGCTTCCTATGAATCATAAGTGTCTAAGGCCATATTTGAACTCAGGAAGATGAGTCTTCCTGACTCTGGACCAGCACTCTATTCACTATGGCATCACCTAGCTGTCCTTAGGTGCTGTTTTTATCCCCATTTTACTATACATTGCAATAAATTACATTTCTTTATTCAGTTGAGCAAACTGAGGCAAACAGAGGTTAAGTGACTTACCCAGGGTCACATAGGTAAGTGTCTGAGGCTGGATTTTAACATAGTCATCTTGAGTCTAGGTCCAGCGCTCCATCTGCTATACCACCTAATTGCTTCAAGGCACTTGAGGAGAATCTATCCCTCCATTCTGTCATTCTGGTCTATGTAGAGTTTATATAATTCAGTAATTTGGGGGGGAAGGAGGGGGCCTGTATTTCCAGCTGTTCTGCATCATATGTAATTTCATTTTCCACCATAGCCAGTTTAGCTATTTGTGGTTTTTATAATTTTTAAAAATGTTTTCTATTGTATTGTCCACATTGGTCATTGTCTTAATTAATTCCTCACAGTCTTTTGTTTCTCTTCCTTCTCATATAATTTTCATGTCTGATTTTCTAATTTCTTCTATTATTTGATCTTGTCCATTTTTTTTTAGCATTGCTAAATTGGGTGGTCCAAGAGAGTCTTGCCTTCTTTTGTTTCTATGGAGATTCCCAGGGCTCAAAGAAATTATTCACAAAGGGAGGCTGGTAGAGCAAGTTCTGAGATTCTGGCATGGGAAAGGGATTGCTCCCTCCTTCTTCTGGGGGTCACAATGTTCTCTTTTTACAGAACTGTGAAACAAGAGCCACACAACAGATAAAAAGAACACTCTCTAGACTTTTCAAACTTTGCTTCCAATTTGGCTTTCAGAAGCAAGACAGTAGTACCAAGGAATGAGACTGCCAGAGCAGGAAGCAGGACCAATGGAATCTAGGCAAAAAAGGAACAGTTACCAAGCCCTGACCAGCACTGGCTAGAATCAGCTGAAAACTAGCAGTGATTATGAATCTTGTTTGTTAGTAGGCTGGAAAATTAAGAGAAATTTTATCATTCTCATTTTTATCAGTGTGCTGATTGGGAGATGGGAAAGTTGAGTGAAGGATTCATTCCTTTTTATAAGCTTCAGGTATGTATATTCAGGACATTGTTACACAAAGAGTATCTATGAGGAAGATCTGAATGAATAAATGAGTGAATATTCATTCACCCAGAAGACCTAGGAGGAAGCAAGCATAATGGAAAAGAGCTTATTTTTTCCCTATATTTTGATTCCATGTTTCCAAAGCTCTGTGAAAACCGACTGAATATCTCAGTATGTATGTACCAAGATTTGAGGGGATGAAATATCTAATGAAGTGAGGACAGTGAGTCAAAAAAATATAAAAAATAAAGAGCACATATTAATGTTTGCTAAATACATCATCTCCTAAATGACATAGGATACAGAAATGAAAGGAACATTTTGTGAATCAAGATGCCATCTTGGGAACAGAGAAAACCACTAGATTTATTGAGGCCAACAGCATGCTAAAAGATGTTTACAGACACTACAGATAGAAACTGGTAGAAACTGCATTGTATGGTGTTAAGCAGAGAAACAGTTGATGTGTTTCAAACCTCTTGAGTGGATTTTTACTTATATGACTATATGTAAGGAATATGCCAAGTGATACCACACCACAAGTATTTATTTACCTTATATATATGTCACATGGTGAACTTGTAATTTTCATGTTTTTCATTGTTGTTCAGTCGTTTTTTCAGTCAAGTCTGACTTCATGACCCCATTTGGGATGTTATTGCCAGAGATACTGAAGTAGTTTGCCATTCCCTTAGCCAGCTCATTTTATAGATGATGAAACTGAAACAGAGGTAAGTGACTTGCCCAAGGTCACACAGCTAGTAAGTGTCTGAGGTTAGATTTGAACTCAGGAAGATGAGTCTTCCTGACTCCAGGCCTGGCACTCTATTGTGCCACCTAGCTGCCTCTTCATCTTTACCTAATAACTCTTAATGTTATTTATCCACCAAAGGGACTTCCAATGCCAAGATGGCAGACTGAGGAAGGAACCCTCTGAAGTCCTCCAAAGTTCCCTTCCAACAACTAGAAAATCACCTGAGAGATGCTCTAGGAACAGGGAAGCAGCTTGCTAGCATGGCAGGAAAGGTCTGTCTCACTGAGGTGGGAGGCAAGCAAGGTCCAAGGGAAGACCAACACGGAGGCCTCATCCCCCCACCTCAGTACAAGCCGGAAGGGAAGCCTACCCTCTAGAGAAAGCAAGCAACTAAGCCCTGAAGCCCAATGAAAGCCAGCAGTAAGATCTAGAGCCTCAGGACAAAAATCTTAGGACTGTGCAGGACCAGAGCCAAACTCTCATATTAAAATACCAAGTCACAAAAAAGGCAGAGCAATGAGCAAAAACAAAAACAAGAGCTTGACTATAGAAAGTTACTATGGTGATAGGGAAGATAAAGTTATATACTTAGAAGAGGACAATTGTGTCAAAATGTAAAGACTCAAAGAAAAATATAATTTGGTCTCAGGTTCAAAAAAAGAATTCCTGTAAGAGCTTAAAAAAGGATTTTAAAAAGCAAATTAGAGGAGTAGGAGAAAAAAATGGGGAAAGAAATAAGAGAAATGCAAGAGAATCATGAAAAAAGCATGGGAAAAGATATACAAAAATTTACTGAGGGAAAAAAACTCCTTAAAATAGGATTGTCTAAATGGAAAGTGTAATATAAATGCTCACTGAAGAAAAGAATTCCTTGAAAATTAGAACTGAACAAGTGGAAACTAATGACTCTATGAAACATCAAGACATGATAAAATGAAATTAAAAAATAGAAGAAAATGTGAAATTTTTCATTGGAAAAACAACTGACCTAGAAAATAGATCCAGGAGAGATAATATAAGAATTATTGGACTACCTGAAAGCCATGAGAAAAAAAAAATCTGGACAACATCTTTCAAGAAATTATCAAAGAAAACTGTCCTGATATATTAGAACTCAAGATCAAAATAAAAATTGAAAGAATTCACCAATCACTGCCTGAAAGACATCCCAAAATGAAAACTCCCAAGAACAGCATAACCAAATTCCGGAGCTCACAGATCAAGGAGAAAGCATTGCAAGCAGTCAAAAAGAAGCAATTCAAATATTGTGGAGCTACAGTCAGGATTACACAGGATTTGGCAGCTTCCACATTAAAAAACAAGAGGGCTTGCAATATGATATATCAGAAGGCAAAGGAGTTAGGATTACAACCAAGAATCACCTACCTAGCAAAACTGAATATAACCTTTCAGGGGGTAAAAATGGATATTTATCAAAAATAGAGGACTTTCAAGAATTTCTAATTAAAAGACCAGAGCTGAATAAAAAATTTGATCTCCAAATATAAGATTCAAGGGAAATAGAAAAAGGTTAAAAAAGAAACAGGTAAGAGAAAACATATGAAAATCAATACTGTTTATATTTCTATATGGCAAGATAATATTTAGAACTCTTAACAACTGTATTACTATAAGAGCAATTAAAAGGAATATATGCAGACAGAGGGTGTGGATAAGTGACTTTGATGGGATGATATCCCCAAAAAAACAAAATAAAGGGCTGAGAAAGAAAATTCCACTGGAAGAAGGAGGGGGGAGATTGAATGGGATAAATTATCCAAAATAAAAGAGATATGAAAGAGCTATTATAATAGAGGGGAAGATGGGAGAAGTAGGTGGCATGCAAAGTTTAAACCTTGCTCTCATCAAAATTGACTCAAAGAGGGAAAAGCATACACACTTAGTTGGATATAGAAATCTATTTTACCCTGTAAGGAAGTAAAAAGGGGATGGGAATAATAGAAGGGTGGAGGGACTGATAAAAAGGAGGGTATATTGGGGAAAGTGGTGATCAGAAGTAAAACATTTGTGAGGAGGGAAAGAGTGGGGTGTAAAAGAGAAAGTGGGATAAACAAATGAGAAATAACATGGAGGAAAATATGCAATTAGTTATAAATATAAATGTGAATGGGATGAACTCACCCTTAAAATAGAAACTGATAGCAGAATGTATTAAAAACCAGAATCCTACAATATGTTATTTACAAGAAACACATTTGAAGCAGACAGACACACAGGATAAAGGTAAGGGACTGGAGAAGAATCTATAATGCTTCAACTAAAGCAGAGCAAGCAGGGGTAGCAATCATGATCTCAGACAAAGCAAAAGCAAAAATATTTTTAAAAATTAAGAGATTAAAAAAAGGAATCTATATTTTCATGAAAGGTACCATAGACAATGAAATCATATCAACACTAAACGTATATGTACCAAATGACATCATATCTAAGTTTTTGAAGGAAAAGTTGAATGAGTCACAGGAAGAAATAGATAATAAAACTATACTAGTGGGGGACCTCAACTTTCCCCTCTCAGAACTAAATAAATTTAACCAAAAAATAAATACAAAGGAAATTAAAGAGGTGAATAAAATTTGGGAAAAGTCAGATTTGATAGATCTCTGGAGAAAATTGAATGTGAACAGAAAGAAATATACCTTTTTTTTTCAGTAGCACAAAAACTAACCCGGTATTAGGACATTAAAAACCTCACAATCAAATGCAGAAAAGCAAAAATAGTAAACACATCTTTTTCAGGTCATAATACAATAAAAATTGCATTTAATAATGAACAACAGAAAGATTAAAAATGAATTGGAAATTAAATAACTTAATCCTAACAAAGAAGTGGGTCAAAGAACAGATCATAGAAATGATTGATAATTTCATTAAGGAAAATGACTACAACGAGGCAACATATCCAAATTTTATGGGATGCAGACAAGGTGGTTCTTGAAGGAAAATGTATGTCTATAATTGCTTACATCAACAAAATAGAGAAAAAGCCTGGTCAATGAACTAGGCATGCAACTAAAAAACTAGAAAAAGAACAAATTAAAAACCCCAATTAAATACCAAATTGGAAATCCTGATAATCAAAAGAGAGATAAATAAAATTAAAAGTAAGAAAACCATTGAACTAATAAATAAAACTAGAATCTGATTTTATTGGAAAACCAATAAAACAAATAAACTATTGGTTAATTTGATTTTTAAAAAGGAAAGAAGAAAAATTACTAGTATCAAAAATGAAAGGGGTGAATTCACCACCAATGAAGAGGAAATTAAGACAATTGTTAGGAACTATTGTGTCCAATTATATGCCGATAAATTTGACAACCTAAATGAAATATAAATAACCTTGATTAACAGAAGAAGTAAAGTACTTAAAGAATCCAATCTGAGAAAAAAAGAAATTGAGGAAGCCCTAAATGAATTTCTTAAGAAAAAGAATCCCCAGGACCAGATGGATTCACACCTTATTCTACCAAACATTTAAAGAACACTTAATCCCAATACTGTATAAACTCTTTGGGAAAATAGGTGAAGAAGGAGTCCTACCAAATTTCTTTTATGACACAGATTTGGTGCTGATACCCAAACCAGGAAGAGCCAAAACAGAGAAAGAAAATTATAGGCCAATTTCCCTAATGAATATTGAAGCAAAAAATTTTAAATAAATACTAGTAAAGAGATTACAGCAATGTATCACAAGAATCACACTATAACAGGTGTGTAGGGCTGGTTCAATAGGAAAACTATCAGCATAATTGACCATATCAATAACAAAAACCAACAGAAATCATATGATTCTCTCAACAGATGCAAGAAAAGCCTTTGACAAAATACAATACCCATTCCTATTAAGAAAACTGGAGAGCTTCTACTTCTAGTAAACACCAAATGTTGGATGACATCCGTGCTGCAGGAGGTGCAGGAGGCCCCGGGGGCCCCAGAGTTGGAGGCCGGGGAGGCTTCCATGGGGGGCTTCGGCAGTGGGGGCCAAGGTCAAGGCCGGGCCATGGTCAAGGCTGTGGTCATGGCCACAAGGCCCAGGGAGGAAAGGCCGAAGACAAGGAGTGGATTCCTGTCACTAAGCTGGGCCAGCTAGTTAAGGACATGAAGATCAAGTCTTTGGAAGAGATCTATCTTTTCTCCCTTCCTATCAAGGGGTCTGAGATCATAGATTTCTTCCTAGTATCTTCATTGAAAGATGAGGTCCTGAAGATCATGCCTGTTCAGAAACAAACTAGAGCTGGAAAATGTACCAGGTTCAAAGTTTTTGTGGCCATTGGTGACAACAATGGTCATGTTGGTCTGGATGTCAAGTGCTCCAAAGAAATGGCCACAGCTATTTGTGGTGCTATCATTCTGACCAAGCTGTCCATCATTCCTGTGAGACTTAGCTACTGGGACAACAAGATTGGCAAGCCTCACACAGTATCCTTCAAGGTCATTGGGCAATGTGGATCGGTTCTGGTGCATCTGATCCCCACCCCTAGAGGTACTGGCATTGTCTCAGTTCCTCTGCCTAAGAAGCTCCTGATGATGGCTGGAATTGATGACTGCTACACTTCTGCAAGAGGCTGTACTGCCACTCTAGGCAACTTTGCTAAAGCTACTTTTGACGCCATCTCCAAAATATATAGCTATCTAACCCCAGACCTGTGGAAGGAGACTGTGTTCACTAAGTCTCCTTATCAGGAATTCATCTTGTGAAGACTCACATTTGCATATCTGTCCAGCTGCTGTGGCAACCACATATATGTTTTTTTTATAAACAAATAAATTGAACTATGCCTGCTAAGACAAAAAAAAAAAGAAAAGAAAACTAGAGAGCACATGATTAAATGGAGTTTACCTTAAAATGATAAGTAATATTTATCTAAAACCATCAGCAAGCTTTATCTGTAATGGGGATAAGATAAAAGCCTTCCCAATACAATCAAGATGAAACAAGGATGTCTATTATCACCTCTATTATTTAATATTTTACTAGAAATGTTAGCTATAGCAATAAGAGAAGAAAAAGAAATTAAAGGAATTAGAATAAGCAATAAGGAAACAAAACTGTCACTCTTTGCAAATCATATGATGTTATTCTTAGAAAGCCCTAGAGAATCAACTAAAAAACTACTTGAAATTATTAACAGCATTAGCAAAGTTGCAGGATGCAAAATAAACTCGCATAAATTATCAGCATTTCTATATATTACCAACAAAGTCCAGCAGCAAGAGATAGAAAGAAAAATTCCATTTAAAATAACTGTGGACAACATAAAATACTTGGAAGCCTACCTGCCAAGACAAACTCACAAACTATATAAACACAAGCATAAAAAACTTTTCACAAAATAAAGTCAGACCTAAACAATTGGAAAAATATTAATTGCTCATAGTTATGTCAAATTAATATAATAAAAATGGCCGTTCTAACTAAATTACTCCATTTATTCAGCGCCATATCAATCAAACTATCAAAAATTATTTTATAGAGCTAGAAAAAATAATGCAAAATTCATCTGGAAGAACAAAAGCTCAAGGATATCAAGGGAATCAATGAAAAAATGTAAAAGAAAGTAGTCTAGCCATACCAGATCTCGAACTGTATTATGAAGTGGAAGTTATCAAAACAATCTAGTACCTGCCAAGAAATAAAGTGATGGATCAGTGGAACAGATTAGGTAAAAATTACATTATCCTAAATGACCATAAAATCTAGCATATGAGAAGCCCCAAATCCAAGCTTTTGGAACAAAAACTCATTAATTGACAAAAAAAATGCCGTGAAAACTAGAAAATGGTAGGGCAGAAACTATGTATAAGCCAACATCTCACACCATATACCAAGATAAGGTCAGAATGAGTACATAATTTATACATAAAGGGTGATACCATAAACAAATTTAAAAGAATATGGAGTAGTTTATCTGTCAGATTTATGGATGAGGGAAGAATTTAGGATCAAAGAAGATATAGAGAGCATTATAAAATATCAAATAGATAATTTTGATTATATAAAATTTAAAAGTTTTTGCACAAATAAAGCCAATGCAACCAAAATTATGAGGAAAGCAGAAAACTTGGGTGGCAAGGAGGGAGGAATTTATAAGTATGTCTAATAAAGGCCTCATTTCTTAAATATATAGATAACTGAGTCAAACTTATAATACACATCATTCCTCAATTTGTAAGTGGTCAAAGGATATCAACAAGCAGTTTTCAGACGAAGAAATCAAAGCAATCTATAGTCATATGAAAAAAATGCTCTAAATTACTATTGATCAGAGAAATGCAAATTAATACAACTCTGAGGTAATTCTCATACCTATCAGAGTGGCTAATATGACAAAAACAGGAAATGTTGGATGTTGGAGGAGATGTGGGAAAACTGGGACCTTAATGTACTGTTAGTGGAGTTGTGCACTTGATTCAACCATTCTGGAGAGCAATTTGGAACCATGCTCAAAGGGCTATAGAACTGTGCATATCCTTTGATCCAACCATACTACTGCTAGGTCTATATCCCAAAGACATCCAAAGAAAGGGGGGGAAGGACATATTTGTACAAAAAAATATTTACAGCAGCTCTTTTTGTGGTAGCTAAGGATTAGAAATCAAAGGGATGTTCATCAGTTTGGGAATGGCTAAACAAGTTGTGGTATATAGTTGCAATGGAATATTATCGTGCTATAAGAAATGAAAAGCTGGATGATTTCAGAAAAACCTGGAAAAACATGCATAAACTGATGCATAGTGAAGTGAACAGAACCAGGAGAACTTTGTGCCTAGTAATAGCAATATTGTTTGATGAGGAACTGTGAATGACTTAGCTATTCTCAGCAATGCAATGATTCCAAGATAATCCCAAAGGATTAATGATGAAGCATGATATTTGCCTCCAGAGAAAGAACTGATTATTGATTGAATACGAACTGAATCATGCTATTTTTCACTTTCTTTCTTTCTTTTTTTCTTTCATTAGAGTCTTCTTGTACAAAATGACTAATATGGAAATATTTTACATAATTGCACAGGATAACCTATATCTGATTGCTTACCATCTCAGAGAGAGGGGGAGGGGTGAGAAGGGAAGGGATAGAATTTGATACTCAAAACTTGAAATAAAAATGTTTTTTTAAATTATTTTAAAAATATATTTATCCACCAAATGATCTCTCCCAGTACGTCTTGCATGGCATCTTTTTCCATTCCTTTAGTTTCTGATATTGTAATTATTTGATTTATTCTACATTATTTTAAAATTATATCAGTACTTTGCCTTATTGCTCTTTTTAAAAAAAACTTTTTATTGGCTTGTTGAGGGCATAGTTTTTTAAAGTTATTTTTTCGTTAGTGTTTATACTTGTTGCTTTAGGGGTGTTTTGTGGAGTATGTAAAGATCCTGCCTTTAGTATGTTTGGTTTTTTTTTAGTAAAAACTATTTTCAGTCTTGTTGCCTATGTACTTGTGTGGGGAATTCATGACTATACCCTGGGGGAGTGTCAGATTCTGAAGTTTCCAGGTTGTCTTCATAGAGGACAATGAATAAGAAAGATAAGAATTTCCTCAAAGTGTACCAGACCTTTCACATCAGCAAGGTACTACATGAATGAATGAAAGAACATTTATTAAGCACATATTATGTGCCAAGTTCTGTGCTAACTACTGGGATGCAAGTACAAAAGTGATGACAGCCCTGCCCTCAAGAAGCTTTGATTCTAGTAGCAGAAGACGACACACATTATAGAAGTGGTGTGGCTAGCAATGACTATTTTGGTTTGGAGTTACAGGGATGGTGAATGGAGCCACAAGAGAATGTCATCATTCCCTTTTCATAAGTAATTGTATTATAACAGTATTGATTTGATTATGATTCCTGACCAGGAAAATTAGAGATTAGGATTAAGGAAAGTGAAAAGATACTAGACAGGTATGTGGTGGCAATGCAACTGGTGAGAAGATGGACAGGGAGATTGGAGACCAATCTGAAACAGTGGACCTGAGGAAACACTCACCAGTGTGAAGAAAGGATGCCAAGGGTAAGAATTCAAGAGATCAAAGGGCTAAGTTCATTTCTGGTCAGGAATTGGTTTCTGGTCCAAGCGGCTAGGCAACTAGTGAGAAGGTGATTACTGGTATTAGAACAAAACAAAATATAATAAAATTCTAAGATGTGTGGTTCATTTAAGCTCTACAGAAAATAGAGGAGGGAAAAAGCATTGTGTGCTAAAGTCATCAGGGATGGTTTACTGAGGAGGTGAGATTTAAACTGTTATTGTTTGTCCTTTCATTTTCAGAGAGGACCAGTGACATCACAGTTGATATCTTGACTTGCAGTGAATTAAATTTAAGTGAAGCAGAGTTGCACTAAATCATCAATTTCATTCTCTCTTCCAGAGTTATTGAAGTCCAGTGGCAGGACAAAAGTCAAGACAACTTGGTGATGGCTTGGGACACTGTAGATGACCTCGTCTTCTTTAATGTCTGATCAAGCTCTAAACTCTCCATAGAGTCTGCTTCTACTGCCTTCATGGCCATTGGAGCAAATTATTCTTATCTGCCCATTCCACCAGAAGTCCTCACATGCTAACACATGCCAACACCTCTAACTTACCAATGGATTTGAGGTCCATTGGCTACCCTCAACCTGGTTTAGCCCATCTGCTGAGAGTTTACTGGAGTATAAAACCATTGTGCTTGCTACAGTTTATTGGAATGTAGGTAGAATATAGGTAAGTAGAAAGGGTATTCTATGAAGGGGTCAATGTTAAAATTAATTATGAATTGCTACCACTTCCAACCAATGTTCCCCCTTAAACTTCCTCTTTGCAGGGCCAACCATAACTAAAAATGTTCCCTTTTGTTTGACCTCTACAAAAGATCATTTGAAGCAATGTTCCTGTCCTTCCCCCACAGGATCCTACACTCTCCCCTTCCCTGCTCCCTGATGCTCTCACCAGTACTTCATACTTTAAAATCACCTCTCTCCTCTGCCTCCTTCAACGCTGTTATTCCCTCCATTTGAGATGGTGTTCAAGTATGTGTTAAAAGGGAGAAATGGTCATTAAATTACTTTATTACTAAGTATAGATGATTAATAGCCCCCCAAATCTCTCAAAGCCACTTAAGGACAACATGGTATTGGAGTTGGAGTCAGGAATATCTGGTTTCTGTGTGGTTGTGGGGAAATAACATGGCTTAAATCAACCTCAATTTCCTCATTTGGAAATGGGCATGAAAATATCTGTGATATCTACCTCACAGGATTGTTCTAAGGCTCAAAAGAGTATATAAAGTGCTTTTTCAACCATAAAGTTCTATAAATCCCATCTAATGTTGTTTTTGAAAAGAGAAAACACTTATGATGAAAAATTCTATCCCCCTTCAGTAAAAGAACTGATGAAGTTTGAATGCAGGTCGAAGAATACTTCAGTTTCTATATTTTTCTTGGATTTCTGTCTGTATTATCTGTTACAGCATGACTAATATGGAATTATGTTTTGCATGACTGCACATATATAACCTGTATCAAATTGTTTGCTTTCTCAATGGAGGTGGGGGGGAAGAAAGTAGGGATAGTGGGAGAGAATTTGGAACTCAAAAATTTAAAAAAACAATGAAAAGATGACACTTTGGAGTAGAATTGCAGGAAGTAGTCATCCCTCACCATTCAATAGTCACAGTTTTAATTATTTGTGAATTGGCCACCAATAATTGAATTAAAATTTAGTAAGTTATAGATGTATAAATACTATATATTATTAATCTATTTTTATCATTTGCTACCATAAGTATACATACACAAATTTATTATAAATTATTACATTTTGTTAAAGTTTCAGTGTGCTAAAGATTCAAGTGCTATGCACTCTCTTTGGAAATGCCTCATATGTCTCTCTACCATCTACACCCAGTTCAGTGATTTTCTCCTACAGAGATCTTGTACTTTTCATAGAAGAAAATCCACAAAGCAGTTGCTGCAGCTCTGCTGGTGGCTGCAAAAACAGCTAAACATGCAAGATACTAATCTCTCTTGACTAGCAACTGCACTTGCTTTGTGTATTAAATAAATATGATCAAAATTATTAAAAATAAAGATTTGGTGTGGGGCTTAGAATTATCACATTGAGGGCAACATGCTATTGGAGTTGGGTCAGCTATCACATTAATGGACATCCTGTGCTTCTAAACCCTGTGAATATTGAGGGACAACTATATAACTAAATTAAAAATTTCAGAGAGAGTCTCAAGAGTTGAAAAATTATATTCTGGGGGCAGATAGGTGGCACAGTGAATAGATCACTGGCCCTGGAATCAGGAGGAACTGAGTTCAAATCCAGCCTCAGACACTTAACCTTGGGCAAGTTACTTAACCCCAATTGCCCTGCCTTCCCCCCTCAAAAAAAAATGATATTTTGGAATAGGTAAGGCTTCATAGTTGTTCTGCTAGAGAAATAAGAAGCATGAGTTCTTGGTTCTGGATTTGTTAATTATTTAGTTGCATGAGATCTTATTTAGACAAATTATTCAACTTGTCTGTACTTCAACAGGCTTCTCTGCAAAGTGGCAGCAATAATACCTTACCTGACTAAAGGCAGGGGATTGAACTAGATGATGTCCTGAGGTCAAAGCAAGGTCTAAGATCTATAAGCCCCAAGACCTAGATGGCTCCAGAAGACCTGATCTGATTGGGTCATAGGGACTGGGGAATTTTTTTCTTGGTTCTTCTGTGAAGTATGTAGCCAACCCTTTTCATTCTCTTTTGTAAGATTATCCATTATGTCCTACTCCTAAGCATATCTTTTCCCAAGGATGTGTCCTGGCCTCGTTTCTCTCTTTTTTAAAAAATAAATTTATTTATTTATTTTCTTGTTCACATCATTCATTTCCACAAGATTTTGAGTTACAAATTTTCTCCCCATCTTCCCCCTACCTAACACCTCAAAACAGCCATCCCACTGTATAACCCCTCCCCTAATCTGCTC
>CM053580.1:292786869-292906054 GCA_028627135.1 Pseudochirops cupreus | reverse complement strand
CCCCCCACCCAGCCCTCCCCTCCATCATCCCACCTCTCATCCCCCCTACTCTCCTGTGTGGTGAGATATCAGTTTAGAGTTTATGTCATTCCTTCCCTAAGCCAAATTCAATGAGAGTTAGGTTGATCTTTTCCCTTTTGCCTTCCTGTTCTTCGCCTCCATTGTAACAATTATCCCTTGCCTCTTATATATGAGATGATTAACCCCATTCTGTCTCTCTCTGTCTCCTCTCATTCTAATCCTCTCCCACCTCAGAATTTCACCTTTTAGAGTATCAACCCTTCCTGTTCAATTGATCCTATGCCCTCTATGTACTCATATATACAGATACTTAGATATGTATTCATACACATACATAAAACCTCCTATATGGACATATGTGTATGTATACATATATATACATTTGTATTCCCTTCACCTATCCTCATACTGAGAAAAATTTCATAAGTTACAATTATCATTTTTCCATGTTGGCATGTAAGTAGTTCAACTTTGATAAGTTCCTTATGATTTCTTTTCCATGTTTACCTTATCATGCTCCTTGTATCTGAGTGTCAAATTTTCTTTTCAGTTCTGGTTTTTTCAGCAAGAATGTTTGAAAGTCCTCCACCTCACTGAATGACCATATTTTCCCCTGGAACATTATACCCCCCCTTTTGGGGATCTTTTTCAAGAGGTGATCCAAGAATTCTTTCAAGTTCTATTTTACCCTCTGGTTCTAAAAAATCAGGGAAATTTTCCTTGAGAATTTCTTGAAAGATGTTTTCTAAGTTCTTTTTTTGATCATGGCTTTCAGGTAGTCCAATAATATTTAAATTGTCTCTCCTGGATCTATTTTCCAGGTCAGTGGTTTTTTCAAGGAGATATTTCACATTGCCTTCTATTTTTTCATTTATTTTGATCTGTTCAATAGTATCCTGATTTCTCATAAAGTCATTTGCTTCCATCTGTTCCACTCTAATTCTGAAGGAATTGTTCTCTTCAGAAAGCTTTTGAGATTCTTTTTCCATCTGACAAATTCAACTTTTTAAGGCATTCTTCTCCTCATTGGCTTTTTGGGCCTCTTTTGCCATTTGAGTTAATCTATTTTTTAAGGTGTTATTTTCTTCAGTCAGGTTGTTGACTCTCTTTTCATGATTTTCTTGTGTCATCCTCATTTCTCTTCCCAATTTTTCCTCTACTTCTCTTATTTGGTTTTCAAAATCCTTCTTAAGCTGATCTATGGCTTTTAGGCAGTCTTCATGTTTCTTAGAAGGTTTTGGTGTGAGAGTTCTGACTGTGTTGTCTTCCTCCCAGTCCATGCTTTGATCCTTTTTGTCCCCAAAGAAGGAGTCTAGAGTTCGATTGCTGTTCTTACTTTGCTTCCTTTGCCTGCTCATGTTGTTGTCAGTCAATTACTTGACTTTTTAGCTCTGTGGAACTCTGCTTCCAGAGGGGAAAGCTCTGTCCCAAATCACTGGGGTTTTTGCAGCTACTGGAGCTATTAGGAGGCTGCTGCAGCCCCCACCAGCCTTGGCCCACTGAAAACACACCCCAGGACCACCACCCAAGACCACAATCCAGATCCAGGCCATTCAATGCAAGAGCACTTAGCCTCTGAACAATCACTTGGCCCCCCTGCAATCTGCAGGCCAGGAGCTCCGAAGCAGCCATGTGGAGGCAGCTGCCAGACACCACTTCTGCCACTTCCTTGCCCTGGAGGCAGCTCAGCCTGACCTCTTTTCTCCCCGAAATTTAGCTGAGTTCCACTGACCTTTCACTTTGTCCTTGTTTCTTAAGACTTGATAATTCTGGAAACTGCCACAGCTGCCGCCGATCCACTCTCCTGAAGGCTCCAGCTGCAGCTCATCCTGGCCGCTCTGGGGCCAAGCCGTGGTTTCAGGCTGGGCTGGTTTCGGCTCCCAGCATGCTGGAATGAGCCCTTCCTGATGAGCTGGGGAGATGTGTTTTTCTGTATTTTTGTGAGTTTTGGAGCACTAAAATTTGTTTAGAGTCATATTTTATGGGTATTTGAGGTGGCTATGTGGGAGCTGCAGAACCTTGTTGCTTCTATGCTGCCATCTTGGCTCCACCCCCTCCTTCCTTATTTCTCTTAATATGCTATACCAGGAGTGGAGAACCTGCTCCCTCGAGGCCACATGTGGCCTTCTAGGTTCTCAAGGGCAGCATTTTTAACTGAGTCCAAATTTTACCAAACCCTTTTATTAAGGGGATTTGTTCTATGAAGTTTGGATTCAGTCAAAGGGCCTCATTTGAGGACCTAGAAGGACTATATTTGGCCTCAAGGCCACAGGTTCCCCACCCCTGCTCTATACTTTCTCTCTTGGTTATCTCATTCACTCCCATGAATTGCTTGCAAATTGTAAAACACTGCATGGATATAGGTTATTATTATTATTATTATTATTATTATTATTATTATTATTATTATCCTTATATAAATGACTCCTAAATCTACATATCCAGCCCTAATCTTTCTCCTTCACTCTGTTTCCCCATCATCAACTTCCTGCTAGACATACCAAGATAGACCATAAACATCTCAAACTTAGCATGACTACAACGGAACAGATTGATTCTCCCCTAAATCTGGCCCCTCCTTCAACCATCCCTATTTCTAGAGAAGGCACACCATCCTCTCAAAGGGGTTCATAACCTCAGAGCCATCCCTTGACTCTCCTCTGTCCCTCAACTCCAAAGACTAACCAATTCCCAAGTCTTGTTAATTCTACCTCTCACATCTGTCTCCAACAGCTTTCATACCTTTTCCCTTCTCTCCACTAATATGTGTGTCCCTAATATCTCTCTCCTGGACTACTGTAATAAGCTCCAAATTGAGCTCCTTCTATCAGATTCTGCCCTCTCCCATCCATCCTCCGCACAGCTATCAAAATAGTCTTTATAAGGTGCCTGGATTACCATGTCACTTCTCTGATCAAACATCTTTGGTAGTTTCCTCTTTTTCCTAATATAAAACACAAACTCCTTAGCTAGGCATTGAAAGCCTCCACAGTTTTATTTCCATTGGCTTTTCTATAGTTATTTCATATTATTCTGTCGCACAGTCCATGTTTCAACCAAACTGGAATGGCAGCTACTCAGAACTCAGTATTCCATCTCTCATTTCCACACCTTTTGCCCAAACTGTTCTCTTCCCCCAAATTAGAGAGCTCTCTTGTCATACCTTTGCCTTTCAGGAGCCTTATTTTTCATCCAGATCAAATTCATTAGTCCCCTCTTTCATGAAGTCATCCCTGATCTTCCCTATCTCCCCTGTCCCCAGTTATTTCTGCTCTCTGCCCCCTAAAATTACCCTGTATAGATATTTTATACCTTCCTTCACCTCCCTCCCAGTAGAAAATAACTTTTGAAGTCAGAAACTGTTTTCATGAGTTTTGTTTTTGTTTTGAGATCCCAAGTACTAAGCATCATGTTTTGAACATATTTGTCACTTAATAGCTTGTTTTCTGGGGAAGTTTTAGGGCAGCTTCCTGTCCTGCCCATTTATCCCCTCTACTTGCCTAGCCAACCCCAGAAATACTTTCCAGATTCTATGTCTATAGTCTCAACTTTCCACCCAGAACTAGGCCAGTCACCCCCCTGCTTTCCCAAAGTTAAACAGGCTAGTATGAGGTCTACACCTTCCCTTAGGAGCTAAGCCTGGGAAAATTTTGACTGGATCCACCAGATTATAGTGAATTATTAGAAAGTGGTAGAGGATCAGAGGATCAGGGTTAAAAGAAAGCATCGCTGACCATTCTGAATTCACTAAATAAGCTATATATGTGTGGGGGTGGGAGGGTCTTAATAATTCATTATTCACATAGACATCGGAATCTGTATGCAAAAATGTGATGAATTTTGCAAAAATTCTGTGATTTTAGGAGTACAGGGGAAATGGGAACTGCCATTCTAGACTGCAGCAGGCAGATAAAGGTTAGGAGACTTGCCCAGGGTCACATGGCTAATAGATATGAAAGGCAAGATTTTAGTCCATTTTAATTTAAGGTTGCTTGGCTCCAAGCATAGTATTTGCATCTGCTGCCTAAATTAGAATCTTATAAAACTTTAAACACACACACACACACACACAGAAGGAACATTGCTTTAAGAAACTTATGAGAGTTGAGAAAGGAGAACAAGACTGACTCCACGTTGAACAAAGAGCTATATTAACAGAATGACTTTGATAGTAACATCAGTTGCAGAAATTGCTTTATGAAGCAAAATGTTCCAGGAATTGTTCCTCTTCTCTGTTCCAGGATATCACAAAACAAGCAAAAATGTTCTAGTCATTGTAGATATTGTCATTGTTGATAAAGAAAAATGCACCCAAAAACCTATTTTTGTTTTTGTTCAGTGGTTCAATTGTGTCCGACTCTTTGTGACCCTAGGGACCATAGCACACCAGGTCCTTCCAACCAGAGGGGTTCATTTTCCAGTGTCATATCTTTTAGCATTTTTGTACTTTTCATGGAGTTTTCTTGACAAAGGTACTGGAGTGGTTTTCTATTTCATTCTCCAATGGATCATCATTTGTCTGAACTTTCCACTATGACCTGTCTATCTTGCACCACGTAGCTCATAGTTTCATTGAGCTATGCAAGCCCCTCTGCCACAACAAGGCAGTGATCCAGGAGAAGAGAAGCCTATAAAACTATGTATCTATGCTTTTCACAATTGGAACATGCACCGAACAATTTGATTCTGTCTCTTCTTGTTAGCAAGTAAAACCTTTCCTGGCTTATGCCACTGGGCTCACAAGATCTGGTTTATCATCAGGGTTCTTTTTCTCCCTTATTAGTACAATAAGGGAGTAATTTATTTCAGTGTCTCTGTAATGCATTTCATCTCTATGAGGAGCTCAGGGACCTCTAGACATACCCTTAGGAAGAAACAAAATCAAGACACACTAGATAGACAAGAGTTGTGTGCATAGTTCTGAGGTGTTTTGTGGTGTTTGGGTTTTTTTCCCCTCTTTCACCTTAAGAGGAATTTTCTGCTGATGGCTAGAGGCTATAACTGGTTCCTATTGCTGCCATGGCTCAAATTCCATCAGTGGTTGATAGCAAATAACAAAGAGTTGAACAGACAGACCATGACTCCCCAAATCCATGACATCCAGAAACCCAGATGGCAGAGATCAGAGAAGCTGAAGCCAATTTGGAGCAGCAGGGATGGCAGCTGTTGAAAATTTCATTGAATGAATGAATCAATGAATGAGTAAGTGTTGTTGATCTTGTCCTGCCAAGTCCTTGCCTTGGATTACTCCCACCACTCCCTGTCTTCATTACAATTTATAAGCTACAGAAGGAAGCTGGAGAAAACTGCAAAACCATGCTAACTAGATCCATTATAAATATATGTTACATAATCTCAACAACCTAATCAATTCTTTATCCCACTCACCACAGTGGCTTTTACAAACTGTTTCATCTTTCCCCAAACTTCCTATGACTTTCACTCTCCCAGGGATGTCTGGAAACAGCTTCAACCAATTTCTGTGGGATCAATGCTAAATTTTCGGTATGAGCATTTACACCTTGGAAAATGGAAAATGCTGCAAATAATGGCTTGATTTATTGTTTTGCTAATTGTCTAGACTTAAGAAAACATTAATAATGCAGTTTAAACTTAAAATTGCATGTATATGCTTTTATTTTTAGAAAGTCAGTTGTTAAACTGTTTGAGCTCAGTAATATAATAGAAGGCTCAGGGAATGAAACCATCACCAGATTGAGGACCAGGTGACTGTAGGCATCATGATCATCATCATCACTGATATGTGCTTTATATAGCACTTATATAGTTCCTTAAGGTTTGCAAAATACCTCACATATATTATCTCATTTAAGCCTCACAACACTCCTGCCCTCCACCCACCCTCTCAGCTAAGAACTTTGCTTCATATTTCCCTGAAAAACTTGAGGTCATTTACCAAGGGCTCCCTCTTCTCCCCTCTTCTTCATCTCATTCACTCAGATGTCTTCATTCACTCTCCTCCTTCAGCTCTGTTCCACATAACGTGATGTCTCTTCTCCTTTCCAAGGCAAAAGCCTCTATAAGTACAACCAATCCCATTTCATCCTTTCTTCTCTAGCAGAGTGCCCCATTTATAATCCTCACTTTCTTACTTATCTTCAATCCTGTCTCCTGGATATTTCCTTGATATCTACAAACATACTTCTATCTCCTCCATCCTCGAAAAAAAAAAACAAAAAAATTTCATTTGTTCTCTCCCTCTCCCCTATTAACTATCTTGTATCTCTCCTTCCCTTCATAACTAAATTCCTTGAGAAGGCCATCTACAATTTGTGCCTCCACATTCTTTCCTCTCACTATTCCCAGCACTTAGCACAGTAACTAGCACATAGTAGGGACTCTTAAAATGTTTATTTACTATTGACAGATCACAATCTTTTTTTATCTTAATTCTCCCCTTTATCCTGACCATGATATCTAGTCCATCAACATTTCAGTACTAACTCAAGCAGGAGTGTTCTGGCAAATGTTGACACACTTTTAAATTTGATTTGCATGATTAACATTTTCTCCAACACTTTCTTAAGTCCACATAGTCCAAAAAAAATCAAATGCCCTTATTTGTGGTGTTCACCATTTTTTTCTGAGCTGTAAATTTTCACAATGAAAATTTTTTTTAAATCTCTCAAAAGCTGGTACCCCTACTCTGGCTATACTCTCTTTCCTTCCCAAACTTGACCCCTCAATTTTTTTGTTCATTTCTTCCTTATCTTATTACCAATCATGCTGCCACTATCCCAAACATGAGTTAATCTTATTATTTGTCATCCTCACTCCCTCTGATGAACAGAACTGGAGGAAATATAAAACTATATTGACTGGTTCCACCACAAATTTATGAAAGTATGACTAATCTCAACTGGCAAGGCAATTTTACTACTCCTCCCTAATTGATTCTCTGTTCTATTAACCACAGCATTCTAAATCTTTTCTTCTCTCCTTAAGCTTACCATTGCACTCCCTTCTGCCTTCCTTTTGGTAGGGGTTGTATCCAATTCTTTATCTCCCCTCCAAAATCTCACCTTAAACCTCACCAAGAAAATTGAAGCCTTCTCTTAAAAAATCTCCTTTTTCTCTATCTTTCCTCATATCACATCCCTATGACATCATCTTCCACAATTTCCTCCTTCTCTCTAGTCTCTGATGATGAGTATCCTTCTATTTGCTAAGACTAACTCTTTGGCAAAGAATTGGAAATTGAGGGGAAGCCCATCAGTTGGGGAATGATTGAACAAGTTGTGCTCTTTGAATGTAATGGAATACTATTGTTCTATAAGAAATGATTGATAAGCTGGTGGATTTCAGAAGAACCTAGAAAAACTTACAAGAACTGATGCTGAGTGAAGTGAGCAGAACCAGGAGAATATTGTACATAGTAACAGCGACACTGTGCAAGGACCAACTTTGATAGACTTAGCTCTTCTCAGAAATAGAATGATCTAAGACAAATCCAAGGGATTCATGATGGAAAATGATGTTCACATCCAGATAAAAAACTATGTAGTCTGAATGCAGATCGAAGCATACTATTCTCTCTCTCTCTCTCTCTCTTTCTCTTTCTCATGGTTTCTCCCTTTTGTTCTGATTCTTTTTCACAACTTGACTAAATATGATTGTACATATAGCCTATATCAGTTTGCATGCTGTCTTGGGGAGGGAGGAAGGGAAGGAAGAGGAAAAATTTGGAACTCAAAATCTTATAAAACTGAATATTGAAAACCAAAAATAAATTTAAAGAAAAAAAGACTAATCCTCCCACAATCCCTTCTTCTCTGGCAGATTGCCCTTACCATCATCCCCAGTATCACTGATCTTTGATCTTTACATATCTACTGGCCCCTTTCCTATTGCCTGTAAACAAGTCTTCCCTATCCTTGAAAAAAAAATATGCTCCTTCTCCCAAACTACGACTCTTAGAATCCCTTCCTTCCTTGAAGATTTAGTTACTACCTTCTGTAGGAAGCCTATCTTTCTCTCCCTGCCCCCCACTCCAACTGCTACTGTGATCCCTTCTACAATTATTTTCTATCTAATCTATACTTATTTTGTATATTCTGATTTATAAGTGTTGTCTCTCTCAATAAAATGTAAGGACCGCAAAGTCAATAATTGTTTTTGCTTTTTCTTTGTATCCTTAGTGCTCAACAAATAGTAAATGCCTAATAAGTACTTTCTAATTAATTTATAGATAGCCAAGTAGCGTGATGGATAGAGAACCAGGCCTGGGGTCAGGAAGACTCATCTTCCTGAGTTCAAATCTGGTCTCAGATACTTCCTAGTATCTGCCAAGTGAGCTTGGGCAAGTCACTTAACCGTTTGCCTCAGTTTCTCATCTGTAAAATGAGCTGGAGAAGGAAATAGCAAACTACTCCAGTATCTTTGCCAAGAAAACCTCAAATACCAGCCCTGGAGTCAGGAGGACCTGAGTTCAAATCCAGCCTCAGACACTTAGCACTACTAGTCATATGATCTTGAGCAAGTCACTTAACTCCAATTGTCCTGCCTTCTCCCCTCCAAAAAGCAAAAAAATCAAACAAACAAGAAAACCTCAAATGAGGTCATAAAGAATTGGATACAACTAAAACAACTGAACAACAACAAAATATTATTTTATAATTTTGTATTTTCAGGTGATTGTAATCTCTAGGCACACTAGCCATGGTAGACCTGGACCCTCACAAAATATTGTAAGAAATTGAGAAAATCAAACTGATTTTAGTGATTCTATTTTGTAATTGACTTTGTTCTATATTTCCTCAACACTCTGTATTACTGCCTGTCATGTTTCTTTGTCTTTGAATTAAGTTCAGAAATTCAGTCTTCGTCTCTGAGCTAAGTTTAAAAATTCAATTTCCTTATAAACAATTTAATTAAGAGAAACTTGCTATCTCTATACAAATTAACTATCCTTGTAGAATTAGAAGAAATATGTTATCTATATACCATTAGTCATTCTTGCAGGTGGACTAAATCAATGAGAATTCCCTAGCTATGAAGTAGAAGGAAGGGTTGTTGCTAGGCCCACATTCCTGAGTTCTAGTCATATTGTCCCCCATGCCTATGATGTTTCTGACTTTGTAATCAATCATATTGTCTTCTCTAGGATGCTGTCTTCTAATTTTGGGGGGCACTCCTTTTTTTGTATATAAAAATTATTTGTCAGCCCTCATTTGAGATCTTAACTATTTAAGAAGGCTAAGACACTATTTATTGGCAAATTCATACTTTGCTAATAAATTATGTTCAGAACTTGTGCCTCAGTTTACCTTAATTTAAATTGCAAACAGTACTGAATGGAGGCCTGAGACTCTTTGCATGAGATTTAGTTCAGAGATGCCTCTGAACTTTGTTGTGACTTTTTAGTGTAATGCACTCAAATAACTTTTCATAATTAGGGATATAGACAATTTGCCAAATACACTCAGGTTTGAGGTGGCTAGGTGGCACAGTGAATAGAGCAATGGCTCTGGAATCAAGAGGACCTGAGTTCAAATCCAGCCTCAGACCCTAAACATTTACTAGCCATATGACCTTGGGCAAGTCACTTAATCCCAGCTGCCCAGCCCTCCCCCCTCCAAAAAGCAAAAAAAAAAAAAAGGCAAATACACCCAGGTTTGATTTGCTGAAGATAGCAAATACTTAACTGGAACAAGAGAGTAATGGGGATAAAGCATCCATGGAGCCAAGTTTAGGTCCCCCTCCACTTTCAGGGACACATATGCTCAGCACAGGAAAACTCTGGGATGACATAGCTTCACTTTAATCCCCATGATGGCAACAGGATATATGAATTGTATCCTAACTGGTCTTCAAAACTCTCCTCTCCTACCTGTTTTCCATACAGTTTCCAAACTGATTTTTCTTAATGTGCAAATCTGTCTACCTAATTCCCTTTTGAATAAACTCCAGGGGCTCTCTGTTGCCTTTAGAACAAAATATAAATGTCTTCACAACCTGGCCCCAACCCACCTTTCCAATCTTATTGCATATTATTTTCTTCCACATCTAGTCCAACCAAACTTGACTTCTTGGTGTTTTTCACACAGGGCCCTCCATCTCCTGGAGACCTTGCATATCTCCATTGTATGGAATACTTTTCCTCTTCATCTCTGTCTCTCAGAATTCCTAACTAAAAGCAAGTTTTTCCAGTTGACAATTGGAGAGGTTCATTCTAATGAAGTCAGGCTTCCCCACTTAGGAGTAATTTTCTCTTACAATCTAAATTCCAGGTCCTTTATGGGATCTCTGGTCTGTCCTCATGCTTCCCCTGGTGATCTCATGACCTGAAGCAACAATTTACTGTAAGTAAAGAAGATAATTATGTGTACACAAACATGTGGGGTTGTGCATGTATTTAGTAGTACTTCTATCTTCTCTCTCCCAGTAACTTTTGGAATCACACTGGGCTTATACAAAGACAGGTAGGAATCCTTCTGCATCATTTCTGTTATTTGTTACTTGTCTGTGCTTCCTTCTCTCTCCACTTGACTAACCTACTTCTCAATTAAAAACTGAAAAAAAGAAAGAGAAATAAAAACCCTTGTAATGGATCAACATAGTCAAGCGAAACAAATCTACTCAATGGTCATTTATAAAAATGTACATATCTGTCTAGCATTCTGTTCAAGACGTGGGTTCCATGCTTCATCATAGGTGAATCGTCAGAGTTCTTAAGTCTTTCACAGTTGTTTGTTTTGTTTTGTTACAATGTTATTATCTTTTTATAAATTGTTCTCCTGGTTCTGTTCACTTTACTTTGCATCAGTTCATACTCCCCCAGGATTCTCTGAAATAATTTCTTTTGTCATTTCTTATGGTGCAATAATGTTCCATTGCATTCTTTTGTCATAATTTGTTCTATAAAGCAATCTAAGCCACTTATTAAATTCTAGTTCTTTTCTTTTCTCTGCCTCCCTTCTTTTTGATTTCCCTCTTCAGGATTAAGATGTTTGTTTTGCTTGAGGCGATTCCCTTCCTTGTATTATCCTCACTCTTAATATTTCCCCTCCAGACCTCCACTGGTTTCCCTGTGGAGTTTGATATTCCTACACTGATCTCTGAGTGTTTTTAACACTCTTTTGTCTGTTTCAAGTAAAAATAAGGTTTATCTGATACCCAATCCCTCCACCCTTTCCTCATTTATATATTAATCTTCTCATATACTCCAATTATACAATATAGTAAGTTCCACCCCTATCTTCTTTCTCTCTTTACTTATGTGTTCCTCCTGTTACCATGCCTTCACTTAAAACACTCAGAATAGAACTAATCCACTACCAAGTCGTCTTGTTTTTTTAACCCCTTTAATACCTTTTGAAGACATTAAACTTCTAAAGGCACACTTATTTCTTCTCCTTCCATTAGAATGCTGGCATGATATCAAATGGCTCTTCCCAATTGCTGAACTAGATTAAATACCTTTCTAAGTTTCTCTGGGCTCTTGTGTGTATTTCAATTCTAAAGTTCTTGCTAGGTTCTGATCATTCCGTTAGAAGATCTGGAAGGTCCTCCATTACATTAAAGAATCTGTTTTTTTTCTCTTTAGAATGATACTCAGCTTTTCAGAGTAAGTCATTTTTTGTTATAACCGCATATCTTCTACCTTTCAGAATATTGTATTATTCCAAGATCTCTTCTAGTTTAAAGTAGTTTTTAAATGATCTCAAATGTAGTTTTTAATGATCCCAATTGTAGTTTCTTAATACTTAATTGCTTCTTTCTAGAGCAGTGGTTCTCAACCTTCCTAATACCACGACCCTTTAATACAGTTCCTTATGTTGTGGTGACCCACAACCATAAAATTATTTCCATTGCTACTTCATAACTGTAATTTTGCTACTGTTATGAATTGTAATGTAAATATTTGATATGCAGGATGTATTTTCATTGTTACAAATTGAACATAACCCATAGGTTGAGAACCACTGTTCTAGATGCTTATATTATTATTCCTTTGACATGCGGGCTCTGGATTTTGGCCATATTGTTTCTGGAGCTTTTCCTTTTGGGATTTCTTTCAGAAGGTGATTGGTAGAGTCTTTTTATCCTTACTTCACCATCTGGTTCTAAAAGATCTGAGTAGTTTTACTTTATGATTTCTTGAATGGTAGTGCCCAGGCTTTTATTTTTTTAATTGTAGTTTTCCGGTAGTCAAGTGATTCCTAGGTTTTCTAGGTCAATTGTTTTTAATATTAGATATCTTACATTTTCATCTATCTTTTCCATCTTTTGATTTTAGTCTAATATTTTTGTTTTGTTTTTGCTTTTTTGGAGGGGGGGAAGGCAAGACAATTGGGGTTAAGTGACTTGCCCAAAGTCACACGGCTAGTACACATTAGGTGTCTGAGGCTGAATTTGAACTCAGGTCTTCCTGACTCCAGGGTGGGTGCTCTATTCACTATGCCACCTAGCTGCCCCTCTAGTCTAATATTTCGTAATGTCTCCTAGAATCAATGATTTCTGTGTAATCTATTCTAGTCTTCAGGGAGTCCTTTTCTTAGGTAAGGTTCGTGACCTTATCTTCTAAGCTATGTGTTTTCCTTCCAATTCTTTCCTCTTGAGTCTTAATTTCATTTTTAAATTTTTTTTAATTTATGGAATAAAACAGGCATTTTCATAACCATGTAATTTTTAAAAGATGATTACACATGAAATTGCAAACTATTGTATATAACTTGCTATCCCTTTTAAATATAAAATAAAGTTATCATGTAAATTTCTTTGTTTTCCCCTTCCCCCCCACCCTAGAGATGGCTACCATTAGATACACATATGTACACACACGTAAAAGCATTCTATACATCTTTTTATCAGTTCTTTCTCTGGATACAGATAGTATCTTTCTTCACGTATCCTTTGTAGTTAATTTGGGTATTTATAATAGTCAAAGTGACTTATTTGCCCAAAGTTGTTTTTAAAATAATAGTGCTGTTACGGTATACAACATTCTCTTGACTCTGAATTTTTCTTAATTTCATTTTTTAAAAAAAATCTCTTGCTTCATTTTTTCTAAGTATACGTGTAATCCTTGAGGATTGCTGATTATAGACTTACACATTTTTTATTCTGCAAAGGAAGTATGGGTTGTCAGGGTACTTAGATACTGAACTCCAACTTGCTGCCTATAATATTAATCACTGAATAATGTAACTGCCTATAATAATTATTCTGGTTGGTGTTTTATTTGATTTACTTAATTCACCAGTTTTAGTTCCCGAATTGGGACTTTGTACCAAGGCCAACTTCTTCTCTGTTGCAATTTTGGTTGGGGTGATCTTCCCTGATTGGTCTCAATCTAAGTTCTTTGGCTTGTTCCCCTAACCTCTACTTCTAGAGTATCCTAGAACTTTTGCCTTGAGAGCATTGGATATACAGGGCCCTTTCTATGGTTTCAAGACAGAATGTTAGGGACCTCCAAGTTCATGGGCTTGGATTGTCTTGGTCTGAGTGCCATGGAACCACATTGGTCAATATCTCATAGATGACACTGAGTGGGAGATTCTAATTTCCCCACCCTAAGACATTTTGACAACCCTGGGGCTTTTTCAGGAGAGCCTCTGCTGTTGCTCCCTCCAGCAAAAAGCTTTGCAGGCTCTATACGTGTCTAGGCATTTTTCCGTTGCTTTATTGTTAACAAATTTCCCTTCAACCTAGCCTGAAGTGGTTGGTTTGCTATAATAGCAGACAACATGGGCAGATTCGTGCTGGGAGAAACTGAAGAGAGGATAAAGTTGATGAGAACAGAAATGGAAGCAAGACTGAGAACATGGGTTATTTAGGCCTTTCTAGTTATTGTCATAATACTCCATGAACCAGGGCAATGAGGATTGAAAACATAGAATATCTTGCTATCATAGACAGTGTGCATCTCAAATAATAATCATCTTCTGGTCATTTATGAAAAACTTTTACAGAATATACCTCTATAGCCTTTGCAGATACTAGGCTTCTGTGGACTGATGAGAATGTCTAGCCATGTTTGTATTGTCACATAGTGAGTCTGAATTTTCCAGAAAATTGTGAGAAGTCATGAAGAGGGTAGATACTATGGCCTTCATGTGTCCATATCTGGCAAGTATTTCTGGGGTTTCAGCACTGATCAGGACAATTCCAGCCTTTTTGAAGCACTGGTAAAGTATTATAGGCAATAAGTTGGAGTTCAGTATCTAAATACCGTGACAATCCATACCTCCCTTGCAGAAACTTCCACTAAGATGGAGGACATTGTTGGCAGAGAGCACCACAGAAGTACTGAAAAACTCCAGTTCTGAGGTGAATACAGAAAAGTCCAATTCTTGAAGAATGGAATGATTTGTCTGAGGGAGAAACTCAGTATGTGGGTCTCTGTGTTCTCATTACATGAGCATAACCTCATCATTCTGTGAGATCTCATTAGTCTTGGTACTTCACCTCATCACTATCCTCTGTCTCACTGATGGGAGGGTGGGGCCATGAACTACAAACTTACAATTCAGGAGAGAGCTCAAGTCATAGTCTCATTTCTTACTGGGCTATAATAACAGGATTGGGGGTGGGGTGGGTCAAGGCACAAGTGCTTTGTTGTTGTTTGTTCTTCATTCTTTTTTTTTTTTGCTTTTTGGAGGGGCAGGGCAATTGGGGTTAAATGACTTGCCCAAGGTCACACCGCTAGTAAGTGTAAAGTGTCTTGAAGCCACATTTGAACTCAGGTCCTCCTGACTCCAGAACTGGTGCTCTATTCACTGCACCAGTGAATTCACCTGCCCCTGTCCTTCATTCTTGAAGAGGACCATGACATCAGAAAGGTGATGTCTACTTGTAAGTAAATCGGATTTAAGTGAGGGAGTGCTATGCAAAGGCATCAGCCTCACTTTCTCCTTCAGAGTCATCTGGGTCCAGTGGCAAGATATAGATAAGGACTGCTAGAGATGGCCGGAGATGCAGTGGGACACCTTGGCCTTTTAAGGTTAAGGTCTTTCCTAGGTCTCAGTTTGATTGAGACAACACCCATTCAGTAATTAAGGCTAGGTAAAGAATGGTCTCTTTTACCTAGTCAAAAAAAAAGTCATTCTGGCCAGGGAAGACCCTCAGGGTTTCTGGCCCAAACAGAAATAACTGCTATTTACACTCACTCCAAGTCACCTGGGTCCAAACAATGACCAAGAGAGTCTTGGGCTGGGACCAATTGTTGGCCAATCAGTGCGAACCAGAGTGCTTTGGATTTAAGGCATAGTCCTTAAGAAAGAAAATCTATAAACCCCAAGACATCTTTTGAGGTTTTAGCAATCAAAATGTATATTCCTTTGGGCAAAGCACCCACAAGTAAGGGTATGATACCCTGTGTGGACAGAGAGAGATGAGGGAGAGAGTAAAGGAAGGGAGGAAGGAGGGAGGGAGGGTGAGAGGGAGCTGTGTTGTTCAATGGGAACTGACCAGTTGGGTCCCCAGTAGGGCATCTACTACTGCTCACAGATTGTTATTTGTCCTTTGTTCTCAAAGAAGACCATAACATCAGGAAGGTGAGGCCATGACTTGCAAGTGAATTGGATTTAAGTGAGGGAGGACTGTGCAAAGTCACCAGCATCACTCTCTCCTCCAGAGCTATCTGGGTCCAGTGGCAAAATATAGATCAGGACGACTGGAGACGGAAACAAGTTCAAATCTAGCCTCAGATACTTACTAGCTATGTGACCCTGTGCAAGTCTTTTTATCCTGTTTGCTTCAGTTCCCTCATCTGTAAAATGAGCTGGAGAACAGAATGTAAAACCAGTCCAATACCTTTGCCAAGAAAACCCCAAATAGAGTGACAAAAAATCAGATACAACTGAAAATGAATGAACAGTGAACTTGAGGACTTTTGTGACTGAGTTCTCCACCACACCTCTCTGTCTGGATGCCTTATCCTACTCTCCCCTCTTCCTTTTGTGTTTTTTCTTCCCTGTCAGATTATAATTTCTTCCATATTAGACATAATAGGCATTTAATTAATGTTGATGAATTGATTGATATTTGTAGCCCCAGTGCTTAGTATGGTGCCCAAAACATAGTAGTGATGAGGTGTAGGCTCTGGGACCCCCCTTGAGTTCTCCTTGAATCTTTGAGGTACAAGCTCTTGGAAACCCCTTGAAGTCTGATTGAATCTTCCCACTTGATGAGGCATTTGCAGAGGCCATAAGTATTTCATTGTGGCTGAGCCCAAATCTGTTACTAGCCTGGCCCTCCATTGTCCATCTGCTTCCTACCCCTGAGCCTTTCAAAATATCAATCCACTCTTGCATTTACCTCATTAACTCCTCCTGAAGACCCTCCCCAAACTCATCACTGGAGTCTGATCTCATTGACTCCTCCTGAAGACCCTCCCCAAACTCCTCCTCTAGACCATCCCTAGATTCCTCTGTATATAAGAATCCCATCTCCCTTCCATGTGGTGTGAGAGCGCCACAGAAGTTCCTAGCACAGACTTGCTCTGTGAGAGCGCCATAAAGTTTTCTAGCACAGACTTGCTCTGTGAGAGCGCCACAGAGTTTTCTAGCACAGACTTGCTCTGTGAGAGCGCCACAGAAGGCCCTAGCACAGACTTGCTCTGTGAGAGCGCCACAGAATGCCCTAGCACAGGCTTGCTCTGTGAGAGCGCCACAGAAGGCCCTAGCACAGACTTGCTCTGTGAGAGCGCCATAGAGTTTTCTAGCACAGACTTGCTAAGCCCTGGAAATACAAAGACAAAAACAAAAACAAAATACTTTCCGCCCTCAATAAGCTTATGTATCATTGGGAAAAATGTATACAAATATTAATTGTCCTCACTATCCCTGAACAAGTTAAAGTCCCAGGGGTGTCCTGGGGGTCAGGGTGTCTCTTCTTTAATACCATCAGGTTGAGCTCAATCCATTGTGTCCCTACACTGTTAGCCACTAATAATTAACCAGGTCTTCATGTCCATCTAACCACTTAACATGAATTGTTTTTTAGAAAGCCATATTTACTTCAAAGCTATAGCAAGAACAAAAGTGCAAATTTTCCCATCCCATATCTTGGGCAGTTACACTCTTCCTTATATTGCCTCAGTCTCTCAAACACAGATTCAGATTTAGCACACACAGTTTTTACATAGCATTCGTATCATCAAGTTCATATCCAAATGTACCCCAACTGCTAGAGGAGTCCTTATTTCAGCTACCTCTGGACTCAATCCCTAAAGTCCTCATTCCTCTAGGCATTAATGCTGAATTGACTACATACTCTGGCATTGATTCTGTTGAGGTTTGTGGGTGCTGGGACCCCAAAATAGCAACACAAAGGTCCTGCCCAAATGAATTCCACCCAAGCTTTCATCAATCAAAGAAAAACAAGGTTTATTAAAGATCTGCCATATTGGTCAAACTCTTAAGGAATCTCAGCATTGGCTAGACTTTTAAGGAATCTGAGCATTTGTATCACTAATGCAAGCAGCCCAGATTGAATTTGAGCACCTTAATGGAGGCTTAGATGGATCTTATATACAGAAAGACTGTGGGAGAGATCTAGGGTTGGCCAAATAGTCTGGGTGATTGGAGGAGAGGTCTAGGGAGGATCTTGATGTGAGTGATCAGTAGGCTGGGCTGACTAGAGGTAACAGAGAAGGGCCAGGAATGCCAGGGACCAGGACCATGTAGTCAAGGCAGACTGGGGTCTATATAAGATCTAGGAGTGAAGGTCTAGGGTGGGGCCAGGTGCAGGCAATGAAAGGCCATATGAAATGATTACTGGGATGCCTCAGGCTAAAACCAGATCAAGTGGGAAGATTCAAAGATAGTTCAAAGGGATTTCCAGAGCCTGTACCCCATCAGTTCCATTTCTGGACTCCTAGAGACAACTCTCCTGACATTTAGAAACTCCAAATGAATCTCCTTGATCTGAAACAAGAAAAAATGATGAGGCAAAAAATCAAGGTCCATTTCCCCAGGATTACATGTTAATCTCACCAGATGTTCTCTGTGAAGGAGTCAAACCAAGAGAAGTCTAGCAAGAGAGAGCAGTTGAAGAAAATGTCCAAGGTTCCCATCAGCTGATGCCTTTTGAAGGCAACTCCAGTTCCAGCTTCAGAACCAAAAGAAAAGACTTCTTCTAACTACATTGCTAACAGATTGAATCTGTTACAGAATGTCTGCATATGCTCAAAAATCTTTCTGAGGCACTCCATTACATGCAATCTCTCCCAGAGGCAGACATCCCAGACTCTTCCACGTGGGGAATAGGAAGTGCTCTGTGCATGGGCCAGTCCTCCATCATGTGCAAAGTATAAACAATAAGTATATACAAAGTAATTTCCAACCAGGTGAGATACTGGGGAGACAAGAGTAAGAGTAAATAGAGGGATTGGGAAAGGTCTTGTATTGGAGGCAATATTTTCACTAAGCTTTGAAGGAAATTAGGAATTCTGAGAGGTGAAAGTCAGGGTTCTTTTCATGTATGAGGAACTGACAGCCTGTGCAAATGATGAGGAATGCATGACACTTGACTTTTTTCCCCAAATGAATTTGGGTGCCTACTTCTGGAGAGGGGGAGAAGATGAGATTCAAATGTACTGGTTCGTGAGAAGCCCATTATCTCAAGTACCACTTAAAACCACTTTAATAGGCAATGAGATTCAAATAGGCTGGTCAATGAAATACTGAAACTGACTGGGGCTCCTATGACCCAGGCAAACATGCTGAACAACAGAATAATGATGTCCCTAGATATGGCCAAGACTGAACTATCCCCCTCCATTTGCCTATGTGTTCCTTGTTACTTCATCTCCCCATCCATGGCAGGTTTTACTCTATAAGAATCCTTAGCCTGTCTGGCCAATGGGTGTCTCCCTTTAGCTGAGGCATCTCCTTGAAGCAGCCATCTCCCTTGCGGGGGCTGCCTCCTCTCCTTAGGGAGGGTCCCTTTCTGGAAGGGGTGGTGGCTGCCTCTCTTAGAGGGTTGCTATCCCTCCTTAAACTGGAGTCTCCCTTAAGCTGCATCTCCCTTCAGAGGAGCCTGGTTGATGTGTTGTGTTATCCACAATAAATGCCTTTACTTGATTTGGAGAAAGCCTGAGTGAATTCTTTTGAGATGATCTTGCACCTCAATATTTTGGGTTGTCCCTGAACCTCATCATAAAGACATGGAGACAGGAGGAGGAATGTATTGTGTCAAGAAGAGAAAGAAGGCCAGAGTGGTAGGACTGCAGAGCAGATAAAGTAGAGTGATCGAGTATAGAGTGATAATAGTGTAGAGTGATATAGAGTTACTATACATAATGATATAAAGAGGTAATTGTAACCAGATTGTAAAGGACTTTAAATTCTGAACAGAGGAGTTTGTATTGCATCCTAAAAGCAATAGAAACCCACTGGAGCTTCTTGAATAGGGAGTGATGTGGTCAAACCTGTACTTTAGGAGGATCTCATTACAAACTATTTGGTATATGGATTGGAAAAGTGAGAGAATTGAGGCTGAGTGACCAAACAGAAGCTACTGCAATAGAGTGGTGGTTGTATAAGTGAAAAAGAGATGAATTAGAGAGATGTCATGGAAATAGAATTGAGAGGATTTAGCAACTAATTAGATACAAGGGGTGAGAAACTATGTAGAATTAAAAATAATGCCACTTTTGCAAATTCAACCACTCTAGGGGCAATGGGCAACCACTGGAGTTTTTTTGAGGAGAGAAGTGATATGGTAGGACCTAGGCTTTGGGAAGCTAGTTTGACCACTTTGTAAAGGATAGATTAGGGAGGACAGAAAGTGAAGGCAGGGAGAACACAGCATAACTTCCTCTAGAGACTCCTCCAGTTTTCATTCAGCCTCTCATGTCTAACTATAAATTCAGATTACAGAAAACCTTCTCCTGGCAGGATGTTAGTGCCCTCCCTACTCAGTGCCCTTGGCACTTTGATTTTTTTTTTTTTGGAGGGGGGAGGGCAGGGCAATTGGGGTTAAGTGACTTGTCCAAGGTCTAATACGGCTAGTGTTAAGTGTCTGAGGCTGGATTTGAATTCAGGTTCTCCTGACTCCAGAGCTGGTGCTCTATACACTGTGCCACCTAGCTGCTCCCACCCTTGGCACTTTGAAGGGCCACACCTGAAGTATCTTGAAGTTTTTCTTACTTACTGTTCTCATTTTCCAACAACACCTGAAATAAGGCAAGTTAGAGTCATTTCCTTTCATTAAAAAAGGAGACACAGAACATTCTCTATAATTGGCTTCACATTGTAGCTGCAAACTGGAGGTATAACCATGCTGTATGGTGAAGGACCTGACTAATCTTTGACTTTTGAAAAAAAGAAAACTTCCAGAAGGGATGGGTGCCTTGAATGGTATCTAATTGGTACAGACGACTAATGAAATTCATCACACATAGTACAGTACAGAAGGGCAATACAGGTGTCTCACCCTTCACAGAAATAGATAATAGTGGGGCTGGAGTTTTATAAGATGAAGTCCTTGGCAGGGTTTGCTTGGCTCTTCTCTTTGGCAAATAAGCAGAAAATGTGTTTTCAGGCTCCCTTATCCCCAGAAAGTTGAGATCTACCACACACTGCTCTTGGAAAATGAAACTCTGATCATTCACAACTAGGAAGCATGGGGGCAATTCTAGGGTTGGACCTAGTTATTTGGTCCATGAAAGGATGAATAAGAGGTAGTCAAAGACCTAGGCCCTAAATGGACCCTTGATGCGACTTTCAATGGTCTCATGCTGCCAGGAATCCTGGGAATAAGAAAGCAATGAACTACAATAGGACCAGATCTGCCAAAACTATAAAAACATACTAGATTCTTCCTTTGACCTTCTCCAATCTGAACCCAAAGCCCCTTACAAGAGAATGAGTTAAAAGTGAAGGAGCTCTTTGGAGAAATTGTTTTGTAGTCTCCCTGCCCCTTATTCTCTCTCTTCTCTATCTATCCTCCACACAATGGTCAAAATAATCTTCTGTAAGTCTAAGTCTGATCATGTTACCTCTCTTCTCAAAAAACTCCTATGGGCTCCACTACCTCTTGAATAAAACCCAAACTCTTCTATCAGGCATTTATAGATCTCCATGGTCAATCCCAAACAATTTTTCTAGATTGATGTCACATTACTCCCTATTTTACTTGCTACATTCCAGCCAGGAGGACCTACTTACTGTTTCCTGTACTCAAGTTCTGTCTCTTACCTCTTTGCCTTTGACAAGGCTTTTTACTATGCCCAGACTGTTCTTCCTTAACTCTGCCTATGGAAATCCCACTCCCTCGGCAAGGCTGAGCTCAAGTGCCTCCTACTGTAACTGGCCTTTTTTTAAAATAGTACCCCCCCTTCTGACAAATAATTACTCAATTGCTTTACATATATTTTGTATTTGCTTGTCTGTGGCTTATTTCCTTGCAATAAACTCATTAAGGGCAAAGAATATTTTCATTGCTACCTCTAAATTCCCAGCAGTGTCTGATACATAGTAGGTGCTTAACAAATACTTGTTGAATTGAATTATTATTTCAGTTGAAGTGGTCCATCTTCTTAAACTACACCATTGTTGATGGTTCTGTGATTAAGGCTTTGACTAAAGTGAAGAAATATCTCAGGATCTTAAACCTTTGAGAAAGCCCTGTAATCTGAGAAAACAGATTCTTCATAGGACTGCCTCTCTTAATCAAGTTGCTTGGAGCAATGTCTCTGGATGGTCTCTCTGATGTTTGACATTTTTGTCATGTTTATGATTTAATTTAATACATGTTAATTGAGTACTTCTTATACACTGTTTGAAGCACCATGGTGGATGTGGGAAAAGACAAAGTAGAAAACTGGTTCCTTCCCAACTGGATACAAACACATTTGATTCTCCCCTATACCTTAAAAACCTTCTTTGGTTCCTACCATCCCCTCAAGCTATCATCCAATGCCTCTCCTCATTTTCTTTATAACTTTTCCTAAGAAAAGTTATCTATACTTACTGCTTCACTTCTCTTCACACTTACTCCTCGACGCTTTGTCTGATTTCCAGCCTCCACAATCTACTGAAACTGCCCTCCCCCACCCAAGCCTAGAGAAGTCTTCCCGAAATACATCCCTGTGACAGACAGCAGCTTCATGATGCATATGTGACTCCTGATTGGCTGAGTGACATTTGAGCTTACAACAATATAAGATCTTTAAATGATCAAATCTGATGGCCTTTTCTCAATCCTCATCCTTCTGCAACATTTGACGTTGTTGATCAGCATCTCCTCCTAGATACATTTGCTGGTTCTTCATTCAATATCACATCTTGTGACTAGGTATATTCCTAGGACCACTTCTCTTCTCTCTGACACTCTTTGTCTTTTGGTGAACTCATCAACCTCCATGGGTTCAACTACTATTTCCATGCAAATGAATCTCAGGTTTATATATACAACCTAGTTCTTTCTTGAGTTCTGGTCGTTCTTGAGCTCCAGTCCCATGTTACCAACTCTCTATTACTGTCTATACTTAACTAAATGTGCTCTCTAAATGTTGAAATAGACCTTTCGAACTCATATTCAAACTCATAATATCTCATATTAATCTCATTATCTTTCTCCCCAAATCTTTCCTTCTTCTGAATTTCATTTCTCTCAAGAGCACCACCATCTTTTCAGTCACCCAGGTCTATAATCCTTGGTGTCCCTTCTTCAACTCTCCTCTCTTGCTCACTCTACATATGTCTACTCAGTTACCAAATCTCATTTCTACCTTCATGACATCTTTCTCTCATCAGTGCCTCTCTCCCAATGCATACCACCTTCCTACTCCAAATTCTTATCACTTCTCATCTGAACAATTGCAATATCCTTCTAATTGGCCTCCCTGTCTCAAATATCTCCTTATTCCAACTCATGATCCATCAAAACAGACAACGTGATTTTCCTAAAGTGCAGCTCTGACCATGTCACTTCTTAACTCATTAAACTCAAGAGGCTACCTATTGCCTCTAGGATAAAATGCAAACTTCTGAGTATCATTTAAAGTCCTTCACTCTTTAGTTCCCACTTATCTTTCCAATTTCATCACATATTACTTCCTTTCCAATATTCTACAAGTCTAACCAAATCTGTCATCTTACTGTTCTTCATATATTATGCTCCATCTCCTGTCTCTGTGTCTTTGCTGTGGCTGCCACCTATGCCTAGAATACAATTGCTCCTCATTACCCTCTACATAAAGCATTTTCTGATCCTTGCAACTACTAATGCCACCCCTTCTTATATTATCTTGTATTTTTTCATTTATATTGTATACATATCCACATACCTGTTTTCTCTTCCAATAAAAAGGTAGTTCTTTGAGGCAGAAATTTTCTTCTTGTTGTTTTTGTTTTTTGTGTTTGTGTAACCCACCTCCACCCAAGCCTGGAGAAGTCTTCCTGAAATACATCCCCATGACAGACAGCAATTTCGCAATGCATACATGACTCCTGATTGGCTGAGTGACATCTAAGCTTGCAACAATATGAATCTGCATAAGTGGAAAAAGAATTTTATTCATATTGGGAGAGGTTGCTAGGAGAAGTAGGGAGACAGAAACAGAGAGGAGAAGGAGAGAGAGGTAGAGGGGAGAGGAGAGCAGAGGGGAAAGACAGAGATGGGGGGAGAGAAAAAGGGGGAGAGAGAAAGAGACAGAGACAGAGAGACAGAGAGAGAAAGAGATTGGTAGATCTCCCTTGAACTGCAGATGTGTGGGAGGGCTAGCAACTAAGAGCAGACTCCTGGTGAAGTAATTCTCCCTCTTTAGAACTGATGTATTATCTTGGTCCAGAAGAACTTATCTACCCTTTTTCATTCTTACACCTATTCTAATCTGTATAACTTAACCAATTTTTGTTACTGCTTACTTTGACAAGTTCTTTGAGATTGTTCTGTATGTGTTTATGTGTATTTATGTGTGTATACCAAAAATGTTTGGTAGGAGAGAGTTAGGTTGACAAGAGTGAGTTAACTGTTCCTGTCTGATTGAGAGCATTTATTTATTTTGAATTTTTTATTCTGAATCTCTTATCATGTCCCTAGACTAGAGATATTTGATGCATGACAGAGACATAATTCTAACAAGTTATCCCTCTTAGAGATAAGAGACTCCCTGCTAGGTTAGGCTATAGGTAGTACCAGCACCATACTCTTCCTACTCCCCACAAAAGCAGAAATAGCAGTCTGCCTTAGAGATGAGACACGATGAATCCCAAATAAGATATCTATCCATGCCACAAGCAAGCCAGTCATATATGTGTGTGTGTATTGTGTTATTGTTGTTCAGTCATTTCAGTCACGTCCAACTTTTCATGACCACATTTGAGGTTGTCTCGGCAGAGATACTGGACCATTGTGTCATTTGCTTCTCCAGCTCATTTTATAGATGAGGAAGCTGAGGGAAATAGGGTTAAGTGACTTGCCCAGGATCACACAGCTAATAAGTATCTGAGGTCATATTTGAACGCAAGAAGATGAGTCTTCCTGACTCCAGGCCTCGCACTCTATCCATTGTGTTACCTAGCTGCTATATATTGGATAGCTATCACTTATACACATATACTACATTTGTAAATCCAACCACTAACAATGTGCTTGTACTTAATGTTCCACGGGTATCCATTGTAATGGTAATAGAAATTTGAAGATCTTCCCTGCCCCTAAATTGAACTTGAGGACCTTTCCTGATTCGAAAATATATTCTGCCCCCCCCCCCCCCATAGGCTGCACGTGCTCACCTGGAGCCTGTGGTGGGAAGCTTGTTTTTCAGGAAGGCACAGCTTTTGTTACTTTGTAGTCAAGTGAGTCAGGAAGGTTGTGATGGTCTCTGACCTTGGAGAGAGCTATATATACCTCTGAGGCAAGGTTTTGCTTTGGGGCTCACTTTGGGAAGAGTTGTGTAATTTGGCCAGATGAGACTCTGGGCAGCCACTGAGCCCCCCGGCTTTGAAAACCCAGATGTTGGTGCTTCTCTCTCTGGTGACTAACTAGGTATAGATGTAATGGTCAGACAACTAGAAGCCCCATCTGCTGAATTGTGTTATTTTCTCTGTCTGTATTTTTGTCTGCTTGTAACTTCTGTTTATATTCTCTGAAGTTCAGGGTGCTGATTTTTTTCCCCTGAACTTGGTAAATGATCAGTGTTTGATTAAAGTAAAATTGTTAATGCCTTTTGAATTGCCTTCCTTTAGAAAAGCAAATCAAAGAACCTGTGCTAGCAGCCATCCTGGGTATGCTAGGGTGCTTGCTGCAACACCCATCGATGATGAACTTACTAATAAAAGATAATTCTTACCTGTCAATATATCAAGGGCTTGTGATTTCCTTGGTGTGGGAAATAACACAGACAGAAATCCATCTCAACAGGAAAGCTCTCAACAGGAAAGGCAGAAGAGTCTAAATCTTCCTGATGCCCTTTCCACTGTACCTCATAATACCTCCCAAAGATTTACAGATATGAAATAATTTAATAGAGATAGAAGGATTTGTACAGCTAGTCTTCCTACTAGAAATCTCAATTTCTGTGACTTAAATCTCAATCAACCTTGACTTCTCTCCTGAGAGCCTGAGTCATTATTTCCAGCTCCCCATTAGATCTCCTCCTTTGACTTAACCACTTTTAAAACTGAATTTATCATTTCTCCCACAAAAGTCTATTCTTTCAGTTCTCCTTATCTTTCTATGACATTATCATCTCCCAATCACAAATGATTACCTTCTTTTTTTTATATGTTACGTCTGACTACTCTTTGTCATTTGTCCCCCATCGGCTGCTAAATCCTGTTGATTATTGTTTCCATTAATCCCAACCTTATCTCTCCCATTGACACCATTCTAATTCACAGCCTCATTACCTCTCAACTAATTATTCCAGTGGCCTCCTAGCAACAAATTAGTAAATATAATATAATAATAATTTATATAATGCTTACTATGTGCCAGGCACTGTGCTAAGTGCTTTGTGATTTTTTTTTACCTTATTTGATCCTTATGATAACCTGGGAGGTAAGTGCTGTTATTAGCTATTGCTATTTTACAGATGAGGAAATTGAGGCAAACAGGGTTTAAGTGACTTGCCCAGGGTCACACAGCTAGTATGCGTCTGAGGCCAGGTTCAAACTCAGTTCTTCCTGACTCCAGGCCTAGCATCTATTTACTGTCCCATCTAGTTGTTGGTGTATAAATGAATAAAATAATTGTGCAAAACACTATGCTAAGCAATGTGCTACAAAAAGAAAAGTAAGGCTGTCCCTGCTCTCAAGGAGCTTGGATCCTAATAGGGAGACAACAACACATATGGAAGGTTTCCACTGCTAGTCAAATGGAAAAGTCCTATAGTCTTTAGGATGTGCAAAAGCAGATGATAATGTTTCTTCTTTACTATCATTTCCAATGATAAATCCTATCGGTTCCTGATGTTGAACCATTTGACAATGTCAAGGATTTTGGTGGCAAGAAGTTTCTTTTCAGGTCTTCAGGAGCTGTGGCTGCAGCACCAGCAGGAATAGTAGCCAGGCTGCATCTTCACGGTGTGCTTCACAGGATGATGTCTAAAGGAACTGGGCTGGAAGCATTGCTATCCCCGAGGTTCTTGGGTTCGGGGTCCTGGGCTGTCCCCATCTGGGTCTGAGGGGAAATGGTAGTCAAGATGGGATGTGTTGCTTGGTACATGTTTCTCCCTCAGGATAACCTATTGCCTCAGCTAAGCTGCCCTTGCATGTGTCCACTGGTTTCCTGGTTGGTGGCAATGGCCAGCCCCTTCTCCATAGGAGCTACTTCCCCCGATGGCTACAAGGGCTGGGCACAAAAACCTGGTAGATGCCGCCTCTCCCAGGGATACTGGGCCAAAAAAAAAAAAAGCAATGCAGTTTGGCATCCAATTTTTGTCCATTCCAATCCTACAACAACTTCTCATTCATTCTATTTTAAGTTTCATTCAAGCCTTCTACTTCTAAATCACATTCATTTCCTAATATACTCCTCCACCATCCCCCACCTAGTGAGTTTTCCCTTGTAACAAGCTTAAAAATAAAAACAGAAACAGTTTAGCAAAATCAACCAACACATTGATAGTAGATGGCAGCACGTGTAACATTCTATCCTCAGAGTCTGTCACTTCTTTAACAAGGGAAGGGAGACGTGTATTTTTTCATCCTCTTAGGAGCTAAGCTTGTTCCTTATATTTACTTAACACCTAGCTCTTTACATTTGTTGGGGTCCATGTTGCAGTCATCTTGTATGTTGTCTTCCTGGTGTGTTGCTTATTTCACTCATATGTCTTTCCACATATCTCCAAATTCTTCATGCTCCTTTTTTTGTGTGTGTTTTGGTACACTATATTCTATTACATGCCCATACAACAATTTATTTATCCATTTCCCAATTGATGGACATCTACTTCATCCCCAGTTTTTTCTGCTACTATGAAAAGTGTTGCTGTGAATATTTGGGCATATGTCGGACTTTTTTCTTTCATTGACTTACCAGGAGTATAGAAATCCGCAATAGTAGAATAGTGGAATCTCTGGATAAAAGAGTATGGACATTTTAGTCCATTTTTCCTCCTAAATCCAAGAAGGCAATGTGATGTGCCAGAAAATGCACGGACTCTGAAGTTAGAGGGTCTCAGTTCAAATCCCACTTCTGACATTTATTACCTGTGTGATCTTAGGAAAGTCATTAAACCTCTCTGGGTCTCAGTTTCCTCATCTAAGAAATTAAAAGGTTAAACTAGAATGACTGCAAAGTTCCCTTCTTACTCTAAATCTATGATCCTATGCTATCATCATCAACAACAACAATAGCAATAAACCGGAGCTTGGATTAAAAACTATGCCATGAGATGATGTCGTTGATGAAAGAACTTTATTATATTCAATTTCATAAGTACTAATTAAGTGACTAGTACAACTGAAGCACTGTGTAGTTTCTAGAGACAGACTGAAAGGAGTATTCCTTGTCCTCAAGGAGCTGACATTATATGGTGGAGGGGGGGATGTGCATAAAAATCAATGCAAATTTTATATAAATTATTCTGGAGGGGGGGAAGGGATATTCTTACGTGAAGGACTCTTAAGAAGTATAGAAGACAAAATAGTCGCAAGCTCAAAAATCATTTTGAGCTATAAATCCATGGTCAATGTGGCCTGACAGACTAAATTTGAAGTTTGTTTTCCAAGAGAGTTCTACTAATTCACAATTCCACAGCATATCAGCATGCTTTTCTTCCTGTAATTTCTCCAATACTACTTTGGTCTTGTCATCTCCACTAATTGCTGGGGAAAACATCAGAGTTATTTTGATCTGCTTTTCTGTTATTAGTGATTTGGAGTAATCACAATTTGGTTATTAATGGTTGCCCTTCTTTTGAAAACTGATTGTTCATATCTTTTGATCACTAATTCATTCTATAAATTTATGCATTGCTTCATCTTACTAATCTACAAGACTCTGCTTGTACTACTACTTGTACCACTACTCAAAATAATTTCAGTGGTTCCCAATTGCCTAACAAAACTCAAACTCCTTATCTCACATTGACTGTCATCCTTACCCCACCCCCAATTTTGCAGTTAGGGTACTCTCCTCCCACCTTCATCTATTGGAATTCTACCCACACTTCAAGGAACATCATTCCAGTTCTAACTTCATTTTCTTCTTTCATAGTATCAGGGGTATGCTGGTAAATAGTTAACAGCCAACTCTCCAAAAATTAAAAATTTTAAAATGTACAGCACATTTAAGTTTAATCGACATTACTAGCATCCTCTCCATTATTTTCTTAAGTCTAGTCAATCAACAAAACTATGTCAAGCTGATTTGTAGCATTTGCCAATTTCTGAGGTATAAATACCCACACTGAAAATTTAACAATTAGCTCTTGAGAGCCAGTCTTGGGTGGCTTTAGTACACATCTGTGTATTATTGGCCTATAATTGACTAGCTCATGGCCTACATCTTTGAATACCTTTCCCTTTTGTCCATACCTTGCCAGTCCTAACCTTCAGTCCCCTCTACCATCAATCTCCTTTACTTCTACTGATTTGTTGCTGAGTGCTGGAAGAAGTCCCTGGGTCTGCAAAATTAGGGCTGTGGCTTGACCCCAAAGGTTATTCAATCAACAAATTGGTGAGGAGAGGAATGGGTCACCCCACTCTTGCTCCACCATAGCCAATTGTGGGCTTGTCTCTAGGGCAACTACCTGATCTTTTTAAATATTCTACTCTCCCCCACCAATGGCATCCAATATGGATGACTTTACCTTGGTTCCTTGGATTGGTTATAACCTATCCTGACCCAGGCACCCACAACTGCCACACAAGTAAAACTATTTGCCACCATCCAGATCCCCCAGAATAACCACAATCTACCCCCTCAATAACAACAGCTGCAACTCTTGACTTTGACTTTGAATAGAGGTTAGTAAGTAAACGTTCCCCACCTATACATTTTTCTTTTTTCATTCTTCAGTAGGAAACAGTGAGCAGCACAGGATAAGCAGGCACAGATGAATTTCAATTACATCATCTTTTCTGTCATATCCACCGTTCTCTATTTCACTATCTCCACTAAAGTTACTACCATCCTTCCAGGTTCTCAGGTTCTCAGACTATATCTTGTCATTGAGCTCATTACTCAATTGAAACTATTCTTTTCAAAGTTACAGTGATTTCTCATTAGCCAAATCTGATGGCCTTTTCTCAGTCCTGCTTCTTATTGACTTTGCAACATTTAAAATTGTTGAACGACTTCTCTTCTTGCATACTCTCTCCTCTCTGGGTAATCACAATTCTCTCTCCCCCTCTCCCTCTCCCTCTCCCTCCTCATTCCCCTTCCCCCTCCCCCCTCCCTCCTTTCCCCCCTTGTCCTACAGGTTTGACTGCTCCTTCTTAACCTCCTTTGTTAGATCTATACCATGATCTACATCTATAGCTATATCGTCATGGATATATTTCAAGGCTCTGTCCAGAACCCTCTTTTCTTTTCTCTATATACTTTCTATCTTGGTGACTTTAGGTCCCATCGTTTTAATTACCATCATTAAACAGAAGACTCCCTCTACATTTCTGGTCCTAGTATCTACACCTAGAGTCCCACACTCTAGTCCCATATCATCAACTGACTATTGGACATTTTGAACTAGACGTTACATAGGCATCTCAAACTCAACATGTCCAAAGAGAATTCATTACCTCTCCTCCAAACTCATCCCTCTTCTGATTTTCCTTACTTATTTTGAGGACAACACCATTCTTTCAATTACTCAGGTTTGCAACCTTGGTATTACCTTTGATTTTTCACTTACTCTCAATCCACATAACAAACCAGTTGCCCAATTATGTCATTTCTACCTCTACATGTTTTGAATCCATCCCCTTTTCTCTACTCACATAATTACCACCTAGTTCATATCCTCATCACTTCTCACCCAGACGGTTGCAAAAGTCTTCCAATTGTTTTCCCTTACTTGAATCTCTACCCTCTCCAGTCCATTCCCCATATAGCTGCCAAATTGATATTCCTCAAACGCAAGTCATTCCCTTCTTTTCCTCAGTAAAATCCAGTGGCTCATTGTAGACCCCAAGATTAAATATTATTTTCAAATTGCTATTGTCTATAAATTTTATAGTATACATAATAATAAGTACATGCATATTAGTGTGTGTGTATATATATATATATACAAGAATAAGACTAAACCAATGATTTCATTAGGATAAAGAACTCCACAGTGAGGATATGCCCTCTACCAATGTAGTTCACTATTTTCTCTGCAACTTATAGTCCTAGAGAATTGCCTAGAGTACTTGGAGGTTAAGTGACTTAGTCAGGTCACACAGGGATTATGTGTCAGAGGTAGAATTTGAATTCAGGTTTTCCTGGCTCTTTACCCACTATATGGTGCTGCCTCTCATTTATGTTATCAAATTCATATAATTTATAAATAAATAAATATAAGGGATGCCTGATCAAAATTTGTTCATTATTAGAGATGCATGGTCATACAAAGTTAGAGACTACTGAATTATACACACATGCTATATAAATTCAACTGTACCTTCAATGCTGTATGGTAATCCTTTTATTATTTCCTAATCAACATTCTATCAAGTCAACAAGTATGTATTAAGTACCTATTTTATGCCAGGCACCATGCTAGGGATACAAAGAAAAGCAAAAACAGTTTCTGTCTTCAAAGAATTCACAGTCTCATGGAGAAGACAATGCAGAAATAACTAGCTATATGCAAGATATATGTTGGGCAAATTGGAGGTAATATCCGAAAGAAAACACCAGCCTTGGGCAGGGGGGAGACTGAGAAAGGTTTCTTGAAGAAGGTAGGATTTACACTGAGTTTTGAAGGAAGCCAGGAAGTAGTGAAAAGGGAGAGAATTCCAGGCATGGGAAGATAGCCATCAAAAAGGCAGAAAGAAAAGAAGATGGAGCGTCTGGTGCTAAAACAGAAAGGAGGCCATTATCACTGTGTAATCCTTAGAGCATCAGTCCTCAATCGGTTCTCAACTGAGGGTTGTGTTCAACTTAAATACACCCTGCATATCAGATATTTACATTATGATTCATAACAGTAGCAAAATTACGGTTATGAAGTAGCAATGAAAATAATTTTATGGTTGAGAGTCACCACAACATGAGGAACTGTATTAAAGGGTCGTGGCATTAGGAAGGTTGAGAACCGCTGCCTTAGAGGGAAGAAGAATGAGTACAGAGACGGAGGAAGGGGTCAGGTTGTGAAGAGCTTTAAAAAGACAGAGGATTTAATATTTGAAAATGTTGTTGTCATTGTTGTTGTTGTCACTTTGTTGTGTCTGACTTTATGTGACCCTGTGGACATTGTCCATGTGGTTTTCTTGTCAAAGATACTGGAGTGCTTTGCCATTTCCTTCACCAGTACATCCCCATTTTACAGGTGAGGAATTGAGGTAAATAGGGGTTATGTGACTTGCTCGGGGTCACAGAGCTGGATTTTAATTCCAATCTTCCTGACTTCAGGTCCAGTGCTCCATCCACTGCACTCCCTAGCTGACCCATTTGATAACATACCACAATGATAAAACTACTCCTCTATAGCTCACAGACATCCTAATCTCAGAGGGCACCTAGACTCCTGAGAAAACTGTGGCCATTTATCATTATTACTTCCTTCATCTCCCCCACTCCATATCTCAAACATCCCCTAATATTACATCATCAAATATTCAAACATTATTCAATGTCATAATATATGTACAAAGCTTTATTAACCTTTAGATACTATATAAATCAGCTATTTATAATTATTATATGAGACAGCCAAGTGTCTCAGTGGCCAGAGATCAGAAAGACATGAGTTCAAATGTGATCTCAGAAACACACTAGCTGTGTGACCTTGGGTAAGTTACTTAACCTCTGTTTGCCTTAATTTCCTCAACTGTAAAATGGGGATAATCATAGCCCCTCCCTCCCAGGGTTGTTGTGGGGATCGAATGAGATACTATTTTAAAATACTTAGCACAATGTTTAACACATAGTAGGCACTATATAAATACTATTACATTACATGATATTGTATTATACTACATTATGCTGTGTTTGTTATGTGATCTTACATTATGTTATGTTATCGGACTGTATCATATGGTATACCATATCATATATTATCACCTGCCCCCATGTTCCTGTCCCAGGGAAGGATATGAACCTTCTCCTTTTGAAGACCAGCCTGCTACTTAGGCCCTTAATCTTGTCTCCTTTAGAAATTTATCCTTTCTTTGCTTATTATTCCAAATAATTTATTTAACATCAGAATTGGTAGAAACATTTGGTAGAATTCATCTGTAAATCCATCTGATCCTGATGCTTTTTTTCCTAGGAAGCTCATCTCTGGCCTGTACAATTTCTTTTTCTAAAAAAGGTTTATTTAGGTATTCTATTTCCTCTTCTGTTAATGTAGGCAGTTTATATTTTTGAAGTATTCTTCCATTTCACTTAAATTATATGTATTGGCATATAATTGGGCAAAATAACTCAATAAGTGCTTTAGTTTCTTCTTTATTGGTGGCATATTCACCCTTTTCATTTTTGATACTGGTGATTTGGTTTCCTTCCCTTTCTTTTTTTAATTAAACAATGGTTTATCTATTTTATTGGTTTTCACATAAAAGCAACTTCTAGTTTTATTTATTAATTCAATGACTTCTTTACATTTGATTTTATTATCTCACTTTTAATTTTTATGATTTCTAATTTGGTGTTTAATTGGGGATTTTTAATTTGTTCTTTTTCAGTTTGTTTTTTTTAATTACATACCCAAGTCATTGATCTGCTCTCTTTTATTTTTTTTTATTGGTGTAAGCGTTTAGATACACAAAGTTTCCTCTGATTACTGCTTTTGTTGTATCCCATAGGTTTTTGTATGTTGTATCATTATTATCACTCTCTTTAATAAAATAATTTATTGTTTCTATGAACTGTTCTTTAACCCACTCATTCTTTGAGATTAGATTATTTGGTCTCTAATTAATTTTTAATCTGTGTTTCCATGGTCCCTTATTAAATAGAATTTTATTGCATTATGATCTGAAAAGGATGCATGTAATATTTCTGCTTTTCTACATTGAACTATAAAGTTTTAATGCCCTAATATATGGTCAATTTTTGTAAAGGTACCATATACCTCTGAGAAAAAGGTGTATTCCTTTCTATCCCCATTCAATTCTCTCTGATATCATGGTATTTTGTCCTGATCCACCTTATGTGCTGATTTCTTATTCATATTTGTTTATATATATGTGTGTGTATATATGTATGTCTATTAGATTATGAAGTCCTTCAGAGCAAGAATCTCTCTCTAGCATTTGCTCTCATTCTTTCTGTCACAATCATACCATCTTCAGCTCTCAAAGTTGTAAGAAATCTCAAGGGTTATATAGTCAAGAATTCTCTTTATGTGAGAAATGGTTATCTAAGTTCCATTTGAAAACTGCCAACACTGGGGAACCCACGACCTCCTCAGGCAGATCATTCCAGTTGGGGACAGTACTAATTGTGAGGATTTTTTCCTCTTATATTGAAATGAAATATTGTTCCTACTTCCTACTGAGATAAAATACTTTAGAATAAGCTAATTCCTCTTCCACATGAAAGCCCTTCAAATACTTAAAGGTGACTATCATGAACTTTTCCCACTACACAAGTCTCTTAGACTCTTCAATCAATTCTTGCACGGTATAATCTTAAAAGCCCTTACCATCCTGGTCATTGTCCTTTGGACATATGCCTTATCAATAGTCTATCTAAAATGTGGTGCCCAGAAGTAAATATCATTCTCTAGATATGGTCCAACAAAGTAAATATTATTCTCCAGATATTTGTCCAACAAGGACAAAATACAGCAGGACTATTAGTTTCCTCCTTCTAGTCACTATGATTCTTTACTCATGTGAGTTGTTATTAATATGCTACATTCTCTTTCTATCTAGCAGATATCTTTCCACCATCCTTCAGGTCATCTGCAATTCTTATTGTTCTGAGAACATGGTGTCCCATAATTTGTAGTCATATAGCATCAATAGGAAAAAATATTGGTATTAAAAAGATGAGCTTTTGTGGAGAGAAGCAATTTAGCATTGAAAGGATCTCATAATTTCCCACATTCAATGTAGCCCTCTCTTCTCCTATTAAATTCTAGGCCAAATGTGTACTATTTGTTTGTATTATCCATCCTAAATAAATGTGCTGATAGATTAATTCAATGGGTTGTTCATCTAACTGCATGTCACAGTTTAGGTAAGATGTATTTTCCAGCCACTTCTAACAATCCCATGTGTATTATTAGAACAATTCTTTTAAAAATATGTTATATTGTTGCCTTTCATTTTTATTCTTTGGTCATGTATGTTTATATTTCACCACAAGCTTACATTGAGTCCCTCTCTGTAAGAAAGAAACACATCAAAGCAAAAATAACCGTGACAGTAACTGTGGTAATGGATGGAACATTCCACAGTGATAGTCCTCCACTGTTTTTTCAAAAGGAAGTTTTGGATAGAGCACTGGCCATGGGGTCAGGAGGACCTGAGCTCAAATCCAGCCTCAGACACTTACTAGCTGTGCGACCCTGGGCAAGTCACTTAGCCTTGATTGCCTCAAAAAAAAGTTTGTTTTTAAAAGAGGAAGGTTTGTCCTATCTTCTGCTCTCTGAGCTTTTTTTTTTTTTTTGAGGGTCATGGGTCTGATTGAGGGAACCTTGTAGTGAGTTTATTACAATCATAACAATATCATCCATGGACAGGAGAATCTAAATAACTTTACCATCTTTAGGAATTCCTCTTCAATTTAGTCATTCAGGATATCCTGTTCAGCTTAGTTCATTTTTGTTCAACTTAGTCATGTTTGTGACATTCTCTAAAATATCAGTGAACTCCTGTGGCTAGCACTGATTCTTCCAAGGGTGGTCCATGTTTTGCAGTCATAAAGCAAATGTAATCAAGTTAGGTATCTTGTTTGATAATCATTGAATAAGTTATCTTTGTGGTTACATTTCACTTCCCTTCCAGTCACTCAGCTTTATTATCTCACACTATCCTTGACTCTCCCCTCCCCCTCATCTTCCATATTTAATCAGTTGCCAAATCTCCTGGCATCTTTCTCCATACTATATCTCATTTCTGACTCCTCTCCACTCACATAGTTATGGCCTTCATCACTTCCCATCTGGACAATGGAAAGAGTCTCAGCCTCCTTACTTCCATTTTCTCTTCTCTCCAATCCATTTTCCACACAACTGCTAAATTGATACCTTCAAAACATTGATCTGACTACATTACATCTCTGCTCAAGAATCTCTTGTGGGGATCCTAATGCCTCTAGGGTAAAATACAAAGTCCTGTTTGTCTTTTAAAATCCTTTACAAAATAGTTCTTTCCTACATGTCTTTATCATGCACTTTATGTTCCAACCAAACTGCCCCACTTCTGTTCCCCAACATTCCATCTTCTATATCTGATTCTATTCCTGAGCAAACACTATTCCCACTTCTTTCCCCCCACCCCAATCTCTGCCTCATAGAATCCCTAACTTCCTTCAAAACTCAGCCTAACTGCCACCTAACCTAATCTTCCACTCCCCTTGCTAGCTAACATCCCGCCTCAGGAATTACTTTCTATCTATACTACAGATATTCTACAGTCAGAATTGTAAATGTTCTGTATTTAGTGTTTGTACATATTGTTTCTCCTCTCTACCCCCCAATACAATCTAAATTCTTGTCCTATCCCAGCAGGGGTCTAACATGTGAGAATAAAAAATAAATACTTGTTGAATAAATTAATAAGTGAGTTAATGATCTTCCTCCATAATGTCTTTCCAATGAACCTGTATTCTAAATTACTGCATTACCTTTTCTCCAAATGTTTGGTGACTGAGACACATTCTGGCCTCTTTGAACTTCCTTGTTTTGGTGACTTTTTTGTATTGGTTAAACTTCTCACCTGGGTATTCCCTATAATAAGGAAATCACAGGTCCAGTCCATACCCTGATTCTGAAACTTTTCTAAGAAACGGTGATAATCAGAGTGTGTGGTTTTACTTTTATCCCATTCACCATTTCAATAAATTTCCAGAACGTAGTGCCCCTCCCTGCCTACTACTTCCCTATGTATGTTCTTTCTTTCTATATTAGAATGAAAGCTTCCTGAAGGCAGTGACTAGCTTACTGTTGTATTTGTGTCCCCAGTGCTTAGTAAGGTGTTCAGTAAGTACATAGCAAATGCTTAGTACGTGATTTTCATTCATTCATCCATTTCTCATTTTTCAATCAACAACTTAATTAAATGGGTCAAGTTAAAACTGTTGTAACTGTAACCCAAGGGCAAATCCGTATCACAGGGAGACAGAGTAGGATTACTGAGGATCTTAGTATGGTTATCATCAATTAACTAGAATATTTGATTAACTACAATCCCCTTTCCATTACATTCATATGCCATGCTGCATAACAGAACGAAAGGTAATGGACTGCCTTCATTTCACCCCAAAAATCTCTTTTTATTGATCTTTTAGGCTGTCTGACAATTCCATCTATCTGGGTAAAAAACTAGGTAGAATCTGAACCCTTCTAAGATAGGCTGGCTTTATTTATTTATTTGTTCATTTATTTTTTTATTTATATAATTTGGGATGGCCTGGAAAAAGGGCATGGTTACTTAACAGTGGATATTAATGTGATCTCTTAAAATGAACATTCAATCAAGGACAAGCAAAGGCACTTCCTATGGAAGTCTCTATTTGTAGGTGGTAGTGAATCCGTAGCATTTATCACATTCCTGAGAAGGGATCTAAGTGGACAATCCCCGCCCACCTTTTTTCCTTGCTGGTTCGTTTGCAAGTTCAATGAGGGGTGAGCCACCCTCACTTTCTAATCCGCTCTTTAACCTCCGAAGGCCCCCTGGAAGCCAAGCACAAAATTGGTGCAGACGAGCCTCTTCACTGGGCAGGTGATTAACAACTCTTCTTTTCCTCCTCTGTATTGAAACATCTTCGCAACTATTTGCATTGTCAACCCCCCAACAGTTAGTTTGTGCTATGAAACCAGATAGCTCATAGAAATTTCTGACTCGTTAAAATTTTCTTTTAAAAAAAAGTATAATTGTGATATCCTGTTGTGGGAGTTATTCTATTTACAGCAAGAAAAGAACAACAAGCTTTCACTGGAACTCCGATAACCTTTGCTTTGGACAACATTAATAATCTTGAATACAATGCTATTCATTCTCTAAGAGGAATTAACTTTCTACATATTACTCTTCTGAAACCAGAAGAATCTTTGGAGCATATATTGAGTGGGATCTTATAGGCTTTCAGTTTTCTTCTTTCGAGGGTCATGAGAGTGGGTTTAAATTTAAAAAAAGGAACTGGGACAGGCTTCGTTGGGCTGGCATGGATACGTGAAGATCTCGTGCTGTTTTATTTACAAACGAAGCCTTTAACATCATGGGTAAAGTTTGCTTCACCAAACCAATTCCCTTTAACCATCTCAAGAGGCAGTCAGGACAGAAGAGAGGAAAGGTTAACGAGGAAGAGTCGGAGGAGGTAAAGAGGGAGAAGGAAAGAAGAAATGAAAGGTTTGTAAAGACAGGCAACCAAAAAAGGAGAGAGAATCAGGAAAAAAGAAGAGAAGCAAACAAGTAAAGCAGTGGAAATGCTAAAATGGTAAGTAAGCATAGAAAAGAGTCAAAAGATAAGTACCGGGGTCCGAGGACGTGAGTGATTGCAGGGGGCGGCAGGGGAGTGTGTGTCATGGTTTGTCTGTGTGGGGGGCGGGGAAGGGGCCAAGGCAGAACAGCCTTTCAGTTATTTTTGGAAGGGCTTGGTTTCATACCACTTCTCTCACTCTTCTCTCCCCCCAGTCTCTGGAAAGGGGTTAGAAAACCATTCCAGTTCCTAATTCCCCAGTTAAAGCCCCGCGGAAACGGAACCGACACGAAAGAGATGCGGAGAAGAGGAGCGGAAGAAAAGAGAGAGGAGTGAATGAAAATAAGAGAGCGAAAATAAGCGAGGGCTACTTCAAAAGCAGGAGAAGAGAGGAGGAAAAGGAGGAGGGGGAAAAGGAGGAGGAGGAGGAGGAGGAGGGCAGAGAAGGAGGTAGCGTAGAAAGAGAAGGGGAAGTAAGGGGGAGGAGGAGTAAAGGGAGAGGATTAAGGAGGAGGGGGAATAAGGGGAGGAGGGTAGAGGAGGAAGAGGAGGAGAAGGAGGAGGAAGAGGAGGAGGTGGGAAGAGCAGGGGGAGTACGGGAGGAGGAGGGAAGAGCGAGGGGAGTAAGGGAGAAGGAAGAGGAGGAGGAGGAGGAGGAGGAGGAGGAGGAGGAGGAGGAGGAGGAGGAGGAGGAGGAGGAGGAGGAGGAGGAGGAGGAGAGAGAGGAAGAGGCAGAAAGAGAGGTAGAGTGGACTACATCTCCCAGGGCGCCCGGGATCGGTGGCGCCTGCGCAGTGAGAGCAGCGGCGGCGGGTCTGTTCTCCGCCGAGGAGGAGCCGGGCAGAGGAGGGGAGGCAGCGGGTGAGAGTTCAGAGTTCAGCAGCAGCAGCCCGAGCCCATGATTCCCATATGCCCTGTAGTTTCCTTCACCTATGGTGAGTATAATTTATCCCCACCGTGAGCCCCTGTCGCTTCTAGCCCTCCTGACGGGGATGGCGAGGTGAGGGGGGGTGGGGAGGCGGGGAGGGGAGGAGGCCTCGGGGTGTGTGTGAGGCGGGAGGAGGGAGGAGGCGGCGGCTGCGGCGGCGGCGGCCTGGGCCCCGCGGGCGAGGGCAGCTTCTCACCGAGCGTGTCTCTCTCTCTCTCTCTCTCTCTCTCCCCCTCCTCCCCGCTCCCTCCTCCCTCCCTCCACCGTCCCCTGCCCGGTGGCTGCGCTCCTCCGTGTCTCCCTCCTCCCGCCATGGGACCTGACTCTCCGCGGCGCCCGCCGCAGTGCCCAGCCGGCTGGGGGAAGATGCCAAAATGGCGACCGGCAACTACTTTGGATTCACCCACAGCGGGGCGGCGGCGGCGGCGGCTGCGGCCCAGTATAGGTAACGGCCCCCTCGTCTTGCAGCGCCCCTGCCCGAGCCTTCTCTCCCCTGACCCCCGCGCCCCGAGCGGCCGAGGCCGAGGAGGAGGAGGAGGAGGAGGGAGAGCGACCGCCGGTCCAGGCCTCCGTCCGCCGCCCCCCCGCCCGCCCCGGGCTCGGGGAAACCCCAGGGCGAGAGAGGCCCCGGACGAGGCGGAGGACGGAGCCGCCGCCGCAGGCCCACAAACTAAGATGGCCTCCCGAGGCCTGGGCCGGAGCGCGGAGCCGGCGAGCGGCGGCCGGCCGGGAGGAAGCGCAGGCAGACCCCTCCTGCCACTAGTCTCCTCCCCTCTCCCCTCCTCTTCCTCCGCTCCTCCTCTTCTCCATCCCCTCTTCTCTCCTTCACCCCTTCCTGCGCTCCTCCTCTTCCCCCTCCCCCCTCTTCACCCTTTCCTCTCCAACCTCTTCACTTTCTCCTCTGTCCCCTCCTTCCCTCTCTTCTCTTACTCTGCATCCTCTCCTTCGCTCCTTCTCTTCATCCCCCTTCTCCATCCCTCTTCTTTTCGCCTTTTCCTCTGCTCTTCCTCTTTTCTCCCTTTCCCTCTCTTCACTCTTTGTCCGTTCCCCCCACTTCTCCCTCTTCATCCCCTAATCTTTTCTTCTTCACCCTTTCTCTGCACCTTCTTTCTCTTCCTCCTCTCCTCCTCTCCTCTCTTCATTCCTTCCTTTCCATCCCCCCACTTCCTCCTCTCCATCCTCTCTTCTTTTTCTCTTCCCCCTTTCCTCTGCGCCTTATTTCTCTTTTTCCTTTTCTCTCTTCGTTTCTTCCTTTCTATGCCCTCCACTTTCTCCTGTCCATCTCCTTCTCCCTCTCTTCTCCTTTTTCCTCTCCCTTCTCTCCCCTCTTCTCTACTTCATCTCTTCTTTTCCCATCTCTTTTTCCTCCTTTCCATTCTCTCCTTCCCTCCTCCCTATCCCTTTCTCTCCTCTTCTCATCATCTCTTCCCCTCCACTTCCTTCTCTCCATCTTCTCTCTTTTCTCTTCCTCTTGATCCCTTCCTCTGCTTTTTTCCCCCCTTTATTTCTTCTCCATCCCCTCCTCTCCTTCTCTTATCACCTCTCCATTCCCTCATCTTCAAGTGGGGAGGATTTTGGGCTAAGGCACCTTGGGAGGTGAGCCAGATCATCTACCAGCCCTGTGTAAGGAATGGGAGAAGAATGGTGTTAAATTTACCTTAAAACAGTACCTACTTCTCTGCTTTCACCCTCCCCCCAACTTCCCCTTGCCTTGCCATCCTCTTGTGGTATTGGGGGTGGGGGGTGGGAATCTGTTGTTTTTCCTGAGGCCTTTTTTCCTCTCTTCTCTGGAGGCAACTTTGGTGGCCAACTTAACTCTCACAAATAAAAGGTAGTGAGACTGTTAGTTAGGTTCCCCACCAACTTGAGGGATTTAGGCATCAATTTACCTGAGACCAATGGAATTGTTATCCTGAGAAGTATACACACAGGAAGTGTCATGACCTACTAAACCTCTAAGACACCTATATTATATATACGAAGTGAGTTTCCAGATAGGAGAAGAATCTCCCTTAGTCTTACTGTTGTACCATCTTATTAAATATATGTATAGTGCAAGCATTATAATACTGAGTCATTGAGATGCATCTAGCATTGTCTATTATTTTAGGAAGATAATTTTAAGTTTTCAGCACCTACAAATAAGGGAATTTTGGCATCTGCCTCAGAAAATAAATGAGTAGACCTTAGTGTAAAATCATTAAGGGATAGGGACACAACCTGTGGTTTCCTTGATATTGAGAATTCTCCTGCAAGAAAAACAAATACTGATTTCTAAAGTTTATCCTAACTTTTTGTACTTTTTATCTTATCAAAGACTAGCAAAAACCAAAGGCTGATTTCCTTCTTTACCTTTGGATTAATCTTAAAACTGTTTTAAAGACTCTTAAAATTTGTCTTTAAAATATTTTTAAAATTCCATTCAATCATTAGCTACAGAAATGGCAAGGAAGTTTTTTCATTAAACTTTTTCAGATAAGCTCAAATATAGCAGTTGAGGCAGCATGGTGTAGTAGTTGGAGAGTTCACCTGGAAGTCAAGATGACTGAGTTCTAGTGTGGCACATATTGGCTGTATGACGGCTAAGCAGGTCTCTAAGATTGTAAATTGTAAGTGCCTGTTTGATTCTGTAGAGGAACTTCCTCACTAAGAAAGTTCTACAAAGATTCAGTTAAAAAAAAAAACTAATAAAATGTAAATATTTGTCAAACCCTAAATGCCCATGACATCATAACTTCAGTGTGGAAGAGTGGAAGGAGATTTTTTACAAACTAACATGTTACACTATAACAAGTTCCTCCTTTTGTGTCATCAGTGTTTAAAAACCAGCAAAAGTTGCTTTTCATGTAACTGTTGAGTACAGTGATGTTGCTAGGATGGAAATTTTCAAGAGATATTTGGAACTTCCCTTGTCCTTTACAAAAAAAGGTTGCAAATCAGAATCTGTATCATAAATCAAACTACCAAGTACTAAGTGTTCTAAGAGAGGAGGGGATGACTCTTTTACTGGCTTCTATAAAGAAAAAGGCTGTTTTTCTGGTGCCTTATCTCATCAGGTGCTAATTCCATTGGAATTCTAATTGTTAGTTGATCTACTTCATTGTGTGTGAGGAACTCTTAAAAGTACTATTTTCTAAAAAGTTCTGAACTGGAAATAGGAAGTATGGGAAGAAATTTCACTTAGAATGTATTTAGCCATTATTTAACTTTGGATATGTTTATAGAATGTAACTTTCTTATGAGATGTTAGGCTAATTCTGTAGAGAACCTTATATAGAATATATTTTTGTGACCTTAAAGAATTAAAAAGATGTGGAAAAACACTCTTTTTACCAGTTATTTCACATATTAAATTCATGAATATTTCACACAAAAAAATACCTTAAATTGTATTTAATGTTTGTTCACATTGTCAAAAATAGTTAAGATAGCTTGCCTTCGTAATCATAAGGTAAAGTGTAAGGTACAAAGGAAAGTGTGCTGAATTTAGTGTTTAAAAAAAAACCTAGGTTCAGATCTCAAGGTCAGCATGTGTGCATCTTTGTGTGCGTGCACACGCGTGTGTGTGTGTGTGTGTGTGTGTGTGTGTGTGTGTGTGTGTGTGTGTGTGTGTGGCAACTAACTTAATTTCTCCAGACTTCAGTTTACTTGTTGTGTAAAATAATGGGGATTGGGCCTTTAAAGGTACTTTTTAGCTCTAAATATGCTGATCCTACATAAAATGAAAGTTGCTTGTACTTCACAAGTATTTTTAAATAACAGTTAATGAAATGCATTTTTACATCAAGAAGCTTAACTAAATATTTCCTTGGCAGTACCTTAGAAACAAGACAGGAGGACTCAAATAATTGGCCCTAAGAAAAGAATTGTACAAATCACAGTTAATACATTTAATGATCTTCCCTGATAGTAATGCCATACTGTTCATTAATAGTGATTATAAGACCATAGAAATAATAGATGTTCATACATTCATTTTAAGATCAAGTCATGGGGGGAGTGTAAGCTATTCACATATCGCTTAAGAGTTGCATAAAGGATTTAAATATAGACTTTAATTCGAAGCCGAGTATTCACATATCTTATGTAGAAATATAGACCACTTGTTCATGCTATTATCCTGCAGGATCTTGAACTTTGCAAAGGAGAAATGCAGGGAGTCCCCAAAATCTTAGTGCAGTGTTAAGCTTTAACAGTTTTTGCAAGTTTCAGTATAGGGATAACTTTCTTTGGGAGGAAGGGGAGATAACAGTATGGTCATAGATAAGTAAATACAGGATATATGCAAAATAGATACATAGTGATATGGTTTGGGGGGAAAGCGATCAGTAACAGCTAGGAGAATTAAGAAAGTTTTCTTCAAGGATGTGGGCATTGGAGCTAAGCCTTGAAGAGACCAAGGAGTTGGGTTCTAAGTGTAGAGAGTAAAGAGGGGAAATCATTCCAGGCCCAGGGGACAGATAGGTTGCCATTCTGGTTAACTAGAAGAATAGTAATATCCTCAACAGAAACAGGGAATGTAGGGGGATAGGCATAAAAGGAAATATGAATTTGGTTTTGAATATGTTGATTTTGAGATGCCTGTGGGGTATATAGGTGGAAATTTTTTAATAGGCAGTTGGGCATAGCAAGAGAGTAAAAATTTTATCCTATTTGTCACACCTATTTTTGATGAACATTACCTGGTAATTAAAAGCAATCCTTGACGTATTTTGCTCTTTCATGTCCTCTATTTTTATAATATTTAAGCCAATGTGTTAAGCTATATCACCATCCTCATGTACTGAAAAAATTATTGCATGTTTTTGCTAATGTAACAGTAGCCACCATCAGTGGCATGAAATAATCATGGAGAACAGGAGAGGAAACCAAAGGACTGAAGAAGAAAAATATCCCAAAATTTTTGAAAGGGAATAGTCCAAATCTGTGAACAGTAGACCGGAGCTGGAGAACCTGCAGCCTTGAAGCCACATGTGGCCCTCTAGATCCTCAGGTGGGGCCCTTTGACTGAATCCAAACTGCATAGAACAAATCCCCTTAATATAAGGATTTATTCTGTAAAACCTGGACTCGGTCAAAAGGCCACTTCCAAGCACCTAGAAGTCCTCGAGGCCACAGGTCCCTACACTTGGACCAGTGAGCTTAACTGTGATTCCTGGGGAAATTCTAGACTATATCATTAAATAAGTGGTTAGTGGGGAGCTGGAAAATGAAGTGGTGGTTACAGAAAATCAGCATGGCTTTATCAAGAACAGGTCATGCTAGACTAACTTTGTTTTCTGTTTTGATGGAGTTACTAAATGAGTGGATGTGGAAGTGCTATGGATATAGTTTTTCCTAGGTTTAAGCAAAGGAAATGTTAAAGTATACTTATTCTCATGGAAAAAGATGGATCAGTGACATAAAATTAGTCTCAGAACTGGTTGAATGATTGAACTCAGGGTAGTCATTAATGTTATGTGTTAACTTGACAGAAGATCTTTAGTGGAGTGCCTCAGGAACTTGTGCTTTATTTTCTGCCTAGATGGCACGCTCGTCAGGTTTGTAGAAGACAAAATTCTGGAGAAAGCATATATAACGGGACGACGGTCAAGATCCAAAAAGATCTTGACAGTCTAAAGAAGGGGCCCTTAACTTTTTATTTCCCTCCTTTTGGGGAATATGTCTGAACAAATTGTGATACATCAATGTAAGAAATATTGTGCCATAAGAAATTATAAAGTGAACAATTTCAGAGGGAAAAGGAAAGACCCTTCTGAACTGATACAGAAATGGAATAGTGATCACATAGAGAAAAATAACTTTGAAAAATTTTAGAACCCAAAATGCAATGATAAACCACCAGTCAGAAAGAATGAAGATGAAAAGCAGCTCACTTGCTGGGATGAACTTAAAATGCAGAGAGATTTTTGGACTTGGCTAATGTGGAAATGCACTTTTGCAGGACTGTATAGCTATGTATTGAGGTCTTTTTTTTTCCTTCCAGCTTTTTAAAAAAATTGCTCAATTGAGGTAGGGGAGTATAGTGAAAAGGATAGATTAATAAAAATAATTCTTAATTGAAAAAATAAAGATAAGCAATTTTTTAAAATCAGGTGTACAGAGAATATACAGAGAAGTACCTTTGCATAGTGGATAGAAAGCTACCCTTGACAGCAGGAAGACCTGGATTCAAGTTCCATCACAGACATATTGGCTATGTTAACTGTGGGCTAGCCACTTAAACTTTCAGTTGTATAAATCAAAGTAAATGCAGCGAGTTTTACTGGCAACACTGCCAAATGGGAATGTGACTTGAACCAGATTAAAATGTAATTAGGGAGCAGCTAGGTGTTGCAGTGAATAGAGCACAGGCCCTGGAGTCAAGAGGATCTGAGTTCAAATTTGACCTCAAACACTTAACACAAAACTAGCCATGTGGCCTTGGGCAAGTCACTTAATCCCAATTTGCCCTACCTTCCCCCCTGCAAAAAGCAAAAAAATAATGTAATTAGGACATATTAAACAAGTTAATATGATAGGATATAATATTAATATGTAATTTTCTAAGTCAGTATAGAGGTCTATAGGATTCTTTATGTACTGTGAGGGGGCCTGTGATTTCTCCTTGTGTTTGACACGACTGGTTTAGGCAACTCCCTGAGTCTAAGTTGCTGAAAAGATGCACACTTCTTTTGGTCGATAGTGGGAATTTTCCTGGAATTTCCTAATAGCAGTGAAATCACAGATGTAGTCATTGTCCGTTTTTCTTTGTGGATGAGTTGTATAGTTCTGAGGGACAAATCTCAGTGACTTAAAGTGAAGTTGTTTTTTTTTTTAAATACAAGCCTAATTTATTTCTGATAATGGGTTTTGGAAATGAATTCAAAGGATACAAAGTGTTCTGTAAGTTTGGATAACCATTAGAGACAATCCTATATAGAAAAGTATAATTCTAAGTAAGGGGGAAAATCAACTTTAATTTGAGCACTCCGTCAGGGTCGACATTTTACTTTTCAGTGACAGCGTAAATGGCCTGATTTCAGATCCTAGCTCTTATGCTTATACTTGCAGAATCATGAGGGAGGTCATTTAATCTCTCTGGGCCTCAGTTTCCCTATCTATAAAATTATAGGTTGGGGCTAAATGACCTTTTCTAATTCTGACACAAATTCCATAGACTCTAATTTTGTTCTTTTATCTCACACATATAATTCAGTATGAATATTACTGTCTTCAAATACCTACTTTCAGGAAAGTTGTCTTTTAAAAATTATCTGTTGGCAGGAATTTTAACTTTGTACATTACCTTGAATGTGCTGTCATTGGCCCATAATGAAATGTGTTAGGTATCTTTTTTACTTTTAAGTGGATTTTGTTATTTTTTTTTTGTGGTTATCACTTGAAATCTAGTTCAGCCAACTGAAACTAGACATTTGTTGATTCTTGAGATAATCTGCAGGACAAAATGTGCTTCAGCTTTCCTAATGAAACTCTTTGAATTCCCAAGATCCAGTGAGTTCAGTTGTGTTGATTAGTGAATGGGCTTTTTAAAAAAATTCTTTAGACAATGTAAGGGTTTTTAAATAGTAAAGAATAAGAGTAACATGAGTAAGATAGTTTTGTAAACTTCATCATTAACTTTGAAATTGACCAAACCAGGTGAACAGGTTTGGGAAACCATGGTGATGGAAATTTACTGGCCTTACAAACTACTTAAAAGTACTTCTAGTTATAGCATTTGTTTTATTTGTTGAATTCCAGGTACAACTTAGGTACAAGTTGTATTGAAACTTTCAAAATATTTTATCAAAATTTTAAGTTTCTTTGTTGGTATTAACATCCTGATGGGTAGAAATTTTGACCCTTGTGAGAGGTGTTCCAAAGGTGTTTTTTTGTTTTGCTTTTCATATGTAAAACCTCATCTACAAAGTGGGATTCTGAACTATGCAAGACTTTTATGAGAACTCTGTTGTTTGAGAAATGTTAAATATAGTTTCATAATCACAAAATTAATATGTTAAATATACATTGTTTGAGTCTTAATTGGTATGGTCTACTGCCAGTTTTTCATTTGAAGAAGTATTTTCCTTAAGAAGCAAGTAAACTCAATCTTGAGTCAGCCCATCAAAGTAATAAGACAGAGCCATAACAGACTTCTGCTTGTCTTACTGTAGTTAACATAAATAGTTCCAGGAGATTTTAGTTGAACTCATGGATGCTAAACATAGCAGGTGATTAGGAACACTTTAATCATCAGTAATGCACCTTTTGTGGTTGTCCACAAATGTCCTTTGATACCAGAGTTGAGGGAGAATAAAGGACTGCATTTATTCTGTATTTGTATATCTGAGTAGATTTCTGAGTTTCATGGATGTCACATAAAATTCACTTTGTAGAGACCAACAGAATAAAATTTAAAACGTCATTTCATATTTACCTTAAATTTAATGTCTTATGTGCTGTATAATATATGTATAATCAGTTCTGTGAGGTCAGGGATTATTTTATAGGTTAAATACAGTTACAACATTATAGTTGATGAAAATTGGAACTTTTAAAGACAGGAAAATTAGGAGTAATTTTTTAAATTCTAAAATTACTGACCTACAGGTTTGATTTAAATAGCTTTCCTGATACGTTTAAGTTTTTGTTTAAAGGTAGGAAAGGTCACCCTTCTTTAAAATTCTACATGGGTGCTTTGTGGAGGTGACTTCAAATTTTTGAAGACTGTGCTAGTGGAGTATGAGTTCTGGTAGATCCCATGAAGGTGGAAAGCCGTTGACTACAGATTGAGTGATGGAAATTGTATGCCTGCCTGCAGAGAGTGATCCTGTCTGATTTTGGAGAAGCTTATCGTTAGATTGGCCTCAGGATGATTTTTATATTGTGTACCAGGGGTATCATCATTGTGACCCAGAACACTGATGAGTGTGATCCAAGCCAGATAAAAATGCAGTTGGGAAGTTAATCAGTATGTGAGTTTCTAAGTCAGTATAAGGACCACAGAGATCCTTATGTATGGCTTAGTGGCCCCCAATTCTATTTGTATTTGACCTGACTGTTGGATACTATGAAAAAGTAAATTTTATTTTATTCGGCTTATGGTAACTTTACCAGAAAAAAAAAGTTAAATATGTGTATTTAGGAAAAATCAGGGTTATGGGTGAGAGTGAGTGAGAAATACGGTTTTTCTTGAAACACAGTAGTGTTGTAACGCATCTAATGCAAGAAATGGTAGACATCTGATCTTTTTTAGTTTACCGGAGAAAATAATATATTCAGCTTACACTTTGCTATTTCAGTCTTTTAAAAGTTGTCCTGCACTTTATAATTAATTTGGAATGGGGTGATTGCGCTGTATTGCGTTTGAAGATTATGGAGATCAATAAGAACTATGATATAAATAGTTAAAGCAGGCTGAAGGCAGTCTTCTCTAAAATATTAATCATTGACTATGTGATACCTTGTTAAGAGCACAGACTAAAATTTTAACATTAAATTAGAAGTTGTAGCATAGTTGATGATAGCTGGCTTCAGAGCTAGGAATACCTGGGTTTAAGTATTCCTATGAAACATTGGCTGTGTGATCCTGGGCAAGGCACTTTCTTCTTATTACTCTGGGATCTAGAGTCTCTGCAACTCTCTAAAATTATAAGTTGTGGGGAAGATGCCTGCCTGTTTTGGTAAGCATTCCTCATCTCAGAGTTCCCAGTTTCAGTAAAATCATAGGTCCAGCTTTTAACTCTATACTAAACTACATAATTGGTAATTTTTTTGTTATTAAAATGATAATGGTTTAATTTAGCAAGCATTTATCAAGTGCTTACTGTATGCCAGGCACATAGGTGCTGATAATATGAATATAAAAGGGAAATTATCTCTATCCTCAAGAAACTCACATTCTATCAGGGGAAACAACATGAACATGCATAAATAGAAACAAAACTACATAGACTACATACATATACATATATACACACATACACACACACACAAAATATATACTAAATATATACTATATAGCTAGAAGTGAAATACCCCCCAAAAAATACAAAGGGGGTGGAGTTAATAACATAAGCTAGCAGGACCAGTTAAGCCTCATCTAGCACTTGGGCTGAACTTTCACGTAATCTGGGTACTCTTGAGAGGTGGAGATGAAAAGGTTAATTCTATGTCGAGGAGACAGCCTCAGCAAGGCCACAGATTCTATTTTGACTGGACTATATATAAGAAGTCTGGAAAGATATGCTGGAGCCAGATTGTTAAGGACTTTTAATGTAGGAGGAGTTTGTTATTTGATCGTAGAGGCAAGTGAGAGCCATTGGAGCAGGGGAGTGACATCAGACCTGTGCTTTAGGAAATGTGTGGAGTATGATTAGAAAAACAGAGTCCAGTCAGGATACAATTGCAGTAGTTTAAGAGAGAGGTGATGAGGGCCTGAATAAGAGTGGTGGTTGTGAGAGTAAGAGAGAAGGGTAAGGGGGTGAGTGGTGAGGGATTGTTATTGTTGTTATTGTTTGTCCTTCATTCTCAAAGAGGACCGTGACATCTGGAAGATGATGCCGTGACTTGCAAGTGAATTGGGTTTAAGTAAGGGAAGGCTGTGCAAAGTCACCAGCCTCTGGAGTCATCTGGGTTCAGTGGCAAGATCCAGATCAGGATGACTGGAGATGGCCCCATTGAGGGATAGTGAATAGTCAAAGATGACTGAGTTGTGAATCTTGGATACTAGAAAGATGATGGTGCTACTCTTTATAGAAATAACAAAGTTAGGAAGAGGGATGGATCTAGGGAAGAGATAATGAATTATGCTTTGGACTTGTGGAATTTAAGATGTTTCTGTGATATACATTTGGATATATCCAATAAGCAATTGATGGTATAGAACTGGAGCTCAAAAAAGAGATCTATGTATTTATATGTCTTGGGGGTCTTATGCAGAGAGATTATTATTAAACTCATGGGAGCTGATGAAATCATAGAGAGAACATAGCCTCAACCCATAATTAGGGAATAAGATCGGTAGTCTGATACACAGGGGAGAAGCTACTGGAGTAGAGGGTTGGTCATCAGTGTCAAATGCTAACAAAGGATGATTGAGAAAAAGCCATTGGATCTGGTTATTAAAATATCCTTATTAACTTTGGAGAGAGCAATTTCGGTTGTGATGTTGAAACTACACTTCAAGGAGTTGAGAAATGAAAGTAGAGGAAGTAAGGATAACTAATGGAAACAGCTTTTTCTGAGAGTTTGTCTGTGAAAGGGAAGGGAAATGGATATGGGATGTTGGAAGAGAAAATGGTATCAAGTAAGGGTTTTATAAAGCTAGAGGAAACCTGGGTATATTTGTAGGTAGCAGGGAATTGACAGATGGGGAAAAGTTGAAGATGACAACTTAATTCAGTTGTAATATAATAGGAAGTTCTGTACCTTGTGGGGATAACTAGAGAGCTGAGAAAATTAGGTCTTTAAATACTTCAGTCTAATGTACTGTCTGCTTTTGCCTGCCACAGTTAGCTCTTTTAGACTAGTAATGACACTCATCTAACAGGATAGTTGAAAAATTGTTATTTTGCAATGGTGATAAAACTCTTTGCAGTATAATATATTGTCTAAAGAGAGGAATCTCCCTGACTTGCAGCCCTTCTGTTCTCATTTACCTGCAGATTTCAATAGTATGTACAGAATAGGTTAAGTTCAACAATTATTAAGCACTTATTATATATAAGGCCATTATTAGGGCTCTAGAACTAAGACCAAAAAAAAATCCTCCAAAACACAGCTAGTCCTTGCCATGAAGGAGCTTACATTCTACTTGGGGCCTGAAGTAGGTATTAATGTGAATAAGTACAAGGTGTTTTCAGGATGAAGATTGCCTCAGAAGGAGGAGGAGAGAGTATTAAGGAAGACTTTTAGGAAGAAGTAAATCTAAGATATCAGCCTTGCCAAAAGATAAGGTTTTTGAGGAGGAGAGGAAGATGAAATGAGGTTGTATTCCAGGAATAGAAGATGGCATATATGAATGTAAGAGGTAAGGTATGGAATGTCACATTCAGGGAATAGAGAGTTAAGTTGCTTGGAATACATGTAAAAGAGTAATAATGTGAAATAAGGCTGGAGCTTTATTTATTAGTACAGAGACCTAAAACTGAGTTTTGTTAGTTTAAGGACCATAACAAAAAATTAATCATACTCTAAAACTTGTGCAGTTAGAGCTTAACATATTTCCTCATAAAAATAAATAGCTAAGTTCTCAGGCTAAGAAACTTGTGATGTTAAAGAAATAATATATTTGTAAGGAAAAATTGAGTGCTTTCCTCCTGCCTTCTTGGGAATGAAAAGAGTCTTAGCAACAGAAATTTATCTTGTTGCCTGCTGTAGTAGCTGCCTAGCCCACTACAACAGAATATTTGCTCTCTGAAAAAAGCTAGTTCATGGGATATTTGTAAGTGAGATTAGTGGAATATGGACTACAGACAAGAGTATATAGGATGCAGAGAAAAGGACTGAAAGCAAGGCCCAGGACTGAGAATAAGTTAGATGCACTGAAGCCAGATATAAGATTTAGGGTTAGATTCATAGGTCTGAAGAAGGGTGTTGATAGGGTTCAGTTACTTTTCGTAGGTGTCCTAGGGCTTTTCCATCTTTACCATTCTGCCTCATACGTTGGTACTTATAATGATGATTTGTTTCATAGTTGACTTAATGAGGTGAGGTTGAAGAGTAAAAGGTAAGGACAGAAAAAGGATTTTTGTGGGGATTTAAAAGCTGTATTTAGGGGAAAGAAGAGGACTAAAGAAGGGATAGGAGCCAATCAAAGTGAATTGGTTAAACGAAAGGAGAGCTAAAGCTGCCTAAGACAAAGCTCAAGGTAGATGGTACCATAGTAAGAAATCACCAGTGTGCCCTCAATGAGTTTATATTCCAGGATGCTGAAAGAATTGTTGGATGTCTTTGCCAAGCTGCTTATAGTGATCTTGGAAAGAAGGTGGTGAGAGAAAGTGCTGCAAAACTGGGAAATAACCTTTTTCTTTTTTTTTTTATGGGAATAGTGAATCTGACAGAACTTGAGTTCAATTTCTGGCAAAGTTCTAGAAAATCTGCATTACAGGAATGCATGATGACTATGTAGAAGAGAGGCAGTGATCATAAAAAGCCAGCATGGTGTGGTCACAAAAAGGCCACATGGATTAATTTCATTTTCCTTTTTGACAAAAATTACTAGACCAGAAAGTCAGAGAAATTGTAAAAATAGTTTAGTTTCATTTTTAGCAAAGCATATGACAAATCTTTCGTACTTTTCTTATGGATAAAATAAAGATTTGGCACAATAATGCAGTTTGGCGAGTCATTGATTGCTAGATGTCAGCTTTGAAGGAGTCCAGGAAACTGAACTTGTTATTATGCTAGTATTATTATTACCTGAGGAAAAAGTATTGAATTGGTTGGCATGTTTATCAGATTTGTACATGATACAAACTTGGGAGGGATAAGCAAAATAGTGACATTTTAGATGATGGAATCAGGATCAAAACTATTTCAGAGCCAAAACTAGTAGTCTAATAAAAATGAAATTAAAAAAGGATAAATGTCAAATCTCATCCTTGGTTATCTTCATATTCCCAGTACTTCATACAATGCCTGACACATGGTATGCATTTAATAAATGTTTATTGAAATAAATTAGGTTCTGAAAAAATAAAGTTTAAGTACAAGATGGCAGGAGAGTGGCTAGGCATTATTTTGTAGTGTCAAAGACTAAGGAGATAATAGTCTTTATGTACATAGAGTGTGTCTAGAGAAAGGTAACTAGAATAGTGTAAGAACTGGGAAATATGCCTTATGAGAATTGGTTACAATAACTGGGGATATTTAGCTAGAACCAAAAAAAAAAAAAAGATGATTTGGGGAGGGGACACAATTGATAGTTATCCTTCTTTAAGTATTTGAAAAACTCTGTTGGCTTGCACTGCTGGGCAGAACTAGATGGAAGCAATGTGTTGAAGTCTCTTGAGAGGTGGAATCAGCTTTGATATAAGGGAAAACTTATATTAGAACTGACCAAAAACTAAAGGCCTTCTAGCAAAGATTTTATGACACCTATCTAGTATATTGTAGAGCAAGTTGAATTTGATGGCCTTAGAGGTCTCCTCCAACTCAAATTCTGTGACTTACCTGAGGGAGGAAGAAAGTGGATTTATTTACTCTTCTATACCCAAGGGTCATTGTTTAAGGTTATGCTATCATTAAGGTTATTGTAAATATCAAAGTTTATTTAGTTTTTTTAAAATGTCACGCTAATACTATAATTGGTGAAAATACTTGATTTTAAATAATTCAACATAAGCAGTATAGACTGAAGTATGTATAATTAATGATTTTGCTCATTGGACTTACCAAAAGTTAGTAAAAGTCAGTAGTGATACAGATATTTTAAATTAAAGGATGATGAAGTTGGGCTCAGAGAAATTTGTCACAGAAAATGAGTCCTAAACACTTCACTGTTCCACTGGCTGAGTTGTTTTAGTAGTTCCACCCCCATTGCATTCAGTGATGATGGAGAAGGCTTCAGATTGTTCTTAGGCCAGTATTGAGCTAGGGAACTCTGTCAGAGCTGGCTTCAGGAAGTTTTTTTTAGTGTTCGAATGTGTTGTAATTCTTGACATGTTTCCTCATGTTACTACAAGATACAGTGGAACCTTTCGCATCTTTCTCCAGGATATGTGCACCAGATGAGGCTAGGAGCAGAGAAAAAAGTTTTTTGTTTTTTTTTTTTGTAAATCTGAACCAGAAGCAGTTTGGTTCAAATTGACTGCCTTATGCCCACTGTTTCCATTCTGCTGTCTTCATACCCTCCTTCTTGTCCCAGGACTAGTAGCTAATTCCAGCTCTGGATCTTGCTGTTATAGACTGCAGCAAATATTAGGAAGGAGAAATGGAAGTTTATCAACAATTCTGAGAATCTTAACCTATCTGAACCACTGTGTCATGCGCAGTCCAGAAGAGTCACTGCTGGAAAACTGAAAAACTACCAAGGATATTAAATATTTTGTTTTAATTTTTGTGCCTTTAGAATTAGTGGAGCTTTTACTATATAGCCAAGAAAAGTATTTTCAACCTCAAATTTCCTCTGTATGTTGCATTTAATTTGCTAATCCTAATTTCTTGGTATACATTTTCTCACTCCATCATCAGAGGAGGCTGCTTCTTAATGATCAGTTGCATTAAATTATTGTATGATCTGAAGCATTATCACATGAATTGAACTTGAGTTAAAGGTTCCAGAACAATAAATGGTGCTTTATAGTATAATATCATGTTCCTATAGTTTGTCTATATGACACTGTTTTATTTAATGTGTTGAGGTAAAGAATTAATATTAAATGGTTTTAAATTTATTTTTCCATTCTGTAACATAGCCAGCAGCCAGCTTCGGGTGTAGCCTACTCTCATCCAACGACAGTTGCTAGCTACACTGTCCATCAGGCTCCAGTAGCTGCTCATACAGTTACTGCTGCCTATGCACCAGCAGCCGCCACTGTTGCCGTTGCCAGGCCTGCTCCAGTAGCTGTTGCAGCTGCTGCAACAGCTGCAGCTTATGGAGGTTATCCCACCGCTCACACGGCAACAGACTATGGTTATACCCAGAGGCAACAAGAAGCTCCACCTCCACCACCTCCAGCCACTACACAGAATTACCAGGTAAGGAAACTGATGCTTTTGAATCATGGACAAGAAGAATTGGAAAGAGCCTTAAATAGAACATCTAGTTAAGCTCCAAGGCCCATTGTTTTTTTCAGAAGCATTAGGGATATAAACCTTGGAAGCCATTGGAGAGGTTTTGTAGACACCTATTCTGCTTTAATTTAAGGACATTGTTCAGCCTTGCGTGTACATAAAGAACAGTTTGTGAAAATCTCTTATGTATTTGAAAACAAACACTAAGTTGCCACTTAGCTTTCTGTTTAACCTAAGCAAACCCAAACCCCTTGAATTTCTTTTCACAAGATTAATTTTCTATATCTTGGATAATTTTGATCTCTCATTTAGACCTTTCCTACTTCAGTATCCTTTTTAAAGTGTGGTATAAGAAACATGTAAATCATCCATTATATTTGCTATCAAGTATTTGAAAATGTACTGTTAATAACTACTTTTTCATTTCCATGCTCAGGTTTGTTTGCTTTTTAGTTTAGGAAGCTGTAGTCTGATATGCCCAACACATAAAAATTTTTAAAAATCACAAAAGGAAGTTTGCCAAAAATAGCTATAATAAGGATCTCAGAGAGTTTTATACATTCTGGAAAGGAATATTAGATTGTGGAAGGGACAAGGGGAGAGGGAGAAAGAGTGAGCACTGCATATGCCTTAGAAAAATGACTTGCATTTGCATCATTAGATAAACAGCAAAAAAAATCTAGATTGCTCACAAATCTTCATTGTATGTTTTTGTAGGAAGTGATTAAATTGATCTGTAGTCTAATTCATGTATACTGCATAGGCAGATTTAACTTTTAATATAGTCATTTTGGTTTTTCCATGACCAGATCCTCATCTTATATTGATGGACTTCATGCTGCATTCAGTTCCATGGTGTTATGATAAATTCTTGTGTATATTCATTCTGATTTTGTTTTCTTTTATCAGCATTTTCTGGTAAACTCTGCCCCTTACTCCATCACCACCTTTTGAGTGTTTCCTTGTGACAAGATTTTCTCTACTTGTTTTTTAAAGGACTCATACTCATATGTGAGATCTACTGCCCCAGCTGTAGCTTATGATAGTAAGCAGTACTATCAACAACCAACAGCAACTGCAGCTGCTGTAGCTGCTGCTGCTCAGCCTCAGCCTTCTGTTGCTGAATCCTACTACCAGACAGGTGGGTTGTATTAAAATAACTTTCTCAGTTTAAAGAATTGTACTGTGTACAGTTTGTTGAAGCCTCCAACTTTATATGTGAAGAGATCTGATTTTTAATTCCATGAAGCCACCTTATTTTTAACTGCCATCACAGAAGAGATGACTTGAATTGCATAGAGGGTCCAGATTGGCAGTTTCTAATCATACTCATCATACCTCTGTCTAAGATATTAAAAGGGGACAGTGGCTTTGAATTTTAACCATGCTCTTTTTCTTTGCTGGAAGTAAATCTGTAAGAGTAACAGCTGAAATATTATCTGAGACCGCTTAATCATTTAGGGACCCAGTTGGTAATATTTTGTTAGTTCCTACTTTATGGATCTCTTGTTTTAAGTTATTTTTTTTCTCCCCAAAACACAATTTTATTCAAATTCCAAATATACTTCTAGTGGTTTACATTACTGTCCACAGCAGAAACTGTATCCAAATGAGTGTGCCTGTCTGGAGATTGGAAAGTAGGATTTGCCTAAATGCAGAAAATTCTGGTTTATGTCTTTAAAAACATTGGTGTTAACTTTCAGACTTTTTTTTTAATTGAACTCAGAGTGATATAAGCAGTGAAATGAATACTTGTAAGGTTTTTTTCTGAATATGACAAAAATTAATAAAATACAGTTTCTTAGAAGCATGGTTTGTCTAACTTTTCTAGTATTGACACTTTAGTTCAATTTTATCTTACTACAATGTTCTTTTGCAAAATGATAGCATTTCTGATAACAATATTTGTTTGACTATGGTATTACAGAGTCTGAGTTTGTAGAGATTACCCATGCTATCTCTCTAGTTACTCCAACCTGTACTAGGAAGAGGTATTCCTAATAGGTCTATCTCAAACTTTTGTTTAAAAACCTCTTTTGAGGCTGAATACTTTACTTTTGGAGCAGCCCATTACACTTTTGAGGTAGCTCTAATGGTTAGAACTTTTTCCTGAAATGGAACCTAAAGTTACCTTCTACAACTTCTACTCCTTTCCAGTTCTTCTCTCATGGACCAAGCAAATCAAATCTTAATTCCTTTTCCAAATGACAGCATTTCAAATACATGGACAAAACTGTCTTGTTTCCTTAAAATTTTTTCTAAGCTAAATATTCCAGGTACTTCAACTTACTTTTATTTAACATGGTATTTGCTTCTTCACCATCCTGATCACTTTATTCTCTACCAGCTTATTAATACCAGTTTGCCAAAGTGTTTTTCCTGAAATGTGCATTGAATAGTACGTAAGAGGCAGAGTATATAAAGGCTGTAATATCCTTTGTTCTGATCATTCCCCTAATTCAGCCTAATATTGTGTTAACCTTTTCACTTATTTTTAATTAGCATTTTAGATGATGTATAGAGGAGAATTTTTGCCTCTTGTGGTAACATAAGATCTCTTAATTGTTATGAGCATGCTCATGTTTTCATAATTATAGCAATAAAGGGGTTTTTTAAATTTAACGGTTTGTACCTTCTAATTATTTGATATCCCCCTTTCCCCTTCTGTTCAGCTCCTAAAGCAGGGTATAGCCAAGGTGCAACTCAGTATACTCAAGCCCAGCAAACTCGGCAAGTGACAGCCATAAAACCAGCCACGCCAAGTCCAGCAACAACTACTTTCTCCATATATCCTGTATCGTCCACTGTACAACCAGTAGCAGCTGCAGCTACTGTAGTGCCATCCTATACCCAGAGTGCTACTTATAGTACCACTGCAGTTACTTATTCTGGTAAGTGTGATATATGATCTTTTTAAATAAATGATTAAGCACGTTCAAATCTTTTCTTAGATGTCACAAATATGTGTGTTCATGAGATTGTGTTCTGCTATAGAAATCAAATAGTAAAGATAACTATTCTTCAAATAGAAGATTTTAGTTATATATTGTGACAGAACATTATTCTCCCCAGTAAGAGAAAAGTTTAGAGACTATACATGGACTAGATATCAAAAACTTGCTTTTGTTGTCATTCTGTTCTTTATGAATGGTAGACAGCTACAGAGATTTGGAAAAACAGGAAAACAAAAACTTAACCCGTTGTGTTGCCACTAGGGGAAAGGTATTGGAAAGGAGAGTAGCTGTCATTTTAGGGGAAAGGAAGTAGCAATGAGGTGGTGAGTAGATGAAATAACATAAGAATGAAAGATAATGATCAATTTATACCAATTTTGTCTCTAGATTTTGGACATCTTGCTTTACTATGCTCATTCATCCTATTTTACTTATGCCTACCCTGGACATCTAGGTGGGGCAGCAGATAGAGCCTCTAGGCCTGGAGTCAGGAAGACCTGAATTCAGATTTGGCCTTAAGACACTTGCTAGCTGTTTGATCCTGGGCAAGTCACTTTACCCTGTTTGCCTCAGTTTCCTCATCTGCAAAATGAGCTGCAGAAGGACATGGCAAACCATTCTAATATGTTTGCCAAGAAAACCCAAAGTAGAGTCACAATGAGTTAGACATGGCAAAAACAACTGAACAATCACCACCTTTGGTTAACATCACAGGGTCTTAGACTTGACTGGGACTTAAGAGACTTTCTAGTCTGATCTGGACCAAACTAAGAATTCTCTAAAATGGTCATTCAGTCTCTGACCTGAATCCCTCATATAAGGTTATGAAACAGCATCTTTCATTTTTGAGTAGTTCTATTTTTTAGGAAGTTTTTCCATATATCGAGTCTAAATTTGGTGATCTGGAATTTCCACTCATTGTTTCTGGTTCTGGCTTGTTTTGCCAAGCAAAACAAGTCTAGTCCTAATCTCTTTTCTATGACAATTCTTTGGACACTTGAAGACAGCTATCATTGTGTTCCCTAAATTTTGTCTCCTCAGTCTAAATATGCCCAATTCTTTAACTTAGTCAAAATAGGGCATGTTCTTTACTCCCTTCACAGTCCTAGGAGCCCTCTTTGGACACAGTTCAAATTGTCCGTCTGTCTTTGCTAAAATGAAGTGACTGGTACGAAACAGAAGGTTGCATTGTAGCCTGACAAGGTCAAAATATGACAAAACTATTACTTGCTTTATTCTGGAAACTATGCCTCTTAGTTCATTAGTTTTTTTGGCTGCCTTGTTAAACTGGTGGTTCATATTGAGATTACTATCCATTAAAACTCCCTGAATCCTTTTCAGATATATTGTTAGATGATGATACCTCTACCATAATGTAGTTGGGAGATTAATTTTTTTTCGTCAACCAAGTATAGAACTTTGCATTTATCCTTGTTAGATGTTTGATTTGGCTTATTCTGGTCCATCACAATTTTTTTGTATTGACTCATAATTTGGCTATTGCTTCAAATTTTGTCAACTGTAAATTTGATAAGTATGTCATTTATCTTCAGATCATCAATAAAGCTGTTAGATTGTATAATGACAGGGAGAAATCCCTGGAGGATTCCTCTAGAGACCTCCCTCCAACTTAACCTGGATCTAGGTTATGGTCTGGTTATTCACCCAGTCTTAAATCTAACTTTGATGTATGATGTCATCTAGCCTATATCTCTTCCTCATCCTCATAACATGTGAGGCATGCATACAAATCTATAGTATTTTACCAGCAGTTACTCTTCTTAAGAAAGAAACAGGTAAATTTAATGTAACCCAACCCATAATGGCTTTTATTGATTACTACTTCTCAAAGTACTTATAGGTAATTTCCATAATAATGTGATGTAGAATTTTGTTAGGAGTATAAGTTCTGATCTCCTTTGTAGTTTTTAGTCAGTCTTCTTCCCTTGTTGGAAAATTAGAATATTTGCCCTTTTCTAGTCCCATAGCACTTCTTTTCTTCTCCAAGATCTTGCAGATAGCATCACAGCACTTTGCCTTCTGGAATATCATATACCATGCTCTCCTGTCCTTTAATGTGGAAGCTGCTAAATCCCATGTAATCCTAATTGTGACTCTATGCTAGTGAATTGTTTCTTTCTGACTGCTAGCAGTATTTTCTTCTTGATCTGAGAGTTATGGAATTTGGCTGTAGTGTTCCTTGGGTTTTTCATTTTGGGATCTCTTTCAGGAAGTATGGTCAGTATATTCTTTCAGTGTCCCTCAGGGTCTAGGATATCAGGGTAGGTCTTCAAATTCCCTTTGGCTTACTAAGGGGCAGGGAAGATCTTCAAATTACCATTACCATTACAGAGGGTTCTTGCATGTGGAGGTGAGGGGATGATTTCAGCAGAGGTTTCATGTTTGAAGTGGAGCTTGAAGTCAGTTTTGAAAGAAGAGAGAGAGGGGTTCCTGTATATCTTCATTAGTCTTTTCTAAGAATCATTTCTTGGTGTGTTTAGAATTTTGTTCCTGAGAGATTCGTGTCTTTATTGGACCAGCTTCCCTACAAAATATTAGTCCATTTCTACCTACCTTTTTTATGACCTCCTCAAATTTAATATATATGTCAGTCTATATATGGCTTGCTTCTTTTGTTCTATGAACTCTGTGATAGTCATTGTTTTCTTTCATTTCTTACTAGTTTCTTAGAAATAGTTCAAAATAAGTTCCCTCTATTGTTTTATTATTTTCGTTTTTAAGATTTTATTTTTATGCTTAATTTAACCACCAAAAGAGTATTTCCGTATAAAGAGCATTAACACAAAAAGAGGATTGAATAGGAAGGAGGCGAAGGATATAAATTCCACGTATTACTGTCAGAACAGTTGTTTGTGCTTCCTTCTGCTCTTCCGTGCATTAAAAAAAGCTTTCGTGGCCTGTTTTGGGTGTTTCACTATTGCTAAACCCTTCCCTTTCTTCCAGGTACCTTTCCCCTCTTCCCCCTCCCCCAGTTAAAAACTAGGAGAAAGACTGGGAAACAGCCTGGTAGCAAATAGCATAATTAAGTAAAATGAAACAACACAGTGACCATATCCAAAAATGTATGATTCTTTCTGCACCTTGAGTCCATCACCTTTCTGTCAGGAGGTGCTTCATCATCCTTCTCTGGAGATATGGTTGGTCATTACATTGATCAGTTTTTTCAAAGTTATTTTTTAGCCAAGCTGATGGAGTATAGAAAGCATTTAAGATGAACTCTCCCAACATTCTTCTCCAGACAACTCTAACATAATGTTTCAATTTGAATTCTGGAGCAGCATAGTCAATAAAAGAGGCATTTTTCTAGCCCAAGACAGCTTAGAAGATCAGAAGGAGAGACCTGTGAAGCTCAGATAGGGACTAGCCAGAAGCACAGTTGGCAGCACAACACCAACTGGGCACCTTGGAGGTGGTAGTAGGAGCAGCAGTTTGGGGAACTCCCGCTTCCCAGAGATAGTAAGGAGATTGGACAACTGGTCAGAAAGAGATTACCAAGGTACTCCTGTCCTGGAACTGGGCACAGGACCAGAAGCTGTTTAGCAGCTCCATTGCCCATTACCCAGTTCCAGGTTATAGTTCTGGGGTGGAGAGGAGTACTTGCAGTCACAGGAGATTAAAGACCCTGGTTGCAGTTCTAGATTGAGAGGAGGGATACTAACTAGCACTTGTGGTTGCAAGTGAACAGGGCCTCTACCAGCACCAGAGTACAGATGAGAAGTAACCGCACCTCTCCCTGGATCACCACCTCGAAAACCATGAAAACTTACAGACAGCTCCTCCCTCCCACCCAGCACTAGCTTTGAAAGCAGGGTAAAAAAGCCTGAAGCTATGGACAGTGGTCAGCCCCTACCCCACATAAGCAGAGCCAAGTTTAATATAAGATTCATCATCAAGAAATAAACTGCAAAGATGTACAAACAACAACAAAAAGAGAACCTGATCATAAAAAGCTACCATGGTGACAGACAAGATTAAGACACAAACTCAGAAGACAATGTAAAAATATCTTCAAGCAAAACCTTAAAAAAAATGCAGATTGAGCACAGGCCCAACAAGAATTTCTGGAAGAACTAAAGAAAGGTTTTTTTAGCCCCCCAAAAAATTATTTTAAAAATTAAGTGGTACAGGAAAAATTGAGAAAATAAGAGCAATGCAAGAAAATTATGACAAGAGAAGTAACATCTTTGTAAAAGATGTATAAAAAATACTGAATAAAATAATACTTTAAAAAACAGAATTGGCCATATGGTAAAAACAAGTACAAAACTTTACTGAGGAAAATAATTTCTTAAAAGTTAGAGTTGGGCAAGTAGAAGCTAATAATTACATGAGACATCAAGAAACAATAAAACAGAGTCAAAATAAAAAGAATGAAAAAAATAGAAGAAAGTGGGAAGTATCTCATTGGAAAAACAACATACCTGGATAATGGACTGAGTTGAAATAATTTAAGAATTAATGGACTGCCTGAAGCCATGATCAAGAAAAGAACATATACAACATATTTCAAGAAATTACAAAGGAAAACTGCCCCAATATCTTAGAGCCAGATGGCAAAACAGAAATTAAGACTCCACTGGACACCACTAGAAAAAGATCCCAAAATGAAAACTCCCAGGGATGTGATAGGCAAATTCCAGTGCTCCCAAGTCAAAATTGATTTTTCTTTACAATATTGCTATCATTATATAAATTGTTCTACATCTCACTCTGTTTCTAATTATGCTAGCTAGATTCTCTCAGATCATCTCCATCATTGCTTATGATGATCTGTTACATTCATTACCATAAATGGGTAAATTCTTTAGTTGATGGACATTCCCTTATATTCTGGTTCTTTCCCTGCTACCCTTTAATCCCTATTTAAAGACTAGAAGTTTAACTTGCTTGTGATTTTTCCTTTTGCAGTATTATCCTCCTTCTCAATCCTCCCCGCTCCCTTATGCCTGCTTTTTCCCTTTTGACTTTGATATATTTCTATACCATCCTGTGCTGAAGTAGGGGAAGCAGACTGTACATGTTTAACTCTTCTTTGGTTCAAAAATCAATGAGGTTCACCTAGTGCCTAATCTGCTATGCCTTCTTCTATATTTGTATTATTTTTATCTCGTACACTCCAATTATGAGAAATAGAAGATTCCATTTTCTTCCTCCTTTCTTTCCTACTTTATTTGTCCTTTTACCTTTCCTTCTCTTTCCCCAGTTCAGAACCTGAGAAAAACCAGTTCTCTGTTTTTCCTATTTAACTCCCTCTGTATTTTTTTTAAGACATTAAGGATTTCTTTGCGTATAAAAATGTTAACAGTACAGTCTATAGCTTCTTCTACTTGCTCGAATCAGTATACCTTTCTCTGGACATTGTGTGTTTGTATTTCAGAGACCCTGCTTGGCTCTGGTCTTTTCATGTAACATACTAGAAAGTCCTGTCCTCCATTAAAAGTGAATTTTTTCCCCTGTAGTATAATCCTACAAGTTGAAAATGCTTTGCAAGCTAAGTTATTCTTGGTTGTAAACCTGTGTCTTTTGCCTTTTGGAATATCGTAGTCTAAGATCTCTCATTTATAGTAGAATCTGCCAGGTCTTAAATGATCCTATGTAGTTTCTTGGTATTAGAATTGTTTCTTTCTGGTTGCTTACAGTATTTTTTCTTTGATGTAGGAGCTCTGAATTTTGACTGATATTCCCAAAAGATTTTGTTTTGCTCTAGAAAGTGATGGTGGATTCTGACTTACCATCTTCTAGTTCTACTAGAACTGAGCAGTTTTCATTTATGATTTCTTGAAATAACAGTGTCTAGGTTTTTCTTTTTCCCCTTTTTTAAATCAGTCTTTTGATTTTGTTCTAATATTTCTTGCTCTCTCATGGTGTCATTGATTTCTGTTGAGTTGATTTTAGTTTTGTAGTGTCTGTTACTTGGGTAACGTTTCCCATTTTGTCTTCTAAACTGATCTCCCAGTTTTTTCCTCTAGACCTTTTATTTCATTTTTTAATCTCTTACATCATTTCTTCTAGGTATTCATATGTAGTCCTTCTAGAGAATCTGTTTTCCCTTGAGTCTTTAAAGGCACAGCTTACTCTTCAGACTGCTTTTTAGGATATGCTTTGATTTGATTATTTTTTTTAGTAACTATTAATCTGTAGTTCAGCCATTCACAAATTCAGTCATATTGTGTGTAAACAGAATCAGGTAGCAAGTTGGAATTCAGTGTAGAAGAGATCTAGCAGGGTAAAGACTAGAAGTTGAAGAAGTATGTGGGAATTGGTGAGAAGAAACATATGACTAAGGAAAAATTATGTGAAAAAACCTTTATAAAAAAGTTTTGCCCAATTTATTTTCTATTTGTACCTATCTCCATTGTGATTTATGCTCCCCAACCGCATACTTCCTTTTCAGACTTCATTTACGTATAATCACATTTTGTCATACATACACAAATGTTTACTTTATACTTAAGTTCATGTTTATTTTTGTCTGGATTTAGAGAGGACAGGTTTCTATTTATATGCAATTAGTTATGTGTTCAGCATACATAAACAGCAACAAATTAAAGGAGATGCTATGTAAAAAGTAGAATAATCTTGCTTGCAAGGAATAAAAGATGTCATTTTATATTTATTTTTGAATGACATATAAATTGATGGGGAGGATGGGGACAGGAGGGCAGGGCTTGTGGGAGTTTTTTCCTTAGACTTTTGTTATATCATTGTAAGGGAGCTCCCTGATTTAGAAATGCCTTCCACTAATACAGATTGTCAATTCCTCTGTAATTTATAATTGTAGAGAGTTGCTCAGTGTTCTAAGAGTTAAATTAATTGTATATTCACACAGCTAGTAGATATCAAAAAGTAGGATTTAATTTTAAGGACAATTATCTATGAACTAGCACTGCCATGCTGCCTTTTAATATGTGGCTTTCTTAATTTTTGCCTGTTTGAGGTAGTATAACATAATGGATATGGTGCTGGCTTTTGAATTAGTAAGACCTGAATTCAAGTGTTACCTTTAGCACACATACACTATGCCACCTTAAACATGTTACTTAATTTCTTGGTTTCCTAGACACAGTTCTTTAAGACTATAAATTATAGATCTGCATTTGTAGAAGAAATGACTCACCTATACCAATAAAATCACAGGTCCAGATAATGTTATTTCCCAATAAGAATACTGAATTAGTGATTTATGGGAGTTTCATGTCTTATTTTGTTGTTGTCGTTTTTTTTTGAAGAAGAAGATTACTTTCTAGTTGTTGGTACCTGGGCTTCAGATAGAAAGACAAAATGAGAATCGCTATATAGATGGCTTTGAAAAGTAATCTCACCTCGTTCACTAAATAATTCCTTCTATTTTGAAGAAGATTAAAATTTGGAGCCTAGGATCAATTCCTCCCTTCCACAGTCCAGGTTAGGGGGTACTTAACCTCCTTTTAATTTGAGATTCCCCAGGGTTTTCTATACCTAGACAGGTATACAAAAATTGAAGGTCTGGTCACCAGATCCCTTGGTCTGCATTCTACTTCTCCTATCTCTAGCTAAAGAATTCACGGTAGTTGGACCTTTAGACACAAAACCCAGGCTGCCTTGTTTTTGTCAGAAATCCCAGTCCACCTCCTCTCCATACCCTCCCGCTCACCAGAACATTTTTAAAAGGTGGTCACATGCCATTTACAGATTATCAAATACAGTTAGAGTGCCTATATACAGTATTAGGAAGTATACCTTTGTGTTAGGTTGATGGAAATGTTTAAGAACTTGTTTTTTTCATCACCCAGGATTTTGCATTTAAGAGAATTTGTAGCCACCTGATTCAGTCTGGGAAAGTAAGGGCTATTAACCTGTATATGGAAGATCTCCATTAATCACAATTGATATTCATTAAAGTGTAATTGTACCTTCTATGTTAGTAAATAACTGAATAGATTAGGCTGTGTGTGCATACATAAAAATTGAGAGTGAATAATAATAGTTTTCTGTTGGTCAATTGAGCAAAAAAAAATGCATAAGTTTTGTTTGGTTTTTGAGTCTGTGGCATTCATTAGGATAATAATTTTTACTTTTTATTTCAGACCACTTTAAATATCTTTGATTGGTGGGCTCTACCAATTTTTTCCAGGGTATTCATTTTTGAGGCTTTCCACTCCTTCAGATGTCCTTTTTTCTTGTCTTTCATAAACAAAACCTTCCGTTCTATCTATCCAGCAACATAGTCCAACAAACAGACCCATTTGAACTTTTATATATCACTCGCCTTCCTATCATGTAATTTCTTTCCCTTTCTAGGTTCAGGCTTACTAGGCTATTTTCAAATTCTTACCTATCTCACATTTTCTCCTGATTTATTTTATTTCTTTATATTTTGGTTTGATGGTAGATAAGATAGCATGACAGGTTTCAAACATCAGAAAGGCCAAAACCAGTAGAATCAGATCTCTTTAAGTAAAAGATATCTCCTCCCCTCCTTGCATTAGAAGCATTTCTTCTTTCCCAGTAACTGTCCCTCTCTCTCAACTCTCAAGGAAAAACCTCAAAGCAAAATATACTGTGAATTTTCAAGTTAACAATGTTCACTTTCAGAGGTTTTAGTGTATTAACAGAATTGAATATTATGGGGATGAGTGAGTTATTCTGAATTTAAGTAGACTTCATAGTCACAAAGCCCTTTTGTCATTTAAAAGAAATTTTAGCTGAAACTATCCTATTTAAAACAGAAAGATTATTCAGAGAGAGCTAGCAAAATGTCATGAGAGCTAGGACTTAGGATGATTATTATGGAACCCTATGTATTGGCTAGTTGAGATAGAATTTAAAGTGTTTTTTCAATCTTGGGGAGAAGGCAGAAAACTCCATCTCTTGTTCTTTAATAATGCTTTCAAAGCCATTATAACCTGGCTTCAATCTACCTCTCCAAACTAATTTCCCCACTACTCCTCATTGTAAATAAATCCTTCAGTTCCGTCAGGCCACTTCTCAGGCCCCCACAAGCTTTTTATGATGATTCATGCTTAATTTTATGCCTTCACTCGTATTAGTTTGACTTAAAGAGGCCTTCCTCCCTGTCTAGATCTTACCCCTCCATCAAAGCTCAGCTTAAGACTATCAACTCTGGAGCTACTCTAATATTAATTGATATGTACTTTTTTGAACTCCTGTGGCATACCTCAGGCTATGCCATTTGATTATATTCTTCTTTAAAGTATATGTCCTTGGTTTCTTAAGACCAAACTTCTTTGAGGGATCATATATAATTTTGTATCTCCCAGAGCATCTAGCTTATTTCTAAGTGCAATAGGTTCCCATAATTGTATAGAAAAAGGTAAGTAAGGTTGCTCTTGGATTCCATAGAAGATATACAGTGTTTAAATGGTGATAGATTTGAATACTTTATTAACTGAATTTCAGTAACATAATTTGGTAACTTAAACTTTATTACTGAATACTTGACTTTTATAATTATGTAAATAATATTTGTTTGATTTTTATTTGTAAGGTACCTCTTATTCAGGTTATGAAGCAGCAGTATATTCAGCTGCATCCTCCTACTACCAACAGCAACAGCAGCAACAGAAACAAGCGGCGGCAGCAGCTGCTGCTGCTGCTGCAACAGCTGCCTGGACAGGGACCACCTTTACTAAAAAAGCACCATTCCAAAATAAACAACTGAAACCAAAACAGCCTCCCAAACCACCCCAGATTCATTATTGTGATGTTTGTAAGATCAGCTGTGCTGGACCACAGGTATCTACATTTTATATTACTGCAAGTCTTAATGATCATATTTAATAATTGTGGACGGCATTCTAAGTTGTTTTTTTTGGCCAAAGCATTTTTCTTTGAAAGGAGTTATTGCTATTGAGACTTGAAAATAATAGCTTAAGAGAACAACAGTGATGAATATTAATGTAAATGAAAGGCTTATAGCTGTTGATATGAAAGACATTTTGGTTTTTTTAAGCTAAACTTCAGTTTTTATGTCTTTTTTGGATTTTGCCTTCTTACAAAAATACACATTATTCTATAAAGCCTTTGGAGAAAACTCCCATTTTGGAAGGAGGATATAATCTCCTTTCTTAATCTCTCTAAAGTTCTGTTTTATTCTTGGTGGAAATTTCATAAACTCAATAGACTTTAGGAGCTAGAAGGGACCTAACGGTGCATAATTAATTCATTTTACAGATGAGGCAACATTGTTTACTGCAATATTTTTAGGGCATATAAACAAAGAAATATGAAACAAGCAGGAATTTCTGAAATAGTGTAAAATCCTTTAGTGAACCATTTTTAGAAGAGCTACAGGTCACCCTAATATAAAGATGGATTTCTTTATAAGTTGGGACTAAAATAGTGACTAGTTTGTGTATGTAACATGTGGAAAACCATCTAGTTGCTTTATAGTCACATCATGTATAGGGAAGGGCTTAGGAATTTGGCAACGAGAAAAGTGCAGTGAAAGCTCGTTCAGAGTGCTGGATAAATTAGCATAGGAGACTTTCCATTTTTCCTTGTTCTTTTTTTTTGTTGTTTCTAGTCAACAGTTCTTCTTGTATGTATGGTATGGATATGTGTCTGTCCCTTGTCAGTATCAAACATATTCAGATCTCTTCCCAGGCATAGTCTAAAAGTTTTCCCTTTTTCTAAAGGGCCTGAAAATACAGTGAGAATTTAGTAGCTAGAAAGTTTCAGGTATGTTTCTGGGAAGAGGAAGGCAGGTTCTTGATGTTTTCCTTCCCGCTGTGTATTAAATCTTCAAAGCTTTAACTTGTTTTAAACCTACTGGATTAGGTTTGTTTGACTAGGTATTGTATTGTCTTTGAACCCTTGGGCTATTAAAAAACAACTATAGGCACTGAATTACAGGAACCCAATTTAAGACTATCTTGAATATATGTATGACTGATTACATGCTACCATCCATCTTCCATTCTAAGGGAGTATGATACCATTGGAGTTGAGTATACATATGGCATGTGGGCCCCTGAAATGTACATGTAAAGGGTTATGCCATTGAGGATAAATATGCAAAGCCTCAATCTGGGTATAAAATGAGATTATAGTGTTGGAATGTGAGTTTACAAAGATTATATGGAGCCTTCATGTGAGTGTAAGAAGAAATGATTCTGTGAGATACAGATGTAAGAATTTCAGAGTGGGCAGCAGACAAATGGGATGAGAGAGATACTATGAAGTTGGTGATCATTATATAAAAATTAGATATTCTTTGTAGTGAGTGAATACATGAGATATAAAAGCTAGAGCATTTCATGTGAGAAAATGTTCTTAGAGTTGAATGCGTAATGCTAGGTATGACTATGAAATAATAGAATGTAATGGGTATAGAACACAAAAAGAAATTATGGAATTTAAGACTGAATATGATACTTGTTGATGAGGGATGACTACAAGACTGTAAATGAATCAAGGCGGTATAGCATTCATTTCAACAAACATTAAGCTTCAGTTATGTGCAAGACACTTTTAGTCTCTGGGAATAAAGAAACAAAAACAAGACAGTTCATCTCCTTATATTCTCCTGATTGAGGTCATGGAAGCCACAACATGCGCACAAATAATTAAATATAAAATTATTTGAGGAGGGAATGAATACATACCAAGGCAGGGTGAGTAACAAGATGGCCAGGGTAGAATATGGAAGCATGGTTGAGTCTTGTCTGGATATGTGTTGGGCTACGTACCCATTATAAGTTTGCACTTAAAACAAATTTACCAATAAAGATAGCACATAGGGTTCAGGACAGAAATTCCAAAACTGAATAGGTTTAAGTACCTCAGAATATATATATAGTCTCTGGTGTTAGCTTAGTTTAGGGGAAATAGCAAGGAAATAGTTGGACTGATACGTGAAGAGTGTCTGAAGCTGGCTGGGGAGAGGGCAGGGGGGACATGTATAAGCACTTGACTGACAGTCAAGGAACTTAATATCCTAGACCTGTCTTTGCCACTTGAAACGGATTTGGAGGTATTTTGATTTCATAAACATTTATTGAGCATCTGTTTTGTACATAGCCCCTGTTGGGTAATGGAATAGAAACAAACTTAAATAATATTGGTACTTTAATGTAATATACAGTCTAGTAGACTATAAGCTTGACCTCTCTGTTTCTTCATCTTTAAAATGAAGACACTAGATTAGATCTCTAAGGTCCCTGTTAGTTCTAAAAGTCTGTTGTACGTATGAGTAGTGCTAATTAATTATATGCTTTTTTGAAAGAAAAGACATAAATTTTGAAGTCAGATATGATGTGATTAAAGGATCACTGTTAGCCTCAAAAGTCCTAAAAAGTATCCTAAAGACCCTGACCTTGGGCAAGTCACTAAATTTTGTTAGGCCTCAGTCTCCATATTTGTAAAATGAGGGGGATCTAGGTAGCTTCTAAGGAAATCAATGATCCTATTATGCTGCTTCCTCCTTGTCTTAGAAGTAAAACTACTTTTATTCGAGTAGTACTAGCATTGAAGATGTGTTAGAAATTTTTAACTCAACTTTTCTTTTTTGCTGATATTGGAACTATTTCAAATTGTTTTTTATTCTAAATGTATAGCATATTTCACTCAGATTATGTATTAAATGAGTTTTTTGTGAACTAACCTGTGAACTTTTTTAGCATTTGTTATGTTTCTGTGGGAAATTGAAGAGTTCCAAACAGTTAAATAACAAATGGCATTTTGGAACTGAAATCTATTTGTAAACTGTTATCTGTCTACGTATTGGACTATAGCTAGAATTTTTGTTGATGTAGAATATTTATTTAAGGAAGAGAAATGTCTTTTCCCTACTTGCTTTTCAATCTATTGCCAGTGGTATGTATATATTTACCATTAATATCTTTTGATTTAAAAAGGAGAAGCATATCCTTTCTGTCTAATCAGCTGTTTTTGGTAAAGGAGAACTCCCATAATTCTGAAAATTACTGTATTTTATTAGGGATCAGTCTACAGATCCACCGGTCTGCTAGAATAAATTTGCCTAGTTTGTAAGGAATTCTACAATCTAATCTTAAACTACTTCTGGGAGCAAAGTTATCTTGATTTTTAAATGAGTATTAAGAGATTTATATAATTAGATAATACTGAATGGTGTACAAATGAAGGAAAATGTTTTCTTTTAAAACAGACTTATAAAGAGCATTTAGAAGGACAGAAACACAAAAAAAAGGAAGCTGCATTGAAAGCTTCTCAAAACACCAGCAGCAGCAGCACCTCCATTCGTGGGACTCAAAATCAACTACGTTGCGAGCTCTGTGATGTGTCTTGTACAGGAGCAGATGCATATGCAGCACACATTCGTGGTGCTAAGCATCAGAAAGTAGGTGCCTTTTCTCACACACAGACACGCACGTGTACACACACACATACATAATGCCTACATATATGCACCCCTTATGTCATCTTTGGGATAGGGGATTAAGTAGAAGTAAAGGTTAATTTTCAAATTTCATAGAGCTTAACAGTATTGCTTTGTGATTTCAGTGATGACTGTGGAAAATATTTGTTATCTCCACTTCCTTACACTAAAATACCTAATGCATTGCTGAAGTTGCTCTTTAAGTTTAACTTGTAGAAACTGAATTAGAGGACTAATTTCATTACTTGGAAAATTATCAGGTGCTAATATTATTTCCTTTCTGTTAACCTTCTGTCTGATTGGATATGACCTTGAATAAATCATTTAATCTGTCTTTGCCTTGGTTTCCTTATCTAAGTAAGGTAGAAGCAATGAACATATTTATGTTTTTGCCTCATAGTAATGTGAAAATAAAAGTCTTTAGAACTGAGGTACTCTAGAAATTTAAAATAAATCCTCTTCAGAGATTAAGTGCCCTGTATGCACATGTGGATATATATACTAGGAATTCTATAGGCAGATAAAAAATTTGTATTTTATCTATTGAAGTTTAAACCAAACAATAATAGTATTTGTTGAGCTGTGAGTTTATCACAGCTCCCTGATTTTACAAGTAAAGAAACTGAGGCCTAGATGTTTAATGAATTGCCTAAGGTTACCTAGCTAGATAATAGGCAGATATCTGTTTATACATGGATTTAACAGGAAGCAAATATGTAAAAGTCTGTAACACATAAAATTATACTTAATAGAAAGGGGATGGTTGGACTTCATTGTAAAGTGTTCTTTATTACTTTAAAAATCTGTATATTCTACACAGTGTGACAGATGCTAATGAATGTGTTTTTATAGGTGGTAAAGTTACACACAAAACTTGGCAAACCCATTCCTTCAACGGAACCAAATGTTGTTACCCAAGCTACTTCTTCAACAGCTGCATCTGCTTCTAAATCAACTGCCTCTACTTCTGGTATTGCAGCTAGCAACAGTACTGTGAATTCTTCAGTTGTAACTTCTGCGGTCAAAGTTCTTACACCTGCCACGAACACAGGTCTCAATACAGCTTCAAACACTAAAGCATCAACTGTGCCTGCAAGTATGGCTGCAAAGAAAACATCTACACCCAAAATAAATTTTGTTGGCAAGTATACATGTCCTTTGCTATGAAACTTGTATTTAGAAAACTCGGAAAATTCACAAGATAGTATTTTGTATGAGAACTAATTGGAATGTTATTTTTATAAATAATATGATTAACCATTTGTGCCCATATATTTGTACTTTTGTTTCTTCACCTATTCAGTGGGATAGTCATCACCAGTAGTTTAAAAAAGAATCAACAGTTTTAGACCTATTTTTACAAAACATTTAAGCAAACTAAGATTAGATTTCAAGTGATCAAAAGTTGGTAAAATTTAAAAGGGAATTAGAAGACAAGATTGTTTCAGTTTTCATTCATCTGCCATTTGTTGAAATTAGCTTGGGCAACATGAATTTTAAAAACGGAAAATCCTTTTTAAAAATTTGGTCTACTTGTAAAGTGGAGACACTGCCCAGACTAATGAGGACAAGTTGTTAAATAGTTTGAGTTTCTCAAAGTGAAGATATTATGAATACTTTCAGGTAATTTATTCTACTTGTTAATAAACAGCAAAAGCTAAGTATTTTTTAAGACTCAAGTCCTTAAACTAAAATGTCCGTAATTGCTAAATAGTGGTATTGTTATAGGAAGATTATAGACATATCCAGTTTAATTCATGTGAAGTTTGTTTATGATTAAAATTTACAAATTTGCATATACCCTTTTTCTAGGTGGCAATAAATTGCCGTCAATTAAAACAGAAGATTTGAAAGGTACCGAAAGTATTAAACCTACCCCTGCCACTTCTGCTGTACAGACCCAAGAAGTAAAATCAGACCCATCAGACCCAGTGACACCTACAACTCTTGCTGCCTTGCAGAGTGATGTGCAGCCAGTAGGCCATGACTATGTTGAGGAGGTATTGAACTGAGAATATGGTTATAACCAAATTCAAACTATGGATTTGTTGTGAAAATGTGTTTCTGGGGAGAGGATTTATTCATTTGCAAATCTTTTCTTTTATAACTTCTTTGTTAATCATATTAAGTAAAATGACAATTTCAAAAATGTATTCGCTATAGGCTGAAAATGCTTTTAGTTCCTTCATTTTTCACTTTCATTCTCTGCCTAATAGGAGCATACTTAGTGACACTTAACTATCCAGAATGGTAGAAATAAGTAAAGAAAGCCTCAATATTAAAGAAAATAGCCCAGACAAAACTTTGGCATTTTACTTTGTAAGAGAGAAAAATGGAACTTACTATTTATTATATGTAAAACTGAGATTACCTGTTTAACAAGCCAAAACATCCTTGAGGATGAAAAGTTGGGAAACATATTTAGTTTCTCAGTATACTTGCTCAGATGAGAGGTATTGGAAGAGATGGCTTCCATACTCTCTCTTACATTGTGATTCTTTGAACATTCTAGATGAAAAAATAATAGAACCTTACCTGTGGGGAAGGCTTCTAAAAGGAGCACATTGAAGCAGGGAGGAATGTTATCTGACCACCAGAAAAAAAGAACAGATGTGCTTATTAACAAATTCTGCTTTGTAAAAGGAAGGCTGTTTGAAACATTTTCTTATATTAGGGCCATTATCATAAGGTAATCTACTTCAGTAGCCTCCAAAGGCATTGCTGTATTATAACATTCCATGATAATTTATATTCTTAATAGTGACTCTAAATCATCAAGAAAATGTTAATTGTGCTCTTTATCCCCTATGTATTGAGGAGGGAAAAAATATAATAAATTTTTAGGAAAACTTAAACTAAAACACTATTACTTAATGAGAAACTATGCTAGACTTTAAGGTGGTATGTTAAGGTTTCCTGCTCTGAAGGAATTTACTAACTAGCAAAATGATTAAGCTATATGTGCAAATAACTAAGAGTATATTTCAGTTACCTTGAAAATTCACTCATCCAAAATTAACACATTTCCTAGTTTTATGCTGGGTATATCCAATAATACTGTACTTCTGAGGATCAAGATTAGGAGCACCCTTAAATACAGAAGTAAAAACTTAAATCTATCAGTAGTCCATATAACAAAAATATACCAGACAGCAGTTAATTGGAAAGAGCATTAGCCTAGGAATCAGAAGATTTGGATTCTAGTGTGAGTTCTGTTAATGACTAAATGACGTCAGGTAAATTGTCTAAGCTGTAGTGAAGCCTGAGGGGTTTTGCACTAAATGATTTCTAAGATGCCTTCTAGATTTGAGATTCTGTTCATTCTACTTGTTCTCCTAATTAGTTGTGGTAGTTCAGATTTCAGTAGTGACTCAATTCATCATGTATATAGATGTAGTCTCTACATGCAGACCTAAATAAAATTGGCATCGCGTAACACAGTGCCTAGCACAGGAGGTATTTAACAGGTGCAGGCTTAATTTAATTATAAAGGTCTTGCTTTAACAACAGAAACTGTTTACAGGCCAGAGTCAAAAGATGACTCTTTACCTAAATTCCTACATGGGCCATCCTGTCAAGCCCACAGACAACTCAGAGATTTGGTGTTTCTTTTCTTTGACTGCAACTAATTATGATTAATGAAATAGCCTTTCTATCATTAGGCTACAGAATTTGATAATGAATGATGTAAGTTCTAATATTGTATAAACATATTACAATTTACTTTTTTTAATAAAGTTTTTTGTTTGTTTCTTTAGGTTCGAAATGATGAAGGGAAAGTAATTCGGTTCCATTGTAAGCTTTGTGAGTGTAGCTTTAATGATCCCAATGCCAAGGAAATGCACTTAAAAGGGAGAAGGCACAGACTTCAATATAAAGTTAGTGGAGATTGCTGTTATTACTTCGTATTTATTAAGCATTTATATCCTAGAAAACAAAAAATCAAAATGACACTACTCTGATCATACAGGAACTCATATTCTAAGGATGTTGTGTCCCATAGGACAGACCTGTTTTCTCACCCAGGTTTACTCAACTTCGTAGTTTTTATGTATTTGAAACTAATACCCGTATATCAATTGCCTTTTTTCTTTTAAGGCAATGGACCTTAATTTTATATTATAAAATTTTATTTCTTGTTGGATTTTTTAAAGGGCATACTAAGAAATGATAATTGCATGACCATAGAGTGTTTGAAGGATATGAGTGAGACTCTCTAGACCAGTGGTTCTCAACCTTTCTAATCACCTACCCTTTAATACTCATATGTGGGCGTATCTGCATGTGGGTGGACCTGCCTGGAGACAGATAGAGGAGCGGTGTCTTGGTTCCTAAGACCATCGGAAATATGTGTTTTCCAATGGTCTTAGGCAACTCCTGTGACCCCTATGAAAGGGTCATTTGACTCCCAAAGGGGCCGTGACCCACAGGTTGAGAACCACTGCACTAGACATTCATAGAGTGTTGGATATAATTTCTGCATACAGCACTTTGGGGATCTAATTTGAGTTCCTATATCTGAAAGCTATTGTAATTTTACTGACTTTACTGAATTTCCTCCTAATTATTTTGAATTAGTGAGATTTTACTGTAGTGACTTGCATTCCATGGGAAAAATCAAAAGTATGTAATTAAATAAATGCACAGAATGTCGAAAAATTGTGGTGATAAGACTGATGAAAAATAAATTTTAAAATATTTGTTTATGTAGAAAAAAGTAAATCCAGATTTGCAAGTAGAAGTAAAGCCCAGTATTCGAGCAAGAAAGATCCAAGAAGAGAAAATGAGGAAGCAAATGCAGAAGGAAGAATACTGGAGAAGACGTGAAGAGGAGGAACGCTGGAGAATGGAAATGAGGTACTATTTTTCACTTTTAATAAAATATGAAAAATTACTTCATACTTGCTAAATAGTTTAGTTGTGAATGACTGAATAAATAAATTAATGGTAACTGGTGGTTTTAGGTGAGGTAAGTTTGTGTACAGTACTTTAAACTTTCAGGGAGCAGCAGCAGCAGGGATCTGTGTGCATTATGTCTTCTTAAATAACATATCTAGAGCTTTTTTAGCAAAATTAAACAAATGAGCCAATGTTAAATTTCATGTCTAAGGAATCAGTAGGTAGCCTCATATAGCAGTAAAGCTTGGGGCAAATTTGTATTACTGATACATTTGGGGAAGCTATAAGAGCTTTTTTGGGGCCTTAAAGTTTCTAGGCCACACATACACATTATAACAAAGACTTTCTAGAGACAAATAGTTTGATCTTTTGATTCTAGTGTATTAACTTTTATAAATTAAATCAGCTAATAAAAATGTACAAACTAATACAGATGGAGCTTTGCTATTGGTTGAAAAAATATATCATTTATTAGAATGCAAATATTCATTAAGACTTAATTTGATTTCTATATTGGAAATTGTGTCAACAATTAGGGTAGATTTCAGAATCTTTGTATTGGTAATCAGATACATGAAGAAACAATACAAGTGATAACTATTTCCTCTTTGAGGACAACACAAGAAAGAACAAGCTTAGTGGGCTTATAGTAAATTCAGTTATAATTAATACATCCTGAATGGAAAAATTGGGAAACATTGAATTGTTTCCAACAAAATTAATGTATGTAATTAATGTAGAGTATGGAAAAAAACTTTTTCTGAGGAGTTTCAAGTGTAGTGATATACAGAGTACTGAAAAGTTGGGACAGCATAAGAATGATTATATTAACTCATTTGGGCCCAGTAGTGTAGTCAAATTGTTCTTATTTGTAGTTTTTTAAATGATCGTAATGTATTAAACACTATATTTGGTATTATACCTATAGCTCAAGAGACAACGTGGTACAGTAGATAGTGAGCTTGATCTCAAAAACAAGAAAACCTGGGTTCATGTTCTGGCTTGACACTTGCTGGGTGTTCTGTCCTGGACAAATCATTGTCTTTCAGTGTGTTAGTCAAACCTCTGAGGTCGTAAGTTGCAGAAAGGGTGCCAGTGTACACTTTTAGAGAGTTCCCTGTATCAATGAAATCGTTTATCTAGGACCTGTCCCTATTTATAGCACTCTGTCCTGGGTTGTCTTCTCTCTTTATACAATTTCATTTGGTCATCTCATCAGCTTCCATGAATTTTATTATCATCTCTGTGCTGATGCTTCTCAAATTTAGTAATCCATCCCTGACCTCGTCTCAAATCTCCAACTGCCTATTAAACATCTTGAACTAGCTGTCTCATAGACATCTTAAACTCAGTATGTCCCAAACTGAATTCATTATCTAAACACTCTCCTCTCCTCTCCTCTCTCCTCTCTCTCCAAATTTCCTTATTACTGTCAAGGGTACTACTATCCTCCCAGTCCCCCAGTCTTGAAAGCTAGATGTCATTCTCAACCTCACTTTCATCTTTGTAACATCTCATACATCTTCTTCATTCTCTCACCTGATATGGACATCACCCTTGTGAGGCCCTTGTCACCTCTCAGCTGAACTCTAGCAATAACCTGCTGGTTTCTTTTGCCTTCCAGAAATCTCTTCCAACTCCTCTCTCTCCTTCAGTCAGTAACTAAATGATCTTCCTAAAGCACAAATATGACATTGTCACTCACGTACTCAGTAAACTTCAGTGGCTTGGCTCCCTGTTATCTCCTGGATCAAATATAAAATCTTTTGTTTGGTGGTCAGAGTTCTTCATAACCTTCTCATACTCCTGTCTATCCCTGATTACATACTCTGAGATTTGTTAAAACTGGCCTCCTTGCTGCTCTTCGAACAAGACACTCCATCTCTCAACTCCAGCTCTTTTCACTCCCTTCTCATCTCTGTCTTCTGGCTTCTCTGAATTTCCTTCAAGTCCCAGCTAAAATCTCACCTACTTACAGAAAGCATTTTCCCAATCCCTTGTAATTCTAGTGCTTTCTCTTGGTTGAATATTTCTGTTTTATCCTATATATAACTGATTTTTGCAGTTATTTGTGTGTCGTCTTCCCCATTGGACTTGTGAGCTCCTTTAGAGTAGGAACTCTCTGTTACTTTGCTTTGTATCCCCAGCACTTGGCACAGTGCCTGGCACATAGTAGGTGCTTAACTGTTGACTTGGTCCCTCCCATATCAGTCTGAATACACGCCACATGTTTCCTGAAAGTCTGGCTTATATGAACCCTGAGTCTAGCCTCCAGTTACACTCTTCAACAGGTATGGCTCAAGTCTTATTGGTGTTCACAGGAATAAATTGGTGCTACAAAATAGATGACCAAATACTTTATAGTTTACAAAGTAGACTCTCAGTTGAGCCCCATAATAACCCTTTGAAGTAGATGCTACAGCTTATATTCCAGTTTTACAGATGACAAAACTAAGATAAGACTCAAGTTAAGAGATTTGCCTGTGGTTATAGAGCTCTAATGTCAAAAGAAGAATTTGAACTCATTTCTGAGTCCCAAACTCTGTCCACACTGCATTATACTACACTGCGTATCCATATATATGTATGTATGTATATCACATATGTTTGTGTGTGCATACACTTATATAGATATACACACATTACTCCTACTCTAAAAGTTGAAAAATCTGTCTGTCCTTAAAAATTCTGAGCCAACTGTTTGCATCCCCACTAGCCTCTTAGAGGTAGAAATTTCACTGCAAAAGATTGCCAATTCTCAGTCTGTCTTGCAAGAGACTATTATGACTTATTAGCTTAGAATGAGTAACAAACAAGAAAGAATAGATGAATCTGAAATGGTCAGGCAGAATTAAAAGGAGAAAGTTGGGAGGAATGATACCTTTTATCCACTCTGAGTCTCCAAGCATTAAATTTAGTATTCTTATCTCATTTTTTCACTTTTGTTTTTTTTCCTGCTGCTCCATAAAAGGATTCCTCCTTCCATAAAAGGACTGCTTATATCTACACTTATAAAATCAAAGTAGTGTGATTAGATGTAATAGAGAAGAATGTATGCTCTATATGTCTAGCATGAATCTTCCCCAATTTTTGTTTTTTGCTCTCCATTGATCACAAATCATGACATAATGGTTAATCCAAAGTTATGTATTTTTATTCATAAACATATTTAGACGCTATGAGGAAGATATGTACTGGAGAAGAATGGAGGAAGAACAGCATCACTGGGATGACCGTCGTCGAATGCCTGATGGAGGATATCCACATGGTCCTCCAGGGCCCCTAGGCCTCCTTGGGGTCAGACCAGGAATGCCACCTCAGCCTCAGGGACCTGCAGTAAGTTTCTGTTACGTAAATTTTGGCTGAGATAGGTTGACTACCATCTTGGCATATGGAGAGCGGAAAAAATGTTCTTGAGCATTACTGTTAGTATTTTCATCTGACCTACCAGCTAGGTCTTAGGGTATATGAGAACTTCCTGTGGGTTCCTTGTTGCTTCCACAGAACTCCCTTATTATCACATTGATTTCCACTTTTCATCAACTTGAACTTTCTTTACATAAAAGGCTACCAAGTTCTTGTTGTCTTCTAGCATAGAAGAGGGGACGGAGAGGAGCTAAGCTTTCTACTTTGATCTCAAAGCATATTCCAGCCTTCTGTTACAAGTGTCTTGGAGCCTTTTTGCTTTCCTGCTTTCCCTGATCCTGTGAAATTGTTCTTGTAGAATGTGTGAAGAAAAAAACTATTAAAATCAAGACATGATAACTATACAAGTAGATCTCTCCAGATGAAGAACATTAATTTTAATCATCATTCTTCAAATTTAGTTCTCCTTTTTTCCTTAAGAGAGGTCCAAGTCATTCGAGAACCCAGAAGAGGAAAAAGAACACGTGGAAGTTAGGGACATATACGGAAGAAAAATACACTAACTCTGGAGTCAGAGGACTAGGGTTCAAATCCTGTAGGTCACTTAACCTCTCAGCTTCCTCATCTGTAAAATGAAATTGGACTAGTTGATGTCAGAGATCTTTTCTTACTCCACATTTGTGTTCTTAGGTAAATATATTCCCCAGAGGGATGGAATCAAGAGTGGGAGGGTATTTCTGTGAAAAAGAGAAACCTAAAACACTGTAATTGTGAATTTGCTTACAGGTATTAAAAAAGCATAGAGTAGATCTAAAAGTTTTGTATGACTGATTATTTATTGCTTTTAAAAGTATAAGGTGTATTTCTGGAAAAAAAATTAAATGTTAGCGTTTTTATTTGGTTGTAGGCTTTTTTAGTTACTAAGCATTTTACTTTCACCACCACTCCCCCATGCAAAAAAAATTGTAACAAATAAGCATAATAATTAAAACAAAGTCCGGTATTAATAATGTCCAAAAAATTGGTGTTTCATTCTGCACATTAAGTCTACCTCTGTCAGAAGATAGGTAGCATCATTGGTCCTGGAATCATAGTTGTTGGTCATTACGTTGATCAGAGTCTTTCAGAATTGCTTTTTATATTGTTATGGTTATATAAATTATTCTTCTGCTTCTGCTAACTTTACTCTGTATCAGTTCATAGAAGTCTTCCCCAGGCTTCTTTAAAGTCATCCGTTTCATCGTTTCTTATGGCATAATAGTATTCTATTGTAGTCATATACCACAATTTGTTCACCCATTCCCCAACTGATAGGCACTGCTTTTAGTTCCCAGTTGCTTGCAACTACAAAAAGCTACTATATTTTTGTAGACAAGATGTTTTCTTCTTTGATATCTTTTGTGGTATAGGCCTAGAAGTAGTATAACTGGGTCAAAGGGTCTGCATAGTTTAATAGATTTGAGATATAATTTCCTATTTCTTCCCAGGAATGGCTAGCTCCACCAGCCATGCAGCCATGTCCATGTTCTTCCATAGCCACAACCAATATTTGTCATTTTCTCTTTTTGTAAACCTTAGCCAATTTAATGGATATGAAGTAGAGCCTTAGAAGTGCTTTAATTTGCATTTCTCCAATTTATTGTTGAAAACTAAATATTTCAACAGAACCAAATTATTTGTTTAAATAAAGTAATAAAGATTTTTCTTCTACACAGCCTTTACGTCGTCCTGATTCATCTGATGACCGTTACGTAATGACAAAACATGCAGCTATATATCCAACTGAAGAGGAGTTACAAGCAGTACAGAAAATTGTTTCTATCACTGAACGGGCTCTCAAACTTGTTTCAGACAATATGTCTGATCATGAGAAAAGCAAAAGCAAAGAAGGTGATGACAAGAAAGAAGGGGGTAAAGACAGGTATGGTTTTTTGTTTGTTTTTTTTTTCTCGTTTTCAGGGAATAAAATCTGCCTTCTCTTCGCCCTTATCTCATTGAAAAATGAAAGAAAAATAAAATTTTTATAACACATATGCATAGTCAAGCAAAACATTGACCATGTCCACAAAACATTCATCAGTATGCACTGAGAGTTCATCACCTCTATCAGACCAGTGGTGTGTTTCATAATGAGTTCTATGGAATTGATTAGATATTGTATCTATCAGAGGTTTTCCATCTCACAAAAATATAAATTGCCCAGATTAATGGAAGAGGAAATAGAATACGTAACCTCATTTTAGAAAAACAAAATGAACTCCTTAAGAAAATTTCCTCAGAACCAGATGTATTCATAAGTGAATTCTACCAAACATTTAAGGAACAATTAATCCCAATACTATATAAACTATTCGAAAAAATAGGTAAGGACCCCAGCCAAATTCCTTTTATGACACAGATATGGTTTTGATACCTAAACCAGGGAAAGCTAAGACAGAAAGAAAACTAAACTATAGTTTATAAAACTGTATACCAATTTCCTTAGTGACTTATCAATGCAAAAATTTTAAATAAATTTCTGGCAAGGATAAGATCAAGCAAAGATCATACACTCTAACCAGTTAGGTTTTATTCCTGGAATGCAGGACTGGTTCAGTATTAGGAAAACTGTGCGCATAATTGACCATATTAGTAAAACAGTAAAAATCATATGATTATATTAGTAGATGCAGAAAAAAATCTTTGACAGAATACAGCACCCATTCCTATTAAAAACGCTAGAAAGAATAGGAATCAATGAAGCCTTTCTTAAAAAGATAAGTAGTAGCTATCTTAAACGAAAAACAAGCATAATTTAACAGGGTTAAATTTTAAACCTTCCCAGTAAAACCAGGAATGAAGCAAGGATATCCATTATCACCACTTTTATTCAGTATTATATTAGAAGTGCTAGCTGTAGCTGTAAGACAAGAAAAAGAAACTGAAAGCATACAAATAGTGAGAAAACAAAACAATCACTCTTTCCAGATATTCTTAGAGAATCAAATAAAAAACTAGCTGAAACAATTAACTTTAACAAAGTTGCAGGATATAAAATAAACCAGCATTTCTATATACTACCAACAAAACCCAGCAGGAAGAGATAGAAAGAGAAATTCCATTTAAAATAATTGCAGATAATATAAAATACCTGGGAGTCTGCCTGCCAAGACAAACTCAGGGATTATGTCAACATAATTACAAAGCACTTTTCACAGAAATAAAGACTGATCTAAACAGTTGGAGAAGTATTAATTGCTCATGAGTAGACTGAACTACATAATAAAAATGACAATTCTGCCTAAATTAATTTACTTATTCAGTGCCAATCAAACTACCAGAGAATTATCTCGTAGAGGTAGAAGAAATAGTAGCAGAATCCATCCGGAAGCACAAAAAGGTCAAGAATATCAAGGGAAGACAGGGTAGTTAGAAGCACACACTTGAAAAGGGACAGGGTCAAAGTAGAAAATAGAGCGAGTGGGGGGTGAGATAGGATAGAGGGAAATATAGTTAGTCTTTCACAGTATATCTACTATTGAAACATATTGCATAACTACACAAGTATAACTTATATTGAATTGCTTATCTTCCCAGTGGGGGTGGGTGAGGAGGGAAGAAGGGAAAGAATCTGGAAATCAAAGTTTTAAAAACAAATGTTTAAAAAATTGTTTTTTACATGCAGCTGGGAAATAAGCTATACAGGCACTGGGGTATAGAAATCCATCTTGTCATACTACTTAGAGGGGGCATTGGAGAAGATATAAGAGGGAGCAGATTGGGGGAAGGAGTATTCAGTAGGCTTTCTCTTTGGGGATGGGGGATAGGGAAAGACGGGGAGAAAATTTGTAATTCAAAATCTTGTGGAAATGAATATTGAAAACTAAAAATAAATTTTTAAAAATATGTTTTTAAAAAAAAAGAATATCAAGGGAAGCTGCATGCCAGTCCTCTGCCTTTCAGCAGAACACTCTGCTCTTCTCAGGGTTTCTTTCCTCCTCTTCTCATCTGAATCACTATGGTCTTTGCCAAGCAGTTGCTGGACAAATGGCACCTTGTGGAAAGGAAAGGATTTGACAAGTACATGAAGGAATTGGGAGTGGGGATGGCCCTGAGGAAAATGGCCGGAATGGCCAAACCAGATGTTTATATCTCTGAAAATGGGGATATAATTACCATTAAGACTGAGAGTACCATAAAAAAAAACTACATAATAATCTTTTAAACGTGGTGAGAAGTTTGATGAGACCCCAGTCGATGGGAGGAAAACTCAGACTCTTTGTACCCTTGAACATGATACGTTCATTGATCCAGCTATAGGCTTGGGATGGGAAGGAAAGCACAATAACAAGAAAAGTAGGAGACGGAAAGCTATTGGTGGACTTTTATGAACGATGTGACTTGCTACAGGGTCTGTGAGAACGTTGAATAAAGACATTCCATCTTCATATGGGACAGGCATTAGCTGTTATGAATGAGCCAGCTCATTTCAGTGAGCAAATTTTCTAACCAAACTCTTGCTTTTTCTTCTCTTCCTTACTGTGGTCTGTTAACTCGGTGACTGACTACTTGCAAACAATTTTATTTTCAAGCTTTGATGTAATTAGGATTGTTTTGGCTAGTAAATAATTATGTTGTTACTAGGGGGGAAAAAAAAGAATATCAAGGGAGTTGATGAAAAAAATGTTAAGGAAGGCAGCCTAGCAGTACCAGATTTCAAACCATATCATAAAGCAGTAATCCTCAGAACAGTCTGGTACTAACTCAGAATTAAGAGTGGTAGATCAGTGGAATAGATTAGATACACAGCACACAATAGTAAATGACCTTAGTAATTTATTGTTTGGTAAATCCATAGATCTCAGCTTTTGGGGTAAGAAATCACCATTTGACAAAAATTACTGGAAAAACTGGAAAGCACTTTGGCAGAAACTAAACTTATACCAGTATCTCACACCATATGTTAAAATAAAGTCAGAACAGATATAAATGATTTAGACATAGAGTGATAGCATTAGCACATTAGAGGGACATAGGAAAATGTACTTGTCAGATTTTTGGAAAAGGGAAGTGTTTATGTCCAAACAAGAGAGGTTAGGGGATTATGGGAAGTAAAATATGTAATTTTAATTACATAAAATTGAGAAGCTTTTGCAAAAATAAAATTAGAAGGAAAACTGAAAACTAGGGGGGAAAATTTGTATCAGTTTTGTCTGATAGAAGGCCTCATTTCTCAAATATGTGGGAACTGAGCCAAATTTATAAAAATAAGAGACATTCCCCAGTTGATAAATGGTCACAGGATACAGTTTTCAGAAGAAGAAATCAAAGCTATCAAGAGTCACATGAAAAAACTTATATAAGTCACTACTGATTGGGTTATTGTTCAGTTCTGTCTGACTCTTTATGACCACATTTCATGTTTTCTTGGCAAAGATGCAAGAGTAGCTTGCTATTTCCTTCTCCAGCTCATTTTGTAGATGAGGAACTGAGGCACACAGGGTTAGGTGACTTTCAGGGTCACAATGCTAATAAATATCCGAGGCCAGAATTGAGTTCAGGTCCTCCTGACTCTAGGGCCAATACTCTTTAGCCAGTGTACCACCTAGATGTCTATCAGATTGGGTAACGTGACAGAAAAGGAAAATGACAGATGCTAAAGGGTGTGTGGAAAAATTGAGACAGTAACGTACTGTTGTCATCTAATCCAGCTATTCTAGAGAGCAGTTTGGAACTGTGCCCAAAAGTATGTAAAACTGCATACCTTTTGACATAGCAATACCACTTCTAGGTCTATATCCCAAAAAGATCAAAGAAAAGGGGAAGGGGCCTACATGTGCAAATATATTTTTAGGGGCTCTTTTTGAGGTGGTAAAGAATTGGAAATCAAGGAGATGCCCATCATTTGGGGGATGACTGAACAAGTTATGGTATATGATGGAATACTATTGTGCTATAAGAAATGAAGAGCAGGATGCTTTCAGAAAAATCTGGAAGACATATGAACTAATGCAAAGTGAAGTGAGCAAAACCAGGACAACATTATACACAGTAACAGCAATATTGTAAGGATGATTGTGAAAGATTTGGCTACTCTGATCAAGACAATCATTCAAGACAGTTGCAAAAGACCCATAATGAAAAATGCTATCCACCTCCAGAGGGAGAACTAAAGAACTCTGAATGAACATTGAAGCATACTTTTAAAATATTCTTTACTTCTATTGCTTTATTTTATGTTTTCTTTTGCACATGGTTAATATGGAAATATTTTGCATGATCTTGTGTATAATCACAATCAAATTGCTTGCCTTCTTAAAAAAGGAGGGGATCTCTTTGGGGGTAAGAGAATTTGCAACTCAATTTTTTTAAATGATTGTTAATTTTTTTACATGTAATTAGGGAATATTTAATGAAATAAAATTAATTTTACAGAAAGGTTTTCCACCTCCCACCAAAAAAAACTCAACACTTTTTTCAAAGATAAGTTATGTTTTTGTTTATTTTTCACATTTTTATTTTCAGTTCCAAATTTTCTCCCTTCAAGTTATCTGCCACCTATTGAGGAAGAAAACAATATCCCCATTATACCAAACAATACCCATTTTACATGTGTAATCATGCAAAACATTTCCTTACTAGCCGAATCATCCCCTGCCCCCAAAAAATAAGCAAGAAAAATAAAAGTGGGGGGAAAATGCTTCAATCTATAGTTAGAGTTCATCAGTTCTACCTCCATCTACCTCTGTCTCTTGGGTATTGATATTGTCATGGACCATTATATTAATCAGAATGACAAAATCTTTCACAGTTGATCATCCTTACAGTATTGCTGTTTACTGTGTACAATGTTCTCCTAGTTCTCCTCATTTCACTTTGCCTCAGTTCATATAAGTCATCCCAGGTTTTTCTGAAACCCAGGTTTTTCCATCATAACCATATACCATAACTTCTTTAGCTATTCCCTAACTGATGGGCATCCCCTCAGTTTCCATTTCTTTGCCACCACAAAAAGCACTGCTATAAATATTTTTTTATGTATGTATCTTTTTCCTTTTTCTTTGGTCTCTTTGGGTTACAGAACTTAGTAGTGGTATTTCTGGGTTTTTTTGATATTGCCACCCCCCCGAGGCAGGCCCACATCACCTCACACTTGGACTGTTGTAGGAGCCTTCTAAATGGTCTCCATACCTTAGGTCTCCCCGTTCTAGTTAATCTTCTACTCCAGCTTCCATTAGTTCCCTATTATTAGTAGCATCAACTATAAAACCCTCTCATTGGCTTTTAAATCCCTTCATAATTTGGCCCCTTTTTACCTTTCCAGTCTTTTTAAACTCTTCCATGTACTCTGCTATCCAGTGACATTGGCCTCCTTGCTGTTCCTTGCAGATGGGAAGGGAATGACAAGCATGTGTTAAGTATTGACACTGTGCTCAGCACTTTACAGATATTGTCTCACTTGAGCAACAGCCCTGAGAGGTAGATACTCTTACGGTCCCCCTTTTTTTGTTGAGGAGACTGAGATTGAAAGAGGTTAAGTGAGTCACCCAGGGTTACGCAGCTAGTAAGTATTGGAGGCTGGTTTTGAACTCAGCTATTCCTGTCTCAAAGCCCAGTGCTCTCTATCTACCGCGCCTTTAGCTGGAAAATACTCCATCTTGCATCTTAAATTTTCACTGGCTGACCCTCACGCAGTCATGAATTGTCCCTTGTCTTTCTTTGTATCCCCAGTGTCTGGCACTTTGTTTATTATTATTTAATTGTATCTAGCTCTTTGTGATTCCTTGGCCCATATCGTAGATTGTCCTTGGGGTGTTGTTTTGTTTTGTTTTTGGCAAAGACACTGGAGTGGTTTGCCATTTCCTTCTCCGGTTCATTTTACAGATGAGGAACCTGAGACAAATAAGGTTAAATGACTTGCTCAGGATTATGCAGCTAATAAGTGTCTGCAGTCAGATTTGAACTCAAGTCTTCCTGACTGTAGGCCCTGTGTTCTCTTCACTGAGCCACCTTGCTGCCTTCTAAGGTCTTGGCGCATAATAAACCCTTAATAAATGCTGTTAACTTGGCTTTATTAGCAGCCAAAGTGATCTTCCTTAAGTGTAGTTCTGTCCATATCCTTCCTTGCTCTTCTTACTGGAACATGTCACTACATCTTTTATACCCTACCCTTGCACTGCCTGCCCCCCCATTCCTTGAATGTTCTGTCCCTTGAACACTGCCTGTTTGTTCTGCCTGACTTCTTTTAAGACTCAGGTCCAATCTTACTTTTTCCAGGAGAGGGCTTGACTCGTCTCTACCTGTATTCTTCACATAGTTATTAGTGCCTTCTCTGGTATTGCTTTCCATCGACTCTGAGTGCAGTTTGTATTACTTGTAACATGTTGTCTCCCTGATGAGAATGTAAACTCTTTGAGAGCTGAGAACTTTTTTGCTTTTTTTTTTGTATCTTCTATGTTTAGTATGTTGTCTGGAACAGGGTAATACCTTAATAAATGGTTGTTGACTGACAAGTTAAATTCTATACAGACTGCCCATTTTTAATGGAAAATTTATTTGGGTGGCAAATTTTTATCTTAATTTATATATTAATTGGTAGATTAGGTGTTCTTATTGGAGAAAAGAGAATACTACATTGTAATGCAATGATTTTACTGCAGAGCTTTGAAAGGAGTCTTGCGAGTAGGCGTATTAGCAAAAGGATTACTTCTCCGTGGAGATAGAAATGTAAACCTCGTTTTACTGTGCTCAGAGAAACCTTCAAAGACGTTACTGAGTCGTATATCAGAAAACCTTCCCAAACAGCTTGCTGTAAGTATTGTCTAGAATGTTAATTTTAGCTCCTTTTGGGGTTTGGAGTTACTGACGAGACTGTGCTAATTTGTACCTAAACAATCAGTTACTAATGTGAGCTCTCTAGGCAAACTTTTTTTTTTCCAATCATGCATGCTTTCTGGCAAGCATTTTTTTTCACTCTAATTTTATATTTTGTAGTGAATACATTTGGTATTATACAGTCTTACCAGTTTACTTTTATAAGGTAAAACTGGAATATATGTTATCTTTAGCCTGCTTTTTTTGAGACTTGAATAATGAGAGGGAAGCCATCATTAATTTGGACTAAAAAATAACTATGTAAAGAAGTATATCTTACTTACTTAAGCCACTAACTTCTAACCTCTTTAAGTACACGTTTTAAGTGAATGTCAGCCTGTTCTCCTGAGATCTTTTTGCCTTTTGATGATGCCTTTGATAGCTTAACTGTCTGAAAGCTTATGGTAGGTAGTATTTCTAGTGAAACATAACTCCAGATACTACTGATAAAGTAATTCCATTTTGTACTCTTATTTAAAAATTTTGAATTTTCTGAAATTTGAGTTCTATTTAATTTTTGTCAGTAGAATTGTTCATAGCATTAACAACATTTCTTAAATTCTCAGTATAGTTTAGATTATCCTAAAGCTTATGAAATTTTTTTCCTGATACACTCTCATCTGTAATTTTTGGGTCAGACAAAAATTAGTCATATAATATGCCCAGCATTTGAGACCTCTGTTTTAAATGTTGACAGCTCCACCTCCCTTCTATCATGGCACCTCCTTTAGTGACAGCTTTGCCTGGGTGCTGATATTGTTATATTTAGAACAGCCTATGAATTATCAGAGTAGAATAAAGTTGACAGTGCTACTGCCAATGATATTACTATGAGTTGAGAAGGTGGCTAAATTCAACATTGTAGAATGATTCCAGGGACTTGGTTTATGGAAGGATTGTGGGGCTTTAATGGTTCTTAATTCCATGCAGTAATGGATTAAGAAATTTATCTCAGCCAGTAACTTTGTGTGTTATCCCCAATTCACTCAGTTCTTATGCAGGTGAGAAATTAAACCATTGGACAGAGGTCATAGGATCATAAACCTTGGACCTGAGGGGCCATCTGGTTCAGTATCCTTGTTTTACAGATGAGGAAACAAGGCCAGGAAAAAGTGATTTTTTTCCCCCAGGGTCAAATAACTAGTAAGAGTCAGAACTGGGATTTGAACCTGACATGTCCTCTGATCATCCAAATATATTAGATTCATGGGAGTTCTTTCCACAGTACTATCTAATTTATATGAATACCTATGACTTAGGAAGGATGTATTTTTTGTGTTTTTAAAGGAAACAAAAAAACCATAAAATCGCTTAAGTTTATTTTATAAACAAATGCTTTTCAAATTTTGTGCTAGATCCCAAGGAGTCCTTATATTATGGTGCCCTAGCACTGTAAGGTTTGGAAAGCACTTTACAAATATTACCTTATGACCTAGCAAGAATTCCTTTTGCTTTCAGAGAGTCTATAAAGGGAATTGTTTCTGGTTCATGGTGAGGTTGCATTTTTAACCCCCTTACATCTTATTCTTCTTTTATCAGGAAGCAATAACTATTTCTTTCTGATCATATTTTCACTGGATACTGGAAGAATGAAAAGGGCAAAAGAAAGACCCCCAAGATAGTCAGAGAAACCATTTGTATTGTTGGTGTTGAGGAAGAAAAGAAAATTAGGTAACCCTCAGTTGTCATATTACCAGTCTGCAGTACAAAACCCATTATTCAGGTGTAGAACAGAAGCCTCCATTTTGAGAATAGATTTATCTCCCAGCTTCTGAGCATGCCCTTTTCAGACTGCGACATGATGCAATCATTCCTGCATATGAGAAATAAGTAGAATATTCATGGTGAGAGATAAGGTAAAGAAATAATTTTCCTTGGCAATTTTATGCCAGCCTTTCTCTGCTGGGATTCTCTTTTATCCAGCTGGGTTAAGGCTATGCTACATTATGGCAGATTTACAAATTTGTGTGTGTTACAGAAAATAAAAACTGAAGAGCACTTCTGTAAGTACGTGATCACAGTTAGTTGAAGCACCAAGAAAGCAAATAAAAAATTCTCCCTCATTGAGAATATTAAAGATTTCAATTGATACATTTTTTTTTGGTCATATAGGTTATAAGTCCTGAGAAGTATGACATAAAATGTGCTTTATCTGAAGCTGCAATAATACTGAATTCCTGTGTGGAACCCAAAATGCAAGTTACTATTACGCTGACATCTCCAGTTATTCGAGAGGAGAACATGAGGGATGGAGGTTGGAAAGTTGTTAAAGATACTATTTTTCCAATAACTGTATCTATTCTGTTTAAGATGGCATTAAGCCCTAGAAGGCAACATGCTGGCATTACATATATATTAGGGAGAATTGACTTAGCGGACATTTCTGTTTATGACCATTTCCTGAAAAGTAAATACTCTATTTGCTAATGTATTTTGTTTCTTGATCAAACTTCATAGCATGATTTGCTTTTGCTTTTTTTTTATTTTATATGCTAACCTCAGTTTTCTGGAAAAGTTCAAAATTATTTTTACCTGAACAGTTCAGGTATTTGGAAATTTTAGAAAAGTGGTATTTGTAGCAAGGGGACATGAGTTTAACTTTATAGAAGTTTTTGCCCCTGCGTTATAATTTTTAAAACTGAAGTATTTTGGAAATAAAACTACTGGATTGTGAACTGGATAAATGATGTTTACTACATTCTTAAGAGGCATTGTTATACATCTAACTATCGCTTTTGCTTTTATATTAAAGTAAATGTCATTTCCAGTTTTCTGAGGTTGGTCTTTGGTCTGGAGTGCTTTCATAAATACACAGCCTCCTGACATTTATAGGTTTGAGCATTTGACCCAGACACTCTACAAGAAATATTGTAATAATAAATGGCATAGTTAGTGAGTTCAAGTGCAAGTCAGAGCTCTTAAAATCAATTTACATTTATAGAATATGAAATCCTGGTGCCAGCAGTGTTGCTTTAGGGACTGTTCTGTAACACTTTCAAAGCTTCCAAAGCTTTTAAGCCAACGAGCATGATCAGTGTCTGCAGTATGTTGGTTCTACCGTTTTATGGGTCAGATAAAATTGACTTTGTTTCCTTTTATGTTGTTTTTTACACATCTTAATAATTTATTGAAATTGAAGTTAGTCTGTATCAGTATGTACACTATATTCATAATGTAGCCTTGGGGGGAAAACAAACTAATATAAAATACCATGCATATATAGCAAGACTGTCAAGAACTTCTATATTAAAAAATGGCACCAACAGTTTTTCATTTCCCTTAATATTATAAGGGGTTTTATCATAGCAGTATAATTTGTGAAGACAGCTTTGTGATGACAACTGCTTTATGCTTTGTTGTCCAAATTTTTCCATGCCCCAGAGAATAAAGCTTCATTTCTTTTAATGTGTTCATTGGCAATCTGTTGAATCTCATGTGCTACACATTTCACTTCATTTTAACATCTTTAAAGATAAATGGATTTTGTGTGAAGGTTTGTTTTCTGGGGTTTTTTTGTTGTTGTTGTTGCTTTTTGGTTTTGTTTTGGGTTTTTTTTTGGTTTGTTTGTTTGCCTTTTTCCTTTTTTTTTAAGGCAGGCCGAAATCTGGCCTGGTCATGGATTTTGTCAAGAAAATAACTTTTTTTTTTTAATCAATCAAATCAAGTCATATATAATGTGGCTTTTCACTTAAGATTTGGAAAGGAAACCACATAAGACTTATTGGAAGAAAAAGCATTTTTTTTCCTAGAACACATCAAATTATAACCCCGTCAAGTTTAATTTGTTCTTTGCTGTTTTATAGTAGAGCAAAAGTCTTTAGGTTATGAGCTATAGGCATAACAACTTAAAATTTTAACAACTTACCCCTTCCGAAGGAAACAAAACTATTTTTGTCTGACCCACATTTGAGTTAGAATTACTGTTCTGAGTTTCATTTATCTGCTAAGTAAATATTTATTCTGAAGGGAAATAGCAAAAACAAAAATTAATAGATTTCACTTCAAGACACTGAGCTGAAAAATGGATATACAAAAATGTCGCAGATGTTTATACAGTGTTGCCTCACTGCAAATAACTGCAGTAAATCATGTCTTCAGCTTTATTATGAAGATTGCTTCTTTCTTGCTGCAGAATAACGGTATGTGTGGTTTTTCTCTTACTGCAGCTCCCAATGCTCTGTGTCTTAAAATGGTTTAAAGCCTTTAGCTTGCTTCGGGGAGTTAGTTCAGGTGGTAAGGAAGGCTTTGCCGGAAGAATTCTTGTAAATGAAGACTGCACATAGTTTGAAATCCTACTGATGGCCCCATTTAAAATCCCCCTCCAAAAAAATAAAATGGCTTTTTAAAATCAAATTAAATTACTGAAATAACTGTTAATCGCATAGCAGTCATATCCTTCAGTAGTTTGCGTTTGACAGTTATCTATCGTTTCACAGAATTGACTTTAAATTTGATATGTTCAAAATGCTCTAACCCTTGCTGTGGAATCTTTTCTTCAGCAAGTCAAGTATGTGTGTGTGTGTTTTTTTTTCCATCCTTAGCTTATCAGGCCCGGTCCAAAGCCTTCTAGCAGAGGGAATTGATTCCTGTCAGGGGTTGCTGCCAAGACATCGGAAGGATTTTTGACCAAGGTTTTCAAAAGCTCAGTGTCACACCTGCCATATTGAATAAGGAGGGGTTTTGGATGCATAGTTCTAGCATTTTACTGTCCTTTTGTGTGTTTTTTGTTTTTATGTTTTTGTTTTTTTATTTTTTGTCCTGGTCTCTATCTTTCATAGAATTACGCGGTGTTCACACTAGCTTTAAAATGGTTGACTGGATTATATAACCATGTTTACTGAAATTCATATAACTGTTAACTTTTAATTAGTACATAGTGTGGACACCAGCATGTCTTCTAACTGACGATTAACCCCTTATACATATATATTTAGAACATATTCACATAGGGTAAGAATTTGCCTTTTGTTTTTGTAAATTAACCTAGTCTCTGTTGTATGTTAACAGGGTGTTAAGCAACAAATATAATTTTAGCACAGTGACCTTTATTAAGGGGTTAATCCATTTGAAATGTAAAATGGGTACAAAAATCCACACATTAAATTTTATTTCAAATTCCCTAATATATAGCCCTAATTTATTTTGAAATTGCAATAGGTGTCTTGGCATCTTTGGATTTAGAGTATTAACTAAAAATTTCAAGCTTATTTATGCAGTCCATCAATGATATATGGGATACTTCTGAACCACAATGTAAAATCAAGATTTTCTGCTTGTGGATTGGGATGGGGGTGGGGGAGATTCATATGAATTTGGAATAAATTACTACTGTAAAATTTTAAATTAATAGGAATTATAATCTACTTTCAATTCTGAGTTTTTGGTTTTTTTTAAAAAAAAAAGATTGCACAGTATCACCTATTTGCACTCTAGTTTTAACCAAATAAGTAAATAAGGGACCTTAAAGGCTTTTGGCACATATGCCCCTCCTTCTTTTCTGCTTTTTACTACTTTCCTGGCTGTGCTTTCCAATAATCCCTTTTCCTTTCTCAAAAATGTCCCAACTGGCATTATATTCAAGTTGGCTCCCAGAATTTGTCTTAGTAGTTTTTCTCTAAATGTATGTTTACTAATAATTTGCCTGAATATCTTAATTTTTGTTGTATTTGCTTCATAAAATTCTTTTTTATTATACACAGTCTATCTTCTTCTTTATATCAAAATATCACAAATTTTCTATTCCTAGGCTCTCTATAGACTTTACGTCAATAGATTCTGAAAATTTATTTTAGTTTCATTACCTGTTTTACCTTAATCTGGGTTGTAAGAATTAAAGATATCCCAGATTTCACAATAGAAGTGATAAAATGTAGCCTCTTAGTTGACACTTAAAATGTGCCCAGTATCTTTAAATGTTTCTCTGAGGACTTATAATCATGAAAATAGTGGTAAATTTTCCAGTTGTAAACAGTACTTTAAAAATAAAATAATCTTTCTTTTTTTTTCTTACCCCATCACAGTATCTTGCCTTTTACTTGTTCATGAACAACCTCAGTTTTTCTGTGTTGTTTTCTAAATTCCTCTTAAGTTTAGTGGTATTCTGCATAAGCATTATATATAATCAGTAACTTAAATAATGTAAAACTTTTCCAAATATAACCTGTCTTTATACTGAATCCAACGAGCAACCCCTATGAGTTAGGCTACATTATATCTTTTAAGTTTGTCAGCTCTGCAATTTTATAATAAGACTTAGGGAGGCAGCATTGTAGAGAGCAAAATTATAGAATTTAGAAGTATAGGACCTCTGGTCTAATCCTAGCCCTGCCACTTACATATGTGGCTTTGGGCAAGTAACTTAATCTCTCTTGGCCTGTTTTATCAGCTGTAAAATGAGGAGGTTGAGCTTTGATGTCTAAGGTCTCTTTCTACTCTAGCTTGATGAACACTTGAGTTAACTTGAGTTAACCAGTTAAGATTTATTTCATTGGCAAGTGTTAATATTTGTAGATGCATACATTCTTCCGTTGAGAAATAAGGTAATTAATTATTGGATTGGATATTGAACTGGCTGCTCTAACAATAAAAAATTTAACTTTTTCATTACTTGAACTAACTTCATTTGCCCTGATTTTTAGGTGCTATTGCTAATTTTTTCCCAAACACATTTGCGTACTCCCTCTAGTATGACAAATATTTATGACATAGTAACCTAGAAATTACTTAGTAAATTGAAGTATACAGAATATACTTTCTTTCTCAGTAAAGCACTATGTTTATTGTATCCACCTTTTATTCTGCCTTTATCACAATAGTACCTATTTCCCTTTTTTCTGCTTTATATCCATCCTCTCACTCCAACTATACCATGATGTTCTTATGAGAACTCTCAGAAATTTTAAAGGGTATTTCACATTCCCTTTGCAGTAAGTCAAACTTTCAAGGAAGAATATTTCTTAAACCTTTTTAGAATTTACTGTTTTTCATTATTTAAAAATCTTCCTTTTCCACAAATTCTAAAATCTCTTTCTACTTTGTTCCCAATTATTTCCTTTCTGAAATTAGGTCCAAAATAGTCTGTGGACTATTTAAGATGATGAGCAAATTCCATAAGTTTGTTGTAAATTCTACTTTATTGAAGTGGATTTTTGTGTTCCCTCTGTCTTGTGTTCTTTGTGCTGGTGCACTGTGTCCAACCATCCTTCCTTTAACATTTAATTTTAGAGGGGATTTATTTTCCTGGAACATTTATTTGAAATCTAATTACACTGTTGCAGTTATTGCAGTAAAATAATAAAGTGACTGAGAGTTCAATTTCATTTTACTCTCAACTTCATATTGGGTTAACATTCTATGAATTTAAAAGAATTTTGCTAAATATTAATCATTGGTTTCAAAATGCTAATAAAATCTCAAATGGCATGTGTGACATTGAAGCTACTTTAAGGAAGTGTCTTGCTCACCTGGTCAAACACCCATTCCTCACTGCATTTTGCCAATTCAATCCATTTTAGATGTAACCTCGGGTATGGTGAAAGACCCACCGGACGTCTTGGACAGGCAAAAATGCCTTGACGCTCTGGCTGCTCTACGCCACGCTAAGTGGTTCCAGGTTCGGAACATCATTTTACTTTTTTCTTGTAGCCTTATGAGAGAGTAGTTCAGTTACAGTATGTTTAACTGTATATAAACACTCAAAGGTTGCCCATGGCAATGCTACTTTAAATTAAATGGACAGAAAAAAAATGTTAACATAGTTCAGTACAGATCTGCTTTATGCAGCTATTGCTGATTTGACAAGAAACTTACATTTTGGGGTGTTTGGTTTTTTTTTCGTGTGTGTGTGGTCATTGAGAAGGCGATGTTGAAAGCTTGACTCGCTCTGGATCACCATATGCTGTGTATTTATATTATATTCCATAAGGCTGCAGAGTACCTTTGCTTTAAATAATGGAATATGTGTTTAAAGCTTTGTGTTTAGTTTTAAGATTTTTTTTTCCTGTTTCTCTAAGTTTATAAGTGTAGGGAGTGAAAGGTGAGGAAGCAGCTGTTTGGTTTAGTGACTTTGCAGTCTTGCAAAGGCACAGTAAAGAAACCAAACAGATTCCCTCAACCTTTCAGTCCCTAGACAAAACTTTTTAGCTCTTTACCCTTTATTTCTGATATAGGCAGATTTTTAATTTACTGTTATAAATGAACATAGGTCAAAGTTCACAGGGGATCAAGAAATATTATTCTTGTATAATCTGTGCACTCTGACTTAAAGTACATACAGCTTAAAGTACTAACCTTGGCATAAAATACTGCTGTAAATGGCAGCTCATGGAATGAAATTTTGGAGTGATTTGTTTCTGTCATTATAGCTGAGCTTCCATTGAACAGTGGTGTTTTAGCTTTTTTCATCAAGGGCTATTTTAAGTAGTTTCTAGAATTAATTAATTTGATTTTTGTATTGCTCTCAAGGCTAGAGCTAACGGTCTGCAGTCCTGTGTGATTATCATACGTATTCTTCGTGATCTCTGTCAACGAGTTCCAACTTGGTCTGATTTCCCAAGCTGGGTGAGTTGTTTATAACTTGTATGCTATGAAAAATGTTAGTTAATTTTTGAACCTGAAACTTTATTTTCATTTTTATTTCATGTCCTAAATGTAGCATACTTTTTTTTTCCCCTATGAAAAACAGCAGGAACTTAGATTTTTTTGTAGTAAAAAAAAAAAAACAACCAAAAAAAAGTTTCATTTCTTCCAAAATAATTTGCCACCTAAATATAAAAATGCTAACTATCTGATTTTTCATATTCTCTGTATTATTTCTGAAGAAAATATTTGCTATGGTTATTATAAACTTTATCTTGGGCATGCATAGTGTTAGGATTCCAATGATTAATTTTGAATGATACTTCAGTAACAATACCTGCTTCATAGGCATTTCATTTACTGATGCCAAGAAATTACCTCAGGTTTACCCATTTTACTTAAAGTACTATGTCCCTCTTTGGCTCTTTATTTTATACTGGCTACTTTGTTGATAATGCTGAAGTAGAATTATTGCATATAAAATTTTGCTTTGAGAATGAAATAAAGTCAAAATTAATTTTATATAATCCTTTTTTTTTTAAAAAAGGAAAAAATATTTTGCTACAGTATATAGAATCTAAGAATTGGAAAGACCTTGGAGGCCATCAGTTCCAACCTACACCTGAATAAGAATCCTTTCTACAACATATTAACAAGTTGTCATCAGATATTTGTTTGAAAGCTTCTAATTTGGGGGGGCACTAATCTCCTTGGGCAACTTGTTCTATGGAAGTTTTTCCTTAAGCTTCTTTGTAACTCTAATTTATTGTTTCTGGTTCTGTTCTCTGGAGTAAGACAGAACTGACCCAATTGGCCCAGTTCCTCTTCTGCATGACTACCCTTCAAGTGTGTGGAGACAACGATTATCATGTCCTTCTGGAAGCCTCGTCTTAGTCAGGTTAAATATCCTCAGTTCCTCTAATCAGCAGTTCTCAACCTGTGGGTTGTGTTCAGTTTTTAACAATGAAAATACATCCTGCATATCAGATATTTACATTATGATTCATGACAGTAGCAAAATTACAGTTATGAAGTAGCAACGAAAATAATTTTATGGTTGGGGGTCACCAAAACATGAGGAGCCATATTAAAGGGTCACAGCATTAGGAAGGTTGAGAACCACTGCTCTAACTGATCCTCATCAGGCATGAAGTTGAGGCTAGCCCTTTATCCACCTTATCAGTAGCTTTCTAAAACAAGGGGTTCCCAGGAACTGAGCAGAGTCAGATAGTCTGATCAAGGCAGAGAATAAGAGGCCTCCAGACCTAAACACTCTGCTTCTTTGATGGCAACCTAAAATTACATCAGTATTAGACATCATTCACCTCTTCAGCTTTTAGTCCTCTGACATGCCCCTATCATTTTTCATTGCAATTCTGTTAGGCTGTGCCCTCCTTATACTTTGAGTTAGATTCAAAAGTATAAGACTATTTATCCTGATTAAATTGTCTACTTAGATTCAGCCCAATGTTTTAGCATGTCCTGATCTTTTTTATCCTAATTCTGTATTAGCTATTAGCCCTGTCAGCTTTGTGTTTTTGACAGATTTGATAAGCTGCCATATATACTTTGATTCATGTCATTGGGGGGGGAAAACTAAACATCAGAGTTCCAGCGGAGTACAGCTCTTTGGAATGCATCTGGAATAGTTAACCTGTTATCAAATTCTACTGCGTAAACACAATAGGTACAATTTGCTGCCTACTCTGGTACATTACAAGTAGTAGATACTCAAATAATGTCTTTTGACCTGAATACATTACCAATAAGACATTTAGATAAGGGGTTCCTAACCTTTTTGGTGTCAAGGACCCCTTTGACACTCTGGTTGGTGAAGCCTATAGACCGTTTCTCAGAATATTTTTAAATGCATAAAGTAAAATAAATAGGATAACAAAGGAAATCAATAATATTGAAATATAGTCTGTAGTCAGGAAGACAGTCTAATGGTAGGTCTAATTATTACAATAATTTTGTAGTAATGATGAGTGTAGGTTATATTTTGAGATATTTGTAGCAGCCACAACATAATTTTAAATAATTTGATATAAAATAAAATATTTCTATTAGTGACAGAGTTACTTTTTCATTTATTGAAGGAAAAGCTAAATTTCATTTCAAGGATGGTGAAAATAAAGATAGGAAAATTTTTTCCCCCCATCCAACTTAAAGACTCCCTGAAATCTATCCACAGACCCTTTGAATAAGAATCCTTGATCTTGACTCAGTGGTTCTCAACCTTCCTAAATGCCACGACCCTTTAATACAGTTCTTTATGTTGTGGTGACCCCCAACCATAAAATTATTTTTGTTGCTACTTCATAACTGTGATTTTTATATGCAGGATGTATTTTCATTGTTACAAATTGAACATAACCCACAGGTTAAGAACCGCTGATCTAGATTAACTGGAAAATAGAAAGGATTATGAATGTATTTTTTTCAAATAATTTTTCCAGCCATATAAGTAAGACACTTTTAATTAAATAAAGCCTATAATCTGAAACATGTAAATATTCCCTATCATGAGCCCTTTTAGTTGACATTATAAAAAAATTTTCATTTGCAGATCTCATTATGAAATAATTGTATAAGCATTAACTCTTCCAGGAGGAGAAGCAATTTATTCAAATTAGCACACACTTTTGTAAATTTTCTTAATAGTTATTTCCAGTTTTAAAGTCAATTCACAGTTATCTATGAAAATAAAGAAGGGTTATTTATGGATATGTGAAATACACTGAAAACTAATTTTGTTACTTTGGGGATTAAATCCTTGTCGTATACTTCTTATTAGACCAGGTGGTTGACATTGAGTGCAAGTAGGTTAACTAATTTAAGTTTATCTATTTTTCCCCTTTGCCAATTAATGCAAATAAATGTAAGTCACCAAATAAATTAAGTCAAGCAATCAATATAAACATACAGTTTTCAGAAGAGGAAAAAAAATTGTTATAAAATACTGGGAAAAAATGTTCAGTCTCAGTAGTAATTTAAAATAAAAGTGCAAATCACTTTGAGATCCTCTTCTTCCATCCCAGCACAACCAATCAGATTAGTAAAAATAAGAGCATCAAAACAATGCCATCAAGGTTGTAGAGGAAAAGGTATACTTATTCACTGATGCTTTCAGTTGCAGACCTTGTGTTTTTGAGACTATAACTTGAAATTATTGTTTAAAACAAAACCAAAAAAGTCGCTTTTTCAAAGATTCATAGCAATTTTGTATGTAATTGTGAAAGAAAATAACCTGGAAATAGTCTAAATGTCCAGTAATGGGGAAATGGTTGAATAAATTATTGTATATTAATATAATGCAATACTATATTGCAGTTAAGACCAAGTGTAGGAATAGAGTGGAATCTGAAAATACTTTTACAAAATAAAGCAAAGTAGAAAATCAAAGTACACTCTAATTATAGCCACATAGAGAACAAGAACAATTGAATGAGAATAAATGGACTGAGAATTTTGATTAACATTAACTTAACAAGAATTAACTGAAAAATTGTTTTGTTGTTTTGTGTAAGAAAATTAAAATGTAAATAATTCCCAATTAAGTTTAATGTACTGATGTTCATCTAGTTATTAATAAAACATTTAGGGGGCAGCTAGGTGGTGCAATGAATGAAGCACTGGTCCTGGAGTCAGGAGGACCCGATTTCAAATTCGGCTTCAGATACTTAACACTTACTAGCTGTGTGACCTTGGGCAAGTCATTTAACCCCAATTGCCCAGCCTTCCCCCCTCCAAAAAGCAAAAAAATAAAACACTTAATTGTTTTAAATAAAGTCAGGGAGTCCAAGGATGGGAGGACCTTCCCTTTTGTTATTTATAAATGTCATAATCCTAGAACTTTAATGATTTTATACCAAAAAGTTTCACCTATCCTAAGTTAGCAATTCCTTAATTTTAATTTCATTCCTTATTATAATCTTTCATGTTCCACTTATGCCAAGTTAATTATATTCTAGAATCTCCAACCCATTATGTGTTCTTTTGTAGTAAATTGTTGTTGAATTATACTAAATCCTTCTAGAGACTGTACTCAAAAAAGACATTTTTGAGAGCTATAATTTATTATATAGGCTTTACAGTGTTGTTTCATAAACCAGTGACTTGTGAATCTAGACAGTTGCTTTTAATGGGCATTATATATACATTTATGCCCTTTATCATGTCTTACAAGTTTATGATTTCCCTTTGCCTCCTTATGTCCTCATATATTTTATCCAAGTAGAAGATCCAGAATCCTCAATGTTTGGTACTGAACAGATTTGATTTTTCATGGGGTTTTGACATCATAATTCTCAGATTGTGTTCTGGTGTTAGTAGAATGTGTTTAATACAGGTTCTAAGGGTTATCTCAAATGTTAAATGAATTTTAAGTTTTTCATTACTGTGTGCATGATCCTTCTACTACCCAAATAATCATCCTTTTCACACTTAACTAGACCATTTTTATAAAATTATCAAACCCCTCAAAGTATATATACTCCCCAGAAATTAATACTGAATGCAGTTTTTTTTATATATTTCTATTAATTAGGTATGCAAATTTTTCTCTTATTTTATTCATATCACTAACTGAAGCTTTCTAAGCATGAAATCATTAACACTAATGTTATTTTTAAGTAAACTTTGCCATATGCCTACTCAGAACTCTTATCACTCCCACATTGTCCTTTCTAATAAATGCTATGTATAACATTGTATAAGAATGCCTTATTTATAAGCTTTATAGGAGAATGAGACTGTTTCAGGAAATTTTCCAGATTTCTAAAATTTAACTTGTCAGTAACAAAATATTTCCTTGACCGTTTTTGATGAGAATCTTTTAAAGATGTATTATTAGATATTTTGACCTCTTTAAACAGAGTGTACAGAACAGTAATTGAGCCTTTATTTGATGTCTTAGTCATTGTTGTGAATATCAGTCAATCAAACATCAGCAAGCATTTATTAAGCACTTATTATTTCAGGCACTGCTCTAAGTTCTGGCAATACAAAAAAAAGGGCAAAAACAGTCCCTGCACTCAAATGTTTACATTCTCATAGAGGAAACATGTAAATAACTAGATACATACAAGATATACATATGTGGCAGGTAATATTAGAGGAAAAAGCACAATAACTTGGAGGAGGAGAGGGCCAGAAGAGGAACTCCAGCAGGTGAAATTTTAACAGTCTTGAAGGAAGCTAGGGAAACAAAGTGAGGCATCAGCACTCCATGGTTGAGGGTAAAGGCAGGAGGTGGAGCTGGGGTATTGTTTTCAAGGAAACAGCTAGTTAGACCTTGGAGTGCAAGAAGACAAAGGTAGAAAGAGGCTAGTTTATGAAGAGCTTCAAATGCCAACCGGAGGAGGAGGAGGCAGGTGGCAGGATTGACCTCGTCAAATCTACAGGGAAATCACCGTGGCAGTTGTATGGTACTTTTATGTTGATGCTTTAAGTTGGGGTTTTTTTAATATCACTTTAAATTAATGTTCTTCTGCCAAATAGGATCCTTCCTTATAACAAAGAAACTAGTTATACAAAATCAACTAACATAACAACTGTTTCTAGCATGGGTTAGCATTCCACATACGTAGTTCCCAGGTCCTGTGTTTATAGTAGAAACATAATTGGGTCTAAAATACGAGTTAATAGGTGCCAAATGGGGGCTTGGTACAGAAATTGGGCTCGGTATGTCCAGCACTGATTTTTCCTGGTTCTTGGCAATGTTGCAGGCAAGTGAATTTGCCAGGTAAATGAACACCAGGATAAGTGATGTGGCATTATGTTTGGTGCTCACGGGTGCTGAATGATTTAAGACGCATGATTTCAGAGCTAGCGCAGATCTGAAAGCCCTAGAGAATCTTAGGTTCTAATCATATCCTCAAACTTAAAACTTTATGTTTTGGAGATCAGAATGCTTACAGATTTCAAAATATGTAAAATTAGGCTTAGATTAGTTTGACCTGTATATAATTTGTAACTCTAGTTGGTTGTTTTTTGTTAACTTGATAATAAAACCAAGCACATCATTTTAAAACCCTGCCTTTAACCTATTAGAAATGTCCTTTTACATAATTGTGATTTACGATATATTCTTTGCATTTTACTTCTTACAGTTTTACCCCAGTAGAATGTAAGCTCCCCAAGGGCAGGCAGTATTTAGTTTTTGACTGTGTTTTCAGTGCCTAGCACATATTAGATATTTAATAGTAGACTTACTGAATTGAATACGTTGTATTATTATTTCAGAAAGCATGATGCAGTGCAAACAGCATTAGATTTGGAGGTCAAGGACTTGGGTTTTTATTATTAAATTTGTGCTTTAATTCTTCATAACTGGGAGAGGCAACCAAGTTTGTATCAGTTTCTTCATCCATAAAATGAAGGAACAGTGTTAGATATAGAAGGACCCTTCCAGATCTGAAGCTGTTCCCTATTTCTGTATATTTATGAAAATTGTCACTTAAAATTGCAATATAATATTGTAATAAGATTACCATAATCTACCTAGCCATTCCCAATTTGGGGGGGCATTTGAATTGTTTCTCATTGCTTTGCTATTATATATTTCATTTAACTTTTGTTTTGTACATACTCTTTTTAATTCAATTTTTGTCAATTCTAAATTCTCCTTCCCCATTTTCATTCCCCTACCTAATAAGAAAACAAGAAAAATAAAATCCATTGCAAATATATAAATATACAAAACAAATTTCTACATTAGCCATGTTTACAGAGGAAAAAAAGAAATAGAAGAAAATTACTTCATTCTGCATTCTGATTCCATCAGTTCTGTATCTGGAGGTGAATTGCATGCTTCATCATGAGTCCTTTGTAACTGTGGTTGGTCATTGTATTGATCACTTACTAAGTCTGTGGGAGTTGATTATCTTTATTTGCACATAGTCTTCTAAGTGACTTGTTACCACTGATCTCTTCAGACCCAGTACCATTTATAATTTTCATTATAATTAAGGTTTTGTATTGTCTCTATATTATTTAGTGAAGCTTTTAAATTAAAGTAAGATACAGACACAGATTTCTAATGGACAATTATTTATTTAGCAGTTTGTTGTTGTTTAGTGGTATCAGTCGTGTCTGACTCTTTGTGACACCATTTGGGGTTTTCTTGGCAAAGATATTGGAGCTGTTTGCCATTGCCTTCTCCAGCTCCTTTTGCAGATGAGGAACTGAGGCAAATGGGATTTAAGTCACACAGCTAGTAAGTGTATGAGGCCAGATTTGAACTCAGGAACATGAGTCTTCCTGATTCCAGAACCTGCGTTCTATCTCTCCACTGAGGCACCTAGCTGTCCTCATTTAGTAGTATTATTCTTTGGAAAAGTGATTTATTAAAAATTGAGGCATAAAAGATAATTTTCAAGATTTTCCAAGTTTACAGTTGCCACTAGGAGAGAGAGATTATAAATCTAGCAGGGCCTCAGATGAAAATTACAGTTTTGTTGTTCATAAATAATAGGGGGGAAAAATTTTCCCCTAATCATATTTAACTTAAAATGATCAGAATATTGTAATATCAAAACAAGGTGCTTGGGTCCCTCAAAAGCCATTAAAATGAAATAATTCAAGCCTTTAAAATTTGAAAAATTTCATGCACTTTGATTATACTTAACCTTTACATGTGGATGGATCTTCTTGTGTGGTTATTCCTTCCAATTAGCTTCAGTCACAATTCATCCATAATATTTTATCCCGTATGACTGTTTTCTTATTTTTCCAAACAGCCTCTGTAGAGTCTTAAACCAAAACATCTGTGGCCTTTGGTGGTTTTGAATGCTGTGGTGGTGTTTTTTTTTAATAGTGACCAAAAATGATTTTAAAATTTCAGTTGTTTTTGTAAGTACAAACTGCAAAATCATTTTAACATATAAACTTTTATAGGATGCAAGTTGCTGTTTAGGTTTTTTATTTACTAGCCTAGTTCTTAGTCTTCTATAGCACCTTTCATTTACTGGCTATAACTGTATTCTCATTAGCACCAGTAGACAGGAATGCAGATTTTTTTTTTTATTTGGTCAACTATTAAAACATTAAAAAAATTTTTTAGGCTATGGAGTTACTAGTGGAGAAAGCAATCAGTAGTGCTTCTGGACCTCAGAGTCCTGGGGATGCGTTGAGAAGAGTTTTTGAGTGCATTTCTTCAGGAATTATTCTTAAAGGTAAGTTACACTTAATTGTTGATTTTTTTTTTTAGTCTGATAGCTGCATAGGACTGAGTAATTTTTAAAGGATAATGAGTATTTTTTCTTTCCACATTTTCCTATTTAATGGTGATGTGCTACAGGTGGTCCTGGACTGCTAGATCCCTGTGAAAAGGACCCATTTGATACACTGGCTACAATGACTGACCAACAACGGGAAGATATTACTTCTAGTGCTCAGGTAATGTTACTATCTCTTATTATAAAAGCTTTACAACGAGCTAGCTATAAGGGCCAGGGTTAAACCTATTAGGATCATAAGTCACAGAGCTCAAATAGATCTTACAGAGATCATTGATTCTAGCTCCCTCAGTTTACAGATGAGAAAACTAAACCCCAGAGAAGCAAAATTACTTGCTTCAGGGTCACACAACTGATAAATATCTGAGCTGGCATTTGAATCTAGTTCTACTATACTGTGCTACTGCACCGTTAGGTTGTCCTTGTGATTTCTGCCATTGCACTGTCATAAGTGAGATCATTTTAGATATTATTAATCCATCTGTATGTTATATTGGGCTGCCATATAATAAAGATCTGTCTTCAAATGGACTTATTTGAAATCACTTTATAGTGAATTTCAGCATTCTAAGTTAATTTAGTCTGAACTTGGAGCTTTAGAGTAGCTCCAGTAAAATGAGCATTTATCTTTTTCTAATATCAGAGATATGTTCATTAATATGATAGTTATCCAGTCAGTTTTCTACCATCTACACTAATGGAAGGGAGAAGGGATGTGTAGATTCCAAAGCCCATTGATAGCCATACAAGTTTTACCTTCTTTATTATATTTAACATAAACTAACCTAATTACCTTTCTCTGAACATAACAATTACTTTTAACAGAAGATAACCTCCAGAGTGTGTTAAGTGGAAGGGAAAAAGCACACCAACATTAAAAATTTGTCATGAGTCATCCACATATTCATTCAGTCGAGTTAATTGTATATTAAGGGTTTTGGTGTCAGGTCTTTTCAGATTAGAAAACCTTGAAATGTATCTATTGAAAGATGCCAAAGAGCTAAATTCTAATACAGATGGAGGGAAGGAGAGTAATAGGTTTAATCATATTGATGTCTTCTAGAAAACCAACATAGGCATCATAATTCCCCGTCAGACAAGATATTTGAATGCCTCGGGGAAAAGGTTTGAACATTATGCAGATTTTAAGTATTTATGAATAATAGCTATGCAAATTATGTTTTATTACATTGATATGCCTCAAATTTGGCTTGCTACAAAAATAACTCCTTAATCCTTGATGAGAATTTTTTAGTTCTTGTTGCAGAGATTAGAGATCCAGATCCACTAAATGCAGAAGGATGGATCTATGAAATGCCATTACTAAAATGAAAGAGTTGTATTAAACGATCTCTTACGGTACCTGGTTCTGTGTGATTCTAGGTATATAATCTTAGGTTGCCTAACTTTACATAATATGTAATAACAAAGAGCTTAAGCTTTATATTTTGCTTATTACAGGCTATTTAGAACAAATTTTTCCCACTACACTATCCATAAGACATAAAACTATTTCTTATGCACAAAGAAGGATAAGGATTATACCCTTTGTACCTAATAGAGGACTTCATATGGTGCCTGTACAATAGATGATACCCTCAAAATTAGTCTTTTTTAGTTCATCTCACATGGGTATAAATTCACGTATCAATAAACCTATTCAGTATTTCAGGTTTAAATACTAGATCTAATTTTCTAATCTGCTTTTGCTGGACTACTCTGCTTAAATAAGAGTGTAGTACAAAGGTGTCAGACATGTACCCCAAACCATATTAAAATGTTATTGGGAAATATTTTTTAAAATAAATGGAAATATAATAAAATATAGATGGTATTAACATGTGGTTTTCTAAGTTAATATGAAGCAGAATGTCTGTAGGGATACTTACGTGTGGTTTAGTCTTCCTTCTCACTCTCCCTCCCACCTACCCCCTTCTATTTGAATATACCACTGGTATAGCAAAATAGGAAGAGGAGATGAATCTGCATTCAGTTTTGGTTAGAATTTTTGTTCAAGTCTTAGGTTCCTCATCAAAAGAGGGGAGTTGCAAGAAGAGAGGGTCACAAAAATAAAAACTGTAAAATCATAATTATGAAATAATTTTTTTTGCTTTTTGGGAGGGCAGTTGGGGTTAAATGACTTGCCCAAAGTCACACGGCTAGTTAAGTGTGTCAGGTGTCTGAGGCCAAATTTGAACTCAGGTCCTCCTGACTCCAGGGCCAGTGCTCTATTCATTGTGCCACCTAGCCACCCCAATTATGAAGTAACATTAAAGGAAATTATTTTATCTAGTCTTGTAAAAAGAAGCTAAGCTAAGATATAACAGCAGGTTCGTACACAGTTGATAACTGTTTTCCATCTCTTTAAAGATAAGCAAAAATATCTTAAACTATAGCAGGAAAAATATCATTAGATAAACAGATTTGTTCAGGGTGAAGGTTGTCACATACTGAAAGGGAATGCTATTGAATCTCCAAGGGTGTTTTAGTTGTTCTACATCATGAAAATAAGATTCTCTTTTCACAGTCTCCCTCTAGTACTAAGATTCAACAAAATCTTTTAAAACAGATGTCTAGAATGAATTTGACAGTTTTATCTAGGTAAACAGTGATATAGAGTATTGGTTATATACATAAGCTATTTATTAATGAAATCATGGAGGCGTAGGTTGTGGGTTTGGTGTTTGGTTTTTGGGTTTTTTTTAATAAATGAAAATCAGAAATTTTTTATTCATATGTGTAAAGTTAATATTTGGATTAGATTCATCCCCATAAGTGAAGAATATTGTTTACTCAAATCTGATTGAGTAAATATTTGGATAATATTTTCTCTTAAATATATATAGATATGCTAGCCTGTGAAACTTGGAAGTTTTTGGAGGAGATGAATCTTGTTACACAAATATACTGATACTTTGGGGGCTTGGGATTTTTAGTAATAATGTTTGGGGTTTTTTTTCTTTTTGAGCTAGTAAAATTGTACTTCACATTGACTCTTTCTCTTAACAGTTTGCTCTGAGACTCCTTGCATTCCGTCAGATACACAAAGTTCTAGGTATGGATCCTTTGCCTCAAATGAACCAACGCTTCAATATCCACAACAACAGAAAACGAAGAAGGGACAGTGATGGAGTCGATGGATTTGAAGCTGAAGGAAAAAAAGACAAAAAAGATTATGATAACTTTTAAAAAGTTTTTGTAAATCTTCAGTGTTAAAAAAAAAGGTGTGCCCAATTGTTGGCTGTTTTTCATTCATAATAATGTCTACTTTGAAATGCTTATCAAAAAGTTAGAGGGTTAATTTTGCAGAAAGAACCAGGTGTTTCTGTGAATTTAAAAACTTTTAACGAATGTACAGTGTTAGGTATTTTATGAATGGAAAGACACCAAAAATATTTGTACTCAAATTAGGGGGGAGGGCTGGCAAAATATAAGTTTAGTTCAGATTTTTGCCATTATTTTACTCTTACTTTACTAGCTACTTATTAGATTCCTCCCCCCTCCCCATATCTGTCTTTTATTAACTAATGCATTGTCTTCTTAAATCTTAACTGTATTTAATGCAGCATTCTGTTGCTACGTGTATTTTGATATTTTTATTTAGAGGTTTTGTTTGCTCTTTGACACTAGTTGTAAGTTACTTTGTGTTATAGGTAATATACAGCTCCCCTCTCCCCTTAATATTTTACAGCAGAACTTTTTTTTGTAAAGTGAGACTGCAGGTTTTTTTGTTTCTTTTGTTGTTGTTCTATATGTGAAGGATTACAACACAAAAAAGTTACCCTGCCATTTGAGTGCTCAGAAATGAATATTTCTGCAGATCTTGTGGCATTTGTCTCTTTAGTGTGATATAAAGGTGTAATTAAGACAGATTTCTGTTATTCTAATCAAGTTTGCTGTTAGTTGTGCATTAGCAGTATAAAAGCTAATATATACCGTATGGTCTTGCAACAGTTTTAAAGCATCTGCATAATTGATAATTAAAGTGCATGACATTTTTGTTTTTAATAGACGGACTTTAAAAACTATCATTTTAGGTTTATTGCGTAGATCTTTGTACAATTGACTTTTGACATAGCAAGGCCAAAAAATAACTTTCTGAATATTTTCTTCTGTGCATGTTGAAAGGGCATTTTCACATTTAAGTGGGCTAACCGATATTTTCAAAAGAACTTGATCAGTGTGAACTAATACCAATAATTAGCCCTTAATTATGATGGAATTTTCTCTTATTGGTGCCTGTGAGGTTCTTCTAGCAGCTATTTCACTAAAACACAGTTCAGTGACTTTTCTCCCTCATGCCCCAATAATTTGCAGGCTGTTAAAGAAAGGTTGATAAACTATTTATTGGACAAAAAAAAAAATGAAGATTTTTTTTTCAAAGAAAAACCCAGAAAATTATTTGATATTGGCCATCTTATATGCTTATGTCACCTTCAAAAGGCTAAATATTTTAGCAGTGGTGTAATGAAAGTGACATCGGATTGTTGATGTATGCGCTGGTACACAGGTGTCATTTTGTTGTCACAGCACTACAGTGAAATACGCAAATAAAAACTTAAATTTATTTAATGAGTTAAATTCATTATATGTTAGAACTGACATTTTAATACATCTTTTTGCTCTATATATTATTTAGGTCAAGTCACATTAAAACTCAAGAATTGGCATTCACTCAGCATTTTATTTCTAGCTCATAACATTCCTGGAACATTTTTTTAAAATTAGTAATTAATACTGGAAATTTCTGAAAATGTTTTTTATTAATCAGGCCTAATTTTGTTTTGATCTTGTTACTCGATTTTTAGATTTGAGGCTGCCCCAAATATTTTGAGAGGCAGAACAGTATAATGGGGGGGGGAAAAGTACTAGATAAGAAATTGAGACCCAAGTTCTCGTCTAGACTTGTCCACAAATTAATTAGCTAGCTGAATGACCATGGATACTTCTTCACCTGTCTGCCTCCATTTTCTCAGTAAGAAGGTTTGATTCAATTCCTTTCAGCTCAGCTGAGCTGCTCATTTCCAACTCTAAAATTCTATAGCTAAACTTTTGTTTTACCATTCCTACATCTCTTAAAGGTGCAGCCGGGTTCAAAATTAAGTTTCAGTTCACTTCTGGAAATTTTGCACTTAATTCAAGTTAATCTGTAGTTGTAAGTAGACTATCAAGGCCAAAGGTCCTATTTATGTAGATCCTCTACTTGATTCCTTTATGACCTTTTTCTTTAAATTTTAATGTTGTTATGTGTGAATAATCGTTTGGATTCTTGTATCTTTGACCAGCTCAAGTAATTATGGTTAGCACATGAGGATTAACTAGCCACAGTTTTGTGCAGATACAAAATGTGATGGCCGACAATCAGTTTGCTGCATGTGTGGCTTCATAGATGTCTACTTTTTAAAAACTATATATATATATGGCAGATAGTACCATATTAGCATACTTACTTGAAAGAAAAACTACTCTAGAAAAGAAGTTGTTGCATTTGTGGTTTTTTAAAAAATAGTTCAATACTACTTAAAAGATCACCATGTGAAATTTTGAATCAAAAGAAGATAGGACATGGTACTTAAGTACTCTCAGATTTAGCTATTTTTAACATGTTTGACAGATGAAGTATTTTTCAGTATGTAGTCATTTCTCATATATCCACTTGAATCCTAATCTAGCTTTTCTCTTACCATTTCAATATGCTTTTGAGTTTTTGCCCTCCATCCCCCATTGTTACTGTGTGTCCAGGTTATGTACATTAATTTTAATAGCTCTAAGGAAATAAATAGGAAAGAGAATATCATTCCCACTCCCAAATTCCATGATGCAAATCAAAACAAAATGATCTTTTGATATTTGTACTACTTGATTCATCTCCATAATTCTGAATAATCAAGTTAATGATGTTTCGAAAAAATCAGTGAGGGAGTATTACTTGACTTTTGTATTTAAATAAATGAAGTCATCATTTCAACTCTGAAATATTGGTCATTTTATTCTGGCCAAAAGAAAATTAATTGGCCAGGAGTGAATGAAAGGAACAGCACTTTAAGATAATTTTTTCCTTTGTTTTCAAAGCATGCCCACAGCAACATATTAAATTGTTTGAACATTTTCTGATCTAATTAGAGCAACAAAAAATCCCTCTTCTTGAGTCACCAGGTTTCTACCATACCAAATTTTCTAGTGCTGTGCATTTTTTTTAATTCAATGTATAGGATTTTAAACGAAAACTTTAGTAACTGTAATAAACTCCTATTCATAATCTGAAAAAGTCTCAACCATAATTTGTTTTATAAGCTAGTTGATGGATCCATGATCTCATTGGTGTGAGTATACTCCGCTAGTGCAGAAAGATCCAACTGTGTATATTTTGTCAATTTTGTCTTTGAATTTGTTGCAAATGAGAAATCCTAATATGAATGTTCATTCTCTTAACCATTCTGGATTAATGAGTTACTATATCATAATTTAGTACCTAGTTTTTTCATATTTTACCTACTTGCTATAATTTGGGTAATCCTAAATTTTTTATGTTATTGAATCTAGGTCTGTTTGAAGTGATTCAAGAGTAAGTACAAAATAGTTTTGTATAATTATTGCTCTGTGGTAATACAAAATTTCTAAAGAATAGATAAATGCTAAAGGTATCACGGCCAACATTTAAATTATAGATTCTATTTAGCCTACCAAAGTTTATTTCTAATAAACTTACCAATTTAATATTTTCTAACTGGAATAAATTCTTTCATACAGTTAATGGTAGTATAAATATCTAGGTCCATTAAAGGCTTTGCCACAGAACAGAGTCTGCCAGGTTTCACTAAGATTCAGATGTGGCCCTGGTGAGATTATGTAGTTTATGACTCTTATCCAAGGTTCAGGCCAAAGTCCAGAGATATTTATCTCCAGATGGTTGGCCATTCAGTGTCAAAATTTTTCATCTGAGCAACCCCGTAAGGAATTGGGAACTTGAGTGGTTATGTATTCAACAAGCCCATAATGATCAAGCCAGTTCTTTGGAATGTCCAAATATAGATATATAATGGGACAATATTCTCAACTTAGCATAAATGATGAAGTACAAAGAGCACTTAACTTGGGAGTTGGGAGACCTGGGATCTAGGCCAAGTTGCATGACTGGGGGCAGCTTATCTTCTCTGGGCCCATTTCCTTCCTTATCTATAAAATGAGGTTAAGTTGTAGATGAAGTTGAATGTTTCTTGCAAATCTAATATTATGTAACTACATATACTGAAATGACCCCTTCCCCCACACTCCCTCAGTACAACCATAGGAAATCAATGTGAAGGACAACACTTGTGATACTATGTGGAATATAGCTACTCTATTTTATACTCTTTGATTTTTCCTTATTTTCAAAACTCATTTAAAATGTATGGTTAGAAGAATGAATGCCAAAGGGAATGGTTACCTCTTAAGGAAGAACCTTTTTACAACCCATTCCAAAATATCCATATTTATTGACTTATAGCAGCAACCCACAAGTACTTTAACTCCTAGAGGAACTTTGCTATAAAATAGGCATGTAGGCCCAGCAGTAAGTTCTGTTTGCTTATGCTAAGTATCCCCCCAATCATTAGAGTAACTAGAGAGTTGCCTATTCAATTATAGATAGTCTTACCAGTAGTATTTACTGCCAGTGTCAGCATTGATGATATGTACATGTCAGCATCAGATTATCAATCCCATTTTTCTAGTTTACTAGCAACAAAGTAATAGACTAAATTGAAGTGGATGTCAGTGTGGCAAAAATGGATCATTACATTTGTGAAAAAATTATTGAGACCATATTAATTAAAACTCTAAAAGGTATCATAAAATTATGTTGTCATGAGATCAAAGTGTTATTCCTTAATAAATTTTTTAAATATATTGATTAGTGAAAAAGAATAATAAAAACTTATCACAAACCTTCAAAAGAAGAAAATAAATGGTTATTCTAGTCAGAAAAATTCCATCTCAGCATCACTATACTAATTTGATTTTCAAATATATTTTAGGCCTACCTGAAGTACTACTGAGTGTCATCATAGCTTAGTGGTAGCCCTAAGCTCTTGTTATGGTCTGTGTGGAGGTTATGTGTCAGCAGAAGACAGGCCTGAGCAAACCTACTGACTTTTTGACAGAGGCCCACTTTATCCAAGTTAGTAGAAGCTTATAAATAGATGGTTGACCAAGAGCTAGTGAATCTTTTTTTTCCAGCTGCCAAAGCCATTAGACCAACTGACTTAGTTTAGAAAGATTGCCATAATGATGGAAAAGAGACCTATCCAAACAAAATCAGCTCCTTGAATATAGTCCTAGGCAACAAGGCATAGTGAAAAGTATTTGGAGTCAGAGGACTCAAATTCATTTATAGCTCTTCTATTTAAACCTGTGTGACTGACTTTGAATATGTCAACCCTTTGGGGCCTTAATTTCATTATATGAAAAATTATTTTGATAATTGTACTCAATATCATTGGTTTCCTTTGTAACCCATTGTATTGTATTTTATACATTTTAAAAACATTTTTCTGAGAGTCCAGGGTCCAGGACATGAAAAAAGTTTAAAATCCTTGATACAAAAGAAGGGCTCTTCTAGGAAGAGGCGTGGAACTTTAGAATTCAACAAACTGAATTTTGACCCCAGACTCCTTCAATGGGGGTATATGAACCTGCAAAGAGAAAGGAGCATAGGGTAGTAAAGTCAGGATCACTATAAACAACAGAAATTTTCCCATCAGGCTAGGAAAGTTGCTTCAACATGCCCAGTAAGACAAGGCAGAAACTTGAACTATTAAGATCTATAAGAAAGCGCAGCAGAAAATCGCCAGGGTCAGTCTTATATGTGTAGTACTCCCTTCCTCCGTTGGTACGCAAATGAGAGGGACGCCTACATGTCAGAACAGCACTTGTCAGTGTATTCAGATCCAAAGACCACAGAGGCTGTAGTCTGTCCTGAAGGACAGCCTTCATTTCCCTTTACCCTAAAGAAGAAAAGAAGAGTTGAAAAATATCAAGAAATGAGAAGTGACAAAGCCCTGCTAATGGAGAGGATGTGAGGTACAGCACCAAAGGGAGGAGAAAGGATGAGAGAAGATGGGACTTAACACAGCAGAGCTTGTTCTGAGAGAATCTGAGCAACAGCCCAAAAAAAGGAAGTTCAAGACACTTACAGGCTTCTCCAGCTGGAACTGGACTGCAGCACAAAAGAGCTAGATTAGCTGTTGGGGCTGTTGTAGCAGGCAAGAGGCTTAAGAGATTTTACTGACATAGAGTATAGTTCCCCCAAATTAGGAAAGAACAAATTAACTGAACTATCCAAGACAGAGAATGAGCCAGCAGTTTCCTGTCTCCTAATATTTAACAAATCAAGTGGGTATTTAGTTAAATGAGATTGGGTCTAGCTTACTCAGAATTCTTGTCCCCAGGGTAAGCCTTCCATGGGTAATGGTATACTGAAAAGAGCAGGAGTCAGCAGACCTGTATTCAGAGGTGTGCTGGTAAATGTTTAACAACTGGCTTTCCAGCATGACACTTTTTAGTTTAATCTTATTATTAACATTAGTATTAATTAATAGTAATTAGATAATCAACAAGAAAATGAAGCCCTGACTCGTAGTAGGTTTGCATAGCGTAAAAAATAAATGTTCACTTAGAAAATTTAACAATCGTCTCTGGTAAACCTGTATAAGCTGGTTTCAGCTCCCCTCTGCCTGGGTTTTAGTCTTTCCAGCAATTATATTGGTGTAACATGGAATGCTATTTACTTTCTTGGACCTTTTAGTCTTCCATCTATAAAATCAGGAGATTGGACAAGATACTTAATTAAACCAACATTTATTAAGTATCTACTCTGTCCCGCACAGTATTCAGCCACCTAGGGGTGAGGATTTGGGGGTAGATATAAAAACTAAAGTCCCCACTTTCTTGGAACTTAAAATTTATAAAATCGTGACTAGCGTCCTTCCCTTTTCTAAAATTACATGATTCTGTGATCATATGTTTCTCTCAATAATAACACTGTCCTATTGTTCTGGAATGATCTTGTTTCCTTCCTCTTTTGTAACTCAGCCCACACTCCCTCCCTCTACTTGGTTCTAAATTCCAGAGAGGAAGAAACAAGAATTTAGATTAAAGGTAAAGCTGGGAAGGAAGTCTGGCAAAGCAGAGCTGTCTATGTGTTGATCTATAAACTTAGAAATTGCCCTGTACATGAGACAGGTCCCAAATCTTGCCATTTCTTTGCTAGAAATAGCACAGTAACATTCTAGCAGCCTTCCTTCTTTCTTATCTATTAGTCTGTCCAATGGACTATTAAAGAAAAGAAATGGAAAATTCTTTGAAAGATAAAACATGGGGGCAGCTAGGTTGCACAGTGAATAGAGCACTGACCCTGGAGTCAGGAGGACCTGAGTTCAAATGTGGCCTCAGACACTTTACACACTTACTAGCTATGTGACCTTGAGCAAGTCACTTAACCCCAATTGCCTTGCCATCCCACCTCCAAAAAAAACCAAACAACACATGGATCAAGGGCTAAAAGAAAAATAGAAATTTCTGAAGCAGGATAATATAAGAAATCCAACAAAGAAAATGAAAGAAGTACCAGTAGAGCCTGGGAAAGAAAAACATTTATTTATATGCTCCTTGAAAGTCTTTTTCAAACCCTTTCACTAATCAACCCAACATGTCATTAGCAGGTGTTAGTTTAGTACCCACTTGTGCACTCAGAGCACCATCTTCCCATGACCCCCTCTGAAAGCCACCCTTGCTTCAAGGCACATTACAGGTCAGAACAGACTTAGCTAGCCCCCATGGACATTTTTAAGTCAACTATAGGACACATTAGTTCAAAGCAAGAGATGTTCGGTTAAACAACATAGCAAAATGTGTGATAAGATGCTACCTAGATACACAAGGGCACACCTTCTTACAGATTACCTGAGGGCACACCCACAAGGAACACATGTGACCATGCTAGTGGTCAAAGCAACTCACACCTCAGAACCAATGCTTGTTCTCCTGCACCATGGTCAGTATCTTCCTTCTGGGAATATCACCAAGCTTCCAGCCTCTTTCCAGTGGATCTGGAGCTTTCTTACCCATTCTCTCCCAAGTCACTCTCCATTGAACTACTTTCTCCTGCCATCTGCTGGTCTTCAGCAACTATGCAGCCTTCTGCCCACAGGGCAACTCAGAGCCCCAAAAACTAATTTAGATCTTTTGTGCTACAGACTCCCTGCCTAGTTCCCAACTGAAGAAGTCCATAAACACTGTGAACTTCCCTTTATTTGGCTGTTGCCCAAACTCCCTCAGAATAAACTCTTTGTTGCATTAAGTCCAAAATTCCATTTCACCCCTACCATGCCCCTGTGTCTCACTTTCAAATCATTTCAAGGATTTTATTTAGCAAAAAATGAAAAGGACCTGAATTGAGCTAAGGAGATTCTTTTCAACCCTCAGGATGACCCCAGCAATGCTACTTGTTTTGCAAAATCAACTCAAGAGAAAGACTAAAAAGGGCTGGGTAAAATTGTGAAATTGGTGACTTTTGCTCTCTGTCCAGACCTCTCTACCCTTCTATCCAGCCACCTTTATCCCTGCACTGCCTGTACATTTCTATGTCATCCAAATGTGCTGCCATATCACCCAGAACATTTGGAGGACACAAAAAAAGGGGGAAAATAGTTTACATTCTATAAAAATACATACAACATAAATACAAGGTTAATAAATACGAGTATTGAAAGGAGGGATTGAGGGCTAGACTGCCACTGGGCAATTATTGACACAAAAGCCCATTGTCATGTCATGGAATACAATATTCTCTGAAGAGCTAAAGTTGAGGATGACCCAAGGAGCAATGGAGAAGAGGAGGGCAAGATGAGGAAGCCACCGCATGTCACCAAACAAGGAATTGTGTAAAAGTATTGTCAAGGAAATGATCAAAGAAAATGTATGACTAGAAAATGAATGGACCAACCATGTTGTGAGGGCAAGATACAACCTCCAGGGGTAGCCACACAATGTCCAGAGAACACAAAGAAGAACCTGGGCAACTGCAGCAGAAAAACATGCTAAAAAGTCACACAGGATAGTCAGGTATGAATGAGTTGCTAACATTTATTAAGTTCTTACTATGATCTAAGCACTGTGCTAAGTTAATCATTTTAGGGACTATCCATATTGATGAAATCATAGATCACTTAGAATATCAGTACATAAAAAGACATTAAATAAACATTTAAAGTGGTAAGAACAGTTGAATTTGGAATCAGACAACCTGGTTTTAAACCTTAGATGTGCCATTTATCACTTGTGTGACCCTGGACAAGTCCTTTCACTTCTGTGGACCTGAGCTGCTTCTTCTAAAAAAAGAGGAGGTTCCAATGAAGAAGAAATTAAAACAATAATTAGGAATTCTTTTGCCCGATTGTATGCACATAAATTTGACAATCTTAATGAAATGGATGAATATTTACAAAAATATAAGTTGCCCAGATTAACTGAAGAGGAAGTAAATTACTTAAATAACCCTATCTCAGAAAAGAACAAGCCATCAGTGAACTCCATAGGAAAAAAGCTCCAGAGCCAGATGGATTTACTAGTGAATTCTATCAAACATTTAAAGAACAATCGATCCCAATCTACAAAGTATTTGGGAAAATTGGTGAAGAAGGAGTCCTACCAAATTCTTTTTATGATGGTACCGATACCTAAATCAGAAAGAGACAAAATGGAGAAAGAAAATTATAGACCAATCCCCCTCATGAATATAAATGCAAAAATTTTAAATAAAATATTAGCACAAAGACTACAGCAATTTATCACAAGAATAATACAATTTGATCAGGGAGGATTTATTCCAGGAATGCAAGATGGTTCAATATTAGGAAAACCATTAGTATCATTGATCATATCAACAACAAAACTAGCAGAAACCATATGATTATCTCAATAGATGCAAAAAAGCTTTTGACAAAATACAACATCCATTCCTATTAAAAACACTAGAAAGTATAGGAATAAATGGAGTTTTCCTTAGAATAATAGGTAGCATCTATTTAAAGCCATCATCAAGTATTTTATGTAATGGGGATAAACTAGAAGCATTTCCAATAAGATCAGGGGTGAAACAAGGATGTCCACTATCACCCCTCTTATTCAATCTGGTAGTAGAAATGTTAGCAGTAGCAATTAGAGAAGAAAAAGAAATCAAAGGAATCAAATTAGGCAAAGAAGAGACTAAGCTATCACTCTTTGTAGATGATATGATGATATACTTGGAGAATCCTAGAGAATCGAGTAAAAACTTTTGATACAATAAATAAATTTGGCAAAGTTGTAGGATATAAAATAAACCCACATAAATAAATCCTTGGCATTCCTATATATTTCTAACAAAATCCAACAGCAAGAGATAGTAAGAGAAACCCCATTTAAAGTTACTATAGACATTATATTTGGAAATCTACCTGCCAAAACAAATCTAGGACCTATATGAACACAACTACAAAACACTTTTCACACAAATAAAGTCAGATCTAATTAATTGGAAAACCATCAATTGCTTGTGGCTGGGTCGAGCTAATATAATAAAAATTACAATTTTACCTAAATTAAATTATATATTTAGTGCCAAACCAATCCATCTACCAAAAAATTATTTTATAGAGCTAGAAAAAATAATAATAAAATTCATTTGAAAGAACAAAAGGTACAGAATATCAAGGCAATTAATGAAAAGAAATGCTAGGGAAGGTGGCCTAGCCATACCAGATTTTAATCTGTATTGTAAAGCAGCAGTCATCAAAACTACTTGGTACTGGCTGAGGAACAGAGTAGTGGATCAATGGAATAGATTGGATACATAAGACTCAGTAGTCAATGATTATAGTAATCTACTGTTTGATAAACCCAAAGACCCCAGCTTTTGGGATAAGAACTCACTATTTGACAAAAACTGCTGGGAAAACTGGAATACAGTATGGCAGAAACTGGGCATAGACCATTATCTAACCCCGTATACCAAAATCAAGTCTAAATGGGTGCATGATCTAGGTATAAAGGCTGATACTGT
>CM053580.1:292756268-292786369 GCA_028627135.1 Pseudochirops cupreus | reverse complement strand
TGAGATAATTTATGTAAAGCACTCTGCAGATTTAAAATATTATTAAAATTTCAGCTATTATCCCACAAAGTAAACAATAAAATGTCTATTGAACTGAATTCCTTTCTTAGTGGTACAGACACAGGAGGACAAGCAAACTTATCTGAGCACGGTGCCTTCTGGGCAGTGGAGGCACCTCCAGCTACTACACGAATAAAGAAAGTTAACACAGCACAAAAGTGTAAGGAGTCTATCAACAATAACTAGCTAAGCTGTAGCAGCAAGTCCAACATGCCCACCATATCCAAGAGAGAATTTCTTAACACTCATCACTTGTACTGAGGACACAGTCCCTCAGCAAACAACACAAGGGAAAGTGACATATCTCAAACCGTGAAATATAGCTGTCACAATACTAGAATTCAAGGACCTTCTAAATAGTACTATATCCCTTTTTCCCTACCAACCACTATACAACAAATGTGTCAATTAGTCCCAAACACCAGATTTTCAGAAATACAGTTAAACAAGGTAAGCCTTTACCGGGCTAAATTTTAAAAATGTCTCACATTAAATTATTATTTATTAAACATCTACAAACCAAATGCTATACAGAAAACCATGAAGTAGATTTAAATAGAACCAGGTATGAAGCCGCAGTTCTAAGAAGCAACCCTGGTTCCCAACAAAGAAGCTCTTTGCTTCTCTCTCTTAAAAAGCCCCTTTCTTCAACAGAAGAAACTAAAATTACCCAGTGGCATGAAGAAAAATGTAACCACGAAGCAAGTAGGGAGAATTCCATTTGGAGTGGAGAGTAGGCTCTTTGTTAAGTGCCAACACCTGCACTGTTCACTTACTGGCAAGCCCACTAAAGTGATCTCCAACAGAAATGTTTCAAAATTTCCCCTCAAGCTACTACCTGAGGTTAGAAAAGTCAGGAAAAATCTGGCAGCTAGAGGAATAAACCAGGATATCCTCAAAAAATGACACAAAACCCATAGTGTTTTCATTTCAGGGATTCCAAATTTGTAAGTATACACTAAGGTGTTGCTGGTAGGAATTTTGGGTTATTCAATGCTCCAGGAGCTTCCCAGGAGGGCATAAGGACTTGATATGCCCTTTTGTTGTCCTGGATGGAGATCTGCCAGAAATCCGAATGGTACTCTAAGCGGCTGGATTTGTAACTATAAGTAAATATATAATTTTTTAGTCAATGAAAGAAATTCTCCTTAGGGTGTTATCTACTTTGGGAAAGAGTTACAAGGTATAATTTGTCAAGTTTTAACAATGGTGGGTTGTTGGGGGATAAAACGAGATCATACCTGGAGAACACTTTGCAAACATTAAAATGTGACTTTAAATGTTAGCTGTTATGAGCTGATCGATGCACACAGGAACATGAACACAACTGCTCACATCTGCGACCTCCCTGACCCAGTAACTGTTTTTGACACGAGTATCTAAGGACAATTTGTGACAAAGTATGACATCTCAACAGGTGAATAACTATTAATCCCTTCTATTTATCTAATAATCTATGGACTTATCTAACATTCCCTGAATGTTAAACAGAAGGTTCTTACAGCAGCTATCAAACTGGGAATGCCTACAGAAGATTCTAATACAGGACAGATGTGCTTTAGGAATAATAGTAATAGTAGCTAACATTTCTACAGCACTTTAAGCTGTGAAAAGTGTATTATCTCACGTGATTCCTGCAACAACTCTGTGAAGTACGTGCTATTATTGTGCCCATTTTATAGATGAGAAAATTGAGGCTCAGAGAGATTAAGTAACTTGCCTAGGGTCATAAATGTTTAAGGCTAGGTTTCAAAAACAAATCCCAAAGTCTGTACCTAATTAACAAATGAACACACAACATTTAAAAAAGGTAGCAGAGGGAAAACTGATGTAAGCACAGTTTCCTTTAGGAGTTGAGTTATTTGGGCAATCTGTCTACTAGCACTTCTTAAACTGTGGGTTGAAACCCCATATGGAGTCTTGATCCACAGTTTAAGAAGTGTCGAAGGGGTCTAGAGTGGAAAAAGTTTAAGAAGCCCTGGTCTAGAGAACAGATAACTTGTTTAAGTCATTATGTAGTGGTTCTTAACTTTTTTATGAAACAGACCCTTTTGGCAGTGTGGTGAAACCTATGGACTCCTCAGAACAATGTTTTTAAATGCATAAAAAAATATACAGGGTTACAAAAGAAACCAACTGTATTAATAAAATCTAGCTCCTATGTAGTGCTTTAAAGTTTGCAAAGTGCTTTATAAATACATCACTTTTAGCCTCACAACAAACCCTGGGAAGTAGGTGGCATTATTATCTCCAGAGAGGTTAAGTGACTTGCCCAGAGTTACACAGTTAGTGTTTGAAACCGGATTTGAACTTTGGATGGCCCAATTTCAAGTACAATGTTCTAACCACAGGCACAGCCTCTTATCATAGAAATATTAAGAAAACCAAAGACATAAATACCAGGGTAAAAATTCCTGCTATAGAGGAATCCTGGAAAAGGGCATGCTTTAGGCTTGCCGTATCTGTCCAAGAGACATGGGACCTAAGTTTTAAGCAATAATAATTTGATGATTTGACCATTTTTCTTTACTGCTTTTATTCTTGTTTCACTTCAATAGTTCCCTTAAAGATCTGTCTGACCAAATGAAGAACAAACATGAGGAAAATCCCCTTTTGTCAGCATTTACTTGCTAGATTATGCCATATTCCTTACCAAGTATTACAGATGCTATGTTTTTATGTGTGCTAGATTCAAGGATAAAAAGTTACTTTGAAAATTTTACCATCAAGCTACTCAACTGAAGAGGTTTAAGAGCATGAAATTGGGCTGAAAACAATGAGGTGTGTTAGGTTCAAACTCCACTGAATACATTTATGCCCTGCACTAGAAAAGGTCATGGTTCAGGATGGCAGCTGACTATGTGACCTGATACAATCTACTGTTTAACAGATCTAATTGTTGGGGAAAACCTCTCTGATCAGGGAGAGACTATTTAACTGATCACAAAACACTATGAAATGATACAATGATGATGGGGATTTCAGGAGACACAGACAACAGGATCCTGAAGACTCTTTTTCAAATGAGCATCAAGAACTAAGTTTCTAATAGGTGTTGAGTTCCTAAAGAGCATAATTCCTACTCCAAGGTAAAAGAAGCTGTACATATGGGGGAGGCTAGGTGGCACAGTGAATAGAGCACCCACTCTGGAGTCAGGAGGACCTGAGTTCAAATCCAGCCTCAGACATTTAACAGGAAACTAGCCATGTGACCTTGGGCAAGTCACTTAACCCCAACTGCCCTAATTTCCCAACTCAAAAAAGCAAAAAAAGAGAAAAAAAAGAAGCTGTACACTTGAATTTTGCACAGCACAATTTCAAAGTCTACACAATAACACCTTTTGGCATTTTCAAGGTTTCTTTTAAAAAGCACAATATTAAAACCTTACTTTTCACAAACTTTATAGCCTTCATTGGCACTCACTGCTTTGTATTTTATGTTTCCTTTCGTTCTCTCCAACTCCCAATGCCAGTCCTTAATCGTGTCAAACATCACAGTTTGGTGTGGGGGGCCTGTGGCTAACAAAACAAAATAAAGGGATTAAAATGAGATTTTCATGAAGTACTCATATTATAGTTATGTGAAAGGGGAATCTCAGATTCAAGATTCTTTCCCTTTTTCATGTACCCAAATCAGTCAAATTTAATACACTTAATTTTTATAAAACCATTCATTTCTTACTCCTAATTTTACATGAAGGGTAACCAAAGAATCTGGAAGAGCTTGGTGTAAAAGTACTACCTGTGACACATAACAAAGCTATGTGACCAAGAGTAAGTCATTCACTCTCTTAGTGGTCCAGGCAACTCTCCAAGACCGTAAATTACAGTGTACCTGCACTGATGAAAGCAATTTTCAGACCAGGGAGTCAGTTCCTATACCAATGAAGAAGTCAGGTCCAAATCAAAAAAGCAAAAATTTTATCCTATTTTCTTCATTAACAAATGACTGTCATTTCACATGACACAAAGATATTTTGATTGCTATTTTTCACAAAGCCCCACACCCAGCTACATTTTTAGCCAGATTACACAATAATTTAGCTCCTCAAAGAAACATTAAACTCTGAAGAAAGGTTTGGCAGACACACTAAAACAATAAATGCATTTTTTTAGCCTTACCACAATGTACAGAAAGACACAAAGCTGATTCTGAGCAAGTGTCAAATTTTTCAGTGTAAACCACCCTTGAAGACAAGATGGCCACCAAAAGAGAATATTCTAGTTTAATAGCTATAGTAGTTATACAATAGCATGTGTCATTCCCCTGGAAGGGAAATCAAAATTCCTGGGTATGGGTAAGGAGAAAGCAGTCATGCGGATACTGAGGCAACAGATGATTATCTCTCTGCCTCACCTGACATCCGCTCCCATCTGTGAGTCGTGAGAAATGAGCTAGAAGAGAGAGAAGTATCTGGCTGTGACCACAGGCAGGCGAGGACACTTGCCAAGATAGTCTCAGATGTTTTACTCAAACCGCAGTGAACCATTTGGTTCAAATGTCTATCACTGCATATCTGAAAATAAAGAGGCTACTGAATATTACCTGTCTGATAAAATCTGTGCCCTCCATTTTGAATAACCTCAGGGCATAAGCATAAATAAAATGCCCACAGATTAATAGGTACCCCCACAAAAAAATCAAACAAACAAACAAAAAAACCCAAAGCCTTCCTTCCCCTCTGGCTTGAACTGAATCAAGACAGTAGCTTCCTTCAACTGCCCAGTCAGTAGAGGGAAACTTACAAAGGTCTCAAAGACTATATCACTCAGGTTCCACAGTTAGTTTCCAGAGAGGCAAGTCTTTCTCTAAAAGCATAATGAAGTTTTTAGGGAGTCTCAGTGAAACACATTAATGAATTATTAGGGCAAATAAAGGTTGTAACAGATTGTCTAGACCATAGGTGTCAAGCTCAGTCAGCATGTGGCAAGGAACGCACAGAACTAGATTCAAATGTGATTGGGAAATATTTAACAAAATAAATAAAAGTACAATGCAACACAGATAATGTTACGGTTTTCTAAGTCAGCAGGCAGGGCAGGGATCTGTTTCTATTTGAGTTTGACACCAATGGTCCAGATTACAAAATTCCCATCTCTTCAAATTCCTACATATTTGATTTCTAACTTAAAATTAGTCAAATTAATTGCTAAATTTAACATCCATTTGTATGTGAGTGAGGGTGGTGGTTGAGTGAGGCATAAAAACTGTTAGAGAAGATTCTGGTCCTTCTAGCTGAGGGATGTAAGTTAGTACAGATGAATAAAATGGGCAGGGTCAATTGGGGTAAGGTTCTTGGCATGCTGATCAACATATGTTAGGGTGGAGAGAAAGTTAAAAACTGGCTAGGCGAGAAATATTCATAGATTGTGTCCAAATTCCAGGAATTAAGACAGAAAAGTTAAAATAAAGCCAAGAAGGGCACAGAATTAATTCAAGCAGAGCATAATTTCTCGACTAGCAAACTTTCCAATTAATTACAATAACTGAGACGGAATTAGCATCTCCCATGTTTAACTATTTTCATATTGGAACAAATTTTGTTCCACACATGTACATTAACTGGATCTTATAAGAATAACTCTAATGCACTCCGTAATCCTTGACTATTTTCTGAAACAAAACTAAATTAAATTATACTCAACACAGTTTTAGTGGATGTGTGCAAGGGTGTGCTAGAGCAAGCTCAAACCACCTCACAAGAGTCAATCATTAAATTTTCAGTGTGAACATTTATATCTCAGGAAAAATCAGCAAATGCTACAAACCAGGGCTTGATTTATTGTTTTCCTGATAGCCTAGGCTTAAGAAAGTGAAGGATAAAATGTTAATAATGTAGAGCAAAGTTTAAAGTGTTACATAAATTTTTCCCCTAGAGAGCTGGTTGTTAAACATTAACATATGTGAGTGTGTGTGTGTGTGTGTGTGTGTATTTTGGGTTTAGTTCTGCAACTTTATCAGTGACTGACAATTGTTCTGCAACATATAGGGATTTCCCTGGAAATAAATAAAAAATATATGGAATGACTGGTTTGGAGAAGCTCCTTTTATTAACACATGTTGACACCTTGAAGTGAGAGGCCAGAGTTCACCCAGTCAGTATGTGTCAGAGGTGGGACCTGAATCCAGGTTATCCAGACTGAAGTTTATAATTCTATGAAAACTGGTCACAGTATACATAATATATGTGACAACTGTCTAGTACCCAGAATTTCTGACTAATCAGAATACTTCAAGACCCAAGTATGACACAAGAGTATACACTACTGCATTCTAGAATGACCTTTATGTGCCTTTGGAAACTCCCACATCATTCCATATACCGCTTTCCTGACATAAGTCTGAAAAGCCTATGGGGCCACTGGAAATTAAGGCAGCTCAGAACAAAGAAAGCATGGCAAATGGGCTGATCTAGGTGCCAAATCGAGAAAACAAAAAGAGTGGGAGGATAGTTAGCAGTGCCTGCCTTCTACATCACTTTGGGCAAGTGCTCAAAGCACGTCTCCAGCAAAAGTCTCAGGCTGTCAGGCAGTCGTGGCTCCTCATTTTTCTGACCACAACACCAGCAAGAAAACAGGCTAATTACCTTACTTGAATTTGGCTTAAGGAGGGAATAACATACACACTCCACTGGGTATCTTACCCTACAGGAAAGTAGGGGGGAAAGGCATAAAGGGGGGATGACAGAAGGAAGGGCAGATTGGGGCAAGGGGTAGTCAGAAGCATACACTTTCAAAAAGGGACAGGATCAAAGGAGAAAACAGAATAAATGGGGAGGCAGGATAGGACAGAGGGAAATATAGTTAGTTAGTCTTTCACAACATGACTGCTATGGAAATGTTTTGCATAACTACACATTTATAACCTATATTGAACTGCTTGTCTTCTCAGTGGGGATGGGTGAGGAGGGAAGAAAGGAGAGATGGGGGGATATATGAGAGGGCAGATTTTGGGAATCAGTATGCTTGCCATCTTGGGGTGGGGGCAGGGAAGGGATGAGGAGAAAATGTGGAACTCAAAATCTTGTGGAAATGAATGTTGAAAACTAAAAATAAATAAATAAATTCTGAAAAAAAGAAAATAGGTTGATTGCTCTCAGGAGAACTAGATTCTGAGTTGAAGATCCATCATCTTTGAGTTCCAAAATTTCTTTGTTTCGGCTCCCTTTTTCAGAAAAACACTAGTATAAGGGTAACCTGGGGTCCATGAACATCTCTTCTAAAAAATATTGTGATAACTATATTTCAATATAGTTGGTTTCCTTTGTAATCCTATGCATTGTATTTTATACATTTTAAATGTTATTTTGAGAAGGGCTCCACCAGACTTTCAAAGGGGTCGATGGCACAAAATATGTTAATTAAGGACCAATATACTATAGCAAAGGCCCAACTTGTGGTAATTAGGTGTTTTTCACACCAAACCTGTTTTGGGGACAGTAGAAGAAAAATGTTGCTCACTCTAAAAAAAAAAAAAGAAAGTAGAAATCACATACCTGTATTATTTTGTTTAGCACTTGCATAGGAAAATAGAAACAATCGTTTAAGTAGTTTAGGAGCCTGGGTATGATGGATTATGCCACTGACAATCTAGGAAAAAAGTAACCACGATCAAGTTATTAAGTACTAAAGACCTAAACAGAGCTAAATTTTGTCCAGGAAAATCTCAGAGAAGAAAAGCTCATAGTTTTTTAATAGAGCTAGAAACGTGTTAAGAAAGATAGCCCATGGCCCCCTATGCCACTCAGTGAGCCACGTAAGCCCAAGCTTTGAGGACAGTTCTCAGAGCCATCTGGCTCTGCACTCAGTCGATAAACCTTTATTAAGCGCCTTCTATAAAGCAGGCACTGAGCTACACGCTGGGAATGCAAAGAAAGGTCAGTCCCTGCTCTCCAGGAGCTCCAAGTCTAATGGGAAAGACAACATGCAAACAACTATATAACCCATAGACACCAGATTAACTGGAAATAATTAATGGAGAGAAGGCACTGGAATTAAGGGGGTCATTTTATTCTGACACTTACTACCCAAGCGACTAAGCAATAACAGTAACAGTAATAACGATAGCTAGCATTTTTATAGCGCTTTACTTAAATTATCACAGGACCCAAGAATCTTGTGAGGTAAGTGCTATTATTGCTCTCATTTTACAGATGAGCAAACTAAGGCAAAAGGAGGTTAAATAACCCTCCGCAAGGTCACATCAGCCCACCTGACTGCCTGTTAGGAAAGCATTTTGAAACTACTTATTACCTTTGGGGCCACCTGGGAACATCCAGTATTTAAACTTACCCCCAGCCTCCCTACCCTCCACTCAGCATGGACAACAGAGCTGACTGACTACAGAAGTTAGTCTGAGATTAAGATGAATCTATCCAAGCTCAGCTATCACACCAATCAGCAAACAACTAAAGAGCTGGGACAACACATGGATGTTATCTGCCAGAGCAAGCAAGCAAACAAACTGAATTCCCATCAAATTTCTACTGAAGAGTTGAATGTGAGAAAAAAGTCTCACTCTATGTTCTGCATCTTGCTAAGTGAAAGTATAGGAGCAGCGATTAAAGTAAAATGGTCGTAGTCGTTCTTTGAATTCACCAGTTCACATCACATCACTTTTCTCTGGCTTTGGACAATTAAGGTTTACTTTCCAAATGCACAGTCCTTTTTGTAAGATTCAGCTTCCCTCAATGAACCTAGAGTTCTCTCTTCCTCACCTCAAATACCTCCTTTCAAGACTTCCATTTTTGCTTTTCCTGAGGCATCAAGATCATAGACCCAACTTCTGGCCGAGAAGCCAACAGCTGGGAGGTAGATTGCTGCAGGCCTTCTCTTTAGTCAACCCCACCTGCAATGCCCCTAACTGCCTTCCCAGAGAACTACTCTAACTTACCATTCCTCTGCCTGGTGAAGGACTGGAAAGCAAGATGTGAAAGAATGAAGGCCCTCAGAAGCTGGCAGTATACTCTCTGAAAATGCATAGGCTGGCTTAATTGCATTTTGAGTATAGCCTAAATGCAATAATGCATCATTGAATCATGTTAAAAAAATTTTCTGGACAAGCTGTTCTTTTCCCCCCTTTTTTGAAACATAAGCGAAACAACTCATTCTCTCCCAGAATTCCAAAGGGGAAAATCTAAAAGGAAATAAAATCCCGAAACATATGCAAATAGTTACCCTTTTAACTTCCTCTTCCTTTGTATACCTCAGGCAGAAGTGAAATACTCGAAGGTCTTTGCAGTGGATGATGAGCTTTTCAGGGTATTTCTTCAGTTGCCCAAACAATGGTTTTTTTTTCTCATCAAACACTGCAGGAAAAAAAAAGTCCAAGTCAGCAAATAAGATGAGAAAATAAAATTGGGTTACAAAGGTAATAAGCTAACATTTGAAGAATCAAGGCAATGAGAGTAAAAACAGTGCTTATTCTCTCAGATGACGCCACTGAGCAAGAGTTTCATTCATGCTCCAGTCCCCGAGCAGTCATATTTCTTCATTCTGCACACAACATCAGCAATGGAATAAGCTGATTACTCTCAGGTGAACTAGACTTCACTGATTTGAAGAAATCAAACCTTAAAACTAAAAATTTCTAGGGAAAGTGATCACCAGGGGAAAACTGTCCAATAGAGGGACCATGGTTCTAGAATGGAGGGAATGTATGAATGTATCTATTTCTTCATTTTTGATAAGTAGTCTCAGTCATCTTCGACTCTTCATGACTCCATTTGGGGTTTTCTTGGCAGAAATACTGGAGTGGTTTGCCATTTCCTAGATGGTACAGTAGATAGAATACCATGCCTGGAGTGAAGCAAGACTCATCTTCCTGAGTTCAAATCTAGCCTCAGAAACTTAGCAGCTGTGTGACCCTGGGCAAGTCACTTAGCCTTGTTTGCTTCTGGGTTCCTCATCTGTAAAATGAGCTGGAGAAGGAAATGGCAAACCACTCCAGTATTTCTGCCAAGAAAACCCCAAATGGGGTCACAAAGGGTCAAACACAACTGAAATGATTGAACAATAATTTAAGACTTTTTTATGGCACGTACATAAGTACTGTGTTCTATTTCCTTCATTATAACCTAGCATACTAGAATCACAGTAAATGTTTGATGAATTCCACAGCTCTAAACTGGTTAAATTCTGAGTAAGATCCATACTGTGAAGAGTAGGAAGAAAAGAAGCCTAAGACTGCCTAGGCAAGTTCTCTTTGACACTGGGAGAAGATGCATCGATTCAGGGTATGGTAGATTTGGAATTAAGTGAGGTCTGCTCCTCAGTTTAAAAGGATAGAGAGGCAGTATTGGTGAAGTATCTGACAGGTCACTGGACTTGGACTAAAAAAAAAATCTGGGTTCACACATCACACCTCTCAGATTGGTTAACATGACAAAACAGGAAAATGATAAATGTTGGAGAGGATGTGGGAAAGTTGGAACACTGATTCGTTGCTGGTGGAGCTGTGAGCTGATCCAACCATTCTGGAGAGCAATTTGGAACTATGCCCAAAGGGCTATAAAAATGTGCATGCCCTTTGACCCAGCAATGTGGCTTATAGTTCTGTATCCCAAACAGATCATAAAAATAGGAAAAGGACTCACATGTGCAAAAATATTTATAGCAGCTCTTTTTGTGGTGGCCAAGAACTGGAAACTGAGTGGATGCTCATCAACTGGGAATGGTTGAACAAGTTGTAGTTTACGAATGCGATGGAATGCTATTGTGCTATAAGAAATGATGAACATGCAGACTTCAGAAAATCCTGGAAAGACTTATATGAACTGATACTGAGTGAAGTGAGCAGAACCAGGAGAACATTGTTCACACAGAAAGAGCTACAGTGTGCAATGACTGATTTTGATAGACTTAGACCTTTCCAGCAATGCAAGGACCTAAAACTATCCCAAATGACTCATGAGGATAAATGTCATCCACATCCAGAGAAAGAACTTGGAGTCAGAATGCAGAGCAAGGCAGACTATTTTCTTTTTTGTTTTGTTTTTTCTTTCCCATGGTCTTTCCCATTCGTTATAATTCTTCTACGCAACATGACTAATGTGAAAATGTGTTTAATGGGAATGTATGTGTAGAGCCATATCATACTGAATGCTGTCTTGGGGATGGAGAGGGAGAACATTTAAAACTTATGGAAGTGAATATTGAAAACTAAAAATAAATAATTTTTTTAAAAAAAAGATCTGGGTTCAAATCCTACATCAGACACAAACTAGCTGTGTGATTCTGGGTCAGTCGCTTCAACTCCCTACTTCTGCTTCATTCATCATTTTTAGAATAATGAGGTGGACTAGATGGACTCAAAGGTCCCTTCCAGCTCCAAATCTATGATCCTCTGACAGATCTGATGAGATTAGCCTTTGGTGGGCATCCTAAATAGCCACAGTTATTACTGAACGTGGAGTTGACACTGCATGCTGCAGATTTTCAAGATCTGCTTGTGTGTGATGCTTTAAAACTTCATACACACTTACCTCCATAAATTTGGTCAACACAGTGTAACGTAATATCATTTTCTCCTATCACCTTATTCTTAAATTGAGGCTCCTAAAAAAATCAACATAAACAACAAATAAGTCAGAATCCCTAATGTTCAGGATTGAGAAATGCACAGAGTGAGTCAGTATCTTCCTTACAAATTCCAAGAATGTTGAAAAAAAGTGACCACACTTCTGGGTAAGACATTACATAGACACATGTTACAGACTGCATACTAAAGAACCCTACACTATCCAAACATTCATGGTTAACTTCATGCTCCTTGGTTGTTCCAAATAAGGAGGTACAGGGCCAAATGACACCCACTCTATTTAGTGGGAAGGGAAATAGGCGTTAACATCTTTCCTCTATAAATTCCAGAAGTCATAGAAATCCTATTCACCTATAAAAGCGAGCAAACCTAAACCCAGAAAAAGGAGAAAAGACCAAACGATGGAGGCTTCTAGTAAATGCATTCTCCAAAATATTTACACAAGAGGAATGGAAGACTCTTAATGAGAGGACAAGCTGGCACTAGTGGGTCACACTGTTCACTAACACCATGGCCCTGATATTAAAAACTCAAGCTTAATAAAGGGCAAGTCTAAACAGGAACCAGAAAGTGATCTCTGCTCTATACTATGAATTGGCCACATTTTCCTTTATGTGTAGTGTTGGCTTATGCACGTAGAGTGCCAACTCCATGAGGGCGGGAACCATTTCTTATACCTTCTACCTAGTGCCTAGTGCCTAGCCCGTAGTATTCTACAGAAAATTCTAAATTTTGATGGAGGCTTTCTCTCACTAGAGTGAGCACTTCACCTACCAGTGAAGATAAATAGCTCTTCCATGCCACATACAATGGTTCTTCTACATGTTGTTCCACAGATCTACAATATAATGAAATGGTATTTTGGAGGCCTTCCTGAGTCTTTTAATGTTTCCATTTACATCTGTGTAGCATTTAGGCTGTCCACCTGTTATCCTTGACTCTAACTACACATCCAACCCAGCTCCTTTTCTAGTCATATACATTCCTGGGAATAGCTTTTTTTATATACTGTAGTTCACACCCAAAGTATTCTCAATAACAGGTTACATACAGCCTAATTACCTGGACCTGGCAAATGCAAGCCAGCTTGCAAATGAAACTAGTAGAAAGTTTCACAGAAGTCCTGCTACTAAAAGGAATAATCTGAGGGTAGAGACTGGTTTTTTTGCCTTTCTTTGAACGCCCTGTATTCACATTAAGAGCTTAATAAACACTTTTTGACTGATCAGTCAACCTAAAAGATAGAAAAGAAATTCCCTATGTTTGTGTGTGTGTGTGTGTGTGTGTGTGTGCATGTGCTAGGGCAGTGGTTCTCAACCTGTGGGTCGAGACCCCTTTGGGGGCTGAATGACCCTTTCACAGGGGTCACAGGGGTTGCCTAAGACCATAGGAAAATACGTATTTCCGATGGTCTTAGGAACCAAGACACCGCTCCTCTATCAGTCTCCAGGAGAGTCCGCCCACATACCAATATTAAAGGGTCGCAGCATTAGGAAGGTTGAGAACCACTGTGCTAGGGGATGGAAAACATGGGGAGAGAAAATGAGAATATATATGTATATATGTAAAGTAGAAGCCTCTAAGAACTATTGCAAGTATAAGTAATAGTATCTTCATACATTATCATCCGATGTAGACTCATCTCCGAGGAAGGCAATCTTGAAGTCTGTGCAAACGAGTTTCCCACAGATTCCACGCTGACCTGAATCATCCTGGATATACTTAAGCACTGTGCTGGCTTCACAAAGCAGTTGCTCACCTAATCAAAAAACAAAATAAAATAAGTACATGAATTTTTTTTTTCAAAAAAATTTTTTTTGCTTTTTTTTTTAGGGGGGGCAGGACATAACACCACCTGCAACCATATGAGGTTCCCAAGGTCACCACATCCCTAGGGACCCCCAGTACCCAAAGAGTAGGGCTAGGTAACTGAGGACTGGCTGTGCTGAGAAGCAGGGAGCCTGACTCTGGAGGAAACCTTGTACCTTCTTTCATCAGGATTGTCCTCCCATTCCCCAAAGCCCTGACTCTATCCCAGAGATACTGCATCCCCAACCACTGAGGAACAAACCCTTATTCCTAACCCTGGCAGCCCGCTCCCTTAATCCTATTCATCTCAACCCCATCCTCCTCAACATCCCCACTCCAGGTCTGTTGGCCCTCTCCCCGTGCCACTGGGAACTCTGGCTCTGATTCTGAAAACATCCTTTCATTTTAGCCCCTTCCTCTCCTGCTCCTTCTATTCTCTGGCACTAATGAAGACAAGGCTCTTCATCCATCACCCCAGCCTGCCCCACGCTGCTCCATGATGACGATGCATCCCTGGCCATTCTTTCCAGCCTGGTTGCATCTTCTCGAATCCCCCTGATTCATTAATTCCTGTGGGAGAGCCATAATGCTGCTGGGTTTCTCCAACTCTCCCTTTTGCAACCACCTCTTCTTTGACATTTATTCTATCCAAATTTATCACTCAATCCAGATACAGGTACCCTGAAGGAGACACTAAAGGCAGCACATGCCAAGCAAATCAAACCTTCATCATCACCTGGGTCACCATCTGATCTCATATCTCAGCAGAGACAGCCTAGGACCTTGAACCCAAGAGCCTTGGGAATAGCAGTGCTCCCAACCATCAATGAGGAAGCAATCACCGACGAGAAAGAAGTCCACCCTTCCTTATCACCATCGCCACTAACTGCTGACCAGCCCAAGAGCCCTGGGAGTAGCAGGACCCTCATTCTTGCTTCCAGCCTAGCAGCTTTCATCTGGGAAAAGAACCCTATGAAGATGCTTCTGTGGGTGCTACAGCCTTGCCTCCTCAGCTTCAACAGCTACTAATGCAGAGGAAAACAAAGTTCCCATCATCAAAGTCTTTGGCCACATCAGATGGTTCAATTTCAGAAACTGTTATGATTTTATCAGCAGAAATGGCATTAAAGAGGCACTGCCATCTGCTTTGCCACAGCACTCTCAAGGACAATGGAAGCTTTCTAGATGACTTGCAATTGACCCCTCTCATACATATGCTGCCTCCCCCATGAGAATGTGAACTCCTTGAGAGTTTGGATGGTCTTGTCTTTCTATGTCTATTAGCAGTAATTAGCACAGTATTTTGCACATAATTAAATGTTTTAATAATTTTTTTCATTCATTCATTCATTCATCCTGCTGACCATTATCTATCAACTCCCAAGACATTTCTCTCCTTTCTTAATAAGTTCAGCATCTGGCCTCAGACACTTAACACTTACTAGCTGTGTGACCTTGGGCAAGTCACTTAACCCCAATTGCTCCACCTTCCCCCTCCAAAAATAAAAAAAAGCAAAAAAATAAAATCAAATGAGTTGAGCATCTGGTTTATTATTTCCTCTCCACCCCAACTCCTGCCCTCATATGAGGGGAACTTGCTGATGGTCTCTCAAACACCCCGACTTCTTCAAACAACTCAACTACCAGGACTTGTGCCTCCATCTCACCTGAGCTAAACACAGGGAAGGTCATACCCTTCACAATATTCTACTTCAATGCACAAGAACACCAGATAATCTTAATCCAAACTGCATCAGTAGAGGAAATTTCATCATTGAGAACTAGATTCTACCTTCAAAAGATCTCTCCTATATGCCCCCTTTTCTCCCCTCACACTGCTATTACCATGGTGCACACCCTCCTCACCTCACTATTGCAGAAGCCTGCTGGGTGGTCTCCCTGCCTCAACTCTCACTCCACTCAATTATCAAAGTGATCTTCCTAAAGATCTCACTGTGTCTCTCCCTGCCTCCCCAAACCCTTCCACACCCACCAATCAACAAACTCCAGCAGCTCTCTGTCACCTCTAGGATCAAATACAAGACTCTACTTGACTTTTAAAGCTCTTCATAAAGGTCAGAGCCCTCTCCTATCTTTCCAATCTTTTTGCACCTTACTTCTCTCCATGTACTTTTCCACGCAATGAGTGACACTAACCTCTTTGCTCTTCTTGGCACAACAACACTCCAAATTCTGACTCCAGGCATTTTCAATGGCCACCCATCATGGCTGAAGTTCTCTTCTACCCTGTCCCCTTGCCCCCACTACTGGGCTTTCTCCAAACCTCAGCTAAAATCCCACCTTGTGCAATTAGCCTTTTCCTCAGTCCCCCTTAATAATGCTAGTGTCTTCCCTCTGTTGATTATTTCCCATTTATTTTATATATACCTTATTTGTACACAGCTGTTTATATGTTGTCTTCCTGATTAGATTATGAGCTCCTTGAGAGGAAGAACTGTTTCTGCTTTTCTCTGTATCCCCAGCATTTAGTGCAGTGCCTGGTACAAATAATAAACACTCACTGACCTGACTTGAGGAGTTTCTTATACCAATGAAATCCCAGCTCATCCCACTCCTAATCTTTGATCACTGCATCTCTCCTGAGGCCTTATTACAACTAACTCTACTCTTTGTCTGAACCATGACTTTCAATCTCTCGATGCCTCCACACTTTCCCATGCCATTACTGCTGCTCTTCTGGTTATTCTTTGCTCCCTTCCCAATCTTGATACTTTGGTGAGTAATCAACTCTATATTATCTGTTATTCTCAAATTCTAGTTCTAAAGTTCTACTGAGGCTCATACCTTGTCAAACTCCTACCATCTACCTCCTTCACTCCTACTCACATCTTGCTGAATAGAGCACATCACACAACCATCCCCTACAAATTTACATTATCTAATCCAAACTGATCCCTCTATCAAAGCAATCCTACTCAGACCTGAATTTCTATGCCACTCACAACAGTTGTTCAGACCTTCTGCTTTCTCCTCAAGCCTTCCACATACATCCCTTTCACTGCCCTCTCAGCAGAGGAGCAACCTTGCTAGCTCACTAAAAAAAACTGAGGCCATTTGCTTAAGGTTCTTCTGTTTCACATCCCCTTAAGTTGGTCTCCCACTATCTCCTTCTTTACTCCAGTCTCTGATGATGACATGGCTCTTCTTTTTACTTGGGATAATACCTCCTTCCCCATGTATCTTTCATTCTATCCCATCACATTTTCTCCAATAGACTGCCCCTACTATTATGTTCATCCTTTCCTTCTTTCTCTGTCTTCCTTGCTGCTTTTACGCACACCCAAGTCTCCCCTTATCCTTAAAAAAAGAAAACAAAAACCCTCACTAGCTCCTACATCCCCTACTACCTTTCATCCTATAGCACCTTCTCCCTTTCTCAGATAAACTTCAAAAAATCATCCATACTTAGTACTCTCACTTACTATGTTCTCAACTCTTTTCTAAACCCACAGCAATCTGGCTCCTGACTCATCATTCAACTGAAAATACTCTCTCCTAACTGCCAAACCGGATGAGCTCCTCCTCAATCCTTACCTTTCTTCACCATCTGCAACACTGGGACTGCTGAGCCCCCTTCTCTCCTCTTTAGAGTATGTGCCATTGTGCTCTCTTGGTTTTCCCTCCCACTGAAAGCTCCCTGATCTCTTCTGCTGGATCTTCCATGTCATACCCACTAACTCTTAAGTATCCTTCAAAGCTCAGACCTGGCCCTCTTCTCCTTTCTCTCTATATTATCTTGCTTGATGATCTCATCAGTTACCAGGGATTCAATTACCATCTCTACGCAAATAAGTCACAGATCCATAGATACAGCCCCTCCTTTCTCCAGAACACTAGTTTTTCACCACCAACTGACTAGTGGACATTTTAAACTCAAGTCTTGTAAGCATTTCAAGTAGAACATATCCTAAAAAGAACCCATTATCATTTTCCCCCTCCTCTCTCCATTCCCAAATTTTCTATTACAGTGTTGGGCACTATTCTGGCAACCAACCTTCACAATCTCATTAGCATTCTTGACTCCCGGTCCTCACTCATCCCACAAATCTAATCAGTTGCCAAATCTTGTTTCTACCTTCACAACATCTCTGGTAAACACCTTGCCTCTATTCTACTCATGCTGTTACCACCCTAAATCAAGACCTCATCACCTCTTGCCTAGAGGATTGCAATAATCTTCCAATTGGTCTTCCTACCTCAAATCCTGCCCCACACCAATCTTTCCTCCGGAGCATCACCAAAGTGCCCAGGGTGCAGATCTAATGAACATCCATTCACTTTCCCATGGCCCAATCCCTTCCACTCCAAAAAACATCAAAGGCTGCCTATTACTCTACCTCTAGGATAAGACAGAATCATGTTTGTCATTTAAAGTTCTTCCCATCCCTAGTCTCTTCCTATTTCTAATCTTTTTACACATTATTCTCTACCACACACTCTATGGTCTGGACATACTGGCTCACTTGCTATTCCTCAGACATTATACTCCATTCCTTTGTCTTTATACCTTTACAATGACTGTCTCCCATGCCTATAACACTTTTCCTTGTCAACTTTCTGCCTCTTACAACCCCTGGCTTCTTTCCTTTGAGACTTGGCTCAAAGCTCACCTTGTGTACATCTCCCTGCCCCTCCACCCTCTGCCGCCAGTATCTTTCCCTGTAAGGTTACCTTGTATCTGTATATAACTTCTCTGTGTATGTGTATATTTATATGTGCATATTTACATGTTATATATTTCATGTATGTATTTATATGTCCCTATATATATGTCTATGCTATCTCTCTAATTAGAATGCAAACTTCTTGGCTTAGCACAGAAATTGTTTAATAAATGCATGACTGATTGGTGAGCATTTAAATCCTACTGGATATATCAATGTCCTACGTTAAGTAGTACAGGCGGAGAAATAAGGATGAGAAAAAAAACTAGACCGGAAGTTAGGAAGAGAACTTGTGCTATGACAAACTATTCTATCACTAAGGAAAGCTGGTGTACACCAACTAGGTAACAGTTTTGAGGACAATGGATGTTTTGTTCTGCTCAAATTATAAGTCAGGAAAGAAAAGGATGGCAAGCTGGGTCCCCTATAGCAAAAAAAAAAAAGCATGCTAAGATACGTATGGTGAGAAGAGTTGGTTGAATACTTAATTTAAAGCCAGGTGGGGCACAAAAGGGAGAGGCAAGAGGCTGCTAACTTGCCATACAAAGCACAGATGCAGACCCAGGTACGTGGCTACTGAATTAACTACCCCTGCAATTCAGCTCTGCCTTCTCATGGAGGCTATAAGCCTTTGGTTGAAGACAAAGGAGTGTATATATAGCAACATCCGAAATGAGGTCATTTATTTGTTGACCAAGTTGCATATAGTACACAATCCTAACAAAGCCTGTTACCTGGTAACAAGTGAAGATTTACTTCCTTCTCTGTTACTTCCTTTTCATTTGTGTGTATTTCCTAGAAGAGAGTAAAAAAGGGTCATTAAAAAATTTTTTTTTCAGGTTTGAAAAGAACAAAATGAAATTATGCTGTCAAGATACCGTACACAACACAGCAAATAACATAACATACCACTCTATTGTTTTATTCATTAGGTCATAAATGACTAAGGTGATTTTAGCTGGTAATTGTGAGACAAAAGACTAAACATCCCAAACCTGCCCCGACATCTTAAAAACTATTTGCTTTGAACTGAACGATTTTTAACATCTATCTCTCTAAAATACTGTGAGTTTAATAAATATAAATGTAAAATTTCTAAAGAAAGGCAAACAAACCTAAGCCAACTAATAATACAGAATGGTTCTGGACTCAAAAATAATTGTTTTGGGGTGGCTAGGTGGCACAGCGAATAGAGCACTGGCCCTGAAGTCAGGAGGACTTGAGTTCAAATCTGACCTCTGACATTTAACACAAAAAACTAGCCGTATGACCTTGGGCAATTCACTTAACCTGAATTGTCCTGCATTCCCCCCCCCTCCAAAAAGCAATAAAAAATAAAAAATAAAAAATAATTGTTTTCAGTGCATGGTGGTAGGGTTTAAGGAATCCTCTCTGACAATGAAAAAAACACCCCCAAGAACATGAAAACAAATTAACTCAGCAGGGGAAAGCTGTTATTTCTAAAAGTACATGTGGGCATACCACAACTGGTAAATTTTTCTCAATGACACTGTCTATAAAAGACTGACCTTTACAGGTAACAGTTATAGGAAGAGCAAAAGGAGCTATTTTAAAAATGAAAGAAAGAAAACAAAAGATAGAATATAGCACTAAAGATTAGAAGCAATGCAGTTAATGTTGAACTGTAGAAAATGATAATGGAAAATTCATTCTGGAGATGGAAAGGATTTAGAACTAAAAGAGATATATCCAAGATCATCCAATATAACACTCTCCTTTTACAGGCAAAGAAACATAGTACCTTAGTAGTGGAACCAAGTGGAACTGGATCTCTTGGCTTCTGGTCTAACGTATTTTTTGTGAAGAGAAAATAAAATAACTTTACAATCAGGAGCGAGAAAGAGAGGGAGAGGATGAAGCACTTATTACATTTGCTGTACGCCAGGCACGGTGCTAAGTGCTTTTCAAATATTATCTAATTTAATCCTCACAACAAACCCTGGGAAGTAGGTGCTGTTATTATTTATATTTTATGTCTGAAGAAACCGAGGCAGAGAGTGACTTACCCAGAGTCACACAGGTAGCAAGTTCCTGACGGATCAGAATCTAGGTGTTCCTGACTAAAAGTCCAGTGCTCTATCCACTGTCCCATCTAGCTTCCCCCATTAGGAAAGGGAGCAGCAATCATTTTACCTCAATATATGATAGCCCTTTAAGGTCTAAAAAAAATCTTCACTTGAGTAAAGCAAGGACCAGAAGGACTGATAAGAACTTTGTGTAAACATCAGGCATGAATACCTAAATTAAGAGTATGTGTTTGTTTTGTCTACAGTAAGCCAAACAGTCTGAAAGGGCCAGCATCATTATCTTTCTTTCTTTCTTTCTATCTATCTATCTATCTATGTCTTCACAGATCTCTGAAGATGTTAGCTCTACCAACTGACTTATTTTTCTTTTCTTGCTCATGTATACGCCATGTGCAAACAGGCGCAAAATTAGAAGAATGGAGGTAAGACAGCAAGGATGTGCCTGTGGTTCATCCTTTATGTATGAAATATAGAAACCATTGATTTTCTAAGCAGTACTGAAAAATAATTGGACAAAGAGAAGGTTATTTTCTATGTGCCAAGAAAGCCATGTGAAAGAAGGCTATTAGTTCGAGTTATTAATTCAGCAGGAAATCAACCATATACTCTAGCACACAGGTTACCCACATTTCATTCTACTTTTGAGAATGAGACAAAGGAGCAAAAACCAAACTGTTGGCAAAAACTTCAATAAAGTAAATACTGGAGTCACTGTAGGAGTCATTAATCTTTTAAGATCATAGATTTACACTGGTAAGAGTCCTAATGACAAAAAAAAATATGGCTCAGATGTGCTTAAAGGTCCCAGGGGGAGTAAGTACAAGGCACAGAGAATAAAAAAGGGGCAAATGATAGCCCCTGCCTTTAAGAAGCTTACAATCTAATGGGGGAGACAACATGCTTATGTATGTATGTGTATATATACATATATGTACATATATATGTATACACACATGTGCATAAATTAGAAGGCAGGATTTTAGCCAAGTCTTAAAGGAAACCAGGGAGGTCCGTTGCTGGAACAAAGAAGGTAAAGAATTCCAGGCATGAGAGATAACCAGAAAAAAGCCCAGAACCAAGAGATGGAATGTCTTGTTTGTGGAACAGCCAAGAGACCAATGTCACTGGACTGAAGAGTATATGTTGGGGAGCAAGGAGTAAGAAGATTGGAAAGGTAAGACAGGGTTTGATTATGAAAGGCTTTGAGTGCCAAACAGAGGATCTTATATTTGATCCTGAAGACAACAGAAAGGCACTAGAGTTTACTGAGCAGAAAGTGATGTGGTCATATCTGCACTTTAGGAAAATCGATTTAGTGGCTAAATAGAAGATGGACTGGAGGACAGACGTGAGGCAGGCAGACCCACAAGCACGCTATAGCAATAATCAAAAAGTGAGGTAATGAGGACCAGTACAGGGTGGTGGCAGTATGAGAGGAGAGAAGGGGGTATATTCCAAAGATGTTGCAAAGGTGCAATCTATAGGCCTTGCAACAGATTGGATGTGGAGGATGAAAGAAAGTAAGGAATCCAGGAGGACCTCCTAGGTTATGAGCCTGAGGAACTGGAAGAAGTGCCCTCAACAGTAATAGGGAAGGTGAGAGGGGGGGAAAGGGTTTGGGGGGAAAGATAACACGTTCTGAACATGCTGAGTTTCAGATATCTACTGAACATCAAGTTTGAGATGTCTGAAAGGCAACTGGAGATTTGAGATTGGAAGACAGCAGAGAGTTCAGGGTAGGAAAGGCAGATTTGAGAAGCATCAGCATAGAGATGGTAATTAAATCCATGAGGACCGATGAGATCATCAAGTGGAGTAGTATAGAGGAAGAAGAGAAGAGGACCCAAGACAGAACCCTTTGAAATACCTGCAGATAGAGAGGATAATCTGGGAGCGAATCCAGAAAAGGAGACAGAGAAGCACAGGTCAGATAGGAGGAGAATCAGGAAAGAGTGGTGTCCTGAAAACCTGGAGAGAAGAGAGTTATCAAGGAAGAGAAAGTGGTCAACAGCAGAGACAGGATATAAACCCAGATGTTTTGACTCCAAATTCAGGCCTCTTTCTACATACCATGTGGCCTCAATGTCCCACACCATTATATGTATAGATAGCTAGGTGGCAAAATGAGTAAGAATGCTAGACATGAAGTCAGGAATTTATGACTTCAAATTCTGCCTCAGACATTGACTAGCTGTATGACCTTGGGAAAATCACTTAACCTCCTATCAGCCTCAGTTTCCTCATCTGCAAAATGGAGAAGAATAACTGCACCTACCTCACTTCAAGGATCCAGTGAGATAGCAAATGAACAGCATTTGATAAATGCTAATTATCATCATCATAATTATATTTATTTCTATATTACATCTTCAGTTCATCAAAGTAACTGTTCCTCAAAATAACCATGATGATGATGATGACCTTAGTCAAAGAAAAAGTCAGATTAGGCTCATCTATTCTGTTTTAAAAGGTAATAAAGCATATAAAATACATCACAGAAAATTAAGATTGTTGTTAAATTAATTATTAATATTATATACAGTTATATATAATTACTTTAAAAGCCAGTTTAAGAACCTGGCATTTGTGAGCCCTTTTACTGTCTGGAAAGCCATGATAATTTATCCCTAAAGTTCTCAATTACTTCTCCAATTCAATGCAGCACAATAAGCATGATTTTATGCTCCTATTATGTGCACACCACTGGAGACATAAAGTCAAAATGGAAAAAAAAAAACGCTGAATATAAACAGAAAGCAAATGCATTATAACAGTACACTGGACTGGGAAGTAGCACTTCAGGCGAGATTATGAATTGTCCCCCTTTCTGGCCTGGCAAAAGTAACCACACCCTTCAGCCTGGCTCAGATTTCTATTTATAGCTTCTTTCCAACTAGTTTATAGTCAATGGACATGCATTTATTAATCATGTATTACGTGCCACAGGCTGGGCTGATTGCTGGGGACACAAAGAAAGTAAGAAACAGAGCTTGCTCTCAAGAAGCTCAGAGTCTGGGGGTGGGGAGGGGAGATAACACACCAACGACTCTGTAGAGACTAGATGTAGACATGGGAGATGGAAGGTAATCCTAAGAGGGAAGATCACCAAAACTTAAAAAAACCACAGCATTAAAAACAGCCAAAGTTTATGCCCATTAATAGCGCAGGTCAACCAGATACTAATTGGGTGGGAGGAAAAGGCAAGAAGTGATGCCTCTGAACATGACAAGAACCAACATCAATCTGAGTAACTGCACCCTAGGCATATACGAGACTTTGATAAAAACAAAGATCATTAATGGAGAAGCCTTTAAACTACAAGCCTGTCCTGGAACGCTTCCTAACTCTAAGCAGTTATCCTGCCTCCCAAGAACATAACCCAGTTTATATGTCAGGAAGGCCAGAAAATAGGAAAGAGAGGACATGTACTCCTGCTGTCCAGATAGCATTAAAGTTATTACTACCCATAATGTGACAGTCCCATTCACTCTTCTCAAATCATTCTGTCTTAGCCTGAGCAGGAGTTCAAATCAGCACACATACAGGCAAAAAGGTGAAGAGGTCAAGAGGTAGAACAGGATGTTTTGTTACATTTTAATTCAGAAGAAATGTTTAATTAAGGCAAAGACATAGGTGCTATTTGGACTAAATCCTAAGTATTGCTGAAGGGGAAAAAAGGATCTGTATAAATATATTCATAGGTGTTCTATTTACAACAACAAAAATTGGAAACAACCTAGATCAGTGGTTCTCAACCTTTCTAACGCCACAACCCTTTAATCCTCGTAGGGCATATCTGCACGTGGGCGGACCCGCCTGGAGACAGATAGAGGAGCCGTGTCTCGGTTCCTAAGACCATCCACCATCGGAAATACGCGGTTTCTGATGGTCTTACACAACCCCCAAAGGGGTCATGACCCACAGGTTGAGAACCACTGACCTAGATGTTCAAATATTGGGGAAGACCTGAACAAATTGACATGACCATGATAAAGGACTGCACTATAAGAAAAAACAAATGTGGAGGATAAAAAAGGAATACAAGAAGGAAGACTTCCGTGAAGTGACTGAATAAAGAAAACAATCAAACCATTCAAAATGACAAAGCTAGCACTTACCATAGCACTTCGAGGGGTGCAAAGTGCTTCACAAATACTTCATCCTCACAGTAACCCTGAGAAGCAGCTAGTATTATCATCTCCACTTTACAGATAAGGAAATGAGGCAGACAGAGGTTGAGTGACTTGCCCAGAGTCACATGGCTAGTAAGTGGCAGAGGCTGGATGTGAACTTTCACCTTCCTGACTCCAGGACAAGGGCCCTATCTATTCTGTAGTCATTAGGCAACTACTGATTGCAACTATGGGAGTAATAGAGGCAGCCAAAAAGTATCTGAGAAAAAACACAGAAGAAAAAAGTTCAGAATGGAACCTAGGAACAAACAGGACAATTTTGTTATCCCTTTGTTAAAGGTAATATGAACTTTAAAAAATTGCTGTTAATAATAATCTTATGCTTACTAGTAATAATAAATTAATTTGATAATTAGTTAATAAGAAGTTTATGATCTCATATAAAATCTATTTTGTTGATTTTTGTTGTCTGTGTCCACAACAAGTACTATTCACTCTTCCTCGGTCTCCTCAGGGCACCAGGGTGCCTCGGGTTTTCAGAGGCTAGGACAACGGAACAACCTCTAGCATGGTCTTCCAAGCTGGAAGACCCCAAGGACATCTCATGAGACTGACTGTAATTGATGTCCAAGCTCAAATGGACTCAATACCAGGCTACTGAGCAACAAGATTCTTCATCATCCATAAAGTTACAGAAAGGTTCTGATCAGCTTCAGGGAATCATTGAACCTCTAGAGTACAAATGTACAGTATTATCCAGCAATGTAACATGGCTCTGGATCTAAGATTCGAAAAAGTAGTTTTACAGAAACTATACTGCCCATTCAGCATCACTTAGTCACAATGTATAAACCAGGTCAGCAAAGAGAGGGGTGGAATCTTCCTAAAGAGACATAATACCTTGGGAAACAACCTATGGCAGCATTAAGTAAGTATTAGCAATTAGAAAATGTTTACGAGAACTCAGAGCTCACCCTTGATAAGGCAAAGACTGAGGGGACCCTTCACCTCTGTCAGAGGTCTAGGATCTCAACGGAAATGTGACATTTTCAAGTTTCCACCTTATTTTAGACTGAAAACAGACTTTGAAGTTGGTGTTAAGCAGCAGAACAAAGGTATCTATCAATCAGGAAAGGGAGAGGGACATATTAGGCCAGCCAGGAACCATGCACTTCACAAGAGAAAGGCGGCTCTCAACATCAGGATAAGACAGAAAGGTCGCCGAATCCCTGCAGTGGCTAACTTCCTACTGTAATGCTTGCATACAACAGACTTCCTTCAGTACTGTAGCTGTAGGAAAAATCAGAGTTCAGAACAAAAACAAAACCTTCCATATTGAAATGCAGTGTTAAGGAAAATGGGCATTTAGCCAAGAGTAGATAGAATATTGCACCCCAGCAATATTACTCAATAAAATATAAGACCCTCATCTATCTGGAACTCAACTATCCCTCAACTTCCCTATCTAGGGCATAGCTGAGAACCAGGAAACCAGGGTCCTCTGGGCAGCTGGGATTATGCAGCTGGGATTATGCAGCTGACACCAATGACCGGAGGACCAATTGGGAGACTAGGCTACTGAATTAACAGGGATGTAATTAGTTTTTTTAACTTCATAAATTATCTGTGGAAATGGAAAGACCCTTTCCAATACTGACTAAAATGTATTGAATATCTGAGAATTTACCTACCAAGATATGCACAAAACCTAGAGACAGATATAAAGTAATTTTAATACAAAGGAATAACAAATAATTGGACAGTCAATGCAAATGGTTAAATTAAACCAAGTCAGTAAAAAAAAGTCATTTACAGATTTAATACAATACCAATTAAAATTTATAATGGAAAAACACATAAGAATAACTAGGGAGAATTATTTACAACCTGACTAATGTTTAATGTGAAGGTATTTGTAGATCCTATATTTGACGGCATGCTGATGGGGGGAGGAGAGGAAGGGGAAGACTGCTGAGAGCCATTTAATTCTTTGAAAAGAAGGAGAGGTTCCCAAGTATTGCTAGCAGAGTCTGAATGTGGCAGTGAGGAGTTAGGAATATGCTTATTCCACTCTCTGGCTCTCTTTGTCAGGAGGCACATGGAAGACATAAGAGGTACGAATGAATGGGGGGTAGGTATGGTGTATAGGAATGAGGTTAGTGGTCAGGGAAGACAATTTCCAGACAGACTAAATCTCAGAGATTAGAAAAGGAAATAGGAGCCTGCTAGCCAGAGGATGGGGAAGCACCATTTGAGTGGGGCTCTTCACCATAATCCCAGCTGGAAAGGGCTCTTTTAAGTATCTGGTCTCCAGTAATTTCTTTTATTGGCTAAGATTCAGAGTCTTAGCCAATAGAAGAAATTACTGGAGACCAGATACTTAGAAAAACCCCACTCAAATTCATACCTCACCCCTCCCATTCCAAAGTCTATCTTACACTTCCCTCTTTCATTCCTTCTCTGAAATTCCTGTTCTATCATTAGCCAGTTCCCTTTCATCTTAGACGTCTCCCTCTCCATTTTTTTCAGTTCTGCACTCATAGAAGCTGAGCTTCCTTCTCTGCTTCCCCAGAAGCAGCTACATCCCTGATCACCTTGGGCAGTTCTGTGACTTCTTTCATGTTTGTTGTTCAGTTGTGTCCGACTCTCTTTGTCCCCATTTGAAGTTTTCTTGGCAAAGATACTGGAGTGGATTGCCATTTCCTTCTCCAGCTCATTTTATAGATGAAGTTAAGTGACTTTCCCCGGGTCACACAGCTAGTAACTGTGTTAGGTTGGATTTGAACTCAGGTCTTCCTGACTCCAGGCTCAGCACTCTATCCACTGAGCAACCCAGCTGCCCTACTTATTTCTTTAATGTGCCTCCCCTACTTCAAAACTGTCTTACATCATCCCTCATTCTTTCCTACTTTACTCCTGTCCCTAAGAAAGATATGGCCTTCCTCCTTGCCAGAGAAAATTCCTCTACTTCTGCCTTTAGTCTCCTCCTTTCCCTCTTCTCTTTCAGGAACTTTCTTTCCCAATTATGCTCTCTCATCATCAAATCTTTTTGTCCTTGTGGTTCTTTGCCCACAGCCTACAAATATTTCTTTCCCATTCTCAAAGTCTTTACTTGATCTTGCCATCACCTCTAGCTACCTTATTATTACTCTTTATCTACATTTCTACACCTTTCACTTCTCAACCCCTTAAAATCAACCTGAAAGGCTCTCATGGTTACCAACTGTTCTCTCCCCTGCTAAATCCATAGCCTTTTCTTAGTACTCTATCTCCCTGATCTCTCTGCACCCCATCTCTTTCGCTGACCATTTCTGTGTCTTTCATATTCTTCCCTGGTTCTTCTCCTACCTGTCTGACAGGTCCTTTGCTGAACCATCATCTCTTGCCTCCTAAAGTGGGCATCTCTACCTCTCCAAAGCTCTTTCTTAGACCTTTTCTCCTCTCTATCTCTCTGTAATCACATCAGTTGCCACAAGTTCAGTCTCTATGCAGATGACTCCTGAGGTGAGATACACAAACGAAGTCTTTCTCCTTAACTCCGGTTTTACATCAACTGCCCACTCCATGGATGCACTGGTAACACCTCAAAGTTATAGTGTCCAAGAAAAGAGTTGAAACTAAGAGTTTTTACACATGAGGTACAAGGCAGTTATGTAAGGTACCCTGAGGGTGAGCACAGAGAGCTTCAGTCACCCACACAAGGCATGGTGTGGAAGAAGAGACCAAATACAAATTACAGGTAGCTTATTTTATCTAATTATACTCACTAAAAGATAGAGAGCATCTATTACAGAGACCTTTCAGTAAAAGGCATGGAAGGGGAGGGTAGAACACCTTCCTCCACACAGCCACCTCTTCCCTCTACCACCACCACGATACTAAGATCCATTTTTCCCTTCTTCAAGCTGATGGTGAGTGAGGATTGATAAGACAGGAAGGTAACAGGATCAGAGGTAAGCAGTCACTTTCATGGAGGGATGATGGCAGAAGGGAATACACTGTCATGGATGCACGCATTTTACTTGTCACCCCCAAAGTTGCCCATCTCTTCTTTCCTTTCTTGGGAGACCCACAGCTGGGGGAAATGGGATAAACCAAGAGGCAGAATAGGAAGGGAACTTTATAGAAACAGCAAGTGAAATAACTCCCTCATGGCTCATCACTATAAGATGCTGAGAATACTATTGTTCAGCTGAAAGGGGGAGAGAAAGTACCCCACATGTAGCTCCCAGACTCTATTTAGGTGGATAGTGCCCAGGGTGTTGGGGCCACAGCAAGATATCAGGAAGAAGAAATGCCTAGAATCAACTTCCCCAGAACATGATGGAGAAGTGGAGGGCTCAAGGTAGTGCTGACACAACAAATGAACCATGTTTCCCTCCCATATGTAGACTTCTAGCCACTTTTTCCATGTCTGCTAGGGTGAGTTGGCACCTTCAAGTTCAGTGGAGTCTGGAGAAAAGCTTCAATTGCTCTTACCCTGCTCAGGCTACTGTTCTGAAATGAGAATTGTTATTTCCTGCCCCTTGACCTGCCCCTCCCCTAAAACTTCCCTATTCCTACAGAGGAAACCAATCTCCTTCCAGACACCCAGGTTCACAACCTCGAAATTATCCCAGACCCTTTAATCTCCCCTAACCTCCCATATCCAAATTAGCTGCCAAGTCTTGTTGATTATACCTCCAAAATATCTCTCCCATTCATTCCCTTCTTTTTGCTTACAGAACTAGAATCCCAGGTCTGGTCCTCATCACCTTGTGCTTGGACTATTAGAACAGGCTCCTAAATACACTTCCCTGCTTCTAGGCTCTCCAATTCTTTGTTCACATAGTTACCAAAAATAATCTTAAAACACAAGTACGACCAATGGACGGCCCTATCAAAAAGCTTCTGGGGTTCTCTCTTGCCTCCAAGAAAAATAAAAACAACTTCAAAATCTGGCTTCCGGTAGCTTTTCCAGACTGGTTTCATATTGCTTCCCTTTCATGCACTGTATGATCTAGCCAAATTGGCCCAGAGAACTGCCTTCTGCCTTCTGTTTCCATGTCTTTGCCCAGGTTTTCCCCATGCCTAAAATACACTCCATGCTCACCCACTTCTACATCTTCAGAGCTCTCACCTCAGGTACCATCATGAAAAACTTCATCAAACATCTTGCAGGGTGATGACTAACTTTGATACTCGACTCTTCTCAGAAATTCAACACTATAAGACAACTCCAAAAGACTCATGATGGAAAGGGGTATCCACATCCAGAGAAAGAATTATCCGAGTCCCGAATTCAGATGGAAGCAAACTACTTGCTCTCTCTCTTTTTTGTTTTGTTCCTTCTCTGCCGCCATTGGGGGGTAAGGGGGAGAAAAGTTGGAACTCAGAAGCTTGTGAAACTAAATGTTTTAGATTAAAAGTAAATAAATTTTCAAAAATCTTGCTGATACCAAATATACTATATCTGTGCCACTTTCCTGAGCTAGTACCCCTAAACAAGAAAATGAAAGGGGTTTAGCTTAACACAAATTGTTCTTAAGGAACCCATGATAATGTCCAGTGATTAACCCTTCCTTTCTTAGGTGATAATAAACTATTCAGTTAGCAAACCATTATGGAATTGTCAGCCAATCAACAAGCCCTTATTAAGCACCCATTATGAGTGAGTTATTGTGGTAGGCCCTCAGGCTACAAAAAAAGGAAAAAGAAAAACCCCAATCCCAAATCCAAACCTAAACAAAACCACCTGCAAACAGTCATTCTTAAAGAAGCCTGCAGTTTAATGGGGGAGACAATATGCAAACAATTGTGTTCAAACAAGATACACATACCAGCTAAA
>CM053580.1:292701068-292755768 GCA_028627135.1 Pseudochirops cupreus | reverse complement strand
GTTGGCTTTGACTTTCTGGTTTTGGGACTCAGTTTTCTGGTATTAAAATGAGTGCTCTAGCTATATTTCTTATGTAGAGAGCCTGTTACATTTCATGATTAATAACCATATCAGCATATTTATAGTTACTGTAGGCATTGTGAATACTGCATTGCTGATACAGATGACTAGGTCAAACTCTTTTAAGCGTAAGGATATGGGTTTTTCACTGGTCCTGTGGTGACTGCTATATAGATAATTTCAGTTGGTACTTTGCTCTGTTGGTCCAAAGACTTTACCACTGGAAGCACTGTTTGGCTGGTTCTAGCTGGTCTTGTAGTGTCTGCTGAGAGCTGTTCTATGCTAGTATCTTCTGGGCTACTCTCTTAAGAACCATGCCAATCATCTCAGGATTAGGTCTATCTTTTGGTAAAGACCAAAGCCTTCCATTATATCTAACTTAGAGTTACACTTTGATACTCCTATATATCTGGTTTAGCATGCAAATGAATTTGAGCCAAAACAAAAGAAAAGCTAAGGAGGTATTGTCACTGTTCTCCACCCATTTAGCCCATGTTCCTGTCTTCATTGAGCTTAAGCATAAAAATTGTTATTATCTGCTCACTATTTGCTAAACACTGGGCCAAATACTGGAACTATAATACCAAGCAAGCAAAACTTTTCCGCAAGAAACATACATCTTAAAAGGGAAAATACCAATGTAGGGGAAATGATGGCCAGGGCAGGATGATTTGGTCTGGGAAGTAAGAGGGACGGTGAGTGTAGTGATGGCATAACTGATTGACAGCCCTTTTCAGAAATGGACGTGCTTTGTTTGAGGAGGAACAGGGTGAGAGGAGAGAGAGAATTGAATAAATGGGGTGGGGGAATAGGATGGAAGGAAATACAGTTAGCAATAGTAACTGTGAAAAAATTTTGAAGCAAGTTTCTCTGATAAAAGCCTCATTTCTTGAACATATAGAGTACTGAGTAAAATGCATAAAAATAAGAGCCATTCCCCAGCTGATAAATGATCAAAAGATGTAATCAGTTTTCAGTTGAAGTAATCAAAAATATGTACAGCCATATGAAAAAAAATTCTAACTCACTATTGATTGGATAAATGCAAATTAAAACAATTATGAGATACTACCTCATACATATTAGATTGTCTAATAGGATAGAAGAGGTAAATGACAAGTATTGAAGGGGATGTGGGGAAAATGAGGCATCTTAGTCCACGGAGTTATGAACTGATTCTGTAGAGCAATTTGAAACTATGCCCATAGGGCTATAATACCAGGCATACTCTTTGACCCAGCAATACCACTACTAGAGATTAAAAAAAAAAAAAAAGGAAAAGGACTTATATGTACAAAAATATTTATAGCAGCTCTTTCCTGGGGGTAAAGAATTAAAACTTGAGGGGATGCCCATTAATTGGGGAATTACTGAACAAGCTGTGGTATGAGATTTTGATGGAATACTACTGTACTAAAAGAAAATATGAGCAGGATGCTCTCAGAAAAACCTGGAAAGATTTGTATAGGTGGATGCAAAGTGAAAGGTACTATGTACAAAGTAACAGCAATATTGTAAGATGATCACCATGAATGACTTAGCAATTCTCAGCAATACAACGGTCCAGATCTGAAGGACTTATGAGAAAATATGCTATCCATCCTCAGAGAAAGAATTGATGGTGTCTAAATACAGATTAAAGCATTAAAAAAAAAAGAGATGTGCTGGCAGCTACCACTATTCCAGAATTCAATTATTTCTTATGACCAAGAATAATTTACCCAGAAAAACTGAGTAAAATTTGACAGTATGCCTAATCTCAAAAAAAAGGATCTTTAATGAAATAGACTTCTAAGCAATCTTAATGAAAATATCAGAACAAGCAATCATAAGAAACTAAACAAGGATAAACTGCTTACATTGTAATAAAGGGAGATGACACATCTGTCCCCTCATCACTTGATCAAGGTCAGGAGTCAGAAAGAAGATCTAGACGTGGGTTTTTTGTTTGTTTGTTCATGTTTTGATAATCTTAACAGAAAAAAGGAAAGAAAAGAGAAAAGGAATAAACTAGGGGAAAGGCAGAGTAAATTATTTCACATAACTTGGTTAAAAGTAGAAGACAATACATACAAAGGATGGAGGATCAGATTGAAACTCATTTTCACAGGAACTGGTCAAAGGAGGGAAGAATTAATACACGCTAAGTTGAGTGTAGAAATATATTTCATTCAACAAGGAAACAAGAGAGAAAGGGAAGAAGGGAGAACGGGGAGACATTAAGGAAGGGATTAGTCCTAAACCAAACAAACTCTATAACATTGGAGGATGGATTAGGAAGAAGGATTTAAAAGGAAAGAAAAGAAGGAAAAGAAGTTGTGATTGTGCTCTGAGCAAGGAAAAAAAGAAGAGGGACTAGCGAGCAGCCGTGGATGGCATCAAATTTAGAGCATCAGTGCTGGGGAATCTTTGGCCAGCTGGGGACCACAGTGTCTATCCCTTAATAATCCAGAGATTCATACCAGTCTTAACTCAAGACCCCTTCCCCCAATACAACTCTAACTCCTACCACCTCAGTCAGAAGAAGAGCAGAGGCCATACTGGAAAACAAAATGAAACTGTCTTTCCACATGTGAAAATGGAGCAAAGGGCTGGGTTTAGGATTCCCTCCTTTCCTGTAGCTTAGAGAGGTCAACCTAAAAAAGAGTGGATATTGAATGCAGTTGAGATTAGAAAGGAAACAGTTAACTGAGAAATACTTTGCTGCAAGTTTTTCTGATGAAGGTCTCATTTCAAAGATTTATAAGGCATTGTTTCAAATTTATGAGACTAAGAGACATTCCCAATTGAAAAATTGTAAAAGGATATGAATAGGCAGCTTTCAAAAGAAGAAAGCTAAGCTATGAATAGAAAAATGAAAAAAATATTCCAAATCATTAATAATTAGAGAAATTCAAATTATAGCCAACTCTGAGGTTCTACCTCACACTCATCAAATTGGCAAAGTTGATTAAAAAAGAAAATAAATGATGAAGAGGTTGAGGGTAAAGAGGCACTTTAAGGTACTTCTGATAGAGCTATGATTTGGTCTAGCCATTTTGGAAAGCAATTTAGAACTATGTTACAAAGCTACTAATTTGTACACGTCCTTTAACATAGCAATACCACTACTGGCCTATATCCCAAAGAAATCAAATTTTAAAAATGACCCATACACACAAAATGTATGTATACATACATACATTCAAGTATATTATGTATGTGTGTGTTCATCCTGTAGTAACAAAGAACAGGAAATTATGGGATTGCCCATCAACTGAGGAATAACTAAACATATTATGGTATATTAGGGGTAATGGAACATCAGTTTCTTCATCTGTAAAATGGGGATAATAATAGCACCTACCTCCCACAGTTGTGAAGAGCAAACATATTATAAGGAGCTCTATAAACCTTAAAGGACTTTATTGAAAAAAATACTAGCAATTATTAATATTATTTCCTAGGCAGTGTCATCTTCTGGCAGAGAAATGAGATTTACTGAGCAGTAACAGCCTTGGAAGTTGCCTTGAAAGTAATGACTCCAAGAATTTGAACTACTAAACAGACAAGAAGAGGTTGTCACCAGTCCAGAAAAAAATAGGGCTGCTCCATAGAGTTCAGAAAAACCTGGAAAGACTTACATGAAATGAGTCTAAATGAAGTGAGCAGAACCAGGAGAATACTGTACACAGTAACAACAACAATGTACAATAACTTTGATAGACTTACTTCTTCTTAGCAATGCAAGAATCTAAGATAACTCCAAAAGACTCACTATGGAAAATGCTATTCACATACAGAAAAAGAACTATGGAGTCTGAATGAAGATCGAAGATTGTTCTTTACAACTAATGTTGTAAATGTTGTAAATAGTCACAATGACTAATGTGAAAATATCTTTACTGTATGTGGTCTTGAGATAGAGGGAGGGGAGGAAGGAAGAGAAAATTTGGAACTCAAAATCTTATGGAAGTGAATGCTGAAAACTAAAAATAAATTAATTATTTTTTTTAAAAAGAAGAAAAAACAACAATAACAAAGAATAGGTCGACTCCCATGGCACTGAGGTTAGAGGGAACAATAATAAATGACATGGAGGATCAAGAAACTGGGATGTAAGCATTAAAGTGATTTATTTGGACAGTGAACATTCCATGAGAAAAGTGGTACCTGTCCAGCAGTCCCCACAGTAAGCTTGCCTTCTGTCAAGAGACAAGATGACACTATGAGCCTGGAAGGACTTGTGTAGAATGTGGGGGTGAGGGTCGGGGTGGGGATGGATAGGTGTGGGGGGAATCAGAGTGTGAAGAATTTCATTGAAATGTCAGTGTTGCCCTAATGGTAACTTGAAGTTCAACTCCCTTTTGAGTGTTTCATGTGTCTTCGGTATCTGTTTAGGACTTCCTATGAGTCCTCGACCTGCAGTCCTCTGCATTTTTTTTCCTGTAGGATAAAATAAATGCCCTATAGGCATTTGTTATTTGTGTTACCAACACGAAAGTCAAAATGAGGTTACTAATAAAATCATGCAATGAAGTTAAATACAGTAATGTTGAAGATGGACTGTATTTTAAAGAAAAACAAACTACATAATAGAAATCTGCTGTTTAATATATTCTTGTTCTATTATATATATATGTCATATATATATATGCATATATATATGGTTATAAGACATACATTTCCATATGCACATCTTATATGTATAGGTTCAGAATTTTTAAAATTACAGATGTGAAAAATAAATATTGTTTGATTAAAACAGGGCAACAGTTGTACAGAGTGGAAGGAATACATGGGTTCATTGTTGGAAATACATTGATGAGAACACAGTTCTATTAAAGTATCAGAGTATGGGAGATACCTTGCTATAGAAGAGCCTTTAAAACTCTACTTTACATTACCAAATAAAATGCTTATTTATAATCAACAAACAAAAACACTTTTCAATAGTGTATTCTGTGCATCTTTCACACAATTTTGTGGCTGCAAAGTTGTGATATGCTACAAAATGTCATTTGCAAAAGTCTACTTCATCCCTTTAGCAATGATATACTCAGTATTTGTGTAAATTAGGCTCATCAAGAGTTTGGAAACACCAGTTAGGAGATAAACTCTGGAAGAATACACGACTTAAATATAAAAGCTAATGTGATAAATTAGAAGAGAAAAGAAATGACTTTTGGCATAAAAAAAGGAAGAATTCATGGCCAAATAAGGAATAGAGAGCATTACAAAAGATAAAACAGACCATTTTGATTACATAAAATTTTTAAAATTTCGCATAATCAAAATAAATACAGATAAAAGTAGAAGGGAAAACTTTTTTAAAATGTACTATTTATTTTTAATATATTTCTTTAAAATTTTGAGTAACAAATTCTCTCTTCCTCTAGCCCCTCCCCATCCATTGAAAAAAAGTAAGCAATATGACCTCAATTATACATGTGAAATTATGTAAAACATATCTCCATATTAGGCATATTATAAGAAAAGGAAATAAAAACAAGAGAGTGAAAAATTATACTTCACTTTGCAGTCAAAGTTCTTCAGTTCTCTCTCTAGATCTGGACAGCATTTTTCATCATGGGTCCTTCAGAATTGTCTTATATTACCGTCCTGGTCAGAGTAGCCAAGTCTTTCACCTTTGATCATCGTTATAATGTTGCTGCTACTATGTACAATGATCTTCTAGTTCTGCTTGGTCTTCCCCAGGTTTTTCTGAAATCATTCTGCTCATCATTTCTGATAGCACACTATTATTCCATTACAATCATATACCACAACTTGTTCAACCGTTCCCTAATTAATGGTCATCCCTTAAATTTCCAATATTTTGCCACCACAAAAAGAGCTTTTATAAATATTTTTGTTATATAAGGGTCCTTTTCCTTTTTACTTTGATTGTTTTGGAATACAAAACTAATAGCGGTATTGCTTGGTCAAAGGGTATGCACATTTTATAGCTTTTGGGGTATAGACCCAAATTGTTCTCCAGAATGGTTGGATCAATACACAACTCTACCAACAGTCTATTTGTATCCCAATTTTTCCACATACCCTCCAGCATTTGTCACTTTCCTTTTCCATCATATTTGCCAATCTGATAGGTGTGAGGTGGTATCTCAGTTGTTTTAATCTGCATTTCTCTAATTAATAGTAACTCAAAGAATTTTTCATATGACTATAGATAGCTGTGATTTCTTCTTCTGAAAACTGCATGTTCATGTCTTTTGATCATTTATCAATTGGGGAATGGTTCTTATTTTTACAGATTTGGTTCAATTCCCTATATATTTGAAAAATAATACTTTTATCACAAAGACTTGCTACAAATATTTTTTTTTCACTTTTTCCTGCTTTCCTTCTAATTTTGGTTACATGGCTTCAGTTTTGTTTGTGCTGAAAAAAAAACCCCACCTTAATTTCATGTAATCAAAATTATCCATTTTACTTCCCATGACCTTCTTTATCTATTGCTGGTCACAAACTCTTCCTTTATCCATAGATCTGACAGGTAAAATGTTATGGTCCTTTAATTTGCTTATGATATCATCCTTTATGTCTAAATCATGAACCCATTTTGACCTTATCTTGGTATGGGGTAGGAGATATTGATTCACACCTAATTTCTGCAAATTGCTTTTCAATTTTCCCAAAAATTCTTGTCAGATAATGAATTTCGGTTATAAAATCTTGGATTTTTGTGTTTATAAAACACTAGATTACTATGGTCATTTACTATTGTGTACTGTGTACTTAATCTATTCTACTGATCTATCACTCTATTTCTTAGGCAGTACCAGACTACTTTGATGATTACCACTTTGTAATATACTTTGAAATCTGGTAGTGCTAAGCTACCTTCCTTCACATTTTTTCCATCAATTCCCTTGATTATTCTTGACCTTTTGTTCTTCCAGATGACTTTTGTTATTATTTTTTCTAGATCTACAAAATAATTCTTTGGTAGTTTGAATGGTATGGCATTGAATAGGAGGAAAATACTTTACTGGGAAAAATCTTTGCAGTAAGTTTCTCTGATAAAGTACTTATTTTCAAGATATATAAAAAAGTGGTTCAAATTAACTAGAATAAGAGCTATTCTTTAATTGAAAAATAGTCAAAGGAAAGTAGTCTTCAAAGGAAGAAATTCACACTATCCATAATCATGAAAAAAAGTTCCAAATCACTAAGAATTAGAGAAATGTAAACTAAAGCAACTCTGAAGTCTCAGATACCCATAGATACCCATCAGATTGGTGAAAGTGGCATATTGGAGTGGCTGCAGGAAAATAGGAACATTCCTGCACTGTTGGAGCTATAAGTAGATCTAGCCATTTTGCAAAGCAGCTTGGAATGATACCTAAAAAGTCCCTAAACCATGCATACCTTTTGACCCTGCAAGATCACTAAGTCTATATTCCAAAGAGAGCAAAGAAAGAGAAAAATGAGTAGTGACTGGAAGCAGTGGGCAGCTGAGGTGAGAACTCCTTTTTTTTGAGCCAGCCAGAATTTCTGCTAAGGACTCCTGCTGAGGACTGCTGGGACAGGAACTTTGGCAGGGGCGGAGCTGCCAGGAGCAAGCTGCCTGGATGCTGAGCAGTTGCTGTGAATGAGAAGAGGAGGATCTTCACCTGAGGTAGCCTGTTCTGTTTTGAAGGCTTGAGAATGTCGGTGTTTACTACATTAACTACGTGTGTCAACTCCATAACTACTGTGATGGCTTTGATTTTCTGGTTTGGGGACTCAGTTTTCTGGTATTTGAATAAATGTTCTAGCTATATCCCCCAGGTAGAGAGACTGTTACATTTTGTGAATAATAACCATATCAGCATATTTATAGTTACTGCAGGTATTGTGAATACTGCATTGTTGATACAATGTACTAAAATATCTATACTAATTCTCTTTGTACAGTCAAAGAAATGAAATTAAGATGGTACCCATCAGCTGAAGAATGGCTGAGCACATTATGATAAATAAATGGAATGGACTATTGTGCCATAAGAGATGACAAAAGAGATGGTTCCCAAGAAACATGGGAAGACTTATATGAGATGTACCATGTAATGAGAACAAGAAGAACAATTTATACAAGAGTAGTAATGTCACCAAAAAAACTTTGAAAAAGGAGAACCAAATCACTAACAAGAAGGAAACAAAAATTAAAGCAACTCTGAGGTACCATTGGCAAAGCTGAAAAAAAAGGAAAATGATCAATGCTGGAGGGGCTGTGGGAGACGGGAACTATTCATGCACTGCTGGCAGAGCTGTAAGCAATGGCTGTATCCAAAATGCATGAATGTAACTGACTGCCCCAAAGTTATTAAACTGTACCTATACTCTGACCTAGGAATAAGAGATAAAAGGAAAAAGGAAAAGGTCTCTCATTGTATGAAAATACTTACAGCAGCTCTTTTTATAGTGGCAAAGAACTGGAAACTAAGGAGGATGTCCATCAAATAGGGAATAGCTGAACAAATTATGGTGTATAAATATAATGGAGAATATAATGCGAACAAATAAAACAGTTTCAGAGAATCCTAGGAAGACCTCTATAAACTGACACAGAATGAAGTGAGCTCAACCAATCAATCAATCAATCAATCAACATTTATGTAGTGCCTCCTATGTGCCAAGCACTGTGGTAAGCTGGGGAAATACAGAAAGAGGCAAAAGAAAGTCCCTGCCCTCAAGGAGCTTATACTCTAACCAGAAGAATTTCTACTATACATCAATATTATAAAAACAAACAATTCTGAAAGACTTAAGAACTCTGATCAACGCAATTATCAGCCATGATTCTAGGGGCCTGATGATGCTGGCCATCACTGGAGAGAGAGGTGATGGACTTAGGGCAAAGAATAAGACATTTGTTATGGACATGACCAATGTGGGAATTTGTTTTGCGTGGCTATACAGAGGTGATACAGTAATATGAATGAAATAAATATTTTTGGTCAATGTGGGAATTTGTTTCGTTTGTCCATATTTATTTGTTACAAGGATTCTTCCTTCCCCAACCCCAATGGATGGGGAAATAAGGAGGGATAAAAATAAAGGTGGCACAGTGGATAAAGTGCCAGGCTTAGAGTTAGGAAGACTCATCTTCCTGAATTCAAATCTGGCCTCAGACACTAGTTGTGTGACCCTGGGCAAGTCAGTTAACCCTGTTTGCTTCAGTTTCTGGGGCATCACTACTATTTATTGTAGTATTTAGATATTTCTTAACCATTAAGCATGTATAAAATTGTACTACCATTTTAATTAGGCTCCTGTCTTTTTTTATGTCACTGACAAAATTTTTGAGTGTTATATCCCTGCCCTATTTTCCCCATAAACTCTGTGGGGTTTGGTGGTGTTTGTTTTTTTTTTAACAAAGAAAGGAGTTCCCCCCAAAAAAAAAATAAAAGCAAAAAATAAAACAAAAAATGGGGCGGCTAGGTGGTGCAGTGAATAGAGCACCAGCCCTGGAGTCAGGAGGACCTGAGTTCAAATGCGACCTCAGCCACTTAACACAAAAACCTAGCCATGTGACCTTGGGCAAGTCACTTAACCCCAACTGCCCTCCAAAAAAAAAGCAAAAAAAAAATAAAACAAAGAAAGGTGTTTTGTTGGTTTTTATCATATGCCCAAAAGCAACAATTAATATTATTTAATAATATATTTGGTCATTACATAATTCACTACTAATTACAAGTATTTCCAAAATTACCACCATGAAAATAATTGCAACTTACTCATCAACACTGGTTGCTGATGGTGAAGTAGGTAGAAAAATTCTACTTACAACTTGATAATAACTGCTAATTTCTTTTTTTATTGGCTATTTCTTTCTTTTAAGTTAATTTATTTATTTTTAGTTTTCCTTTATGGTTTTTATTAAGTGATTTTTGCACATCCATTGATTTTTAGGAATGCATACAAGTTATAGCAGAACTAACTTAATGAGTTAGAGTTTTTACAGAATTACTAAAAATAGTTATAACTCAGAACTGAATTATGATTTTTATAGAATTATGGTTGTTTTTTTAAAATGATGTTACTCTTAGCAAATACCTTTCTGCTAATGGCATTCCCTCTTTTGGTTGGGTTTATGATAACCATTCTAAAGGGATATCTCCTCTCTTGATTTGGTACCAGATAAACCAGGTAACTCTTCCCCTCTCAATTTGGTTAACAAAAGGGATTCCTCTAGGAATCTAATCACTAGACCTGACTTTTTTGAGAAATTCAACACATTTCTCTCCCTAGATATAGTTTCTGATCAAAAAGGAAGTCCAAGGAGGCTAAAAACACCAAACCTAGGATACTGTTACAACATGAATTATTAATTTTATAAGACATAAAGAGGCCTTGGTTCTGTATATTTTCCTACTAGCAGGAATAAACAGTCAAGAGAAAAAGCTATCAAATGTCATACCTTAAAAAATAAAAATGAAAAAAAAATCATACCTCCTGCAGGTAAGCCTTCTCTTCATCTTACCCCTGTCCCAACTCTCCTCTTGATAACATCCTTCAAGTGTCCTTTGTCCCAAAGTCCAAAGTCTCTTCCCGGTCTCTCAACTGATTTGAGTATGCCTTTAATAATATTTGCCCCATTGTGTGTGTGCGTGTGTGTGTGTGTGTGTGTGTGTTACCTAAGGTGCCATATTTCCTAGTTATGCCATTGTCAATGAAAGCAGGATATGTTAAATCATGTTTATCTTCAAAATAGCTGTCCAAATCTATTTCCAGACTTCAAGGTGCCATGTTTTTGTTTGTTAGTAGGTACATCTTTCCACCAGTAAAGGTTTTTGTCCTTCCCTGCCTTAGTGGATAATTTTCAAGAAAAGCTATGGTCAAAAAGTAAATCACTCTGCAGCTCCTGGTGTTCAACTTCTTTGAAGTCAGTAAGATTGGTCCTTGGAAAAGAGAAAAATCCATTGAAAGATTCATACTTGGTTTAGCTGCCAGATCCAATTCTACAATGATATTTTTTTCAAAGTCCCTGGTTCAGTTTCACACCTCAATGAGTTCCCAAAGAAGGAATTTAGTAGAGGCACTGAATAAATATGGCTTCAAATTCAAGTTACAGTAACACTACTTTAAAGGCTTTTCCAATATTCCAACTTTTATTAAAATTCATACATGGTATTTATCCCAAGATTGGCCCTGCTTTTATCCCAAATCCAGTTATATACAACCAGAGTATCACCTATAAGTGATGTTTTCTTCTATATCTTACATATTATCATATATATGTGTATATATATATATATATATATATACATGTATATATATATACATATATATATAGATTTCCTTTTGAAGTGATCTAATTTTAGGGGCCTGCCCTGCCCAATATGCTTGGGAGAAGACTAATTTTCCTTGTAGGTTGAACCAATACCTTAGTAGAGATTAAGTGACAACTAACTGCTAGCAAAGCCCTGAGAATAACATATAAGACTATGTATATATATTTGTCGGGGCCTGGAAGAATGGAAAGAAAGGGGGATGATACAAGTTGAGAGAGAAACTCAGGAAGATCTCCAAAGACAAAACTTCATCTGTTTCATAGTTTTGCTTCCAGCATCCATAGCTGTAGCTGTACCCAGTAAATCCATCAGGTGGATTCTGAAAGATAAAGTTTTACTCAAGCTATGGGAAGGATATGCCCATAATAACTGAACCATGACCCCTCCTCTCTAGGGTACATCTTACACTTTCCCTCTAGCAAATGTTTTTATTGTTGTTGGGTCACATCTAACTCTTTGTGACCCCATTTGGAGCTTTCTTGGCAAAGATATTGGAGTGGTGTGTTATTTCCTTCTCCAGCTCATTTTACAAATGAGGAAACAAACAGGGTTAAGTGATTTGTTCATGGTCACCCTGTTAGTAAGTGTCTGAGGCCAGATTTGAACTTAGTTCTTCCTGATCCCAGGTCCAGCACTCTAACCAATGAGTCACCTAGCTGTCCTTCTTGCAAATACATGGCAGTAAACGCATGAGTGAAGTCAATGAGAGAAACAGAGGGTGAGAGTAGAAAGAGCAGTGAACTTGGATTCAGAAGATCAGGGTTCAAATCGTACCTCTGCCACTTACGACCTTAATAGCTTACTACCTCATTTGGTCTCCTTGAATCTCATCTGTAAAATGGGAAATTAGACTCAAAGGTCCCTTCCAGTTCTGTGAGCCTCACATTAACATGACCTAAACTGAGACCTCACAGAGCTAGGGTTCTCCTGTAGGAGCATCTGTACCATCCCTTAACAAGGAGTCCTTGAGATAAAAATAGAGGAAGAGGAAGGTTTCAGAAATTAAGCCAGCCAGCCAAAGATAAAACAATTTCCGCTTTAGAGTAAGATCATAACCCCATGGTTAATACAAGTAGCTGATTGTATCCTTTAACGGGTGACTTGTTGGGATTTCCTATTATGTTGCTAGAGATATATTACTGTGGGCATTCAGTCAGTACCACTTAATGGCAGTGATGGTGATAGAGACAAAGAAAACGCAAGGATAGTCGGTTCTTTTTCCCCTCTAACTCTAATGTGGCTGAACTCTGAAGAGTTTCTTCTTTAGAAATCCTCACAGAAATTGAGGTTGCCTGGCTTGGTACTTTGATTGACCTTCCCTTAGAGTCTACCAAAGAAAAGAAGATGGTGAATAGACTCCAGTATTCTGCAGGAGGAAGCTTTTGACCACTGACAGGGTTCAGTGAGAAAGGTTTCCTTGTATAAGGGGGATGAGGTTGTATGGCTGCTGATTTGTATCCCTAAATTGTGAGGGTTTGCGCATCTGGAGGGGCAGAATTAGATTGGTTGCCTTTTAATCTTTAGATTAAATCTTTACATTATGCAGAGGCCTTTCACAACTTCTGTCTTTCTTTGGGGTGTGTCTTTGTACATGTATGTGTGCGTCTGTCTGTCTGTCTGTGTTTTTAAAAGCCATCTTAACAATAAGCCTTTCAGGTTCTCAGTGAACAGGGAGACCAAGCCTAGAAACAGGTCAAACTGCACCAAGTACAAAGATCACATTCCCCAGAGATGATGCATAGCTTGCCCTTTAATTTTCCTGGGGAATGCTATCATGAAACTTGTTTTTACAGAAAGAATGAGAACAACAGCCCAGTTTTCCACTTTGAGATCAATAGGAAACAATTGTGTGAGCTTAAGCACAACGATGGGGGAAAGACCACTCCCCACTCCTCTGTGGCTAGGGTTCTACAGGCCCAGTCAAAGACAACTTTGTGAAACTCCTCTTCCATGCCTTCTTCTCCTAGCCCTGGGCAAACTTTAGTACCCAACTGAGAAAAAAGTCTTTCTTTGCTAAATAAGCCTAACATTCCAACTAGGGATTTCATCCCAGGCTTAAGGCTTGATCCCTGTTCAAGTGCAAAGTGCTGTTAAGAGAAATAGCACTTTAACTTTTTAAAAAAATTTTTTAATTATTATTTTCTGTTTCTTACATCATCATAATTATCTCAAGTGTCCCTCCCCCTCCCGTATGACAAATATTATTTTCTTAGAAAGGAAAAAAGTCAGCACAATTGATCAATACATTAGAAAAGTCCAGATAATTTCAGTAGATGTAGAAAAACCTTTTGACAAAATGCAATATCTATTCCTATCAGAACTCTAATAAGAAAGCACAGGAATAAATGGAACTTTTCTTTAAATGCTAAGTAGTATATACCTAAAACCAAAAGCAAGCTAATTTGTAATGGGGATAAACTACAAGCCTTTCCCATACGATGAAGGGTAAAACAAGGATGTCTGTTGTTACCCTTTCTATTCAATATTATACTAGAAATACTGGTGATAGCAATAAGACAAAAAAAAAGGATTTAAAGGAAAAAGCATAGACAATTGAGGAAACAAAATTATCACCTTCTGCAAATGATACAATGGCCTACTTAAGAGAACTCTGGAGATTCAAATAAAAAACTAGTCAAAATAACTTCAGTAAAGTTGCAGGATAGAAAATAAACCCACACAAATCATCAGCATTTCCATAGAGTACCAACAAAATCCAACAAGAAGAGATAGAGAAATTCCATTTAAAACAACTGCAGATAGTATAAAATACTTGAAATACTACTTGCCAAGATACCCAGAAACTATAAGAATAAAATTACAAAACACTCTTCATACAAAGAACAAAAAATCTAAATAATTGAATAAATATTAACTGCTCATGGGTAGACCAAATCACTATAATAAAAATTATAATACCGCCTAAATTAATTTATTTATTTAGTGCCATGCTAATAAAACTACAGAAGAATTACCTTACAGAGCAAGAAAAAATAACAACAAAATTCATCTGCTAGAACAAAAATTTGAGACTATCAGGGGAATCAAAGGGAAAAAAATAGGAAGGGGGCCTACAAGTATTAGGTCTTTCCATGCTTCCTGGTATTCATCACACATATAATTTCTTACAGCATAGTAATATTTCATTAGGGCAGTAACATGATACAATGAGTACTGGGCCTAGAGTCAGTAAGGCTCATCTTCCCAAGATCAAATCTGGCCTCAGACACTTAACAGCTGTGTGACCCTGGGCAAGTCACTTAACCCTGTTTGCCTCAGTTTCCTCATCTGTAAAATGAGCTGGAGAAGGAAATGGGAAACTACTCCAGTATCTTTGCCAAGAAAACCTCAAATGGGTCATGAAGAGTTGAACACAATTGAAACAAATAAACAACAACATTCCATTATATTCATATGCCATATTTTGTTTTTCAATTCCCCAAGCGATGGGCAACTACTTTGTTTCAAATTCTCAGCTATCACAAAAAGTTCTGCTACAGATATTCCAGAGAGTATGAGAACTGTTTCCTTATTGATAGCTTAGTGAGGGTATAAGGCCAGCAATGGCGTTCTCTGGTTCAAAGTATATGGACATTTTAGTTATTTTATATTGTATAATTGTATATTATATTGTATTTATACAATTTATATTGCATAATTTATATTGTATAATATATTTATATTGTAATTTTATATTGTATAATTCCTAATTGCTTTCCAAAACGGCTACATCATTTCACAACATATTATCTCCAACAACATCTTAGTGTGCCTGTCTTTCCACAATGTCAACATTGACCGCTGCTATTGTGTGGGGTAACAAAGACCCTTACCCAACTCAGAGGCTTCTCAAGGTGGAGAGTAGAAAGGAATTTATTATGATTTCTCATGAGAAAAAGGACTCACACTGAGTGCATTCAATACATTCTCAGTCTTAGACCTTGCCAGGCATAGAGAAGATACATACTTTCATAGCCCCAGCCCCTTTACCTACTCGCATTCCCCACCCCCAGCCCCCTTCCTCTCAGCTCATTCTCTTGAGCTTTGAGGGCACAATCCAAAATGCGATAAATCTAACTCAAAGATAGTAATAACATATAGAGTAAGCAGATGCAGTTATTTTGTAAATTTTTCAGTCTGTACAACTCCTTCCTTTCTCAAGCCCCCCCTCCCCCTTTTCTTTTGATTAATGAACAGATGTGATCAAAGCCTGTCCTTGTTCCTCTAACACTTCATGGTCAGCTTGCCCCTACAGTATAACTGGGCAAGGAACCAAGCAGATGTGATTATCCTGTAGATTTAGTATCCTAAGAATTTTTGTGCAACTCCCATCCTTGTTAGTCTCTTAACCTGGGTAATCATGCAGATGTGTTTGCATCCTGTGTTCTCATTCTTGGAACACTTCAAGGTCGGTAGCTTGTTTTTACAGAAAAACTGAATTGAAAACCCAACCTTTAATTCTATGAGAGTACTCTAGCCTAAAAGTTTTATGAGGGGTCTTCACCATATCTCACACACTATTTTTTGTCACATTTACCAATTTGCAGAGTGTGAAGTGAAACCTCAGGATTGTTTTGATTTGCATTTCTCTTAATAAATTATTAGTTATCTAGAGCATTTTTATGTAGTTATGAATACTTGGCAGTTCTTTGACAACAGTTTGTTCATATCCTTTGACCATTCATCTATTGGGGATGCACTTTAACTTCTTATTAGATATTTCCAATTCTGTGTGGCTGAATTTTCAGTCTTTTTGGGAAATAGGGCTTGATTGGGAGGGAAGAAGATAATGAGAGGAATTAGGGAATAGAGGAAAGTTTGGAGACTTGGGATGCTGGGAAAGTCTACAGCCTACTTTACAAACTATTCCTAAATAGCACTCTCTCCCTTTTTAGCACTCTGGCCTGTCCTGGTCTCCTCATGGGATCCCTGGTTGCTCAGAACCTAAGGTGGGATGTCCCACCTGGACTGTGACCTCCTGTTAATGTCTCAAGCAACCCAGGGAGTGTTGCTGCTACACTTTCTCCCACTGAAATTTATCTTCCCTAGCTTTGTTTTAGGAAAATTTGGAAATTTGGAAACTTCTTGGAGGATGGATTAAAGAAACTCAAACATGGAAACAAAGAGACCAAAAAGGAAGCTGTTACAACAGTTCTGGTGAAAGGTTCTGGAAGCTTGAATTAGGGAAATGGCCATAGAAATGGGGAGAAGTAAAGTAACTTCCTTGGGGGAAATAATGGTTCTTATGTTTCTGAATCCCTAGCACAGTATCTTACACATAGTATGCACCTAGCAAATAAATGTCTGTTGAATAGAAGAAAAATAGAAACAAGTTTCCTGTATCTAATTCCTACTGCTTTAAGAACTGATAAATAGAAGTATGCATAGAATGATTTTACATATACATTATATATACATATTTATGTCTAATAGCAGCCATCTCTAGGGTGGGGAGGGAAGAAAAAAAGCAAAAAAAGAAATTTACATGATAATTATATATTTAAAAGGAATAGCAAGTTTTATATATATATATATAATAGATTTGCAGTTTCACGTGCAATCTTTATTTATAATCATACTATGTTATAGAAATGATTTTGTTTCCACAAGTTAAAACTGAAAGTAAATAAAAACATTTTTAAAGTTCTTTCTCGGTGACTTTCAAGAAGTCAATGAAATAAGAATTCACACTAATGTGCTAAGGGGACAGGGCTAAAGGCTGGTTCTCTAGCTTATTTATCCTCATGTCTGAATCACACATCCATTTGGAGCTGATCTTCATTTATGGTGTGAAATGTTGATCTATAGTTATTTCTTTTAGACTGATTTCCAGTTTTTCCAGTAGTTTTTACCAAATAGGTAGTTAGGTGACACAGTAGAAGGAGTTCTAAGCCTGAAGTCAGGAAGATTTGAGTTCAAATCTGGCCTCATATGCTTTCTGATTGTGTGACCCTGGGCAAATCACTTAACCTCTGACTGCCTTAGGTTCCTCAGCTGTAAAATGGTTAAAAAAGATAACAGCATCCACCCCACAAAATTGTTATAGGGATCAAATGAAATAGTAATTGTAAAAAGTTCTTAGCACAGCACCCAGGCTCTGTATAATATTTATTCCCTGCCCCCTTCAGTGAGTCCTAACCCCAGCTGCTCATTGAGTCTCTGGGTTTATTAAATACTGCACTACTGTATTCATTTACTTCATGTTGCTACAAGTTATGTATACAATTTTTCTACTGATGGGAAGGTATGCATATTAATAGTGGTTTTCTGGACATATCAACTACCTTTATTTGTTGGTCAAATGTCAGAAGCCATTAATGGGAGGAAAATTAAGTCATACAGGAGAGTAAAGTGATCCAACAGAGGATATTTTGTACAGTTGGTGTACCATAGGGATCAGTGTGAGTCTAAAAGCACCTGTGGTGCTGAGGGTCACAGCCCAGTTGCTAAGCTCATAGGAAAGTCTGCAAGACCACTCACCTGATGAGTGGCAGCTGAGATGACTGGCTTGGCCTCTCCTCCATTGGTCTATCCCTGCAGTGCATGTGGAGATCATGCTTTAATCATGTTACCTCTAGGGTATATAAGGAGGATGCTACAATACAATAAAGGACAGCTGCTGTATACTTCTCTCTCGCCTCTGGTCTCTTCACTCCCTCCTGAGAATACAGCCTAAGGCTGGCCCTTAGGCTACGGAGTTAAGAAGCTGCAGCTACAGTGTACTGACAGGTCCTTCATATCAGTCTCTAAATGGCAACATACCTCACACAGACCAAGGGCTGACTGTCTCCACTTAAAGTGACAAGTGTATATTCTGCTATAGAGGCAAAACTACCCAGCAGTGAATGGGAGTTTGGTCTTTATTGTTTCACCAAGCTGATTCTCAAGTGTGCAGAGAAGAGGTCCTCAGGTGCAACCTTATCCTTGAAGGCTTCCTTGACTCTCCCACTCCTGTTGTTGATATTCTCTCTGTTTTCGATGAAAAATACCTTTCATCCTTAGTTTAGTGAAAAAATAAACACAGAGATCTCTTAGGATAAGAACAGGAGTTTATTCTCTACCCCGGGAAAAGAGGGCGGTCCTCCCCATGACTCATCATGGAGAACAGGAGTGTTACAAAAGGCAGTGCAAGAATTTATAACTTAACTTAGTCAAGCCCTTTCCCAACTGTCTCCTCTCTCATTGGTGGAGAGGCATACTTCACCAAATTCTTCCCCAACTGGAACAGCAAGAAAAGGGGAGAAGGAGGGTCCCACCAAGGTGAGAAAACAGACAAAGGAAGATAACAGTGATTGACAGCAGCACTGGAGGAACAGGGAGGAAGGGAAAGTTAACAACCCCAAATTGAGGAGTTTTCACTCATCCCATACATCCCCTTTCCTTAGTTTTTAGGGTTCTAAGTTTACTTGTATATACATTCAATTTCCTTACCCTTCTTAGACTGTAACCTCTTTGAGAGCAGGGGAACTTTTAAATTTGTGTTTTTGTATCACCAGAGTTATTTAGCACAGAGCCTTACACATAGTAGATATTTTAATGAATATTGAATTGAACTGAATCTCATATCAAGAAGAAAAACCATCTAAGATATTATCATGCAGCAGAGTCAACAAAATGTTAACTGCTGCAGTAGCCACCATATTGTCTGGTCTCTCATTCTGCCACAGAGCTACAGAGACCAGACAGTCTGCACATGGCTTTTGCTTCTTATCGTAACCATACTCCCCTAATCATTTTGTTGCTAGAGGGGCAGACAAAGAATATTTGTGTGAAGAAGGCTGATAAATCCACTTGGGGAAAACCAGTCGCTCAGAGAAAATATTGAGAAAAGACACAATAGACTGTCTTGAAGACAGGATAGGGAACTGCTCCCCAAATGAAAGTACCGAGAGAACCTAAACTGAGTGCTGACTACAAATTAGCTCCCCAGCATTACTGATTAGAGTTTGTAAGTTTATGACTGACAAAAGTGTAAATCAAAAAACTAGGCTAGGTGGTGCAGTGAATAGAGCACCAGCCCTGGAGTCAGAAGAACCTGAGTTCCAATCCAGCCTCAGACACTTAACACTTAGTAGCCGTGTGACCTTGGGCAAGTTACTTTAACCCCAATTGCTCTGCCCTCCCCCCTCCAAAAAAAAAAAAAGCAAAAAAAACTGTTTGGAAGATCATATAAGGACTGCTGAATTCATACCTAACAGGGTGTATTTGTTGGGTTTCATCTGCAGTGGTTCTCAACCTTCCTAATGCTGCGACCCTTTAATACGGTTCCTCATGTTTTCGTGACCCCCAACCATAAAATTATTTTCGTTGCTACTTTATAACTGTAATTTTGCTACTGTTATGAATCTATCTGATATGCAGGATGTATTTTCATTGTCACAAATTTAACATAACCCACAGGCTGAGAACTACTATTAGGTAAAGATGAGTCATGGACCACTAGAAGGCTATGAGTTGAGGTATTAAAGATTATTAAGATACCAGCAGGAGAAGAAGCTTTGAGAGGAAGCTAGGGGAGGGAAGAGACAAAAGGAGTAAAGGAGTAAGCTGAGTTCAGGATGAGTCACAATAACCCAGGGACAAAAGATACTGAACGTACCTAGCTGAGACATCTAATGTCAGTGGCTTTGCTGGATAAACAGGTTCCCTTCTAGGGCTCAATCTATGATCCTACAATCCTTTTTTCCCATGTCCTTTTCAGGATGAAAAGCCAAGATTGTGCAGAAACAAAATGAAAAGAAAATGTTTCCATTCCTTTCTAAAACTAGCCCTCCTGGCACTTTCTGAGAGGGCTGTGAGAGGGGAACTTTCCTTCTCCCTGAGACCCCTAGAATACAGAAATATTCCCAAGCTAGAAGGGATCTTAAGAACCATTGAGTTCAACTCTTTCATTGTCCAGACAAGGAAAATGAGACCCAAAGAAGTGAGTGAGCTGCCTAAGGGCCATACAGCTCATTGGTAGAAAAACCAAATCTCCTGATTCATGGTCTAGAGGTCTGTCACATCACCTCTCATTTGAAAGAGAAATATGAGCAACCCATACTATGCTCCCTTTCCCCTTTTAAAGTTTTAAGTGAAACCAGGTTCAAATAAACACCAGAGATAACTATAAAACATGACAGCCTAAGGGCATGTGCAGTGGCAGATCCACCAGCTTTATCTTGATTGTGGTAGAATTTATCGTACTGATTGTAAGTTCTCATACTTTATTGTTCCAAAACCCAAGATTCAGAGGCATATTCACCCCACATATATAAAGGCAGCCTCTCTGACTTTCAATAAAGGGTAAACTTATATAGGTTAATACTAAGTTTCAGCCTAACTAGACTACCCCATCTTGTTCTGTCTTCTACCACCTCAGGCCATTTACATTCAAGCAATAAATACTTTTTCAGAGTTTATCTAGTGATTTTATTGAACAAATACATTTGCACCTACTTATGTGCAAAGTACTGTACCAGGCTCTGGGGTGCCATTACTTGAGGGCATCTACCCTCTCATTTATCTGCTGCTACAGAATTTGTCCCTGCCCACAAGTACTTTATAGTCTTCCTCCATGAGACCCAAATAGTGCATTTACACAAAGTTTAAATGATAAGTAACTCTGTTCTCAAAGAGCTTATATACATTCTAGTGAACAATAAACATTTAGATTTGAAAAATATGTTAAGGAACTATGTGTCTTTGACTCAGTCAATTTAGTTGCTAGGATTTTATGTAGAAGAAATCACCAAAAAAGGCTTTCTGTACAAAATATTTACACCTATTTTATTTGTAATAGCATAAAAATTGGAAAAAATTTCTATCTTTACTGATTGAAAAATGGCTGAATAAATTCTGGGGTATTAATGCAAAGGAATATTATAAGACTCTCTAAAGAACTGTAAATTATTAATAACCACATGAAAGAATGCTTCCAATCACCAATGATAAGAGAAATACAAATTGAAACAACTCTGAGGTTTCACCTCACAACCTGAACATTTATAAAGATGGTAAAAAGTAGGAACAGTAATTATTGGAGAAGTGGAGGAAAGAGAGGCACAGTAATACATTGTTGCTGTAGGTGTAAAGTGGCCCAACCATTCTGGAAAGCAATTCGGAATTATGTTTAAAAAGGGGGTGGAGCTAAAATGTTCATACCCACTGACTCAGATTACACTGTTAGGTATATACCACATGGAAGTTAATGGGGGGGAGGTCTTGTATATGCTAAAACATGTACAAAAAAATTTTTTTTAAGCAGTAAAGATTTGGAAACAAAGTATATCCTCATGGACTAGAGAATGGTTAAACAAGTTGTGGCACATATGTGTAATGGGATATTAATTAATATGTTATAGAAAATGACTATAATGGACATAAAGAAGCATAGACATCTAAACAAGTGAAGAAAGCAGAACTAGGAAAATAATATACACAATGACTACAACAATGTAAATGGAAAGAACTGTAAAATAACTGAATCTGAAAGATGGACAATAATAATAATAATCAAGCTTAGTACTATAGCCAAGATATAAGGAGGTACTTCCTTCTCTTTTTTGCAGAGCTGGGGCATAGATGTAAAACATTAGAGAGAAAAGATAGATGGATGCATACATAATACATTCATACATACATGAAGAGGTACAGAGATAGAGAAAGAATGGAAGGAAGGAGGGGAGAGAGGAAAGAAGTAAGGAAGGAAGGAAGGAAGGAAAGAAACGAAGAAGGAAGGAAGGATTTAATAATTGTTTATTAATACCAGGTAGTGTGCCAAGTGCTGAGGTTGCATAAACAAACAGGACAGACCCTCAAAAAGTTTACTTTCTAATGAGGGATGATAAAACACACACACAAAAAAGAAGAGTCAAAGGTAACAGAACTTCAGAAGAATTAGAACACAGAGAAAACGCTTCTTTTTTTGTAATTTGTTCACCTGGTTGTACTTTGTTAACTATTAAGGATTTCATGTAAAATTTTTGCCTTATTTTGCTCATTTGATTATGTTTGCTGGTGATCACTAAGTATGTATAACGCAGTACCCACATCTCTCACACCTGGGTCACTATAAACGTCTCTCAGATTTGAGATATTTTGTAGGTCAGCATAACACATAAAGGATAGGAAAGTTTTCTTCCATATGCATAGGGATCCTCTCCCACAGGTTATCATATTATTAGTGGGAAAGGGAGCAAGCGTAGGAAATTTGTGGGCCCTAGGAACCAGCATGGTAGAACACATACATAGAGAGAACATCTGTGACCAGAGCAGTACCTATTCCTGATGCTGTAGAGTTATTGATATATTATGGTAATATCATCAGAATTGTCATCTCTCCTGAGCAAGAAGTTTCCTGCTTCTCTATTCCTTGAACAGCACATTCCATCTCTTGGCCCTGGGCATTTTCTCTGGATATTCCCCATACCTAGAATGCTTTCCCTCTTCCTCTTCTCCTGGCTTCCTTCAACTGCTCAACTTCCTTCAACTTCAACAAGTCCCACCAAAATCCCACCTCATACGGAACCCTTTCCCAATCCCTCTTAATTCTAGTGTCTTCCCTCCATTAATTATTTCTACTGACCCTGTACATAACTTGTTTGTACACAGTCTTGAGGGAAGGGACTCTTTTTTGCCTTTCTTTGTATCTCCAGCACTTAGCACAGTCTAGTAAAGTGTTTAATAAATGCTTGTTAACTTGACTTATTGACTTGATCATTTCACCTCTTTTTGGAATCCACCTCCTCTATGGGCCCTACTGGGCACCCAGCTGGCCAAATCCAGTTGGACAATGCTCCTTCCTTCTGTCCTTTCTTCCTTCCTTCCCTCTTTCCCTCTCCTCTCCTCCTTCCACATAAGGAACCATACCCTGACCTGTGGGTGCTCTGCACAAAAGAATATTAATTTTGATTGCTGAAACCTAGCAAGATATCATGGGATTTATGGGCTAGATTTCTTTTTTTCTCTTCCCTACTTACTTATTCCATCATTTAAAAAAAACTGGGACAATTAACTCTTTTGCCCCATTTAGTTTCATTTATGATTTCTCGAAATACAGCATTGGAAAACCAGGCTTTGATAAAACCTATAGGGATTCAAATTCAAATTCCCCATGCCTTACACCCAATCACTCTGGTTCTCACTGACTGGCCACAATAGGTCTCAGCCCAAGCCTCACTTAGTCATTGTTTGGGTGTTGATGGCTCAGAGTGAACTTACATAGCAATTGTCTTTGTTTTGTCCAGAAAACCTGAGGGTCTTCTCCCAGATTTTTTTTTAAGTAGGTAAAAGAGGCCATTTTTTTGGCCTCACTTCTTACCTAGCTTTAATCATTATGAATGGGTGTTCTCAGACAAACTGATACCTGGGAAAGACCTTAGCTTAAAAAGGCCAAGGTCTCCCACTGCATCCAGGGCTTTTTCCAGTCGTCTTGATCTGTATCTTGCCACTGGACCCAGACTACTCCAGAGGATAGAGTGAGGCTTTGTACAGCCCTGCCTCACTTAAATCCAATTTACTTGCGAATCAAGACATCACCTTCATGATGTCATTGGTCCTCTTCAAGAACAAAGAACAAACAGCAACAAGAACCTCAGTAAAGGTATCTCCTTCACTTTTTCCATGGCAAATATCCCTGTTCTTTCCCTTCCAAGCTCATTTTAGGTTCTACTTTTTATATATTGTCTTTTCTGATGCCTCCCTTCCATAATTTTGCATATACTTAATATTTAGTCATCTGTGACCACATTATACCCTCCACTAGAAGATAATTTCTTTGAGAAAAGAGATCATTTTGTCTCTGTCTTATTATTTCTAGCACCTAGCACAATATTAAGTCCTTAATGCTGGTTGAACTTAACAGGCACTCTGTAACCTGCTCACATCGATTAGGTGTCTTTCTGCTGCCCTTTGAATTGTTTATAATTTTCATTCTTCTAAGATTTTTCTGTTCTGTGACTTACTACTATAGAATGTTAGTTGGAGAATGTTGGCTCACAGCAAATTTCTATCTTTGAAAGCACACTGTTCATTCCAAAATGCAATCCTGCATGATCTCTTCCTCCTATTCATTTCCTGGCCAAGCTCATTATCCAACTGCATCATTCGTCTAAGATACTCACAGGATCAATCAATTTGATGAACTGCTTGTCCAGATGCATGTCATAATCTAGGCAATATGTATCTTTTGTCTACTTTGTTCTTCCACATCTTCTTCTTTTAGAAATAATTCTAATGAGTTTCTCCATCTGGTTTTCCAGACCAGAGTATGTGAGATGCTACAAATTAGAAGGGAGAGGAAGTGTGCTGGTGGCAGGAATGCTGACAGCCATGAGAAGTGACAGCCTGACAGTAAGGACAGGATGTGGAAAACTACAGAAAGCAGATGCAAGCTTGCAAAAGGTAGAACTGCAAAAGGGTAGACTTTTTAGAGTAAAGGCAAATGTTCCTCTACCTTCAGCAGTCTGTGGGGACATTACTAAGTTTCGATCACAAGACATTTTTTTCTATTTCTTTCTTTCTTTTTGTTTTTTTCCCTTTTTGGAGGGGGAAGGTAGGGCAATTGGGGTTAAGTGACTTAACCAAGGTCACATGGCTAGTTTTTTCTATTAAGTGTCTGAATCTGGATTTGAACTCAGGTCCTCCTGACTCCTGGGCCAGTGCTCTATTCACTGCACCACCTAGCCACCCCCAAGACATTTTTTTTCAATGATGACTCCAAGTCACCAAGAGGGTTAGCTATGCTCAGTGTACTCTGTTTAAGAAGCCAGGGAAATATAAAATAGACATGCATATGGACATGTAGAAATAAGATATTTTGGAAATGTAGCAGGGATCTGGCTCAGATCACCATTTCAGAAGGATTTTTATCAGAAGTTAAATTTTTTAAAAAGTTACACAACAGGAGATAATTTTAAATTACCCATAACCTCCACTCATATGGCACCTCTAATTCTTTGCCAGTACCACGTTAACACAACAGTGTTGTACATACACATAAGTGACTGTTGGGATACTTTCAACCCTTCTCTCCTTTTGAATAACTGAGGAAAATTTTAAAAATTGTCCAACCTAAGGAATGCATGATCATGGGTAACTAGTAATTTGGAGAGAGAGAGATGAGATAAAGAAGAGGCTATGGGGAGAGAGTGGCACCTCAGCAGAGTACTTTAGAGGCCTCTGCCCTCATTTTGTTAGAGGGAGATGGCATAAAAACATGAAACTCATCGTTCCGATGTCTGAGAAACTGGTAGACCAGCTAACAGTATTTCAAAGCTGGAAATACCGTGAGAAACAGCCATAAAGCTGCTCCTCACTCCCTTCCCTGACCAGCAGGGATTTGTAAGAGAAGTAGGAGCCTACCAAATGAGCTTTTCTTTCTTTCTTTTTTCTTTTTGGAGGGGGGAAGGCAGGGCAATTGGGGCTAAATGACTTGCCCAAGAACACACACCTAGTAAGTGTAAAGTGTCTGAGGACAGATTTAAACTCAGGTCCTCTTGACTCCAGGGCCAGTGCTCTCTTCATTGTGCCAAAATGAGCTTTTCTATTGAGGACTGTGACTCATTGATACATATCATTGATTAAAAAATTTATGTTTTTATTTTTTCTCTTTTTTCCTGAACCTCTTTTACAATACTGTGAACTAAATGTTTATAGGAGGGATGCTGGGCTCGATGTACAGAGAATGGACCATGCATTTAAGTAGCATGAACTAAAGAGTGAGGAACTCAGTCATGAATCCTGGATCAAATTCCTATCACCTATAATCTCTGTGACCTTGGACAATTCACTTAACCTCTCTGGGCCTCAGTTTTCTCATCTATAAAATAACTGGACTGAATCAGAGGGCCTCTAAGGTTCCTTCCATCTCAAGAACTATTGATCCATTTACCTGAGATCAATAATCCTACTATTTTCTCAGGTTTTCCCTGTGGAAGCTCTGAGAAGAGAATGAAAAAAACATCCTGAAATGTACCTGGGCCCATCCTATCATTGAGCGGTTCTCAACCTGTGGGTTGCGACCCCTTTGAAGGTGGAACGACCTTTTCACAGGGCTCGCCTAAGACCATCAGAAAACACATATTTCTGATGGTCTTAGGAACCAAGACACTGCTCCTCTATTCGTCTCCAGGTGGGTCTGCCCACATGCAGATATGCCCACATATGAGTATTAAAGGGTTGTGGCATTAGGAAGGTTGAAAACCACTGCTACAATTAGACACCCAGTTATGATTGTATTTATAAACATGATTCTTGGGGAAAGAGGCATTCAAGAGCCTCTGGAAATCCAAATTATAGTATTATCTCACTCCATTCTTTTTAGTTTTGCATTTGAATTTTTAAAAATTCTAAACAAACTTCAACAAACAGAAACTGATCTGGAGTCCTTGCTCTCTTTCTCCAATGCCCAGTCTTTCTAGCTGCAGATAAGAAACCTATAAAAACTCCCCAGGCTTCATTGATTTGGGAGGCTATCCAAGGGAATGGGCATAAGAAATAAGATGTCTCCTGATGTGAATGGCCACTAATGCCTTTTAGATTCAATGATCTGTGAGAAGAAATGGAATACTGTACTTCCTTAGGTATATAACTTGTTCCTGTGTGAGAGAAGATATTGTCATTATATTCTTCCTTTTGTGGTTTTTATACTTCACCTAGAGAACCTTGGAACAGCATCAAGAGGATTCAGTGACACCAAACCCCTCCCAAACTATTGTGTGCAAATTAAAATTTTCCCAATCTCAAAGCCACCAGCAGTGTTTATTAATAGATGAATTCTTTGATCTGACATAACAGGAATTTTGCAAGTAGTTGGAAAATTCTCCACAGGAGCTGACCAACACAAAGGGAAAACAAGAAGTGATATTCTGATGGCATCCTAAGAAGTGGATAAAGTCAAATGTTCATTGACATATCCTAATTTCCCTAGTTCTCTATACAATTTCCTAAAAGAATTGCCGCTGAACAGTCTAGATCAGTATTTTGCAAACTTTTATGATTGCATACTCCTATTTGGAAAAAAAAATTTTGAACATGTACTTCTAACATGTGTATATTTACTTATTAATTATATACATGTACTTCCCTAATAATTATGTTTATTATAAAACTCACACAAAAATATAAATTTTGGAAGGATGAGATGAAGATGAAAATTTGTTTCTAGACTCAACAGGAAGTCACTGAAGTTCAATGACTAGGGGAATGACATGGTGTGATCTAGACTTTGGGAAAATCACTTTGGTAGATGGCCTAGAGAGGCACATTCAGAATTTTCTCCTGACAAGATCCTGGTGGAAGAATCATGGAGACTGAAGCCAGCTGAGAGAGAGAAAGACAGAGACAGAGACAGAGAGACAGACAGACAGAGAGACAGAGAGACAGACAGACAGACAGAGAGTTTCTCTCAGCAGCATCTGGAAGTTGGGCTGCTACTGCTGGACTGAGAACTGAATTGGAGTTTTCTTGAGACCAGAATCTGGTGAAGGATGAAGTTGTTGCCAGGAGGGCTGCCTGGAAGGCCGAAGTTGTTGCTGCCACATGGAAGGCCAGTGTTGCTGCTGCCACCTGGAAGGCTGAGATTTCTTCTGGATCCTAGGGCCAGCTGAACTGCCAGGGAACTGGGGAAGCATGACCAGGATGCTAAGACTTCGTTTGTTTGTGGCTTGTTTGATCCTTGAGTTCCCAGAACAGAAGTTGTGAAAGTTTTGAGATGTGTTGGACCCTGTGAACTTCAGTGTATAGCAGAAACTGCCCAGAAGACTGGACAAGGACCTGGGAGCTATCTGCTTCTGAATCCAGGTGACTGGTGGATTCAGGTAGGAACTGGGACCATGGAAGGGGATCCAGGGAATCTGAGAAACCACCATGAGTCAAGATGAAAAAAAGATCTCTCTTTGGATATTGAATGCTATGATGAAATTGAAGTTTACTAGAGACATAGGGATGAGGGATTTGTGTATTTTCTGATGATTGTATTTAGTGATTATTGATACTTAGTAATTGATTGCTAAATAAGTGACTGATTAAGTTAACCTAGTTGCCCCATGAGTAGAAGACTGACTTATATTCTGAAATGATTGAATGACTAAGTAAGGAGGCAAACCTCCTTAGGGATACTAGATGATTATTCTTTCATTCCTTGTTCAAAATACTGTGACCATTTTGGTGAAACTATGAGGCCATTTCTGTTGTGAACACTATATTGTGATTTTCTGTGATAAGATGTAATGTTGTGAATACTGTATCTTGATTTGTTGTGAATGTTTTCCTTTGATTTGTTCTTGAATAAATAGTGTTCACTATACTGTGTAATCAGAACCTTAAAAGCTGTTCATAGTAGCATTTTTTTGGGAAGCTGCTCATGCATGTCATCACACCTCAGTATTAACAGAGAACTTTTGAAGAAGCATGGGTTTAGTGGGGAAAAGATGATGTAATGAGCTCTTCAATGCAGAGCACAACCTATCCAAGACATGACTCACTCTATCCCACCTAAAACAAAAAGAGGAGAATGGGATTCTTTTCATTCCCTGCTCTCAGGAGAACTCTCTAAGGGACACTTGCAGCAGATGTGACCTCAGGGGTAGTAGTGGGTATGCTGGTAGGGGAGTGAGACTTTTCTAATCACACCTAAGCAGCTATTTCTGTGGATGTCTGGGCAACAATTAGGTGATAACTGCCCCGAAGGTCAGATGCCCAACTCAGAAGAGGCAAAGTGATGGGAGAAGATGAAGGGAGGAACTGTGAGGAATTGGTATTGTGATAGTGGAGATAAGTTCCACAGCCCACTCTCTCAGGAAAGATGGAAGATGACCATCTTTGCCCACTCCAATTGGCAGATCATAGAACACACTGGGGTCAGGTCATAAGTATCCTTTGGATCATTTTTGGTGTAGAGTTAGACTTGTCTACACAAGTGGCTAGCTTTAAATTCTTTCAATTCCTGGTTGTTCAATGTATTTTAGCATAGAGAGTAAGGCAAAGTAATTCAGGAGAATAAGTGGTAATAAGAAAGAAGAGACTGAGGTCCTGGTCATGGTCTTAGTTCTGATACTAGTTGCGTGGCCTTGGTCATGTGACTGAACCACTCTGGGGCTTGGCTTTCTTATCCATAAAATAAGGATATCACCTGTAAAACCTATCTTAAAGGATTGTTATGTGCTTTGTTTCTGTTAGAGGTCGCTCCTAGTTCCTCCCAGGGGTAGAGGAAGGAGGAGAAATCAGAGGAAAAAAAATACCTATATATGTGTATATGTACACACACACACACACACACACACATACATAGGAAAGGTTTCTATTACACACAAGATATCTCTATCTCTGTCTTGATACAGATATAGATATCTACGTATACACACAGAGATGGAGATATATTGAAGCTGAAATATTTTGGCCTCATAATGAGAAGACAGGACTCATTAGAAAAGTCCATCTTGATGCTGAGAAAGATTGAAGGCAATAGGAAAAGGAGACAGCAAAAGTTGAGATGGATAGATAGTGTCATGGAAGCAACAACCATAAGCCTGGACAGACTTTAGGAGACAGAAGAGGACAGAGGGGCCTGGAGTGCTATGATCCATGGGGGTCACAAAGAGTCAGACACCACTGAACAACTGAACTAAAGGAACTCCAGTGAAGAAACTCCCTCTCCTGATACAAACTGGCAATTTGTCTCCCAACTCAGTCTTAAAAGAGTGGCATAGTGTACTGATAAATAAGTGACTCCCATTGTCCAAAGCTAGTATGTGTCAGAGGCAATACTTAAACCCAAATCTTATCATAGAACCATAGATTTGGAGTTGGAACATATGTTACAGGTTACCTAAGGTACATCTGGGTGGCAAGGTGATGCCAGAGTACACAGAGCATTGAGCCCGGAATAAAAAAGATGGGATTTCAAATTTAGCTTCAAATACATACTAGCTATATGACCCTGGGCAAATCATACCTCTTTTTGCCTCAGTTTCTTCATCTGTAAGATGGGGGTAATAACAGTAGCTACTTCACAGGGTCATTGTGATGATCAAACAACATAATTATAAAGCCTAGGTGCTATATAAATAGTAGCTATTATTATTATCATCTAGTACAACCCCCTCATTCTAAAGATGATAAAAGAGAAGTCAGATGACTTGTCCAAGATCACACAGGTAAAAGGGGCAGAGCTGGGATTTGAACTAACTCCAAATTCAACATTCTTTCCACTATACCAAGTTGCTTTTTCTTAGAGTCTTCCTGATTCCAAGGCTGGCAGAATTTCCATCCAATAATTGCACACTGCTTTTCAAAAATACTATATAAATGAGTTATTATTATTATAATCTGAGCTTTAATTTTCTCAATTTCCATATAATGAAAGAGTTGGATTTGTTGACTTCCTAGTTTTAGCAGTGTGTTCTTCAAGATTTTCTTCACAGGGGCAGCTAGATGGCGTAGTGAGTAGAACACCTACCCTGGAGTCAGGAGGACCTGGGCTGGGTTCAAATGCAGCCTCAGACACTTAACACTTACTAGCCATGTGACCTTGGGCAAGTCACTTAACCCCAATTGCCCTGCACTCCCCCCTCCAAAAAGCAAAATAAAATAAGATTTTCTTCATAGATTGTGTTGCTGTTGTTGTTCAGTTTTCAGTCATGTGCAACTTTTCGTGGCCCCATTTGGGGTTTTCTTGGCAAAGATACTTGAGTGGTTTGACATTTCCTTTTCCTTCTCACATTACAGATGAGGAATTGAGGCAAACAGGGTTAAGTGACTTACCCAGGGTCACATAGCTAGTAAGTATTTAAGGCCTGATCTGAACTCAGAAAGATGAGTCTTGCTGTTTCCAGGTCCAACACTCTATCCATTGGACTATAGTTTTGTTAATTTGGCTGTGGTTGTTACTCTTAGAGTTTCATAGCCACTGACCCAACCTTGCCACAAATGGATGCTGAGGGAGGTGACATATATATTGACAGTTCAACATATATTAAGGCCTGGAACACAGTGCTAATTTAGCCTATCTTGATTACCAACATAAAAGACTAACTTTCACAAAGGCTTAAATGGGATGGCCATCCTGTAGCAGAATTGTAATCTGAAAATATTTTAACCCTAAACTCCTCAGATTCACTGTATGATTTTCACCTGTGACTTCTCTCTATTTCCGTTTTTTCATTAGTAAAATTGGTAAAATACCTAGCCCATCTATATTAGGGGGTTATTCTAAAATATAAATAAAATAATGATTATGATAGCACTTTGAAAGGAATAAAGTGTATCACAATGATATGTTGTTACTTATTTCAATTCATCAAAAACCCCTATGTATGATTTCATCACTAAATGCAATGCCCTCTAAGTGGCTGTCAAACGTTCCTCTTTGTGACTGTAAAACTCATCATCCTGTGGTCAGCTTAATGCCAAGCCTCTCCAAACCTGTTAGGCTAGTCACAGTCTGTTGTCAGGATGTACTGAAGTTGGCAGGAACTCTCAGAGCCGCTGCTATGAAGGATTTTTGAGAACCCAAGGTCACTTCCAAAATTACAACTGTAGTGGGGCAAGATTTTATTCTTATCCCCCACATACATGAACAATTTTTCTGGTAGGAAAAAAAGAGATAGCCATAAACACTAATGACTGAAAATGGTAGTGTTTTGTTTTTTTTTCCCTCTAGTAGGAGAGGGAAGGAATCCTGGGGGCGTCATATTCTTTATAAACAGAAAACATTAAAGACTAAATTTTTAACAAGAGAGAAAAGTCAGCCATGATCAGCATGGATTGTGAGCTCCGTGAGGGCAGGGACCCATTTTTATTTTTCTTTTTATTCCCACAGTTTAGTGCCTATCATCTCTGAAGGTATTTAATAGATGCCAATTGTTGTTAATAAAACAACTTAATACTGATCCTCCATCCATTTATTCGTCCCACAAACTTTTTAAAAGCACCTACTCTATGAATGGCACTGTACCAACTGTTGGCGGAAATAAAAAAAATATTCGATAAAATATGGTCACATCTAGTGGAATTTATACTAGATTGAGTGGAGGATGCATCAGAAATGATAATGACCACAATAAGCAATGTCACATGGTAAATGCATCAGAGAAACAAAATGCATCAGAGACACAAAACTAAGAGCTATGTGAAATAAGCAGGGTGGGGCTTTTACTGGCTTAAAGGAAGGCTTCATGAAGAAAGCAGCATTTGACTTGGGCTTTAAGTGATTTACAACCACCTCTCCTTCGCTGTTGTTTTTAACTAACAATTTGGTAGCAAAGAAGTGGAAACTAGGGGGTTGCCCATCAATGTAATTTAAGCAGTTCAAATTCATTATAGTGCTTAACATTTGCAAACATTTACCTGTTAATCTCATTTGGTCCTTACAACGAGCTCCATTTTAATCACAGTCTAGCAGCTGTAAACGTGTAAGGAAGGATTTGAATTATACTGGTATATTGTACATAATGAAATATTATCGTGCCATAAGAAATGACCAAGAGGAATAGCTTCAGAGAAAGGTGGAAAAACTTAGAGAATAACATGAGAAGAACCAGAAGAACAAATTACACAGAAGTAACACTGAATGCAATGATCAACCACAATTTTTTTAAAGGACAGCTGATAAGGCGCCCAACCTACCTCCTGACAGAGTCATGGATTCAAGCATACAGAATGAGACACGCATTTTTGGACATGGACAATATGGGAATTCGTTTTGCTTAACTATGCATATTACACGGGGTGGAGGGGGTCTTGTTAATTGAAAATAAAGTAAAAGACTTCAATAGTGAAGTAATTTTAGAAGTAAAATACTACTATATGGGCTATTTGCAGCACAAAAATTAAGTATACCCAATAAAAGGCAATACACATGTGCACAGCTGGCAGTACCTTCTTATCTCTGGCATCCATTGAGAAAATTACTTTACACTCTACTTGAAAAAAATGGCAAGCAACGGCAGCATCAAACAGTAGAAGCACCAAAAAGCAGCAGTTGCAGCAGCAAACACCAAGTAGTGGGGGCGGCGGCTGCAGCAGCGACAAACAGCAAAGCGGAGTCGGAATTTAGCAGAAAAGAAGCTAGCTACAACGCCCGCTTGGAGACCGAAAGTTGGCCAATCAGCGGAGGCCTCAAGGAGTATAGTTCGCTTATTGGGTCCGTGGAGACATCTCTACAAGCTCACTAAAGAAGGCGCCTCGACGTTCGAAGAGGGAAGAGGTTTTTAACCAACCAGAGAGGTGTCTGAGGGAGGGACTCATGGAAGGCGGTACCACAGATCCTATCATGGAAGCTGGATCTCCCCAAGGAGGCGGGGCACTCAAGGATGGGGCGTGGTCTCTGGACTTGGGGCGGGTTCCAGAATGGGGGAAGGAGTGGGCGTGGCCGAGCGGTGGGCGCGCCCACAGCCCCATGGGCGGGGTGAACGGAGTCAGCAGCGGGAGCCGGATACGGGCGCCGGGGCCCAGGGGATGGGCGGAGCCGCCGCCAGCCCCGCCGCTTGGTGCTGGTGGCTGTCGCTGCCGGGGGAGCCGAAGCTCCGGGGACTAGCCGCCGCTGCTGTTGCTGCTGCTGCTCCCCTCGCGGGGCCCAGCTCCCGAGGACCGTGAGATGCTGGGGAAAGGAGTGGGCGGCGGCGGCGGCTCCAAGGCGCCCAAGCCGTCCTTCGTATCCTACGTGCGCCCCGAGGTGAGCTGTCCGGCCCGGGCGGAGGGCACCCGGGCGCGGGGTGGGGCGGGGGGGCGCCGGGAGCGGAGCGGTCCTCCGCCGCCTATCTCCCTTGGCTTGCGCCTGAGAAAGGCGGGGGTGCGGGAGCACGGAGCCGCCCCCTCCCAAGCCCGGGCGTCCCGGGGCGCGGTGTTCCGGGGCTGGCTTGCGGGCGGGCCCCCGGGACGAGGAGGGGGCGTCGGTGCGGGGCCGCAGGTGTCAGGCTGGAGGCGCCCGGACTCGCCCCGCGCGGCCGGCGGGAGAGGGCGGTGCTGCGGGCCGGGAGAGGTGACTGTGGCCTAGGACCTTCCTGCTGGCTGGCTGAGCGTCGGGCTCCTGAGGAGGAAGACTTGGGTGGCCGGTGCTTTCTCCCCCATTTAGGCTGCCCGCGGTTTGGGGCGGTTCTCCAATGCCTCCGGACTTTCTTAGACCTCGCACACTTCGCTTCAAGCGCTGGTGTTTTCAGCGTGTTGTGGAGGACGAAGTCCTTTGCCTTCTGTCCTGTCTGTAGGACAAGCCTCTTGCTGTGGCCTAGCTTCTCCTGGTCTCCTTGTCCATCCCTGGTCCTTTTATATCCTGTTTTTGCTTTCCTTGTGTCCCCGGCGCTTAGCAATGTTACTTGGTACCCAGTAAAGCCTTAATAAATGCTTGTTAACTGACAGTTCCCGCCCTCCCCTCCCCCAGATCATTTGCTTCCTGAAACTTCCATTCATTTCTTTCCTGGTTTATACCCTTCTCAGAGCAGAAGTTTTATAGGAAATTCTATTTTTCGAGAGTACAGACATACTTTAGGGTTTCTTATACCTGAACTCCACCAGAAAGACTTTGGAAGTGACCCCTACATCCCTGAAGACCAATACGATGGAGCTCAAGCTTCCATAGGTATTGCCAAGCCAGAAAGGCTTTGAATCTGGTCCTGCCCAGCTGATGGACTCTCTATGTATCTGCTGTATTCGTCTCAGAGTTAGAAAGACCCTACTTCACATCCTGCCTCAGACACTTCCCAGCTCTATGACCTTAGGCAAGTCAGTCAGTGTGTGTTTGAAATAGGGATAGTAATAGTGCTTTCCTCTTCTGGTTGTTGTGAGGATCCGAGGAGATAGAGCACCTTGCAAATCTTAAGAGCGCTAAAAGAGATGGAGCACCTTGCAAATCTTAAGAGTGCTACATAAATGCTTGAAATGATTGTGCAAGCCTCAGCCCACTCTTAGAGAGCATCTTTGTACCCCCACAGCGTGGAAGAAAATACCTTGTACATATCAGGCACTTAATACACCTTCCACCTTTGGTTGAATGGTATGTTGTCCAAGGACCAGCCTCTAGCTAAGTTCCTCACCAGGTTTCCTGCAAGATGATCCATTTTCCACCACTGCACCTCTTGTATGTAGTCTAGGATATGAATGGTTTGGGGTTTGTGTTTGTTTGGGAATGGATACTACTTTCACTATTGTAACCTTGGGTTCTTGATATATTGAACCTCTAAGACAAATTCAAGTAGTTACAGTCTTGCTCCATGTTTGTGAAGTTTCCTATTCTCATTTCTCTCTTTGTCACTAGAAAACCCATTCTGTTACTACTCCCATAGTTGAAGTAGTATTACACATTAATTCTATTTGAGTGATTTGGAGTCATGAGAAACCAGCTTGAATGTGAGAGTGGCACTGTATGATTAGATAGGTATGGTCTTGCCAGGGGCCTCACTTCTGGCCCCAAGCAAGATCAGAAGTTTCATAAATACAGTTTTCTTAAGGTACCTTGAATATTTTGTGGTGTTAGGTGGAGTATAGAATAGCTAAAAATAGTCTTATTTTTAGATCTTATTTTTTAAAATAAATAACCACTTCCTTAGCAAACACTTAGAATGGGTCAGCATCCTCTTAGACTTTGAACAAAGGCACTCTGATGTACAAGTAAAATAGCTTTGGTTTATCTCTGCTTCTATTTTTGTTCAAGTGCTTGTGAAAGGGCAGTTGTTGGGCTTTTAATTTGCTCCTTAAGGAGAATCAGAATTTTAATTGTAAAGTCCACTGAGACATGTAATAGAGACCAGGGATCCCTGAACTTTCCATGTACACGTGCACTCCTTTTCATTAATTAGGTTTTTATTAACTCTGCCCACAGGCTATTTTTTTTCTTTGAAGGAGTTTAGGAAAGGGGAATAGTTAAGCAGAAGAATGCACGGGAGCTAATAACTTTCCCCCCATAACATGTTTCAGTTAACTTATTTGTTTTTCCTTGACCCAAATAATTTAGATTATAGTAGTAAAGGACCTAGCAATCCCCACCCCCACCCCCACTACCTTCTAAACTGAGGAAATGTATTATGAGAACTCAATCAAATTTTGGCCTCTCTCCCATTTTTAAAGGTATTGCTAAATTAGTATTAAGTCATTTTTATTGGTCTTACTATCAGAAATTCACATAAGAGGTATTCAGATAAAACTTGGGTGGTTCTGAGTCTGTCTGCCAAGGACCTTAAATTGCTTAGTTATATAAGAACAACTTCAAAATATTTTTCTGAAAGCTCTTATGCTAGTGACTTAGTGCTTTTTGCTTCTTTGTACCTTCAAATAAGTATTACTTCTTATCAGCTGGGAAATTGTAGGGGGGATTTCTTGTGCAGATCAGAGGTGCCAAAACAGTTTTGACATCTTTAGATTTAATGATACCTGCTGTTAATGAGGAAACTATGTAAGACCTCTGAAGGTTCGGGGGTGCTTTTCAGTAACTAGACTTGTCCTTTTCACAGACTGTCATACTGAAAAGGATCTTGGAAATAGTCTAAGACACGCTCATCTTACAGATAAAGAAATTAAGGTCCAGAAAGGTTGTGTGACTGCCTAAAAAGATCACAGAGCTGGTAAATGGTAGTAGAACTACTGCTGTCATAGTGTATGTTTAAAGTTAAAGTTAGCAAAATATTTTACAGAATTCTTTTTTGAGCATTGCAACAATAAGATGAGGTAGGTGCTTCAGGTGTCGCCCCTATTTTTCAGATGAGGGAAAATAATGAGTTAGGACAGGCTAAGTGATTTGACCAAAGTCATACAACTAGTTAAGTGTCAAAATTGAATTCAGATCCACTTTTCTCCTTTCTCTGTGTCCAATACTTTTCTCACTATCACCACACTGTTTCTGAAGTTATACATTTGGTTTTTAATAACCTTATGTTCATAAAAGCAGAAGCACTGAATTGACCAAAATGCTTGAAGAAGATGCTTTTCATATTGGGTTTATTTTTCTTTTGCCCTGACACTATTGGCATTGGACCTAGTCAGGTGGTATACAGTTTGGTTCTGTCCTTTTAAAAGGATATTACTGTGGTTAAATGACTAGCTGTTTAAAAGGCTTAGAGTCAGTAGCCCAAGAGGTCTACTTGTCCCAGATCAATGCATATAAAAGGTTTAAAATCCTTCAGTCATTTTTAGTAACAAATTCCCCCTCAGTGTAAAATCAGTTGTGTAGAAAAGGGGGAAACAGATGGTTTATGTGTTGGAAGAATTGGTGCCTGGGTGGCTGCCTGAAAACAGCCCAGGAGCTTAGAACATGAGTTGTGAAAGTGGGTTTTTTATTATTCCCTTCTTTAGGCTTTTTTCTGTACCATAGATGGCACAGAACATCATTACTGGGGAAAGGAACATTGAACGGGGTATTTGGGAGTTAGGAAGTTAGTGTTTATCTTTGTTGAATGCTAAGGTCTTTGGGGAGTGTGTAGCCAAAGGGGTGAAGGTAACAAATCCGTGCTTCAGTTGAATTAAAGAAATTTATAGATAGATAAGTACACACATTGTTCAGGATCCTGTGCTAGGTTCCTGGGGGACAAATAGGACAGAGTCCTTGCTCTGAGGAGTTTCCAGTACTTCTTAACAAAAATATGTACATGTCCATGATGATGAAGTCATAGGGCAGAAAAAGACTAGTACAGTAGAACAATATTAAAATGACCCATTCTGTGATGATTTAAAAAAATGTTTTATTGTTCATCTTTTAAAAACATCATTGTCATTGCCCAATGATTTCCTGATTTGTAATCACAAGACTATTTTCTTCCAGGTACTAGTTGTGTGAACTTGGCTTTGTAAATTACTTTATCTGAGTAAAAGTTTCCTCTTTCAGCTCTTTATTCATTCAGTATTGTGCATGTACTAATCAAGGAGCTCACATTCTAATGGGGAGTAATTCACATGTAAGAGAGAACACCTGCAAGTCAGAGGAAAAGGTCGCATTGTCCTTAGGGGCAGTAATAAAGAAGGTGGTAATGTCTTCCTTAGTATCATCTCTACTAATAAATTTTTTTTGGGAGGTGTGTGTGTATGTATACACACATAACACACATACATATATGTATATGCACACTAAGTATATAACATCATGTATATGACATGTCTACTGATAGATATCTACTGATAAAATTATAGATATTACTGAGGTTGAGCCATTTGACCTTGCCAGGGACTTTGGTGGTAGGAACTTTCTTATCCCCATCTTTGGTAGCTGTGGTTGCTGAGGAGGTGGAATGGTAGCACCCAGAGGGGTTGTCATGTCTTATATCCACAAGGGCTGCTTCCTAGGATAGTGGCTGAAGGGGCCAAGCTGGAAGCAAGACTGGTGGTTGGGGGGGGAGGGGTGCTCTCTCACTCTGGGGCTTTCACAGTTTGTCAGCAGTGGGTGGTGGAGGAGGTGATGAATGTGACTTCTCCAAAGTAATTGCTTCCCTTGATGATGACTGGAGTGTCTAGGCTGGAAGCAATGAAAGACATTGCTAATCCCTAGGCTCTTGGGTTCAGGATTCTTGGATATTAAAATCAGAGTCTGAAGCTAGGTGGTGGTTGATGGTATTGGTAGTTGAAGTTGTCTGGCATGTTCGGTCTTCCATCTCTCCCTTAGACTGGCTTGTTGGTGGGTTGGCCTGTTTGGGTCATAGAGTGTATGAGAAAGAATACTATGTAATCACCATGGGAATATAAAATGGAGCCAAATTTTGATGGCATTTAAGTGCTAGAGAAAGTTGCATATTTTCCAGAGGGCAGTAGGAGCTCCTGAAACTTTTTGAACTGGAAGAGCATGTTCATTTGTGCTTTAGGAATATCATTTTGGCAGCTCTGTGTGGAGAGTGGTTTATAGAGAGGAGAGGCTAGAGGCAAAGAGATCATTTGGGAGGCTTTTGTGGTAGTGCTGGTGAAATATTGTGAAAACCTGGCTGTGATTTGAGTAGAGAGAAGGGGGTAATTTGAAAAGATTCCGATAAGGTGAGCTTGAAAACAGTTGACAATTGATAGGATATTGGGGGTGGGGTATTAAAAAAGTAAAGAATGACTCCTAGTTTGCAAACCAGAGTGACTGGGAGGATGTTGATGCTCTCCACAAAAATAGGGAAGTTAGAAGAGGAAGAGGAAGGGTGGATTTAGAGGGGAAGATAATGAGATCTGTTTTGGAAATGTGTTTGAGATACATATGGGACATCTGGAGATGTGTAGCGGATATTTGGAAATGCTGGACAGGCACTCACGGGAGAGATGAGAACTAGATGTATATTTTGGAGAGTCACTTGTATAGAGACTGTTAAGTTCATGACAACTGACAGGATCACCAAGAGAGAAAGAAGAGAGGGCCCAGGACAGAGCCATGGGGGTACATTTAGGCGTAGGAAGTGAAACATGGAAGATGCCCTAGCAAAGGAATTGCATTGACCCAACAAGTGTGAAGAACCATGGCAAAGCAGTGTCATGCAAACTGAGATATAGGAGAGTATCCAGAAGGGGTGAATGGACAGCATTGTCAGATGTGACTGAGAGTTCAAGAAAGGTGAATACTGAGAAATGGTCACTGAATAAAGCAATGAAAAGAAATATTGGCATCCTAAGAGACTAGCTTCAGTCAAGTGGTAGGAATAAAAACCAGCTTGCAAGGGGTTTAAAAAAAAAAACAACAGAATAATTGGGCCATGCTGGATACGGTTTATCCCTTCCACACATGTGGTCTACATCATCCCTGAATGGTATGCTTCACCATCAGTTCTCTGTAGTGGCAGCTCGTATGTCTGTTGTGCCATGTTTGTAGTCATCTTGTTGTTTTCTTGGTTTCACTCTGAATCAAGTTCATACAAGTCATCCTAAGTTTCTGAATTCCTCGTATTTGCCACTTCTAAAAGCACAAGAGTATCTCATCACATTTATATGCCAGTTTGGTCAGCCACACCATCAGTCAATGGACAGTCACTTTTTTTTCCAGTTCTTTATTCAGTTAATTATCTTTCCTTCCAATTATTTACTGCTCAAAACCTGTTCAGTGTTTTTCCGTGTGTGAGACCTTTATTTCTGTCTTTAACCTCCATGAAGTAGTAGTATCATTGGTCACAGGATATATAGAATTTAGGGCCTTTTTTTCTTTACATTTCATTACATCACATTACATTACATTTTTTACATTTCAATTCTTGGTGACTTTCCCACTGTACAAATTCAGGTTCTCCAGAGCCAATTTGAGAGTTATGTAAAAGTTGTGAACTGTAGTTTGTATAATTCACAATAATGATTAGCAATACTAATCGACTATATCCTGGAGTTGGGTAAAAGGGACCATTATTAAGTGGTACCTAGGGAGAGCTATCTTTTAATAAAAATCCATTATTCATTGTGCTTGAGGAGTTAGAATAAAAGCATCAATACATTGTTGAGGCTAGGACCCTGACCAGTTGTAATTTCTGGCCTTTTACCACACTGGGATACAGCGCAAAATGGTGACAAACATGATCTGATATTAAAATGGAAGGGAATTTTTGTCACAACTAGGGCAACCAGGGTAATTCACAGCTTTGAATACACACCATATGAGGAATGATTGAAGGAATTAGGCATGTTTTTAGTCTGGAACATTGAAGACTGGAAGAGGGGATGAGGAAGAGTGAGGAAGGGATGTGATGGCTGTTTTAGGAGTGTTTGCTGTCATGTAGAGGATACATTTTACTTAATCAGTTTAGTCCCAGAGAACAGAAGTAGGAGCAGCGGGTCGAAGTTGTAAAGAGGTAAATTTATGCTTAGTGTCAAGAAAAAATTTCCTAACAAATAGAGCTTACCCCAAAGTGGACTGGACTGAATCAAGTCTCTGCCTCCCTTATGCTTCTGGGGGCATAGTCTGCCTGCCTTGGGCATGCATCATTCAGAGGCAGTATTGCCACTGGGTATCTGTTTCTTTCTTAGGCTGTTATGGGTAATTTGTCATACAGTAATGGTAAATAGACTTTTTCCATGGTGTTCTTTTCTCAGAGTTTTGAAGGCAGTGTAGTATAGTGGAAAGAGCCCTGGATCTGACATCAAAGGATGTGGGTTCAAATTAAAAGAGTTGGACTAGATGGCCTTTGAGGTCCCTTCCATCTCTAGATCTGTGATCTGTAAGAACAGAGGTCTAGTTAATCCTTTATAATCTAGGGGAGGAGACATCATGCTGATAATTGTGTATATATAAGCTATGTGAAGAGTAGATAGAAAGTAATCTCAGGGGGAAAATATTAAGAGAGGAGAGGTCTACTAGAGATGATGGGATTTGGCCTGATCTTAAAAGCCAGGGAAGCTAAAATAAGAAGGCCAAAGTAAGGGGGCCAAGTATTCCATTCTCGGGGGCCAACCAGTGCCAAGGCCCAAAGGCAAGAGGTAGAGGGTCTAGGAGGGAAACATCGAGTTGGCCAGTGAAGCTATATTTTTCAGCGTATGGAGGGAAGTGTATGAAGACTGGAATGGTAGGAAGGTTGTGAAGGGCTTTAAATACCAAGTTGGGGACTTTATTCTGGATTCTGGAGGTAACAGTTTATCATGGTCAGACCAGCGTTTTGGCAACTAAGCGAAGGATGGACTGAAGCAGGAGAACTTTGAGGCAGGGAGAGCAGTCACGAGGCTATCACAGAAGTCCAGACAAGAGGTGATGATCGCCTGTGCTAGAGTAATAGCTGTGGAGTGGAGAGAAGTGACACGTGCCAGAAATGTTAAGGTAGAAACAAGACTTTGCAACCGATAGGATATAGGGGGTGAGTGTGAATGACGAATTGAGAATGACACTGAGGGTGTGAGCCCCAGTGCCTGGGAAAATGATAGGAAAGTTGGGAAAAGGGGAGGGTTTTGTGGAAAAGATAATGAGTTATGTTTTGAACATGTTGATTTTGAGGTGCTTTGGGAGAACAGATTCTAGTACTGAATATGTAGATCTATTAATCATTGAACCCATCGGAACAGATGAGATCACAGAGCAGGAGAGTATAGAAGGACAATAGGACAGGTCCTAGGACAGACTTTGTGGCACACCCAGAGTCAGTGACAGTAACTTGGACGACTGTCCATCCAAGGCCACTGAGAAGAAGTCTAAGAGGTAGGAGTTACTCTTTTCAATGTGAATTAATGCTGTCCTGAGAGAAAAAGGATAAACCTCTGCACCTCCCCCTTTGTATCCTGGAACCTTGTCATATTCATTACCTAAGATGGAGAATCATCTAAGAGAAAAATTCATTTAAAAGTATTCCTCACTTCAGAGAGTCCTCAGCACATAGTGTGCAAAGCAGGAAAGCTGCTCTAACATAGGAACCTACAACGTATTTTGACATTTAAAAAAGTGTTCTTATGCTCAAAGATTGGGAACCACTGCACTAGTGTTTTTGTTTTTTATTTGAGAAGGAAAAATAGTTACATTCTTTAATAGCAAGGTCCTCATTTATTCTATGGCTAGGCTGCTTGTGAGTATTTTTGAATGAATGAGACTGACAGACTCTCCAGCAACCATTTGAACTTTGAGTTCTTAGAAATTTTGTTATTCTAAAGAGAGTTTCCTTCTCTTCAGGGAAAGAACCACTTTAAATATGGTTTAAAGAAAAAACCTTTGACATGGCTAAGAGAGGGGGGGAAAGAGCATTTTGTCCAAAAAATGTATGACCTAACATATCTTTTTAAAAATACTTTAAGGATATCAATAGTTATTAGTAATGGTTGCCCTTTAAGGCAGAGAAGAAAGTCTCTCCAAGGGATCACTTTCTTATTTGTGGTTTTTGCTTCATGATCTCCCTAGAGCTTCTGCTTTTTCTTGCAGTCTTTCTGCATGTGGTTCCTGGGGCATCTCCCTAGGTTAAGTATAGTGCTACATAAGTTTTTCCTGTGCAGACAGAAGTAGAAGGTGTCATGAGGCCAAATAGCTCTTGTAAATACTTCCTAAAGCCTGATAAAGTTGCTGTTGCAAAAGTGTTGTGAATCCAAAGCTTTTTTTCTGCTCTTTTTCTCCTTATTTAGCTCTTGTGTTTTCCCTCTAATAGAATTAGAGTCAGCATCAGAATTGTTGGTAATGACAGATCTGAAATTTATCTGCAATTCTACACTTTCTTTTGCATACAAAAATGGAAAATGCTTTTGGAAGATTGAGATGCTAAGAAACCTAAACTCAGATGGCATTTTGGAGATGAGGGGATTATTACAGGGTACTGTTCTTTAATACGGATCCACAGTTTGTAGCATTTTGAGGAGAGTTTATCCTGACACAGTTTCTGTGTATCAACAAGCTCATATAAAACCAACCAGTGTAGTAATTCTATCAGAAGAAATGAAACTAGTTTGGCCTGATTTGTCCTTGATGGAACTAGGAAATTCTGAAAATTGAATTCACACTATACTGTATTAATTGGTGTCCTCTCTTTTTATGAATATAACTCAACAAACATCTGCAAATGAGAGAGTACTAATCCTCAGAGAGCTTATTGTCTAGTAAGGGGTACAATATGTACACCAATACCTGTGATAAAAATTGGAACCCAAGTGCATCAGTGGTACTGGAGGACCAAGGTAATTTTCTCCTTTAGGATTCCTTGTAAATTCCTCTTTATAAGTATTGTAAGCTCTTTGAGGGCAAACATTATTTTATTTCATCGTTATACCTTCCTTATCTTAAGACTGTAGTGCCTCACTTGTAATAGGTACTTAGTAAATGTTGCCCTCTCCACCTTATGTCCTACAACATTTTCCACATGTCACAGATGGCTGCTGAGAGATAATTCCCATCAGCTTGGTGAGTGGAGCATAATTTGGAAGTTATTTTTTTCAAATTGGGAGGGTGGATTTGCCCTCAAGCTCTTGCCAGGTTCTCATCCAGTCTCCCTGTAAGCATTGAAGTGCATTTTTTTTTTTTGTGATTAACTAGTTGTTAGGGTTGCAGCCTGTGACTGGAGTTAAGGTAACCAACTGGTACAGGGAATGAAACCTTGGCCCCATTGGCTCCAAACATCTGAGCTGTGGGATCCAAACGTCTATGAACAATGAGGGAACCAAGAAAGAATTTAACAGGATGCACAAAGGGTATATTTGTTTTTTACAAATTTTAGTTAACTGAAAAAAGAAAACAAACCGAACCACAATCTGTAACTGTTGAGGAGGATATATGTACTTAGGGAAATAGCATTTGTGGTGGAGGGGTAGGGGGAGCAGGGGACAGGATTGCCTTTGACAGAGATCTTGGAGATGTGGGAAAAGTATCTAGAAGGAAATTGCAGTGGCTTTCACAGTCAGGCCCCAGTCATGTGACCATTGGATGGAAGGCTTAAAGAGGAGCATTAGGAGACCTTTATATTCTGTATAGAAGTTGGAGAAGATGAAAGCAGGCAGAACAGTTCAGTTCAGCAGACATTTATCACTTCAGGCTCTTCTTTAGGAGGAAGTTTGAAACAAACCTTCAGAAGCTACGGAGTTATTCGTGTATTTTCAACTTCATTACAGCTATTTGGTTTTTAATTATATAATCTTAGCATATTCGGATTTTTCCCAGGTGAGTTATAAATAAAAAAAGGATGGTGTGCTTTTGTCACTTTCATTTCCTTTTTCTCTTCTCTCCATTCTGCTCTACTCATGGAAATATGTTGATCATATTTAGAATTTAGAATTCCAAACTAATGAACTAATTTTTTTAAGTTAATGGCTGACCTCTGACATTTTGGTAACATTTCATTCTGTGCGCTTATTTTTCTCTTCACCACACCCCTTTCTAAATGATCTTTTTTATCTAGAACAACTTTTACATCCTGATTACATCAGTTCAGTGATTCATTGAGATTTGAGGAAAGTTTTTAAAAATACATCCTTGCAGAAAGTTTATTTCATATAATTTTAGTTGCAGTAGTCTTCCCTCTTTGATTTCTTTAACAGTGCTCATCCCAAAAATCTGTTTATATTGCTTCAATTAAATGTGACTTTCATCTTACAGAAGAGGGGTCTTGTAACATTTCGGAGGCGGCATGCCAAATATTCATTTATTTGTCTCATCCTGGAAAAAGGACACCCTGGATATAGAAAGAAGGCAGCAGATTTTGTCGATTTCAGTTTTAATTGAGGTCAACCCTGGCCACAACACCCACTCATCTAAAGAGCCAACTCTGGCAAAAAATGAGATTGTTTGCCAATCCTTTTTCTAGTTCGTGCCTCTAGGACTTATAAGGATTTTTCTTTTACAAACCTAAAAATCCCTTTGCTTACTGCAAAGAGAATCAGTTTTATGTCTTGGTGTGTCTTAGTTTCTTATAAGGTGAAGAACATATGTGTGCTTAATCTTATCTTCAAATAGAGGAATTCTCTCTCTCCTTTAACCTCTCTAGTGAAATTTGTAAATTGTTGCTGGACGAGTGAGAAATAATTACTTCTCTATCTCTCCTGGCACACCATCCTCCCTCCTCTCCTTTAATCTTTCTTATTAATATGTTCTTCCTGTATGTTCCAAACTGTTATGAAAACCACCTTTCTCTTTGGACCAGTACACAGTGTTATGGACATCAGTACTTAAAGAAGAAAGTCTAGGGCCCAGTTAACTAGATCAGTCCCTTGGCAACAGGAAGCACTTATGTCTTTATCTCACAGAGGATCCTGGGTTGAGACAACATTGTTTGGCAGTTCTGTGCTCCAAAAATAGGATCTCTTTGCTCTCCTGTACCCACCCCCAGCTTTTTCTTGCCTGTGCTGGAATTACAGCCTCCTTTTTGACTTTCTCTTTACATTATCTTTGTCCTTGGAGAAACTTTCTTTTTTCTTTGGTTTTATTCGGCTCTTCGTGGCTAGTTGACATTTGAATCCGTGCTCTGTGAAGGGAGACAAGAGAAATGCAGTGTTTGTGAACATGTTTGGTCTTCTGTTACTATACCCGAGTGACAAACCTGTAAATGTAACCAATTACAGTTGTATAGCATTATTTACATAAAGGCTAAGTATTCAAAGTTGAAAGCTATGTAAAAAGGGGGATAGGATTTATAAGCAGTGGATTTACCCACCTTACACTATCCTGACATGAATTTCCTTAAGAGCTTCTATGAATTTTCTGGTCAGTTTTCACCAGGGTGAATTATCCTATTGAGCTCTGAATGAGACCCAGTGTTGTGTTTCTTCTTCTCTGAAGGTCTCTCCATTAGATATGCAGACTACCTCTCTTTTGTCCCTCCTCCACTGACAAAAAGTTTAGAACAAAGCAGAGGAGCAAGGTGTTATGCCATGTATGACTATCACCTGAAATGCAAAATATTCAAATTTTCATTTGTGTCCCCCCCCTTGCTAATATGAGTATGAATGACGATTTAATTGCAGTTGAATAAAAAATGAACTGTCTAAGGCATAGGAAGTGTTGGTATAACTTATTGAACAGCTGTTCCCCCACACACACTCCCCTTAAGTCAGCGGAAGAGTTCAAAATGGTTTCATCTGAAATTTAGATTGTGCACGAGTGTAAGGACTTTATAAAAACGATGGTGTAGGCAGTATTATGGCTGTTTAATTGTTATGTGGTAATTTTGACAGAAAAAGTGGTAGGGATCAATCTAACTGGTTCCTAGTTACTAGTCTTAGGTCTGCAATGCTTACAGGTCTGAGAAAATGACTGGAAAAAGAGTACTAATTTTATGTAATGAGAGAGTAGAAAAATCAAGAGGGATTTAAAGATTAGGAACTGGGACTGTGGCTTTGTGTGATTTGCTTACCTTCAGAAAACTGGAACATGTCTTTTGACCAAACATCTGATTATTGGTTATCTCAGTTCTGTGTGCCTGCTTCCCAGGTGTCTGGTACTGTTCTCTTAATTGGTCATAAGAGTAATCTTTCCTTTATATTGCCAAGATTGTGTGTAGAGGAGAGATGTGGTTGGGCTTCACAGACAATTGGTCATGATCTCAGAGTCTAGATACTTGGGAAATGCATCTAGTTATTTGTCCCCAAAAGGAGTTACAGAATTGGCTCTCTTCTGGAAGTTAGTTTCTTCCCTCCTGTTATCCAATTCTAGTCATCTAGAAATTAGAATTAGTGGAGGACATCTATGCAACCCTTAGTCTTTATTGTTTCATTGATGAGACTTAGAAGATTTAAAATTTTGGCTAACTCCCCCTCCCCCGCCCCCCATCGAACCATTTTAACATAAATAAGATTCCACTTCCTTACTATGTCCTTTATTCCTTCCAAAAGGGCTCTTTTGGATATATATAAAATTTTGAGCATACTGACTGCTAATACTGATTTTGTACCATAGGATTGTATTTAAATTTCGGGAGAGTATTAAGCTTTAAAAGTATTAAATTTAGGAGAGAGTATTAGGCTTTAAAACTCCCGAATGTTCTTTTACCAAGATGCTCTGCTTTCTGCTCCCTTCCCCTGGTCATTTGTCATGTGACTGCAACATTTACTGAAGACATCCTCCCAAGACTGTTATAGTCTAGTGGAGGAGATGACATGTGAATAGCTTAGTCTTTTTCTTTAATTTCTCTACACTCCCTCCTTTGTTGGCCTTGTTTTGTCCCATGGCTTCAGTATCAGTTGTGCAGATGATTCCCAGGTGCATATATGATTTTCAATTCTGTATCTCTAATTGCCTCTTATAGCTCTCCACCTAAATGCCATTCATAGCCTCAAATTCAACATATCGTCTCTTTGACTTTCTCCTCCCTCCTCTCCCCCCTCAAAAAAACCTTGGACCTCCCAACTCCTCTGTTCTGTTAGTTCTACTAGTTTAGTTATTCAAGCTTAAAGTTTGTCATTTTAAATTCTTCCCTGTTGTTTTCCCTCCTCTGACATTTAGTAGTTTGCTGTCTTCTGCCTCTGAAATATCCCCTGGATCATCTGCTCTTTTACACTCACTGACCCAGTTCAAGCCCTTATTACCTAATTTTAAAAAAATTTATTATTTTTACTTTTTTAATTGATAAGCATTCTTAAAATTAATGTTCCTCCTACTACTCTCCATTTCATTGGACTCATTGTTTAGTATTAAGTTGGTCAGAGTTCTAAAGCTTTTCAAAGTTGTTTTTCACTATAATGTTGTTATCATTGTGTTAAGTTGTTCTTGTAGTTCTACTGACTTCACTCTTCACCAGTTCACAAAGGTCTCTCCAGTTTCCTCTGAAATTGTCCATTTGTCACTTTTTATCAGTGATATTTCCTTATGTTCATAGCTTTCATTGCCTCTTGGCTTTATATTGCTGTTAGTAAGGAGCATGTCTGCCCCATCACTTTCTCTCCTTCCAGATCTTCCTCCATGTTCCTGTTTTCTGCTATAAGTCTGACTTTGTCACTTCTCTACTCAAAGCCCTTCAGTGGTTCTCCATTCCTTACTGACACAGAATTAGCCTGGAATTCAAGAATAGTCAGCAGTCTGACTTTAAGGCTCCTTTTCCAGTGCGAATGCATTTTTTAAAATTTTAATTCATTTGTTTATTTACTTTTAGTTCACAAGACCCAGTCCTTGAGTTTCAAACCTTCTCCCCGCCCTCCCCCCCCCCCACTATGGCAGCCTGCAATCGAGTGTAGGATCCACAAATACCTTCACATTGGACATCAGTCTGGTTGTATAGAAGGGTTGTAACCAATGGAGTGAACAGTGGGAAAGAAGAAACAAAACCAAACATGGAAAAGTAACGATAGCCTGTAGATTGCTTCAGTCTCCATTTAAATTCTGTTCTTTCTAGATCTTTCTCAGAATGTAGACATCTCCTTCCATCCTGAGGCTTGTATAATTGTCTTATAACTGTGCGTTGCTGAGAAAAGTCCGGTTTATCAAAGTTGGTCGTTACACATACGATGTGTCTGTGATTGTGTACAAATTTCTCCTAGTTCTGCTCTTCTCACTTAGCATCAGTCTGTATAAGCCTCTCCAGGTGAATATGAAGTCCATCTCATCCCCATTTCTTACAGCACAATAGTATTCCATTACCTTCATATGCCACAACTCGTTTAGCCATTCTCCAACTGATGGGCATCCCCTTAAAATCCAGTTTTTTGCCACCACAAAGAGAGATGCAATAAATATTTTTGTACGTATGGGTCTTCCTTCCACTTCTATGATCTCTTTGGGACACAACCCCAGAAGTTGGGTTACTGGGTCAAAGGGTATGCAGTTATCTATAGCCCTTTGGGCATAGTTCCAGATTGCTCTCCAGAAAGGTTGAATCAGTCAGTGTGAATGCATTTTTATTTCCTTTATGCAGTCTGGTCTAGTCAAACAGAATTTCTTGGGATTTTCCAGTGTCATCCTTCCTTTTTCTAGCTTTATGCAGAGAAGCTGTTACTTCCTTTGAGGAGCAAATCAGATTCCACTTCCTCAAACACTAGCCCCATTTTCCCTCCCATTACCATCTCCTATAACCATCTTTTTCATGGCGAATCTCATGCCACTCTGGACTTCTTCTATTTACTTAACAGTAATAATACTTAACTAATAATAATAACTTAATAACTTAAATTATCATATTTAACAGTAAATAATACTTAACTTGTTTTAGGGTTATTTTTATATTTTCTTATCTCTCCTTACTACCTCCCCATCTCCAATTGATTTGTAAGATCTTTGAGAACAAGGGTGGTCTTACCTGAGATTGACCCAGTCTTTGGATTCATTTGTTGAAAGCTGATCCAAATAAAAGCAGTACAGACAATTCAGCAAACACTTGGCAGATAATTAGATGCAGATCAGTATAGCCCTGAGTCTCGGATTCTTCTAGTAATGTTATCAAAATATTTTAAGTATGTGGAAATAAACCTAGTAATCCTGACACCACCAAGAGATTTGAACTGTGATTAGAAAGTCAGGGCAGTTTGGCTGGAAGAAGTGTTATTAAAGAAAGTAAATAATTTACCTGTAGATAATTAAGTTTATGGTACTTGTGAGTGCTACATTCCATTGAAACCTTGTAGTGTTACTATTTCATAAATGAATAGTCATGTAAAGATGTCATTTATTCAGGAATGAGTGAAAACACATTCGTTAAGTACTCTCTGTGTGCCAGACACTGTGCTAAGGAGTGGGGAGACAAAAGCAAGCAGGTCCCAGAGGCAGGGTCCAGGTTCCAGGAGGAGGGTATTCAGGAAGATGGCTGGAGTACAATTGCTATAGTTTGGAGTAACTGGAAAATGACATGGACGTGATACTCCAGAAGTAGTTAGTGCCCTCAATGTCTTTCTGTTAACATTTGGCATATTTTTCCTGGAAGATTTTTCTTAAATTGTTTTATAAATTTGTTATGACCAGCTACGGGATGTTGGACCTCTTTGTACAAGACTGAGTCTTGAGCAGCAAGCCCCGCCTGTCTCACCTGGATGGAATGTGTCAGAGCTTGTGTCCTACTGGCTTAGCTTTGAGAACCCAGGATTACCTTGATGCTGCAAGGAGGCATGAGAGGAAGAGTCTTTTATTAGAGCCAAGCATTCATTTGAGAGGGGTCCACTAGTTTCACATCTTAGGTTTATTATAGCCCTCTGGTTTTATCTGTATATTTGCTGGAAAGTAGTTTTGATAAGATTTGGGTCATTGTTTGCACAGATGACAAAGAATTTTAGAATTATAAATCTAGAACTAGAAGGAACCTCAGAGGTCATCTAAGTTCACCACCTTCCATTTACAAATGAGGAAACTGAGACCCCAAGAGATTAAGTGATTTGCCCAAGTTGACATGAACAGTAGTGAGTGATGTAGCTAGGATTCATACTCAAGTCCTCTGACTCTAACCTCAACACTTCTCCTGGCACTACGTTGCATGTAACCTTGGCCTTGTTGAACAGGCTGATGCTATTGGTCCCAGGTGGTATATTATCTTGGAGTCATAAGCTTGTCCAAGGCTTAGTGTGTTTTCATAGACAGTTCAGCATAACTGTTCACCAGTTTGAGGATTGGTTCTCATTTGGCATAAATAGACTGCTGTTCATAGAAGTAGTAATAGCCAAAAATCCCTAGGACTTCTGCTTTTGTTTGGAACCTAAACAGAGGTAATAAAGCCTTATTTTATGTTTTAATTTTTCTTTTTTCTTTTGAACTTACTAAAGAAACAACTATGAATATTTCAGTGGAAAAAAGTGAAAAAGGAGATCGTATGAAACATTGTATTGTATGAAATACTGTCCATGAAACACTAAACTTCTGTTACAAAAATTTTTTTTCCCCAAGTAAAGCTTGGGATTTCTTTTTCCATATAATTCAAATTTAGCTCAGTGGTAAACTGCTGTTTTTTTATCTATAAGGTATAAGTTTTTTTTTATCTGTAAGGTATAGATCTGTTTTTTATCTATAAGGTATAAGCTTGGGGAAATCAGAAGACCCAGTATTCATGCTCCAAGTGAATTTGAGCCACTTGGATTGGAGAATTTTGATAACAATTTCCTGGCATGAAAAACCAGGACATCCTTTGGCCTCACAGTAGCATTTACTATTGTCTTGGGCTAAAATAGCGAACTTTTGACTGTATCCAACTATAGCCATAAATGGTAATATATATAACATATATAGGACAGCTATATAACTGACATATTTGGTGAAAATGTCTCATTGGTAAATGAATTACTTTTCAGTGCTTTTACTCTTAAAATTTGGGGAATAATAATGGAACATTGGATTAGATGTTTTATAATCAGTCAAACCTGTTAGACTCAATATTAAAGCACTTCAGTAGTCTTTTTAGCCTTGTCTACACATAGAACATAACAGTTGATTGGAAGGGGGTGGAGGGAGTTTGTGAAAATAACATTTTAACTGTTGACTTCTCAGCCGTGGCAATAGGATTTCTACCTTCTTATAGCTGGAATTGGAAGATGTTTGCAAAGCCATTGATTCTGGGCAGTGGTGTGGCAGCTGCTGTTTCATTGAACATATTGAATGGGTTGGGAAAACTTGGTAATATTCCAGTAGAGTTAACAGCTGTTCCATTCCTGAACTTCCTGGAAGGCTTGCTCAACAGACATCATGATTTCCAGCTTACTGGGTTAATACCAAATAAGGGACAACCTTTTATAGGATGTCATATTTTCTTCAAAACTTTTCTACTGGTAGGAGATTCCATAATGCTTATTAATAATAACTAATCCTGTTTCTCATTTAGCAAGGTAGCATTTCTCAAGACCCTCTCTATGTAAATCACTGTGCTCGTTGCTGAGGACACATATAAAAACTAATTGGGGTCACTAACAACTGAGGGAAGCAGGACAGGCCTCTTGGAGGATTTGGCACTTGATCTGGGATTTAAAGGGGGCTGAGAGTTAGTTCTAAGAGGCAGAGGTGAAAAGGGAGAGCATTTTACAAATAGGAGACAATCTGTGCCGAGATTTGAAGGCAGAGAATGGGACTTGTTGTATTAAGTGGCAGCAAATAGTCCAGTTTGGCTGTAGCATGAAGTGTGTTAAAGGCAGTAATGTGAAATCCATCTGGAGCCAGATTGTGAAGGACTTCTAGTGACAAAGACAGGAATTTGCATTTTATTGTAAAGGCTATAGGGAGGCACTGCAGCTTTTTACTCAAAAAGGTACCATGGTCAGAACTGAGCTTGAGAAAAATCATTTTGGCAGTTGTGTTGAAAGCAGATTAGAGAGGATAGATCAAGATCAGTTGGGAGGCTATGGAATGAGTACAAATAAGAAGTGATGAAGGCATAGTTGGGGTGATGGTGGTGTGAGTAGAGAGGTAACAGATTTGAGGGTTGTTTAGGAAATGGAATGACCAGACATGGCACCATGTTGGTTTTGAGATACCTGTGGGACAACGAAGTAAAGATACCCAGTAGACATTTGGAGCTCAGGAGAGAGAGGAGAGCTGTATTTGGAAGTCATTTCCATGGCAGTGATAGTTGATTATATCTCCAAGAGAGTGGAGAGGAGAGGGAGACGCTGTAAGGAGTGGGATATGGGTGATGACCCTGCAGAGAAAACTGAAAAGAATTAGTTAGGTTGGAAGGGAACCATGATAAGCTTTGTCTTCAAGCCCAAGGAGGAGAGAGTCTCCAGAAGGAGGGTGTGGTTAGGAATGGCACAGAGCAGCAAAGAGTTCAAGAAGGATGAGGACTTGGACAAAAGCCTTTGGGTTTAGTAGTAAGGAGTGACATTGGACTTGTGACGTTGGTGTGAGTGTTTCCAATTGAGTGGTGGGAATAGGAGCCAGATTGTAAGGGTTTGAGAAGTGAATTAGAGGTGAGAAAGCGGAGACAACCAGTGTAAATAACTCTTTCTAGCAGTTTGGCTGTGAAAAGGGAGGAGATTGGTATAGAATTGTACCAGTTATTGGTAATAATACTAATTACATGAAGGGCTGATAGGATGAAGTAAAGACTTTTTAAGGATAAGGAAATTTTGCATGTTTTAAGATAATGGGGGGAGCTAACAGATAAAGAAAAGTTGAAAATTAGGAAGAGAGAGTTGGTGAATGAAGGGACAGGTGCTGGAAGAGAAGGAATTGGGGATTAAGTTGACAAAAGAAGCCCTACATCGTCCCCCAGTACCAGAGCAAAGGAGAAGAGTAAAGGCCTACATCCCAAAGAAGTTAAACAAAGAGAAATAGAGCCCATAAATACAAAACCATTTATTAAGGAATATCTATCAAAGGAATGACTGAACAAATCATGGTATACGAATGTAATGGAATACTATTGTACTGTAAGAAATGATAAAAGTGGCAATTTCAGAGAAACTGGATAAAACTTGCATGAATTGATACATAATAGTGAAGTGAGCAGAACCAAAACAACGATTTACAGAAGGCACCAACATTGTAAAGAACTCCGACTTTGAAAGACTTAAGCATTTTGATTGATGTCACAATCAGCCATGATTCCTAAGGCCTTATGTACTATGCCAGCAGTTCTCAACCTGTGCGTCGTGACCCCTTTGGGGACAAACAACCCTTTCACAGGGGTCACCTAAGACCATCAGAAAACACATATTTCCGATGGTCTTAGGAACCGAGACACAGCTCCTCTATCCATCTCTAGGTGGGTCCGCCCACATGCAGATACGTCCACACATGAGTATTAAAGGATCGTGGCATTAGGAAGATTGAGAACCACTGTACTATGCCATTCAGCTTTTGATAGAGTTACGAAATAAAGGTGCAAAATGAGATGTACATTTTTGGACATGGCCAGTGCAGGAATTTAGTTGTAAGAGTTTTCTTTTTCTTTTTCTTTTTCTGTTCCAGTGGGGGGAGGGAGGGGAAATGCTTGTTAATTGAATACAAAAAAAGATAAACATTTAATACATAAATAAAATGATGTGATGTGAATAGAGAATTGTAATGCCATGCACCAGCAGATTCCCAAAGGAATGCTACTGTGAACAGCCTTTAGAGTTCAGATTACAAAATATAGTGAACACTCTGTTTATTCCATTACGAATCAAGACAAACATTCAAAACATTCTAATATTCACAACATTACATCTTATCACAGAAA
>CM053580.1:292664831-292700568 GCA_028627135.1 Pseudochirops cupreus | reverse complement strand
AAAAAAAAAAGAAACTATGAAGTGCTGTCTAAAGGTGAGCTCTTCACTGGACTGGATTATTAGGGAACCTTTCTCAGAACTGAGCCCTGAGGTAAGCGAGGAAGTCTTCAGAGTCCGAGTGGCAGGAGGGTGTGCAGTCCAGTAAAGCCTGGGCGCAGAGGCAGGAGGTGGCAGTGCTATGCTTAGGAAATGCCTACTGAGTCACTTTGGCTGCAACAGAGAGCTTGTCAGAGAGGGTGATAGGACGTCAATCCAGAAGGTAGTCTAGAGCAAGAAGGTGGTTGTTGTTCAGTCATGTCCCATTCTTTGTGACTCTACTTGGGGTTTTCTTGGCAAAGACACAGCAGTGGTTTGCCATGTCCTTCTCCAGATCATTTTACAGTTGAGGAAACTGAGGCAAACAGGGTTAAGTAACTTGCCCAGGCTGACACAGTAGTAAGCTTTTGAGGCCAGATTTGAACTCAGGGAAATGAGTCTTCTTTACTCCAGGCCCAGCACTCTATGCACTGTGCCCCAGCTTCCCTGAACAAGATTGGACATTTCCTGAATAACAAATAGCCTGAGAAACTTGCTTTGTATCTGAGATGTAATAAGGCCCTTCAGCAGAGTTTTGTTTGTTTGTTTTTTAATAGGGGAATAATGTGGTCTGGTATGTGTTTTGGAAGTTCTTAACACAGCAGCTGTGTAAAAGATGGAGTGGGGAGGGTAGAGACGTGGGCTAGGGAAGTCATTGTCCAAGGGAGAGTGGTCTTGTGAGCTGAGAGAATAGGCTGGAAGCAAGAGATCAGCAAGGCTTGGCACCTGACTGGGTAAGGAGGTCAGGAAGAGGGAAGAGTCAAGGATGCCTCTGACTCAGTATCTCTTTGTCTGGCCTCATTGTCTGCCCTGAACTCATCCATTGACACAAGCTGCCTGTGGTACATTTCAAACACGGGGCCCAGAACATCTCAGACTCAACATGTCCAAAACAGAACTTCTCTTTCCTTCCAAACCCACCCCTCACCCTAAATTCCTTATTTCTGTTAAAGGCACCACCCTTCTCCCATGTTAGTAACCTTGCCATTATACTCAACTCCCTATTTGCCCCATGTATTGAGTGTGTTGCCAAATGTGGCCGTTTTTGTAACCCTGGGCAAATCACTTACCCTCTCAGTGTTCCAGGAGAGGGCTCAGCCAACTTTGACCTGAGGATCAAATTAGGCCTTCTTCCTGTTTTTGTGCAAACCTGCGAGCTAAAAGTAGTTTTTATGTTTTAAAATGCGACAAAAATTTGTTTAAAAATGTAAAAACCTTAGCTCCTACATTGTACAAAAACAGGAAGCAGGCCACATTTGACCCACAGGCTATAGGTTGCTGATCACTGCTCTAGACAAGTCTCTAAGACCTTAAGTTGAAGAGAATGTGCTGACCAATCAAAAAAACAAACATATATTAAATGCCTACTATGTACAGTTTGTATGTTAAGTGCCAAGGACACAAAAAGAAGCAAAGACAGCCCCCTACCTTGGAGGAGTTTACAACATAATGGGGGAGATAAGACACAAACAAATAGTGAAAAGCAAGCTATATACAGGGTAAATAGGAAATCATTAACAGAGAGGAGGCACTAGAGGGGTTTAAGAGGGGTTGGGAAAGGAAGGCTTCCCATAAAAGGAGGGATTTTAGTTGAGATTGAAAGAATGTCGGAGAGGCCAGTGGCTGGAGTAGAGGAGGGAGAGTGTTCCAAGGCATGAGGGGCAGCTAGAGAAGATTCCAGGAGCCAAGAGGTGGAGTGTCTTGTGTATGGGACAGCCAGGAGATCAGCATTGCTGCACAGAAGAGTATTTGTTAGGAGGAAAGTAGAAGACCAGAATGGTAGGAGGGGACCAGGTTACGAAAGGCTTTGAATGCCAATCACAGTACTGATAGAGGACAATTTCCTTACCTGAGAGTTTCCTCCTGCACTGAAATCTAGTCCTTCTTCCATTCCTTAATGTCATAGAATTTTGGAATTGAAAGGAACATCAGAAAACACCTTGACTCTCATTTTACAGATGAAGAAACAGGGCCAGAGGAGTAAAGAAGTTTTGAGATTGTACAACTAGTTTTTGGCACCCTTGGGGTTGGAATCCTTGTCTTGTGACTTCCTGTCCAGTGAGTGCTCTTTCTACACTGAGAGAGAGTGAGAAAGAGAAAGAATACATAGGAGCTACTTTTCATTAATCACGAAATATGGTCCTTTGTCCTTAGCTGTGCATGAATTTCTTTGTTTTAGAATCTCAGCATTTTGATTTAATTAACACCAGTCTTTGGTAGTAGAATGAATTCTTTTTTTCCTATAGACTGCCAGCCTACTTTGTTGTTCCTGTTTCTCTTCCTGAAGAGGATATCTCATGTTTTCAAGGACGAGGTATACCTGTAAGTAACTGTAGAAGCCTAAATATCCTGAAAGCCAAATGCTCATATCATTTGCCTTTGAACATGTATTTTTTTTAAGAAAAATTAACTTATTTAAAGCTCTAGGTTTTATATCTCTAATACTTACTAGTTTGTCCTCATTCTAGCACGAATCTGGAAATGTCTTGGGGGTTCCCCAGAGGTAGGAGTGCTAATGCTTTTAGAAAAGGAGGCTGACATAGCCTGGCCTGAGACTTTTCTTCACAAAACTTTACCCCAGTTTTACTGCAAAAACTTCTCATAAAAGCTACATCTGACACAATACTGATTGTATGACCCTGGGCAAGTAACTTAACCTATGAGGGTTCGGAGTAACTCTGAAAAACTCTAAGTTGCAGAAAAGATGCCAATCTATGTTCCTGACATCCACCAAGTATTTAAAATCTGGTTTAAAGACAGAATCATTGTTGGTCTTCTGAAATGATTTCTATAAGTATAGGGGGAATCCTTGGAAAGTCAGTAGTATATTTTTCGTAAGAAGGTGGCATGCAGAACTTTTTGGTCTGGCATTCCAAATCATGATCAGGCAGGAAGTGTATTTAATGATCAAAAAGGCAAGACTCCAGAAACCACCCCTGATTTTCAAATTTCCACTGCCTTTGGGGAATTATTGAGAAAAGAATATGAATAAATTCTATTCTATAGGGAACTTGCTGGCCCACTAAAAAAGCATCTTTGTCTCATTGAAATTATAGCAGTGTCCCCTATGTGAGTTTGAATGTCTAACTGGTCTAAGGGGGTAGTTGTGTATGTGATCCGTGGAAGAATATTCTTTTTCATTCTCTAGATTTGGTGTTGGTCTTGCCATAATGGTTGTGCCCTTCTGAAAATGTCAGCTTTCCCCAAAGAACAGGATGACTCCATTTTACAAATACAAAAAGCCTTCTTGGATGGGTCAGTAATTTTTTGCATTTATTTTTCTTTCTTTTAAGTGACTTCTTTAAACATAAAAATACTTATGCTTAGTCATAGTAGTCTTCAGAAACATACATAGTAGTACCTGATAAAACATTGATTTCCTCCAATTGTCTGATGTCCTTTTACTACATGAACTTAATATTTGTAAATTACCATGATTCATGTTTATGAAACTAATTTTTTAAAGTGCTTATGCTTGTTATTGTTAGTCTTCAGAGACATGTACTAAAGTACTCAATAATATATTCATTTTACCTGTTGATATCCTCTTACTTACAGGAACTTTGAGCTTTAAATACTTGTAGATTACTTTGGTTCATTTTTCCTCTTCTAATCTCTTGATATTTTTTGATACCTAGAATTTACAAGACCATCCACAAGCCACCTTATGAAAATTTAAAAACTGAAGAACTGTCAAATACCTTCATATCCCTACAGGAAATCCAGACTTCATACTCTAAATTTAAACAGCTGTTCCTAATAGGTGAGGAGTACACAATTAAAATAACTTATTCAAATGGGGAAAGAAATGCTAAATGGGTCACACGATGGATGCCACCTTTTCCTTACTCTGGTAACATTCAAATGCTTCTTGCCATCAGGATTGACAAATGTGTACAAGAGAGTTCTCTGATGTACGCCTCGTGTTGACTTATCTTATTCTAGTCTCAGTTTCTTCTACTTCTGCTTGGAGGGTCTATTTTTGGGGAGTAAAAAAGTTCCTTGGGGGTAGGGAATATGTCTGTAAATTCTTTATATTCTCATTATAAACCCAGGCATTAAATAATAAAATTTAGTCAATAAAAATATCAAATATTAAATAATGAAATATGTTTTAAAATCTCATAACAAAATTCATGTGGTTGCTACTCCCTTGATGTTTTTTTTTTTTAATTTTGGCATTTTGGAGGGCAGTTGGGGTTAAGTGACTTGCCCAAGGGCACACGGGTAGTTTTTGTGTTAAGTGTCTGAGGCCAGATTTGAACTCAGGTCTTTCTGACTCCAGAGCCAGTGCTCTATTCACTGCACCACCTGGCTGCCCCGCTACTCCCTTTAAAGGTTGGCAAGGGAGGGCATCAGAAAAGTATGGCAGACATCTTGACACCCCGCTTCTGAAAGATTCCCCGATCCTAAATAAGTTGTGATACAGTAATGAGATGTTCTGTACCATAATAAATGATGAATATGTGTTGTCTCCCCGATAGATTGTAGACTTCTTAAAGGAAGAGACTGTCCTTTTCCGTTTTTTATATCTCTGGGGCTTAGCATGATGCCCTGGCACATAGTAGGCACTTAATAATTGTTGGTGGATTGATTGATTGATTCTCCCTGACAAAGAAATACACTGTAGGCCCAGCCAGCTAGGCTTACTTCCTAGATGATCCAGGTGAGCTCCAGTAGGACTGGAGTTTTTACTGGCTATTTTTGCCCTTATTTGGCGTGAACAGGCATGAATTTGCTCTATCTAAATATATGTGTTAGTTTATTGGACTTTCTTGCTTACTTTTGCTTTTCTTTGTCACATGTGGATTTAATCTGAAGGGGGAAGGGATAGGAAGTAATTGTGGTATAAGGACAGAAGATATCAATAAAACATATTTAAAAATACGTGTGTTACAAACAAAACCAATACAAGCAAGATTAGAAGAAAAGCAGAAAGCTGGGAGACAATTTTTCCAGCAAGGGCCCCTAATAAAGGCCTCATTTCTCAAATATGTAGAGAACTGAGTCATGTAAGAATACAAGTCATTTCCCAGTGGATAAATGTTCAGAGGATATGAACAGCAAGTTTTCAGATGAAATCGGAGCTATCTCTAATCATTTGGAAAAGTGCTCTGAATCACTGTTAATTAGAGAAATGCAGATTTGTACCTTGTACCTATCAGATTGGCTAATATGGCAGAAAAAGGAAATGATAAATGTTGGAGAGGATGTGGAAATACAGTTGGTGTTGTAAACACCTCCAGCCATTCTGGAGAGCAGTCTGGAACTGTTGCCGGAAGGCGGTCAGACTGCACACCCTTCGATCCAGCAGTACCACTGCGAGGTCTGTATCCCAACCGAATCCTGCACCTGTTGTCCTTTCTTAATCCCAAATAAGGCTGTTAAGTACCACTGATTTCTTAAGTCTTACTTATTGTTAATACGACTTTTTTTTCCTACTGTTGCAGACAACAGTTCTGAATTTTGGGACACAGACATGAAATGGTTTTCGTTATTGGAAAGTAGCAACTGGCTGGACATCATCAGGTATTTAGATTACTTGCAGTCATGGTCTTGAATCTTCTAGATCTATAACAATTGAACTTTCTTCAATCACATGAATTTTACTCAGGGACTTTTTAACATTTTAATATTTGATATTGTTATTAATGAAATTTTATTACTCAATCCTTGTGTCTATACTGGTAATATACAGAATTCACAGATATATTCCCTACCCCCAAGGAACGTTTTTTACTCTCTGAAGACCAAACATAGATACCCAAAATAGATGAGGACTGTTAGATAAAGGAAGTCATTTCCCCTGTTCTCTTAATAGCCCTAGCCTTTTTTTTTAATCCTGTAAGAAATGAGTAGTCCTCCTCATAACAATGAGGAGGTAATGGCCTCCAGATACAGAATGAAGACATTCATTTTCAGAAATGGTCTTTGTGGGGATTTATTTGGTGTGACTCCATAGATTTGTTCCAAGAGTTTTGTATTTCTTCTTTTAAGGTGGAGAGGGATAGATGGGTTATGGAAGAGAGAGCATTGCCAAAAAAAAAAGGAAACAAAAGAGTCATTGAAGTATTTTTTAATGGACAAAATAAAATATTAAAAGGGCCAGAAGAAATCATAGACAAGCAGGCTAGCTTTGAAAGTTCTGTGTTGAATTTATTAGCATACTGTACATGATGGAGATCTGTGGCTTCATATTCTATCCTCTGTATTCTGCTCTGTCTTATACAGAAATATTCATTTTGCTTGGTGCTTGAATTAAGTAAATCCAAAAAAAAAAAAAGAAAGGAGTAAGTGGTGGTTCTTTGTGGATTTTTTAAAGTTTTATTTATGCCTTTTGTTTTCGAAGCATTCGTTTCCTTATATAACTTCGACACTTGCCACACATCCACACACACTTTTACCCCTTTTGAACCTCCCTTTGTAACAGAAAAATTACTTAAGACCAACTTAAACCTAACTAGATCTGACAGTATAGGTAGGAAGTATTCCACATCTGCAGCATCCCCCACCTCTTTACTAAGAAGGACATCTTCTGGGAAGGACATCTCTTGTCCTATGGGACTAAAACTGGTCATTACAGTTAGCCAGAGTTTAGTTGCATTTTGTTGTTTTTTTCAAAAATTACATAGTTGTAGTAATTTCTCTTCTCACGACTGTTTGTTTCACTCTTTATCAGTTCATACAGCATTTCCTGTGCTTCTCTCAATTTCTCATATTGTTCATTTCTTTTGACACAACAATATTGCATCACATTCATGTGCCACAATTTATTTGGCCATTCCCCAATTGATGGATACTTCCTTTGTCTCCAGTTGAGTCTGTTTTTAATATAGCCATAGCCTGTTGCAAATCAGTAGAGAATATGTCACAGCAAAGTCCCAATGGAATAATGCTTCCAAGGGTTTGTCTGAGGAAAGAAGGATTCTTCTAATCCCAAAATAGTAGTCACCCACCTATGCTCATAAAAATTCAGAGTTCTTACTGTGTTGTTTCACATGTAGTCAAGTGTTCTAAAAACTAAAAATACTCTCAAACTTTGGAGTAAAGAAGTTATAGTATTAATAGAAGCTACAGATTCAAATAAAACAGTCCTCATATGAATATACGATGTGGAAGGGACTGTCTTCTCTTTCCATATGCTGTCACACAGTCAGTCACCTGGGGAAAAACATAAATATGCATTAAGCTCTTGAGGTTAGTTCAGCTATGAGAGATGCTAAATTGTCACATTTTCCTAGGAATAAGTTTTTTATTTTGTATAAATATCTTGTTCAGAAATACCTCTAAGAAAATCCTTATAGGAATTTTTCAGCTTCATGGACTTTTTGAAAATGTTAAGACTCTCATTCTTCACTAAAGTCCTAAATTAAAGCCACATGATAGAATAAAGGTATCCCTTTGATCTCAGAAACCATATCAGCCAAGTGCGATTCCCCAGCTGGACTATTTGTCTTCCTCGGATTATCTCAGCTAAATTCAGAGAGGTTCCTCCCTGGAAGGCTGGCTGTTGGGTTGTGACCTTGAGCCATACCGGCTGACTTACTGTGGCTTTTGTCTAAACAGGCTCATAGGAGTTGTAGTCTGTATGAATGGAGGGAACACCCACACCTATAAGATCATTTGTCTTTTTAAGTATTGAAACATATTCCAATAGGTAGATTCGACATTAAATTCAGCAAATATTTATTAAATATTAAGGATGTGGTGGAGTTTGGTGCTCCCTTTAACACTTGCTCTCATCTCCTTGTTATTTGACTATCTTATTGAGTCTTTTCTTCTCAAAAATATGGATATGTTTACCTAAGAATCTGAAAAGCAGCTCAGATCATGCCTAAGCTTAAAGCCTTTCCTTTCCTTCCTCGCCCCTTGCCTATCCCCCCCCATTGTTTGATTGGTGTTTTCTCCCTCCCCAGATATTCCTAGAATTCTCTTTATCATCTCCCTTGTCTCCGTCTCTCCCCACCCCACATATTGATGATCTGTGTTTATGTTCTGTCCCTACAGGGGAATGAGGTTCCTTGAGTAGAGACTGTTTCATTTACGTCTTCATATTCCCAGTGCCTAGCATGGTGCCTTGTGCCCCCATTCACTGTAGGCCCTTTCTAAACTATCTGTTGCACATCTGTTGAAAGCACCACACATAAGCATTCATATCCCCTTTTCTGGTCTCCCTTTTTAGACGCTGTCTGAAAAAAGCAATAGAAGTTATTGAATGTCTGGAAGTACAAAACACAAATGTTCTTCTCCTAGGTAAGATGCTGTTTGAAGAAAAAAAGCATTCCCTTTTTTATTCAGTTTATGTGACAGTTGTGGAGAGTTAATGATTTTCATGCCAATTTTCTTGGAGCCCTAAAATTCTCTGCAATGTTGATGTGGCCCTTTGAAAATAAAATCTTACTTCTCACCCCTTGGCAACAAACTTATTCTGAGCCTAAGAAAAAATATTTGAAATTGTAGGGGGTATATTTTCTTTATTCAACCAGATACCAAAACTTGAAGTTATCAACATCCTTGAATTTCCTAGTGGTATTTCAACTTAGTTGAAATGAGAATTCTATAGGTGTGTTAAAGTCATTCTTTGTACGGTTGTACAGCCCCAAACCTAGAGCTTTGTAAAGTTACCCTTACCCTAGCAGCTTCTGAGGAGAGGTGATTTTCTTTGCCTTAGTGGACTGAAGATGCCATATTTGAGGATAGGGACTTGGAAATTGAACCAGAATAAAAGCAAACATGGGGGAAGAGGGTTCCTCTCTAAAAGCAAAATTTACAATAATCCCTGACACACAACTATATGTTTTTAATGTAGTTGGGTATATGAGCTTACTCTCCTTAACAAAGTGTTTCATATAACCGAGAACTGAAATTCCTTAACTCATTCTCTGAAATTAACAAAGCTTTTATGGTTTGTCTACTCAAACAGCAGGCGTTTTGGTGCTTACTGTGTTACAGGCAGGCACTAAGTGCTGCCGCCAGTATAGAGAAAAGCAAATAGTTCCTGTTCTCAAGGAGCCAGCCTTCCAGTGGTGCATTTTATATACATTTTAAATCTGTATTTCTGAAGGCAGACCAAAAATTCTACCTTTAACATGTTTCAAAAAGGATCTATCTTTAAATCTCAGATACCATCATTATTTTCTGCTGTACTCAGAGAGCTGTATCCAACTTCAGTAGGAATCTTTGTGGTCTCAGCCTTCTAGACTTTACAAATTAATGGGAAAAACAGAACACCTTACTGAAAACAGCTCTACATACCTAAAGTAGGATAGAGATTTTACAAGTGTAAAGTAATTTTAAAAATCAAAAGTACCTCAGGCTAGACTTGAGCTCTGTGGGAAGTTTTAATTCACTCTGTAATGAATGTGGAATGTTAAGTCACTGGTAGAAGGGTTCACTTGAATAGATATCATTGTTTGAACTGAAATCTTAGCCTCTATTCCCTTTTCTTTACATTACCTAAAAGAAATATTAGCTTAGGCTAAGTAGGGGAGTAGGAATTTTAGCCTTGCTGTCTGGACTTCCACGAACTTGCAAAAGTATCACTTGTTTGGCCACTGCTAAAATATGAAAGACAAAAACAAATCCCTCTTACCTATACTATCTCCTAGTTCTTTTGTTTTTACTTTTGTCCTGAAGGGAAAAAGAGGTAAGAGGTGTGACTCAAATCTTAATGTGATAATTTAGGTCTGATTACCTTCAGAATAAAAATGTCTGTTGACTTGGGCACCTTACCTTGAGTTTCTTAGCTGCAGTAGTAATAGCACAATTATCTTCTTAAACATTTTTTAAACTGTTTACATACAATTTATTGTTGCTGTACAGAGCAAACAATACAGTTGACATCGTTCCTGCTTTCTAAGAGCTTAAAGTCTAAAAAATATTCATTTTTAAAAATTTATCACATTTACTATCATTCACCCAGCCTCCTGATATGGAAATCTTGGGATTACTTTTAACTCTTCTTTCTTAAAAATGTTTATCTTTCTTTTGTTCTCTGTCATATATGTTAAACAGATACATAAATGGACCATGTAGTATTTAGACGCATAGAACATTCATTTGACAGAGATTTAATTAGCTCCTGTTTTGTACAGATCACTGTGGTGGTGCTAGGGGACACTGATTGTCCATGCTTTCATAGGATGTAATATTTAATGAGAAGATAAAACAATTCTTTGATACATTTTTGTGAAAAACATGCTTTACAGGCCTGAAAAACAAAGTATGTGCGATCAGAAGCCAAGGAAAGCGCCACTTGAATTCCTACCCATCCTTCAAAGCCAGTTCGTCAGGCAGAGAGGAACAGAGAAAAGTAGTCTAGGCATAGGAAACAACTTGAGCAAGAAAGGCTGGGTAGGAGTGTGACAGGGTTAGGGGATAGAGAGTGGACTTATTTGACCATAGTGTCTAGAAACTAGAAATGAAATATAGCTAGAAGAGTAGAGTGGTGTCCAAAGTAGACTTTGGACAGCCTTGAACACCAAGTAAAGGACCTAAGACTATTTGAGGGACATTAAGTAACCACTAAAGATTTTTGAGTAAAGTAGTGGCATGACCAGAGGTAGATATAGGAAGATGATTGGTTGGAGAAGGAGAGTTGGAATAGGAAGACTTGTATTTCAATAACCATGATGATAATAATAGGTATTATTGATATATCACCTTAAGATTTACAAAACAATTTACATACCTTATCTTATTTGATCTTGATCTTCACAAAAATCCTGTGGAAAAGATACTGTGATAATTATCATTCTTATTTTATGTATCAGGAAACTGAGGACTGACAAAGGTTAAATTAATTATGCAGAGTCACAAGTAGTGTCTGGAGTAGTGGCAATACATCCCATCCTGCACTTGAATTGAGGATCTGTAGTTGATTTTGATGCCTGTGAGAACAAAATAGAAGGAGCTAAATTAACAAAAGAGAAAAATTCCATCTCTGTAACAAGACATCGTAATTGTTTGGATTTGAAAAGTTTGGGAAAAGGTAGAGTTAAAGATAATCCCAACATTGCCACCCCTAGAGGACTGGGTGAATGGTAGTACCACAGACAGAAATATCAAGGGGAACATGATTTAGGGAATAAAAATAGCCCCATTTTGGACAGGTGAGTGTTGAGGTGTTGGTAAGACGTCTGAGTATAGATTCCTGAAAAGTGGAACTTGTGAGCTTGGAACTTAGGAGAGATGGTGAATGGATTTTGAAAGTTCTCTGCATAGAGGTAGTGCTTGAAGCCATATGAGTGACTTAGAATGCTTAGGAAGAGAATGCTACCAAGAACATACCTTTGAGGAACACCCATCCACATTAGTAGGAAAGAACTGAGAATGTGGCATTTCTGAAGCCAGGAGAGGGGCACTCAAATATGTAAAAACTCTGGAAAAGTCAAGATGGAGGAAGTTTGAAAAGAGGCCATTGGATTTGGTGATTAAATAGCAATTTCAGTAGAGTGGTGGAGATGCACACCAAATCTGATGATACTGAAGTGAGAAGAGAGTAAGGGAGCCACTGTCTGAACCAAATGGAATAAGTTGGTATCAACAACTTTTTGAAAATATTTTTTCATTCATTTTGTTAGATATTTCCCAATTATACGCAAGAATTTTTAGCATTCATTTTTTTTAATTTTCAGCTCCAAATTCTCTTTCTCCCTCCCATCCCTAACCCCTCCTTGAGAAGGCAAGCAGTTTGATATTGATTATATATGTGAAGTATAGACAACTTTTTAAAGAAACTTAGCAGTTAAGGGAAACAGAGACAGAGGATTGACATGATGATGATGGCAATGATGATGAGGTTAGTAGCTGACATATATAGTGCTTTAAGGTTTGTAAAATAATTTACGTATGTTATCTCATTTAACCCTCACAATAAGCCTGTGAAATAGCTGCTGTTATTATACCCATTTTGCAGATGAAGAAACTGAACTGAGAAAGGTTAAATGCCTTTCTCAGGGTCACATAGCTAATGAGTTCCTGAGACAGAATTCGAACTCAGGTCTTCCCAACTCCAAGTCCAGCCCCCTGTCTTCTAACTGCCTCTAGAAGGTTCAAAGGGCATTGTTTTTTAGTATTGGGATTGATTTGGTCATGTTTGTAGGAAAATGGGAAAGAGCTAGTTGTGAGGGCAGAGATGTGCTGGAGCCAGCTCATACTGTTAAAGTTTCATTATGAGTATTTAAACCTTGAAAACCAGCAAAAATTACAAATCAGGACTTGTCTGAACTTAAAAATATGATAGAGAAAATGTTAATAATACAGATTAAAATTAAAAGTGTGTCTTGTGCACATTTGGCAGCTGGAGGGGGGGCTAGAGATCCAATTATTAAACATTTAGTTGGACACCCCTGGGTGAGGAAGACTGAAAATGCCTAACAGAGTGTGGAATGATTCTAGAAATCCTAGGGAAGAAGATGAGATTTGTGGTACAGATAAAGGATTAAGTTTAGTATAGAGTTGAGTATACTTCTTGTGTGACCAGATGAAAGGAGGAGAGAGTGAATATGTTGAAAAGTTTTCAGGAGAACCAAGAGGGGAGATCATGTCAAATGGCCTGTCTTCTTGGTGAAGTAGGAACCTGGATCATTTTGCTGGAAGTGTCCTAGGGAGAAGAGAAAAGAGGTTTGTAATAGACTTTGTAGGAAATGAGAGGGAAGATATTAGGATAGGATTGAATTTTCATATAGCATTGAGGGTCAAGTCAAAATTGGGCATAACACATTGTAGTGTGTGAAGTCACCTTGATTTTGTAAATTTCTCTACTGACACTAAACCTTCTTGGAGTGGGACTGGAGAAAATTGCATGATTAAGGTTATTCAAGGATGGAAAATTCAGAGATCAGGAATGGCCAGAGATCAGAGGCACAGTGGATTCTAGGGAACTGATTTAGGAAAACAGAGTGGGAGACAATGTGGTCAAGAGTAGGCTTGAACACAAGGAAAAACGATGAATGAAATCAATTGAGAGAATGGGGTTGAGTCAACACAGCCAAGATTGTGATAGAGGCAGGCAGAGGAATTTTCATGTGAATAAGAATTGGAGGGGTAAGAGATTGTGGTTAAAGGGTAGCATTTCAGTTTTAGGAGCTGGAAATGGTATGGTTCTAAGAGACAGTCGTCTTATGATCTTGCCTGCGTAGGACTTCAGCAGGATAGAAAAGGCTGTTAAAGATTGTAAAGAACTTGCATAAGAGGGCAGCCTAGTGGGATATACACACAGAGATACATAGGATTCAAAAAATAAAAGGTTTTTGAGAGATGTTGGTAGGGAAAAAAATGATCTGGAAGCAGTAGGTGGGAGCAGCAAGTATAGCCAGCCCTTCTCCTGCCCTTGTAAGTCTGCCTTGTAGTTGCAGGTGATGTGGTGTTGCCAGAGAAGAACCAGGTCATGATTAAAGGGGAAGTAGAACTGTTCATTAAAAAACTTGGGAACTTAGGGGACTTTTGCAGTAGAGTGGGTCTTCCAGAGGACACAGTGGAATAGGTCTGAAGTAGATGAAGTGCTGCTATTTCCCTTTGATATCAGGACCTGAGTCTCTTGGAGGGGAGGGTAAAGTAGCTCTGCTAGTGATTTATGGGTCAAGACAAAGGGAAAAACATAATTACGGTGAAAGTCAGGTTCAACAGAATGGAATCTCCTTGAGAGTTTATAACGTTTTACTTTTCTCTGCATATCCCCAGTGCCTAGCATAGTTCCTGGAATACTGCAGGTGCTTAAATCTTAAATTTATCATCAACAAATACTTGATTGATTGAACTAGGGAGGGCTGAAGCTAATTGGAATGTGGATCAGAGTTCTGGAGAAGGTACTGTGGATGTGCAGCTTGCATCTAAGGCAGAGAGATTAAACAACCTGGATTAAGTAGTCAGTACAACAAAAGAGAAGTGATGGCCGTGGACAGAGTTTAACGAGGAAAGTTAACCCACATCAAAATTCAAAACAGTGTTTGTATTTTGGGATTTCTTTGGGAAGCTTCAACCCCAAAGTATACTACTGTTGGTTTCTCTTGATGGGCAGGAGTTGGTTATCTGGCAAAGGAAGCCTTTCAGTAGTTTTTATGGGTGGGTGGCAAAAAGTACATAATTGAGATGGAGATCAGGGAGAGGTACCTCTCATGGCTGACGTCTAACCTAGGAATGTAGAGGAAAGCACTTATTAGAAGAGCTTATGACAAAGGTGGACTCTATCAGAAATCAGGGATAGTATCTATGCCTATAATTTAATTGCTGTAGGGAACTCCCCATTGAAGAAGCTCCTTCTGCCAATGCACATTTGTACCTTCTCTGCAACTTAGTGACTTAGAGAGTTGCCTTGAAGACTGAGAGGTTAAATGAATGTCTACAGTCAGCTTGTGTCCTAGGCAGGATGTGAATACAGCCAGATCTTGCTAGCTTCAGTGCTAGCTCTCTATCCATTACGCCCATTCTCTTTTTAGGTCTAGATAAAGAATAAATCAGTTGGTTTAAAAATAAGGGCATTCCCGACCTACAAAGGCTTCTCTAAAACATTGAAAAGATAGGAATAGGACGAACAGGCAAAAAGGTTGACTTACAAGGTCAGGAGAAGGGTTCAGCATACTTGTTGTTATCAACCTTTATGATATTAAAATATTTTGTACTCTCTGTACTATTACCATGATTTTTCCTAGAGGAGAATGCATCTGACCTGTGCTGCATAATCTCCTCTCTGGTGCAAGTGATGATGGACCCATACTGCAGAACCAGGTTTGGTTTTCAGAGCCTCATCCAAAAGGAATGGGTAATGGGCGGGCACTGTTTCTTGGATCGATGCAACCATCTACGCCAGAATGATAAAGAGGAGGTAAGTTTTCTGCTGACTATTTCAGGGTTTCACTTGAGGTGGATCTCAGTGAAAATATGACTTAGCACATCAAATTCTGGTGTAAGATCTTTACTGGCACAAGCTTTTTGAGGTGGCTCATGTTAAGAAAGAATTGATTAACTTCCTGGTTACAGCAAAAAACTTGAACAATTCTAATAAAGTGATTTGTAGGTGATAAGGACATTAAAGAGATCTTCTCAAAGCCCCTGTCCTTTGTATTCATCAAGCAAGCCTTGCCATGGAATGGTCTTCTTGTTTGTAGTTTTCAAAATTAACTTAATTTTATTGAGTGATATCTACCTTGAGACAGCTGCTGATTTTAGTCTTTTATTTGCTCTTTGCAGAAGAAAACAATTAGAATGCTTATTGCCTTATAGAAAAAAATTGATGACAGTAGTGAAGAAAATTTTGCCTTACATATAAAAAGCAGAATATTAACTTCTGATCACCATCTCAGTACAGTAACATTGAACACAGTTAATTCCAAATAAAGTTTCAGTGAATATAGGCCTTGGGTGACCTAAGAATTTTAATAAAGTAGGAAAATATGTTTCCTAGAAATCGTACTGTACTTTCCTGCAATATTGATGTGTAGTACGATCAGCTGATTCAGTCCCATGGAAAGGAATGATGAAATCACCCCCCCTTCCTTTTCCAATTTGAAAAGCTGAAGGATAATAAATATGTGGCTTGTAGCCTCTAATTTTTCTTACTCAGTTCAGAAAATATTTACTAAGTACCTGTGGCTTTCATAGCGCCGTACACAGCTGTCAAAAAAGTGCGAAACATAACCTCTTACCTTTAAATAAGGCCCCCTCTCTCCCTGGAGAGCCTACAGCTCTGTCTCTTCGGACTGACTTAATTTCCTTCTGGCCCTAGGCCTGCATATGCATTATGCATTAGTTGATCTGAATTAAAATACTGAGCCCCTCTTAAGTTAGAAGTGCATCTCGCTTTTCGAGGACTTGTGACCACTTTCATTTGTCTCTGCCCTGAAAGTAACTTGATCTTCTTTTCATTTAGGTTCCTGTTTTTCTGCTTTTCTTAGACTGTGTTTGGCAGTTGGTACAGCAGCATCCTCCAGCTTTCGAGTTCACAGAGACTTACTTGACTGTTTTGTCAGATAGCCTGTATATACCTATCTTTAGTACTTTCTTCTTCAATTCACCGTATCAGAAAGATGTTAATGTGGTAAGTCTCCCTAGTAAAATTTTATTGTCTTATTTGCAGGTTCTTATCATGCCAATTTTTTGTGCCATTAAAGCCCTTTGTTCTTCTTCATGGTATTAAAAGGGTATACCTAAGCTTTGTCATCCTCTCCTTGTTCTGCTCTGAAACTGCTCAGAAAGCATAGTGCATCCATACTTGGAATAGCTGAGTGGAAATTAAGAAAGTAGGAACAGGGGCAGCTAGGTAGCGCAGAGAATAGAGCACTGGCCCTGGAGTCCTTCAAATCCAGTCTCAGATGCTTAACACTTACTAGCCTTGTGACCTTGGGCAAGTCACTTAACCCCAACTTCCCTGCCTTTCCCCCTCCAAAAAGCAAAAAAAAAAAAAGTAGGAACAAATTTCAAACTACCCTTTAATAATTTTTGTGTCACTTAATGATAAAGTATTAAAGCCTGCCCATTAGAGTCTTAGAACACAGCCCTAGGCATGTTACTCTTTGTCCCAAAGGCAACCTTTCCCACAACAACTCATATTTATATACTAGTTTTTTTAATTTTGCTAAAAGTCTTTTTTTTTTTTTGCTACCCTGTGAAGGTAGGTAGTTCAAGTACTTCCCTAGCTTTTAGATGAAGAGACTGAGGCTTAGAAATAAAGTGATGTTCTTTAGGGTCACACAGTAAGTATCAGAGCCAGAATTTGAATCCCGGCCTTGCCTGATTTTGAGTCCTAGTTCGTTTTCCGCTACGATGTTCTGCTTCTATAAAATGTAAAAGAACCGCTTCCCATTCCCAAGGTTAATGTAGTCTTGTGTAAATACTGTAATGCTCATTCATTTTAGTTAACACTCCAAGGTTCTTGAAATCCAAGTCTTGTCCTGTTTTAGCAAATGTTTTTTGGTGAATAACTTAATGAAAACAAACTCTGCTACATAGGTAAGTGACAAATGAATGATAAATATCAGGGTAGTCATCATTTCTGGAAAGGGAACCTTGTGATTCTGGCAGCCCCTTTCTTCTCAGAGTTTTGCTGTGTTCTGTCCCACCCTTGGAACCAGTACGATGTGTGCTTGTCTTGGCAGGGTAAGGAAAGCCAGGACTCACAAAGCAAGCCTTTGAGTCTCCTCACCGTCTGGGATTGGTCTGTGCAGTTTGAACCTAAGGCTCAGATTTTGCTCAACAATCCTCTTTATGTAGAAAAGCCAAAACCGGACAGAAGCCAGCGGAGAGCACCACATTTTAAAGTAAGATATTTTTGTTTCTTATCTTTCTTGTCCGCCCAACCATATATAATATCGTAAGGAATTTTTTAGTATTATGTATAATTGATGCTAATATGTATTACCACTTCACAGCCAGAGGCACTTGTGATTGGCCAAATATGAAGGACTGCATTAGGGCGTATTTCCATTTTGAAGCTCCAATTTTGTAATGTGTTTTAAAATGACTTGGAAACATAGAATTTTAGCACTAAAAAATGTGGTTCTGCCAGGCAGTGCGAAGTAAACCCATATTTAACAAGAAGTTGTAAATTTAAAAGTATAATCCCTCAAGTATAGCTTATCCATTGTCTTCCTAAATTACTTTGGCCACAAAATTGAGATTGATTCTATTTTGCTAAATCCCTGAGTGTCTGTGACTTTAAATGTTAGCCAATCAGTAAACATTTATTAAGCACCTGCTGTGTGCTAAGCACTGGGGGGCACAAAAGAAACAAAAACCCCCAACGAACTTCCAGTCTACTGGGAGAAGCAGTATGCAAACAGATGTGTGCAAACAAGGATAAATCGGAGATAATTAAGGCATTAAGAATTAAGAAGGATTGGGAAAGGCTTCCCATAAAAGGTGAGATTTTAGTTGGGACTTAAAGGAGACGAAGAAATCTCTAGTTAGAGTAGAAGAGATAGAGCATCCCACACCTGAGGGACAGCCAGAGGAAATGCACAAAGCTGAGGGAGAGTCATCTTTGTGGAATAGCCTGAGGCCAGTGTCAGTGGATCAAAAAGTACATATTGGGGAGAAAGGTGTAAGGAGACTAGAAAGATAAAAAGGGCTTTGAATGACAAACAGAAGGTTTTGTATTTGATCCTAGAGATCATAAGAAGCCTCTGGAGTTTATTGGGTGAGGGGTGATGTGGTTGGACCTTCGCTTTAGAAAAATCTCTTTAATGGCTAAATGGTAGGTGGATGGGAAGTGAGAAGAGACTTGAGGCAGGCAAAGCCACAAGTAGCCTGTTGCAGTCATCCAGGCTTGAGGTGATGAGGGCCTGTACCAGAGTGGTGGCAGCATCAGCGGAGGGAGATGATGCAAAGGTGAAATCAACAGGCTTTGGAAACAGCTTGGCTCTGGAGGGTTGGGGGATGAGGGAGAGAGAGAGGAGTCAAGATGACATCCGGTGTAGGTCTTCAGGTAGGTCTTCAGGACTGGGAGGATGGTATCAACAGTAATAGGGAAGCTGGGGGCAGGGCAGGAGAGAGAACGGTTTGAGGAAAAGATAATGAGTTCACTTTGGAACATGTTAAATTTAAGATATCGATTGGACATCCAGTTGCAGATGTCTAAAAAGGCAGAGATGCAAGATTGGAGAAGAGGAGAGAGTTTGGGGCAGGATAGGTAGATTTGAGGGTTGTTAGCATAGAGAGAGTAATTACATCCCTGGGAACTGATGAGATCACCAAATGAAGTAGTTTAAAGGAAGAAGAGAAAGAGGACCCAGCACAGAAGCCTCTGTAGGATTCCTATGGTTAGAGGGCATGACCTGGATGAGGATCCAACAAAGTAGCCTAAGGAGGAGCAGTTGGCCATATAATTAAGAGGAAAAGCAGGAGACAGTTGTGCTGCAAACCTAGAGAAGAGAGCATCGAGCAGCAATGTCGAAGGCTACATACAGGTTGAGAATGAGGATTGATAAAAAGGCCATTGGATTTGGCAATTAAAGGATCATTAGAAACTTTGGAGAGAGGAGTTTCAGTGGAATGATGAAGTCAAACACCAAGGGTTAAGAAGGAGCGAGAGGAGAGAAAATGGAGGTGCCTATTGTACATGGCCTTTTTTGAGGGAGTTTAGTCACAAAGTTCAGAAGAGATATAGAATGATAGTTAATGGGGATGAAAAGATCAAGGGAGGGTTTTTTCAGGATGAGGAGACATGGGCACATTTGTAGGCAATTGAAAAGGAGCCATTAGACAGGGAGAGATTGAAAATAAGTAATAGAGTGGGGATGTCAGAGGGATCAGTATGTCCTATGGAATAGAATGGGATCTCTTGAGCAGGTAGAGGAGTTACCCTTAGTAAGGAGTAAGGCAGCCTCATCATATGAGACAGGACTGAAGGAGGAGATATTGGCAGAAGATGAGGAAGAGGGAGTTTACAATGAATGGCCTTGATTTTTTTTCTGCAAAATAAGAGGCAATTTTCTCAGCTGGGGGGAGCCGTAGGAGGTTTGAGGAGGGATGGAAAAGGGTTTGGAAGAACTGCTGTAGAGAGTGGAATAATGAGTTAATAAGGAAAGTATATCATAAGATTGCCTAGCAGCAGTGAGGGCCCAGTTGAGGTTGTGTAACAAATTTGTAGTGGACCCAGTCAGAACGTTCCGTGTGATTTTTTTTCCATCTTTGTTCAGCATGTATGTAGGTGCAAAGACAATGAATAGTGGTTGTGATGTAAGGCTGAGGCTTTTCAATCCGTAAAATGACTTGGGGCTAGGAATTCAAGAGAGGAGGACAATGTAGTGTTGAATTGGTTCACCAAGAGGTCAAGATGGAGATAGGAGGAAAAAGTGGCTAGTGAAGGGGGGAAGTGACCTGAGAAAGAATAGAGAGATTGAGGGAGTAGAGATCATGGTGTAGATGAAGAGTAGGGTTTGGAAAGAAAAGGCAGAGGGAAATGTGGAAAGGCAATAGATTATAGTTAGTAATAAATGTTGAAGGACTTTCTTTTTCCTTAAACAAATTTTTATTGATAATTTTTATTTTGATATCACTTATATTTCCAAAATGTATCCCTCTTCTGAAAGCCATCCCTTAATAACAAAGAAAAAAAACCAACACTGAAAAAATCTGGCATTAGTTCTAATATAGTCCAAAGAAGCAGCTGGTTTTTCACATCTCTTTTCTGGGGCCATGTTTATTCATTATAATTTTACTGAATTCTATTTTGTTTTTCTTTATTGTTCAAAACAGTTGTTTTGTTGTTCTTTCCACTTCATTGTCAGTCTTTATGTATATTGTGTTACTGATTCTGCCTACTTTATTTTGTATTAGTTCATATAAATGTTGCCAGATTTTTCTGTATTCATTATATTTTTTTCTTACAGCACGATAATAGCCCATTATATTCATGTACCAAAGTTTTTTAACCATTCAAAAGGCTATTTTCTAATTAAAGTGTCTTTAAACAGAATGTACCCTTCCTCTCCCTCTCCCCACATCATTTCAGTTTGACTATAGCATATTAGTCACTGAAACACTTCCCCAAAAGAGGAAACAGAATCATAGATTTATAGTTACAAAGTCATTCAAACAGTAATTCAGAGCTATTTATTTATCAAAGAAAATTGCTCCCAAAAGTACCTCAGAGAAGTGGAAGTCAGTGGTCACAAATCCCTTAATACAATTTGTGCTGCTGTTGCTTTTTCTTTTGTTGTCTAATTCAAGATGGGGGGAACCTGGGAGCTGAGCTTGGCTCTCATGCTTCTTCTTGCTTTGGTGAAAGGAGGTTATTCAGTGGCCTGTCTGAAAATATGAGCTGTGGTTGTTTTTGGTTTTTTTTTATAAGGATTAAGAGTTCGGACGAGAGCTGGGCTTAGACTTGAAGATCTAAAAATGCAGACCACTCCAATGCCTTGTCAGTAATGATGACTCAACATGCTTTACAATTTGTAAAATGTTTTCCATACATTATCTCATTTGAGCCTCCCAATAATTTTGAGGGGAGTGGGGAGAGAGGGTATAAGTTCTATAGATGGTATTATCTTTCTTTTACACTTGAGGAAATCAAGGCTCAGAGGTTGTGATTGACAGGGATCCCACAGATAAATGTTTCACCCACATTCAATCAATGAGCATCCATTAAAACACCTATTATTTGCCAGGCCTTTCAAAGCATCTCATAGACTAGACATGGTACTTCTTGTACTTCTGTGGTTTTAGACTCTCACCCCCAGAATTGGATCTGAAGACAATCCATCTATGGAAGTGAAATACACAAAATGCTGTTAACTGAGTCATTTTGGTATTTTTCCAGAAATCAGTTGTTCCTTAGTGCATTACACCCCCTAGTGGTTTCACATAGACATATCTTGTCATGGCTGCCTTGGAAGCATAGCATTTTAGGATGTGGGAGCTAGAACAATCCTCAGAAATGATCGTCTGACCCCCTCGTTTTACAGATGAGGAAGATGTGACCAGATTTTAGCTCACAATTCCACCAAGATCTAGTTTTTTCTAACTCCTCTCTTCAGCCTTGCAAGTGTCAAATGTCTAAGGCTTTTAGAATTTGAACAGAAGGAAAGTTTGAGCAAATATAAGAGTTTTCAAGTCGTATAGAATAAAGGAATTAGGACAATAGGATTCTAAGGTGTTTAGATTAACACAGAAGTTTGGAACTCCAGAGTGGGAAGGGATTTTAGAGATCATTTTGTCCACATCTCTCATTTTACAGATGAGAAGACTGAGGCCTAGATATAGTTGTGGTAAAGCCAAGACTAGATTCTAGGTGTCCTGACTCTTATTCTCTCGTTCCTTCTGTCACACCATGGATGTCCCATTATACCACATGTCCCGAGATGTCTTCAAGTTGGAAGGGACTTCAGAGGAGGTCTAGTCTAAACTGTGCCTCAGTAGGAATCCCCTCTTCATTATACCTTACTGGTGATCCCTCATTCAGCTTTGGCTTCAGGACATCTAGTGCAGGGAAGCGCCCTCCCTCTTGAGGCAGTTTCTGGGTAGCAATCATTGTAGTTGTTAGTTTTTCCTTGTTTACATGGAGCCTAAAGTGACCTCTTCATGCCTTCAGCCTGTTGATCTTTTTTCTTTCCTCTGGGGTTAAGTGAAACAATCTAATCCCTCTTTCATTGATGGCCTTTTAAATGATAATAGCTATCATGTCTCCCTTATTCTCTTGAGATTAAACATCCCCAATTCCTCACTTAATCATTAGGCTGTAGTAGCATGAATTTAGGGATGGAAGGGATCTCAGACTATCTCCAACCCACTCATTTTTCAAATAAGAAAACTCAGGCCAGAGAGGTTAAGAAACTTGCCCTAGGTCACACAGCTGGCAGAGCTGGGAAGTCCTGGGATTTCAGATTCAGCACTCACATGACAAGATTGTTTTTCACAGTCCCAAGAATTTTATCTGCATTATCAATATCCTTTCTAAAATGTGGTGACTAGAACTAAACACAGTACTGTAGATATGATCCTAAGATCCCCTTCTCTCCTTCTTCACACACACACACACAACTTTTTTGTTTTTTAAAACAAGGTATGTTGGATGAATGGATAGTCCCTGAGCAGGCCCTGGCAGGGACTTTCAGTTAGTTGCAGATAAAGATTGGTCTACTTTGAAAATTTTTATATAAAATTATTTTCAGTTAATTTAGTAGTAAGTTCACAAAATACATTAATTTAGGGTGTTGCATAGGGGCTTAATCTGAATTGCAACATAGAACCAGGCCCTGGCTTCTCTCAGGTTATCCCCATGAGAATTCCACTCACTAAAGAACTGCTCTGTCCACATAGGGGAAGAGTAAGAGGGGATCATTGTAAGTGTTGGAGATCCTTGTTCCTGCCATCCCAGAAAACCAACTCAACACTCTGGTTTTCCACTTTCCCACCTGACTTGTCAGGAATATTGTTTGTTTTTGCTTTAGTTCAAGAGGATGATGTTATTTACAAGTTAAACCACTTTTCTGTGCATCTTCCCTCTTCCTTTTTTCTCCCACCTCTCTACATTGATTGCACATCTTATCCTATTTTTATATAAGCAAACAAAAGGTAAACAATATACTGTAACTTCTCCATGCTGTTATATTTTAGTAATTTTTAGCTATAAGTGGCAATTTGATGTTTCTTAAAACAGTATTTTTGTATTCTACAGTATTTTTATATTCAACTGCATCAAGTAGCTGTGTTGTTTATTAAACAAAAGTATTTGTCTCTCTCTTAAAGCATCAGCGACAGCTTTCTCTACCACTTACCCAAACTAAATCATCTCCCAAAAGAGGATTTTTCAGGGAAGAAACAGACCACTTAATCAAAAACCTCCTGGGCAAGAGAATTAGCAAACTAATTAATTCTTCTGATGAACTTCATGACAGTTTTCGAGAATTCTATGATAGCTGGCACAACAAAACTGTTGACTATCACGGACTATTGCTTCCTCACATAGAAGGTCCAGAAATCAAGATCTGGGCACAACGCTGCCTGCGTTGGATTCCAGAAGCCCAAATACTAGGAGGTGGTCCAGTGGCCACTATGAACAAAGTCTTGGAAATGATGGAAGAGGTTCAGAGCTTACAAAAGAAAATCGATGAGAAGCACAACAGCCAGATGGTCCCTCCTCTGGATGCCCTTTCACTGCTAAGGAAGCCTGCCCGTCTGTCCTCTTTATTTCCTTTTGCTTTGCTCCAAAGACATTCTTCCAAGCCAGTCTTGCCCACCAATAGTTGGAAGGCTTTGGGAGATGAAGAAGACTTGGCCAAACAAGAAGATGAGTTTGTTGATCTAGGTGATGTGTGACTTTTTTTTTCAGTTGCTCAGAAACTGTGGAGAAGGTGGAACATCGAAGACTAATGGATGTCAAACATTTTGTCTCTAGGCACCAGAAAGTATCATGGTATGGGCTAGTATGGAAAGGGTTTCTGTGATTTCAGCCATGTCATCACTGACCCGATGGTTAGGAAAATAGGTCGTTCTTGTTTTGCATTTTGTATAACGTGGTTAATGAAAGACTATGCAACTGAAACTATCTCTAGGAGTGTTAATTAATTTGCAAGGTGTTATAACTTGACACTTGAATAAGATGATGTCATTTTGGATCATTTTTATAAAGCAATGGTAAGAAAGATGGTTTCATATCCGGATTACAGCTAAAGGACTTGATCAATTATTCTTGGTCTTAACACTTTGCTAAAATTCTTTTTGTGCCAAAATTGTTGTTACCCAGTCAATAAGAAGTCAGTTTTCTTATCTGCATCATTTTAAGATACCTCTAAAAATGTATTTGTATTAAAAGGATCAAAAGATTTATTTAGGGAATGGGAGGGATGTGAAGATGTTATGTTCATTGTTCTCTATGTCTCAGCCATTGAAAAACTAAGAAAATCCCAGATCCTTTGCATTCTGGTCATTCCTTTTCACCCCTCCATTGTTTTACTTTGTAGATGATGAAAAAGAGCAGATTTAGTAACCCATTTCCATATGCTAGTAGCCATAATCCTTCTCTGCACCTCATTTCCCCATTCACTTATTCATTCAGCACAATGTGTTAAGCACCTTCTGTGTGCAGGATGCTCTCTATGCTGCACTTATTAGCATTCCTCCACTTTCTTGATGCCTTGGTGTGCTTATTTCTAGTTGCTTGCTGCTAATCCTGCTAGTCAGACTGAGGTTTTCTTCAGTTTGCTAGAGGAGCCTCCAATTCCTTCTAGAGAAGCTGAATTTTTCATCTGAGCCTCCCAGTATTTGAAGCTAACTGCTTAATGTTTCTCTTAGTGTGCACTGAGACTCTAGACCTCTGTTACTAGAGCATTAAAAACCGTAGCCTTCTGTGGCAACCCCAGAGTTGTGCTTCAGTCGTGTCTGTCCCGTGTGCAGACTGATGGAATATGATCCTTTTTGAATGTGGCTTTCACTTAGGAAAGCATTTGAACATTGGAATCGAGTTGCTGAATTATCTTATAGTACCTCAGTGATTTTAAAAGCCATAGAAGAAACGTGATTTTATGCCTGGCACCTCCTTTAGATCTGCTGTGTGAATAATCTATTTTTTATGCAAAAAAGTACACTTTGTAAGGACCAGTTATTTTGCTCCTGATGTGACTTGTCAAATTTTATATGAGAAAGAAAAAAAAATCTCATTCGTTAAGAGATTTCTAATTAATGTTTCCCTTTTGTACTTGTACATGTTTGATAGCTAATAATAGACCCTCTTGTGGTTGTTAGATGTCAGAAAAGCTTTTAATTGCTCAAGGACAATGACAAAGAATGTTGAAACTGTGTTCAAGGAGTTTCTAAGTTTGCACTGAACCATCTATTTACATACAGGAAGTTATTGACTGTTCTCCCATCTCCGGGTTACTTTACGAGCCAGGTTGAATCTGTTTAGATGAGAGATGTTGAGACAGGGGGAGAATAGGATTAACAGGGGTGATGGGAGGGGCACCCCCAAACGTTCAAGTCTCAGTTGCCTTATGAGTCTTAGTAGTGAGGACAGTGTTAAGCTTTCAATAGCCATTTTTACAAAGACACTAGTTCGGTAGCTCCCTTCAGTTACATGGGCCTTCTTCAACTGGCACTAACCTCTCTACACTGCTCCACTTTCTCCCTCCTCACCCTCCAAATACACTATGGAGCTATTTTTGTTACCATATTATAAAGTGAATATTTATACAGTAGCCTATAAAATCCTTGGATTTTTAGTAAACATGCATTCCAAAAATGCTTTGTGTGATGCTTTATGCTCCAGAAATCTTGGGTTAAAGTCACATATTTGTGACTGTTGTAATAGTAGTTGAATGTGCTTTGGAATATTTTTATATACTTTTGAAAACTGCAGTCCAGGAAAAGATGATTAAGCTGTTGTCATTTGTAAGGTCATGACAGTTATGTATTTATATTTGAAATCATATTTCTATAACTTGTGTTTGTGTACAAAATTCTCAAATGGGTTTATATATTGTGAAATTTTTATTAAAGATTGAAACATGGGAAGTGCTTAATTGTAAAAGCTGAAGTGAAACCATTTAAAACCTTGTTGAAAATGCTGCACTGCAAGTTTAGAAATGTACATTAATTTACTGTATATAATATCCTGAATTTCTCTTTATACCTCCAAGTTTTTACACTGAATACAAGCTAGCTTTAATTGAATTTAAAATATTCCTGTTTTTGTGGGGTTTTTTTCCTTGAGGAATAAGCTGTTGGGCAAAATCTGTATAAATTTGCTTTCTATTTTACTGTATGAACAATTAGAGTTTATACTTATATCACACTGCATCATATATGATTGCAGGAATTAAAGCACAGTTTAAAAATAACACCCTGTGTTGTGTGATGCATTGTGTATTGTGTCTATTGCAGCATGGGATGCTTTGAAAAAACAAAGAAAATTGTACACATACACCAACCTCTTCATCCCCACTGAAATAATGTTTTCATGCCTTTTGTCTTTTCCCTTCTTTTTGTGACCCGAAGAGGCAGACCATTGAAGTAGGAGTCAAAAATGTGAGTTCAAATTTGAGTTCTGTTATACTATATATAATATAGTATATCATATATATATATATATATATACTCTATGTAGAGAGTATAGTATATATACTATATATAAACATAATATTATATTATAATGTAAATATGATTAAATTATATATAAATATTCTGTTATAATATTTATGTGCAGAGGTATGCTGGAGCCAACTCATATCAGAATCAGTTAATTTTTCATTGAGAACATTTACACCTCAAAAATTGACAAAAGCTACAAAAAAGCTTGATTTATTTTGTTAATTGTCTAGATTTAAGAAAGTGATAGGAAAAATGTTAACAAGGCAAATTAAACTTAAAGGTGTATCATGGGTACATTCCCCCTCCTCCCCAAGCCAGTTGTGAAACGTTTACTCAGCTCGCTACTCCTTGTATTACAAATATGACTTTCGGCCAAGTCCCTTGACCACCATGATTCTCATTTTTCTTATCTCTTAAAGGGACTGAACTAGATGATTTCTTAGGTCCTCTATCGCTTGAAAAACAAATTCTTATTAGGAATTAACTTAGCTCACCACCTGTCTCTCTCCCTCTTGCTTTTATGTTTTTTTTCCCCAAACTTCGGCTTTAGCATTCTGTCTGCTTCATTTGAGGAAATGTTGATGTAAGGGAATTGCATATAAAGAATGAATTTTTCCTCCATTGCTAACTAGAAAGTGGTGTGTGTGTGTTTTTCTCATTCAGAATAAGTTTCTTGTCTGCTATACTTCTTTAGATCCTATCCACTTTTTCTTTTTTTATGATGTTACCAGGGGTCGAACCTTATTTGCTGAGCATATGTAACAATCTCCTGGAGTTACTGTCAAATGTTCCCATCCAGAAGGAGAGGTTGTCCCCACAACTTTCTTTTATTGGAGATTGTATTTTAGTACAGTAGTAAATGGATGTATCCCTAGGGTAAAGATAATCGAGTGAGCATCCTTAGATTCCTTAATATTCTTGAGGGCGGGACTGTAATAACTCATATTTTATATAGTGCATAATGATTCAGGAAAGTACTGTTAGTAGGGGCAGCATTAGGGGTGCCCTTTTGTAATTGCTTTTTCCATTTTTCGAGGCTTGCCTTAACAATTTAAAACAGACTTCATATCCCCTTTTCCCCTCTCCTCATGAAGTATTAGGACCTTGTCTGGTGACAGCCTGGATAGTCAGTCATGGATAATACCAAGCAGATGTTTTGAAATTCGCTTAAATTTCTGACTTGGTTATCCTCAGTAATATAATGATACAAAACAGTTCCAAAGGACTCATGATGAAAGATGCTGTCCACCTCCAGAGAAAAAATTCATAGAGTTCGAATGCAGATTGAAGCCTACTTTTCACTCTTTATTTTTTGTGTGGATTTTTTATTTTTGGTTTGTGTTTTCTTTCACAATACGACTAATACGGAAATATGTTTTGCACGATTGTTCATGTATAACCTGTATCAAATTGCTTGCTTGTCAAGGAAAGCAGGGAGGGACGGATAGAATTTGGAACTTAAAATTTTTTAAAATGAATGTTTAAAATTATTTTTATATGTAATTGGGAAAAAATATTCATTGAATAAAGAGATTCACATAAGCTTTAAATGTTTCCCAAAAAACTACTTTTAAAAACATAGTCCTAGATTTTTTGAGTGGATTACTTTGGTTTACCACTGTTGGCTGGATCTGAACTTTGGTGGGTTTTTTTACATCCTATTATTTTGTTCTTGATCCTTTTCGATACAAAGATGTGGAGCATATAAACACATGAATACAAGTACTGTAGCACATTTTTAATAAGTATTTTTAGATGTTTAATGCTGCTTGCAAACGTTTCTAGCACTTTAACCAAAAAAATGAGTTATCTTAAGTTAGAAAGTTGCTTCTATAAATGTAGGTTTAGGTTGGATTGGGATGATCCTTTCTCTCTGCCCCCTACCCCCTTCAGAATTTTTGAGACTTGTTTATTATCTTCACAAAAGGTTTGGGGGAAGTTAATGTACTCCACCTATCAAAAAATCTGAGGCAAAATGGAACTTAAAAAAAAGACCACTAAAAGTGGTCTCAGTTTTGATCTTGAAGGTCTTTCCTGAGCACACTGAACCCTTTGTATTGCTACAGAGTAATCAAAAAGGATATTTAAAAACAAACAGAAAATTGCCGATTGTTATTAAAGCCATGATGTATACGTCTGAAATATTATGAGTAGTTGTGGTTACTAAACTCCCGAGTACTATGTGAACAACTCAAATACAAAAAAAGCCTTAATCTCTGTATCTATATGGTTGGGGGGGGGGGAGCGTGAATAAATGGAGAGCCCACAGCCCTACAGCTTCCACCTAAAGAAAGAATTGCAGATTTTTACTCTATAGTGCTGTTAATTCACTACCTCCATATCAGTGGTTCTCAACCTTCCTAATGCCGCCACCCTTTAATACAGTTCCTCATGTTGTGGTGACCCCCAACCATAAAATCATTTTCATTGTTACTTTATAACTATAATTTTGCTACTGTTATGAATCGTAATGTAAATATCTGACATGCAGGATGTATTTTCATTGTTACAGATTGAATATAACCCACAAGTTGAGAACTGCTGCTCTATATCCTCAGTTTGTGTTTTTTTTTTCCTTTCACTGATTAAAATCTCACCTGGTTGTAGTACTTGTCAGGTGCAGAAGAAAAGACATTGACATTCTTACCTATGATCTGAGTTTAGATGGATAGAGTTGTGATATAGTGTCTCCTTTAAGGCCTCTCTCTAGGCAGCTGAGAACTTCAGGGATCCTACCTGGTTACAAGATCAAACATGAAGTATCTTGGGAGTCTTCAAATTGTTAAGAGGCTCATAAGAATATCAGGACTGCTATTTAACAATGCATAGTGGTGTTCAAGTTTGTAAACTGGTTCCTGATTCCCTGTTGCATTTCAGTAATGCAGGTCTTTTTTTTTAATGAGTGACTGAGAAGAGAATACCCATGAACAAAACTTGAAATGTCCAAACAAAATTTATTCAAGGATTTTCTAGATATGACCAAGGCCAGAGATTGACTGGAAATGGAGGGAGGCACTATGGTCCTCCAAATCTGCATCTGGATTGGTGTGGTGGTATAGCTCCTCCTATGGATTCAAGTTCCGTTTCATATATATTAGAAATGCTACCTTTTTTCAGGAGTTTCAGGATGATAATTGTTGAGGATCAAAGTATTATCTAGTATCTTGACTTCCTGATCTACACTTTGGAAAAGGCCTCAATTATTACTTTTAATACGATTTTCATAATATACATATGTGTGTATATGTTTACATACATGTCTGTATTAACATGTATGTGTCTACTTTCTAGTAAGCCATGTCATTCATTTTCAGCTGTGAAATTCTAAAAAGCAAACATCTTTATACACATCACAAAAAGGGTCATAGGAACCACAAACCATATACTGTGAAATAAATCATGGTAGTCATGGTGTAGCAGGCCTTACAGCTGCAGAATCCAATTAAACCGACAAAAATCATCAGCCTTTTTCTGCATTGCTAACAAAACCCAACAGGGTATTTATTAACAAAACTCTAAGAGGAGGAGGTAAGTAAAGAAATTCCATTTTTAAAACAGCCAAATGCATTAAATATCTGAGAATTTACCTACCAAGATAAATAGAAACAGTAATACTAAAATTCATTTGCAATCATAAAAATTAAGACTATCAAAGGTTATTATGAAAAATAGTATGAAGCAGAGTAGGGTTTTGCCCTGTGAGGTCTCCATCTATATGGGAGAGGGAAGGAGGTTTGTGATTTCATCAGTGTGTGGAATTCTTGGTATGAAAATGACTTCCACTGATGCAGACCATCACCTCCTCTATAACTTAGAGAATTCCTTCAGTCGTTGAACAAATAAGTGACCCCACCCGTGGTGACATACCTTATGTTGGTCAGGAGTTTAAACTGAGCCCAGGTCTTCCTGACTCCTTGGCCAGCCCTCTAACCATTATACCATAATACAAAGTAGTAATGATCAAAACTCTCTGGCACTCAGTCAAAAAAAAAAGGAAAGTACATCACTCAAAATGGTCCGTTTTCATGGGAAAGGTTTGGTTGTGTAATGTTAATGGAATAGGAAGATCTTCATTGTCCATTAATAGGCCTATGTGACCACATGTATCCCCTTTTTCCTTGGAACAGGAGCCATGTTTCCAGGTCTAAAGGTACACAGGTATTTCAGTCACAGCTGTGATACATCCTGAGTTATATAGAGCCCATTGGGGGAGGAACTTGCTTAGGGGGATGCTTGCTTACAGGGAGGCTTTCACACTTTTTGATACTGAGCTAATTAGGCACTGAGCTATGAAGGTTGGTGATGCCTTCTGGCTGTAAGCCTATTGTTGAAAACTATATGTATTGGTATTTTACTCTTGTGGTTCACTCATGAGAAGGACCTTTTGATTCTCTTGATGAGACTCTTGAGTAGCCATTTGTTACAAGCCCCCTGACTGTTCCGATGTTGGTCCTCTCCCGGTCTCGTGGTATATGTAGGTGATTGTATTATTCTGTTTAGACAGTTGGAGCCCTGTCTATTGGATTCTTTCTTGAATACTCACTCTTTCTACTTAGTTGTCTGTTAATTAAAGTAAGATCGTTAACCCCTTTAAAGCTGTCTTTCCTTTAGAAAAGCAGATCAAAGACCCTGTGCTAGCAACCCACCCTGTGTGCTAGTGTGGTTGCAACTAAAAGGGGCAGAAAATTCATTTGTGTAAAGAAAAAGAATGTGAAGAATGAAAGATTCTGCCCATTTCATATGTGAATAATGGCTGAAATGAGCAGGGGGAGGGCAGGGAATGGGGAAGTATTTTTGTATAAGATAAACACGATATGTGAAGAAAATATTTTTCCATTAAAATGTAAGGAAAGAAAGATTTCTGGGTCATGTGAACAACAATAAGGAGGACTAGACCTGTTTTCCAGTCCTTACCATCTCCAAAACTTCTCAAAGTAGGATTGTGTGCAGCAGGTGAAGCCAGGAGAGCTGAGTCCTAAGGTACTCGGGGCAGGCAGTGTGAGCTTTCGGTTTTGTGCTCTGGGATCCCATCAGTAATGTCCTTGCTGCTGTTGTAGACTTTGCCAGCATACCTGAACCTAATCATCAGTGAAAAAAGATGGACTTTTGATCACAGAGAGGCATTTGAAGCATTCCTCCCTGGCCCCCCCCCCCCAGTGTGAGCAGATTATTTGATTTTCAAACACCTCAAAAAACAGAAACAAATAACTACAACTACCAAAGAAATCATATGAAATACAATAAATTACCACCTCTTTAGAACCTATTAAAAGGAAAACAAACTGGAAAAGGAAAGCAATCTGTTCAGCACTGGCCTCCTGGCTGTTCCACAAACAAGACACTCCATCTCTCAGCTCTGGACATTGTCTCTGGCTGTCCCCCATGACTAAAATGCTCTCCTCCCTGACATCCACCTCTTGGCTTCCTGGTTTCCCTTAAATCCCAGCTTCTAGAGGAAACCTTTCCTAGCCCCTCTTAATTCCAGTGCTTTTCCTATTCTAATTATTTCGTATTTATCTTGTAAAAAGCTTGCTTTGTATATATTTATTTGCATGATGTATCTTCCCTGAGATTGTAAGCTCCTTGAGGGCAGGGGCCATCATTTGCCTCTTTTGGTATCCTCAGGGTTTAGCACTGTACCTGGATCATAGTATGTACTTAATAAATGTTTATTGATTGATAAGAGGCTTTTTTTTTAAGGAAATAACAGGAACTATTAAAAGATTTCTTTCTAAAAGCACACAACGGAATAAAGATTGAACACGGAGCTTTACCAGACCTGAAATATCATGAACTAAAATCTTAAAACCTCACCCAAGGTTACAGTTGAATCAACATATTTTATGGGATTAAATTAGAAAACTGGAGGGCACATAAAAGGTGAGAAGGGATGTAGTAACCTTAGTCAGATAGGTGGTGCAGTGGAAAAGAGTGCTGGACTTGGTGTCAGTGAGACCTGATTTGAAAATCCTGCTTGACATACTTGCTGGCCATGTAACTGGGCAAGCCAGTTAACCTCAGCCTCAGTTTCCTCATCTGCACTATGGAGATAATAGCACCTACCACTCAAGGTCGTTGTAATAATAAAATGACCATTTGTAAATTATTTCACAGGGCTTAGAGCATTATATAAATGCTAATTATTATTATTATTATTATTGCAATGGATATAAATTGCAGGGATTTGGTGCCCAGAAAGACCACTATCCCTGAGAGTGAATTGTGCCTATATGGACAACATCCTGTCTCAGGGGAAGGGAGTCAAAGTTTCTGGGAGCGTCCAAAAGGGTGGGAGGGAATGGACCCAGAGATGAGGTTCCCTGGCAAATGGGAAAGAAAATGAGTGTAGGGGAGGACAGGGCATAAAACTGAAACGCATGATCAGGGACACACGGAAATTTCTATCAGTGAAGTACTTCTGAGTGAGGCATAACTGGAAAAACAAAAAAAAAAGGATATGGAACAAGACCAATAATCTAATAACATTGAAATTGTTTTAATAAAAGATTGTTCTTTGAAAAGACTAACAAAATTGGTAAACCTTTGGCTAACCTGATTTTTAAAAAGGGCAGAAAATCAGATTAATAAAATATCAATTAAGCAAGATGAGATCACAACACGAGAAAAACTATAAAGAATTATAGAGCACACTGTAGACAGTTATGTTCCAACAGCACTGAGAATGCAAAAGAATTGCTGTAGAGGAGTGCCTTCAAAAATATAAAATACCTAAACTAATAGAACAAATCAAAATCTTAAGTGGTCCAGTCTCAGAGAATAGAACTAAATGGGAAGGAACTACTAAAGAAAAAGAATACTCTTGATTCTGATGGATTCCACCAAGCTTTTAGAGAACAATTCATATCAATACTACACAAATTTTTCTCAAAACTTGAGAAAAAACCACGGACAAACATAATCTTAATAGCTAAATCAAGGAAGGATAAAGCAAAGAAGGGGAGTGATCAATATCATTAATGAATACCCATTTTAAAAACTTGTTTAAAAACTATAGCAATGTATCTAAGAAATTATTATGACCAAATCAGATTTTTATCATAATTTAAGACTGGTTCAACATGAATAAAATTATCATTAAGCATATTAAAAATAAAAACATCGAGGGGCAGCTAGGTGACACAGTGAATAGAGCACCGGCCCTGGATTCAGAAGGACTGAGTTCAAATGTGGCCTCAGACACCTGACATACTTACTAGCTGTATGACCTTGGGCGAATCACTTAACCCCAATTGCCTTGCCTTCCCCCCTCCAAAAAATAAAAATAAAAACACACCCCCAAATAATCAGTTAGTAGATGAAAAAAAGTCTTTGATAAAGTACAATACTTATTTATGCTCAAATCCTACAAAGTATAAGCATAGGGTAATATTATTTTATTATTCTATTTTAATATCATAAAAGTATCCAACTGAAAACCAAAGGTAAGCCTCATATTCAAGAGGGTACACTGGTGTCTTTCCACATAAATATAAGAGGAAAGCAAAGATCCCCACTTTACTCACTATTTGACATAATTCTAGAAATGCCAGCAATAACAAGACAAGGCAAGACAAGGGGAAGGGGAGTGCCTACTGTATGCCAGGTATTATGCTAATTTATGAATATTACAGATACAGGTATTTCATGATTCTCACAACAACCCTACAAAGTATGTACCGTTATTACCCACATTTTACAGTCGAAGAAACTGAGACAAACAGAGGTTAAGTGACTTTCCCAGGCTCACAAAGCTATTTATTGTCTGAAGCTGGATTTGAAATCAGTTCTTAACTCCACATCTAACACTTGATCCACTGTACTGCCTCCTACCAACAGAAAGGAGTTAAAGGTGTAAAGATGGACAAAGAGCAGATAAAGCTATCCTTATTTTTCTGATGACATGATGGTTTACTTTTAAAATCCTAGGGAATCAACAAAGAAACTGAGATAATAGCATCAACAAATGTGTAAGCTACAAAATTAACTCTGAAAATAACTATTTGTATATGGTCATAAAATTTAAGAGACAATAATAGAAAAATAAATCCGATTTAAAGCAACAACATATATGTGCAGTGTTTGGGGATCAAATTACCAAACACACAAAATATGTGTATAGATTCAATTACAAAGGACTCTTTAAAGAAATAAAAAAAACAACTTGAATTAGAGGAATATTTAGTGTTCTTGTCTAACCGGACCACTTCAATGTAATAAAAATGACAATGCTACCCAAGTTAATTTATAGTTTTAATGCTATAGTAATCAATCTATCAAAAGGATACTTTACAGAATTCAATAAAGTAATAACAAAATTGATTTGGAGAAACAAAAGGTTATAACATGAAGGGAAATAATTTTTTAAGGTAGGAATTGAGGGGAAGTAATACTTCCAGACCTCAAACTATATTATAAAGCAGAAGTCATCAAAAACATCTGGCATTGGTTAAAAAATAAAGTAGAACAATGGACCAGACTAGACAAGGAGAATATGATAGAAATCTGCATAAGAACTGCTGGAGAACATGGCAGAAATTAATCTGAAACCTCTTAGAACAGATTCCACAAAATCTACTTATCACCAATATCATATAAAAAAGAAAAAACTGCTAGAAACTGTAGCCAAAGAACTTTAAATTTAAATTGTTAAAATTGCTTGAGTCTTGGGACTGAGATGGGCAGCATGAAGTTAACAAGCTGTTATTGTACATATCCTATATTGTAGCTGCACTTTTTTCATTCTTCTTATTGTAGTTTGGCAAGAAGATTAAATAACATTAATGTCTTTCAAGTCCTTGTTTTAATGATTGACATTCTTGAAGAATTTTCATTACTTTTAACTGCATTGCAGATATAAGCAATCAACCTAGTATTCATGAAGTGCAAAAATGAATGAAATACACCGTAAGAGCTTTTGAAAATTTAAAAATTGTACTGGAAAATATGAATCTGAAGTTGAAATTTAATTGTCATGTAAGTTGAATAAAAATATTGTTTAATAAAAATAAATTTAATACTCTTCCTAGAAAGATGTTATTAGAAAATATCATTAAACACATGAAATGACATCTTTTGTCAAATAGAAACAATGATGAAAATGTTTTTGTTATTTTTATTTTTAAAACCATTTACTTGGCTT
>CM053580.1:292612767-292664331 GCA_028627135.1 Pseudochirops cupreus | reverse complement strand
TGGGAGAGACTGATTATATGTCCCTCCTTCCTATCCTGCCCCCCCCCCACCATGTTCTATTCTCTACCCTGTCCCTGTTCCTGTCCCTTTACAGAAGTGTGTACTTCCATCAACCCTCCCCCCCCCCCGACCCTTCCCTCTGTCATCCCACCTCTCATACCCATCCCCCCTACTCTCCTGGCAAGATACCCAGTTTAGAGTTTTCATATTGCTTTTTCTTTGAAAAATATTCTTTGTTTATGTGGGAAAGCTCTCTGAGAAGGAGGGTGGGAAGGGATAATAGGGAAATTTAGGCAATTAGAAGATAATCAATAAAAATGTATTTTTTAAAATGTGAGGACAGACACAAGAGGACCAGAGATAGGACTTAGAAGACCTGTTTTATGACAGAGAAATGAAGGCCGTTATTATCCTTCAGTGCATTGGCATATGACTATTTTTAGATCTTGAAATGCCAAAACTCACAAAGTAGTTAATTAAATAACTGTTTGGAAACTATGGGAAGATTAAGGAATGTTAGTTTTGTAATTGACAGAAAGTTGAATTTCTTAAGTTTTACCTTATAAGAGAGGGATGAATCAGTGAACATGAAGAGACTATGTTTTATGCCTTTAGAAACAGTAAAGAATCATGGAGTTACGAAGATAACAGGAGAGGGTTTTAGAAAACAGCAGCTTAGCTCTTGTACTTGAGAAGTTGTTTGGAAGAAGAATATTATTTTGCAGATTGACTGAAGAAAAAATTGGGTGACATGCTTGAAGCAGGGTGAAACTCTGCTGGATTTTCAGCAACCATCTATAGTTTAAGAAAGAGGTGTCAAACAGGAATCGTCCCAAGTGTGGCCTCTAACAGATTAATTTGTAATAAAGAAATATATTTTTTAACTTTTAAAATACAATAGAACATAGACAATGTGAATATGTGGTTTTCTAAGTTAGTATGTGACCTGAAGTGATCTTCGTTTATGGTTCAGTGGTCCGCATTTCCTTTTGAGTTTGACCATACTAGTTTAAAAGAAGGAAGCCTCTCTGAGTCACCTGAGTGTTCTCTGCTGGCTCCTCTCTGGATTGAAAGGGAAAAGCAGGGGTAAAAATTCAGGCTTTGTAGCTGCTTAGTTATCAACATGCTGCTTGCTGTTTGTCCTTCATTCTCAAAGAAGGCCTTGACATCAGAGAGGTCATGCTATGACATGCAGGTAAATTGAATTTAAGTGAGGGAGAGCCTATAATAATGTTATAAATATAAGAGAGGTGAATGGACAACACAGTGTAGGATTGAGTTAGCTGGGTTTGTCTGCAATTTCTAGAAAGCTGTAAGCTCTACTTGGCTGTAATTTTTTTTTAAGTTTCTCTTTTTTCCTGAGCTCTGATTGGACAATGCAGCATCCTAGAGCATGGAGAGTTGGTTGGGTTGCCTTGCCCAGAGAATTAACCTGAGGAGCTATCCAGTTCCCTGGCTTAAGGGAACTGTTGTCACTATAACAGCATAATAAGTTCTCATTATAGAAGATATAACATTATAATTCCCTTGTTTACACCTTATTGTTACATAAATGTTTTACGTTTAAAGTTTTGTGTCAATGAGAAACTTCCTGTTATATCAAGTAGAACCAAGTAGTAAGAATGTATCACCCCTAGGGAGCACGAGTGAGTTCGAGTCATAGATGCTTGATAGTGACCCTGTTCTGGAAATCCAGATGTGCCCATGTGAGGTCAGGTTGGCTGGGAGAGGCTAACCAGAGAGAGAGGATGTGGTCATGTCCATGCACCTGCTACACCAAGAAACTAAAACATGCAAAAAACTCAAGAAGGAACTTCTTATTTTATAAGAACTATTAGAGAAACTGGAAGGCAGTTTTGATTAAAAAGTTCAGAGTAGTGTAAATTCCATGTAAGCAATATATGAAAATTCATGCCATAGTATAACATATTGCTTATATTTTCTGACAATTGATATGTTGGTTAGTTTTACTGTGCTGTTTTTTTCCTCTTTCTAAAATATTTGTTGAAGGAGATAGTTCACTGAGGAGGAGAGAAGAGGGGGAAGGATATATTCAGATCTAAACATGATATCAAAACCAAACAGCATCATTAGAAGTAAAATATTGTTTTAATTTGTAAATGGTTGGAGTATAAAATTGCATGTTATAATCACTATTTTATGCTATTTTGTTTAACTTTTTGAGGGCTTTATGCTTTGTAGATGGTTTAGACATCAATTTGTTGAGGTTCATATAATATCTCAAAACAAAATTTATCAACAAAACTAAAAAACAAAAGCTAAGAAATTAAAGAATACAAAGTTTCTTCTTTCATAATTACAATTAGGACAAAAAAATCATACCTAAAGAACAAATAAAATCATATAATGTACACAGGCACTGTGGTTGGGAGATCCATCCTGCCCTACCGAAAAGTCAGAGGGGTGAGGGGGGAAGACATAAGAGAGAGTCGATTGGGGGAAGGGGGATACACTGGGATGGCTGTTTTGGGGCAGTGGGTAGGGGAAAGATGGGGAGAAAATATGTAACTCAAAATCTTGTGGAAATGAATGATGCAAACTAAAATAAAATTTTAAAAAAATCGTATAATGTAAAATAGACTATCTCAATTATGTAAAATTAAAAGTGTTTTCAGAAGTAAAATCAATGCAGCAAGCATCAAATAAATTATATAGATTGGAATAAGATTATTTATGTTAAATATTTCTGATAAAAGCCTGATACCTGATAGCTAGAGGGATTTGGCTGAAATGTGTATGTATGATATGATATTCAATAGCCAAGTAGTCGAAGGACATAGTTTTCAAAAGAAGAAACACAATTGTCATCTGAAAAAATGTTCAAAATCACTGATATCAGAGAAATTTAATTCAGAATTACTCTGAGATATTTCATTCCCATTGAGCTAGCAAAGACACAAAAAGGTAGAAAGCTTCATTGAAAATGGGAATGGGAAGGTATTAATTCACCACTATGGGAGTTAATACTTAGTTCAACTGTTCTGGAAACCAAATTAGAATGAGGAAAAAGTAGTGGTAAATTGTTCATACCCTCTGACCTACTACTAGGGCTGTAATCCAAGGAATATGTTGACAGTAAGAAAAATTATAACAAAACTCATTTGGAAGAACAAAAAGACTAGAATCTCAAGGGAATAAAATTGAAGGGGTGCATAACATACTAAGGTGAACATAACTTACTAAATAAATTTTAAAAACCCTAAAATTAAGTAAAGACTGTAATCCAATGTTTAATAAACCAAAAGAACACAAATTATTGTAGTAGTGACTTCCTTTTTAAAGGAAAAACTGGAAATCAATTTGTCAGAAATTAGGTCTAGACCAATATCTAACTCTATTTAACACAATAAACTCAAAATGGATACATGGCCTGAGTATAAAAGGTCAATCAGACTGTAAAAATATTATAAAGAATGAAATCAGGTACCCTTCAAAACTATAGTTAGAACGTGGGTTTTTAAATGCATTTTATCACCCACATTTCCCATTTTATCTCACCTCTCTACCTCCCAGAGAGTAATCCTTTATAACAGAGAATTTTTTTTAGGTTCATAAAAATTAACTAGCAAGTCAAAAAAGTCTGACACTAGCTATAGTGTTGCACATCTATAGTCCCCCCACCTCTGCAAAGAATGAAGTGCATTCTCACATCTTTTCTTTGGTTCCAAGCTTGATCATTATAATTTCACAGCATGAAGTTGTGATTATTTTATGCTTTTTTTTTTTGGAGGGCAATTGGGGTTAAGTGACTTGCCCAAGGTCACACAGCTAGTAAGTGTGTCAAGTGGCTGAGGCCAGATTAGAACTCAGGTCCTCCTGACTCCAGGGCCAGTGCTCTAGTCACTGTGCCATCTGGCCACCCAATTATTTTATTCTTGCTCTGTATGTTTACACAGTCCTAAATGTGTATATTGTTTTATAATTCTGGTCATTTTATTTTTCATCAATCCAAATGTCTTCCCATGATTCTCTGCATTTATTTTATTGTCATATTGTTTCTTATAGAATGGTAATATTCAGTTAAATTCACGTCCCATGGCTTAGCCAATTCCCCAGTCAATGGACATTTATTTTGTTTCCAGTTTGTTGCTACCTCAAAACAATCTTGTCACAAATATTTTGGTGTATGTGAGGACATTCTTCCTATCACTGACCTATGTTAGTGTGATCTTTGATTCAAAGGACAAGAAACATCATTATCATTTTCTTTCCATATATCCAGATTGTTTTCCAGAATGGTTAGAGACCAGTTCACAGACTTTACAACAGTGTAAAAGTATACCTGCCCTTCCATAACCACAACCACTTCCTCCTCCTGCTCATCCTCTTCCTGTTGCTACTCCTTCTTCCCTCGCGACTTGTAGTAACTCTGTCCATTTCAGGTGCCATATCCTTACCTGTGGGTGTTCTGTCCATAGGAATATAATTTTTGGTCCTTTGTATTTTGTAAGATATTCGGGGGCTGAGGGAATAAATTTTTTAAAATTTGTTTTTATTTTAAATTTTATTTATTTATTTTTCAAAAACTTGAGGCAATTTACTTTTTATCCTGTTCAGTTTTCATTTATGATTTCTTGAAATATAGCTCTAGAAAAACAGGTTTTTTTTAAAAGTCCATTGGGTTAAATGTTGCCCCCATTTAAAATAACTCTAGACAGTATAAAATACCTGGGAGTACGGATGCCAAAAACAAATCCAGGAACAATGTAAAAAAAATTACTTTAAAAAAAAGACTTTTTATACAAATAAGGTCAGATTTAAGTAATTGGAGAAATATTAATTGTTTGTGGGTAGTCAGGGCTAATATAATAAAAATGGCAATTTTACCCAAATTAATTTATATATTTAATGCCATCCCAATTAAATTACCAAAAAAATTTTCCTTACTGAATTAATAAATATTATAACAAAATTCATTTGGAAAAACAAAAAGTCAAGAATATCAAAGGATATGCATATCAAAAAGATATAAAGGAAAGAGTTTTAATAGTACTAGATCTTAAACTGTATTATAAAGCAATAATTATCAAAACTATCTGTACTGGCTAAGAAATAAAAAGGCAAATCAGTGGAATAGAGTAGACATACAATGTACAGCAGCAAATAAAGATGATAATCTTATATTTGACGAGTGTAAAGACTTTAAGATTTTGGGATAAGACTTCATTACTTGGTGAAAATTATTGGGAAAACTGGAGAATAGTACAGCAGAAATTGGGCACTGGCCAATATCTTACACCATTTACCAAGATAATGTCTTGAGTAAAAGACTTTACAAACACAGAAGAAAAGGTGAGAAAAGAGGGCATCACATGAACCTCACTTTCCTCTGATCCAGATAAAAGAGAATTGGAGAGAGGCAGAGACAGGGGAAGTGAGGGAGAGGAGGAGAGAGAGCGACAGAGAGACAAAGAGAAAAAGACCAGAGACAGAGAGTTTGGTGTAGGAAACAAAATTTAAACTTCACCAGGAAACAGGAAGACACCAGGAGAAGGGAAAGGTTGTTGAGAGTAAGCATAGGGAGTTGTCATAAGCAAAACAAATTCCAGATTTGAAGGTAGAATCATGAAGGAGGAATTTAAAGGAAAGATATACAAAGTAAAAACCTGTGATTTGGTCCTGGACAAGGGAGAAAGAAGAGGGACAGTAGAGCAGAAACAGATGTCTTACTAGTATTAAACACACTCCTCTTTTATTACCTTCTTTTTGAAAATAGGGGCTGATGGAAATTATGTAAGGAAAGTATTTAGGGAATTTTTCAAATTAACAATGATATCTGTTAATACAAATGGAACAAATGAACCTATGAAATGGAAGAGGTAAGCATGCTTCACTTTGCTCTGTAGTTCTGTTTGGTTTGAACAAGATGCCACTCCGAGGATAAGCTGATCACTTGAAATCTCTTTATGATGCTGATTAATTCAACCTTGGATACTCAACACTTTCCCAATTCCCTCAGCCTCTTCTCTCTGATTGGATGGCTAGAGGGTAGAACACTAAACTCTTCCCAAAGTTCTCCTTTATAGAGGGGAGGACCTGGACTTTCCAATTCACTCCGTTTGAACTCCTGGGACAATATGCCCCTGAACCAGATTCTCTTTGGTGTCCACCCACTCCTGCTTTCCACTTTCTTTTGTTAGATTGTAAACTCCTTGAAGGCAGGGACTAACTTTCTTTATCTTATTTGTATCCCCAGCACAGTGCCTGACAAGTAGTAGACACCTAACAGATGTTTATTTAATTGAATGTAATGGAATAGATGAGAGACTAGAATCAATTATTCAAATCCAACAATATGTTATTAGAAACATAGATTTACATAGAATTAAATCAAAGGGCTGGAGCAAAATCCATTATGCTTCAAGTGAACTCATAAAAGCAGGAGTAGTAATCATGTCCTCAGGCAAGGCAACAGTAAAAATAGACTAGATGAAAAAAAGAAAAACAAGAAAACTACGTTTACAGAAAGGTGCCACAGAGAATAAATTAACCCTGTTTGCCTCAGTTTCCTCATCTGTAAAATGAGCTGGAGAAGGAAATGGCAAACCACTCCAATATCTCTGCCAAGAAACTCCAAATAGGGTCATGAAGAGTCAGATACAACTGAAATGACCAAAAAAAAAAAAGTAGCTACCATCCTTTTAACCTGTTGAGTAATTCCTGTTTCCACCTGACCTTAGAGGGGGGAGATGCAAGCTTTCTCCCCTGCTAAAAACCTCAGAATTTTTTTGACCAGCCTCCCTCTTGTAAGTTATTTCCCTTGCCCAGAAGAGCTTTATGGTGATAAAAAGACAAGGCTACATTAGGAAGATTATGTTTTAGCATGACCTTTATGTGAATATACGTTATTCTTTCTAATCTATTATTAGAATATCTATCTATAGTATTCTATTCTATTATTATTCTATCCTATTATTCTCATCTTCTACAAGACACTATTTGGTGTTGTCTCTTCTTTTGTAGTAAGGTTCAGGGTTTTTGAAATCCCCTGTCGATTCCTCTTTCATGTAACTGTTCTCCCTCAACTGCTTCACAGTAATCCTAATGTTAGGGGAAATGGGGCTGCACTTACCATTATAGCTACAGATGGATGTGTGTATATGCATGGATACATTCTCTATCACTGTTAGTTTAGTTATATTCCCGGAAAAGGATAGCACCTGTAGTTATAAAAGTCTCAAATAGCAAAGAGATTCTAATATACCTTAGGAAAAGATTGTAAAGTAGACCTTATAGAGTGTGTTGTGACTCTCATAGCTCAGTGGTTGCCAAAATAATCTTGCCTAATCAAGCCTTCTAACTTGTTTTTCTACCTTCAGTCTCTTCCCTTTGTAATCTGTTCTTCACATAGCTGACAAATTAATCTTCCCACTGTTTGCCTCTAACCACTTCTCAAAAACCTTCAGTTGTCTATAAAGTAAAATACAGAAACCTCAGCCGCCATTCAAGGCCTATCATGATCTGACTTCTGCTTATGTTTCTAACCCCTTCACCTACCCTACGTTCTAGCCCAATTCAACTACTAGTCGTTTTCTGGTCTTATCTTTACTTCTCAATCCTCAGTGTATTTATGCAGGTTGGGTCTGCCTTCTGGAAGGCTCTCCTTCCATATGGCTGTCTAGTGAAATCTGTTGCTTTTAAGATCCACTTCTTAGGTTACCCCCTCTAAAAAATGCTCTTGATCTCCCTACCTGAAAGTGACTTCACCATCTTCCAATTTTCTTATAGTATTCTATCTAAATCTCTCCTTTACTCCTACTGCCTCCTATTTTGTATCATACTTATTTGTGTCTCAGTGTAAATTCCTTGAGGGTAGAGGTTGTTTTTCATTGTTCTATTCTTATCATCTAGTATAATATCATATGTAGAGAGACAGTCATAGAGTAGGATATTGGTAAGTGCTTGCTGAATTGGTACTTTTCTGAGGTGACTAATAGGAGATGGTGTTCACAGAAAGATCAAGCATATTTACTTTTTTTATTTACTTTTTACTAATGACAAGGTTGCCAAGAAATATACACAGGATATTTACTGGAATGCTTTCTGCTCTTTACCAGGAATCCAGCTATTGATCCCTGAGAGTATTTACAATTGACGAACTTGCCTTTTCTTACTTAATAGCATCACTGGAAGATTTCATAGAGCAAGTCTAAATGAAACTGAATTCTTGAATGTATTCGTCCAACATGGATACATTTTTTAAAATTTCATGGATAAATTCTGGAATCTTTTTTATTGTCTCTCAATAATTTTAAAAATTATTATTATTATTATAAATTTAACATTCGCAAAAATACAATAATAAGCAAAATAATCAAGACAAATGAGGAAAATCTCTGCTAAAATCCTAAAATTTGAACTTTTGCATTTTGAATATAATGTTTTCATATGATCAGAACTAGAAGGGACCTTGAAGACCATCATCTATTAGGGCCATCTCACCTTTGCAGATGAGGAAGCAAAGGTGAAGAGGAATTAATTAAGTTGACCTTGGTTGTACAGTTAGTAAGTAAAAAATGCTGGGATTCAAATCCCAGCCCTCTCATTCCAAACCTAGATGAAAAAAGGAATTATAGATTTTTAAAGACAACAAAAATTTTGCTTATGACCCCTCCCAAATTTAATTATGTAATTATAAATCTCGGCTTTAAAAAGTCATTATAAATCTATATACTATTTGTATTCTGAATGGATCTCATTTTGTGTGATTTCCTATGTCTTTCTATGGTTCCTTTTCTGCTTCATAGCTGATGTGGTATAGCACACTAGAACCAGAGTTAGGAGACCTGGATTCGAATCCCTACTCACTAGCGTCGTGACTAGGTGGAAGTCACTGAAACTCTTTGCACCTAATAGTGCAGAGGAGCTGCTAATGCTTAGGAGCTAATAGGAGCTAATAATGCTTACACTACCTTCCCTTCAAGTTTGTTGTGAGGAAAAGGCTTTCAGAGTGTGGAAGATCTCTCCACTGATAGGGATTAGAATACTGAGTGGCCTCAGGCTTAAATAGAATAAATAACTTGTTCCTGGTAAACCTTAACATCTTGCATAAAAGTGAGCTATTTCTTGTGCCAAATTAGTTATGTTAATATATCATAATATGGCCATTCCCTAACTGTTGGACACATAGGTTTTATCCAGCTTTTCACTATTAAAAACAAAGCAACTATGAAAAATTTGGGCAGTTAGGTGGTACGGTAGATAGAATGCCAGGCCAGGAGTCAGGAAGATCCATCTTCCCGAGTTCAAATCCTGCCTCAGACACTTTCCAGCTGTGTGACCCAGTTTCATTATCTGCAAAATGAACTGGAGAAGGGAAAGGCAAATCACTCTAGTATCTTTGCCAAGAAAACCCCAAATGACGTCACAAAGAGTCTGACATTTTTGTATTGCCAGATTACTTTTGTTTTAAAAACAATATTTTAGGCATTCTTCTTTTGTTTTTTATATTTTATTATTATTTCACAATGACTTCTCTCAGTAGAGCCCTGCCTCAAAACAAACAAACACAGTCAAGCAAAACAGATTGTCATACAGGCCGTGTCTGAAAATATATACCTGACTTATCCATTGCCTACCACCTCTTTGCCTATAGACAAGAAACATCATATTGCTTTCCAGAAAGTTTTCAGTCCTAACAACATTGATTTTTTTCTATTTATTTTTTGTGCCACTTTTGCCAGTTGAAGAGGCATAAATTAGTATTTCTCAGTAATCCATACTCCTAAGAACTCTGGTAGATTGCAAAGGTCCCACTTCCTTTGACACAGACACACCCTAGAGAACACGGAAAGAATATGCTGTTAAGGACACAGCTGTCAACGATCTTGTTAGAGAAATATCATGGCCCAACCCTTCAGAGTACTTTGTAATTTAGTCATTAGGCAGATTACCGCATACCTGGATGCACAAAACTCCCCCAGTTACAGACACACACATGCGTGCACCATAAGAGAACATGATCATAGCATGCAAGAAAACCATTCAGGAAACCATTCCCCAGAATTAAGGGACCCTGTCACAATGACATTTTGCCAGGTTCTCTTGGTCACTGTCTTGCCAGTTAACTTACTTGATTCTACACTGATAATAAAGGATCAGATCAGAAATACCAGCCCAGAGACCTGGACTCTCGCCCCTTTTATTAGGCAGCTTTAACGTGACAGGGAGACTGTGACCTTCTTAGTGACAGTAAGCTTCTCCTTTCCTGTTCTCACAGCTCAACTACTTTCTCTGACTTATTGTAACTTTATCAACTCCTCCTACAACTTTCTACCACTTGAACTCATCATTGCTTAGTTATCCCATAGTCTACTAAGACACATATATGTAACTGGGTGTTAACCAGTGTTTACTGGTGAAGAGTTAATAAAATATTAAAGATCGTCCCTGTACATTTATACTACACATAACTACACATGTGTACTATACTATACTACATGTGACTACACATGTTGTCCTTTCTCTTTAGAACAGGGGACATGTTCCCAGGACTAAAAAGTCAATTTACACCTAGCCAATTCCTGTTTTTGGAAGGGTTGCCCTTCTAGGACTATATGGAATCAATTCTTTGTTGTTTAGAACACAGGTGTTTTGCCATGTCCATCATGAATGTCTTGCTCCTTTGAACCCTGGCTAAATTCACAGCCATAGCACATCCTGAGTTAAGTAGCATATGGATCTTGTGCTGAGCAAATCAGGTGCTAAGTCATATACGATTCTTGCCCTGAGCCAATCGGGCTGTCATGGGCCCTCACACTGAACTTTGGAACTGGATATAAACTGGAGAAATTCCTTTACTTTTTGGAGTCCCACCCATGGGGAGGACATTCTGGATTTTTTTCCCAGCCAGGACTCCGGAGCTGAAATCAAGGGATTCCCCAGCATGTGAACCCAGATGTAGGTGCTTCTCTGGTTTGGTTATGTATGTGAATATTTCTATTATTCTGTTAGGCTTTATCTTTACATTTCTATATTTCTTTAATACTGCTTTATATTGTCCTTGTGTGCAGAATAAATATTATGCTGATTCTAATTTGGTGTGGAAGTGTGTTCATTATGCTATGCAATCCAATCCTAAAAATACTTAAAGCGGCTACATGTATCTCCCTAATGAGACAACTAGTTATGTGCCTTGGCAAGCCATCAGATAGTAACCAAAAGTATGAAGACTTCATATTAACTCCAGGTGCTCATGAAGAGCCCCAGAAGCATGTGGTTACCACGACAAAAGGAGAAGTCATGGGTGTAATGATGTAGGGAAGCAAGGGGAGTACCTATAGGCTCCTGCTACCACCTCTTTGGTGGGGTGTCTGGAAGAAGGAGATGTCCCTAGCAAAGATGACCTAGAAGACAGAGACTGAAGAGTTCCCAGGGTGAGTGGGAGAAGGGACTAGAAGACCACCACACTGCACCTCTACCTTGCAACCCCAGCAACCATTACTGCTGTTGCCCCAGCTGGAGAGTGAGATGAAGGGAAGGGCAGTAGCTGATGATAAGAGGCCACCTAGATCCATTTCAGGGTTTAGGATAGGATTTTTTAAAAAAGAAAATATTGCAAACTTACTTCTACCCACTGAAACACTTCTCCATTGACTTTTGGATCACTTTAACATTTATTCTTCAGATATTATCATATTCTAAAATTTGTAATTAACCAATAAAGCATCATCAGGAAAACATTTGTACTTAGAGATGGGACAGATAAACTCATAAAGATATAGCAAAACTGATTCATGACTTTTTTTTCAATTCAGTTCAATTAAAATTAAGTTACATTTATTGTGAAAGATTTATTTCTTTTTTAATAGATATTTAGCCATGACCTCAGAGAAGCTAGGTGGCACATGGATAGAGCACTGGCCCTAGAGTCAGAAGGATGTGAATTCAAACCTGGCCTGGGACACTTAATATCTGTGTGACCCTGGGCAAGTCACTTCACTCTATTAGCCTCAGTTTCCTTGTCTATAAAATGAACTGGAGAAGGAAATAACAAACCACTCCAGTATATTTGTCAAGAAGACCCCATATGGGGTTATGAAGAGTCAGACATGACTAAAATGCCTCAACGACACAGCCGTGACCTATTCAAATGCAATAGAGATTCAGAGGAGGAAAGAAGAGTATGAATAAGAGGAAAGTTCTAGTTATAGACTGATAAGGTAATAAAGGAGGATGCTGAGATGGTGTAGATTTCCAGAGTGGGGAATCAGCCAAAAGAGAGGAGAATCCAGGCAAAGGTAGAGTGGAGAAGGCATGATGTCAGATGTGAGAAGCTTTCTAATATGCATATATGGAGGCAGTACTTCTGAGGATTTCAGATGTCATACTTTTATGATGAAACTGTTAGTTGTTACTTATCTTTTTCTCTTCGAAACTCTCGGAAACTATGCCCCTTTATTGTATTTGTTTATTTTTTAAACCTTACTACAGGCAAGAACCTACAGGCAACAGGTGGGGGGGTGGCATTTTGACTGAGTGACAGGAGGAGGAAGGACAGGCAGCTGTGACTTCTCCCAGTTTCTCCTTCCATTTAGCCTCCTATCTCTTTCCCCACTCCTACCTCCATTCCTCATATTGCTGCTGCCCAGGCCCTGCCAAGTCCCAGAAATATGGACCTGAGGACCCCTTACAGAGAAGGACAGGCAGGAGAAAGAAGGCATTGTCCCTGGGAGCTGAGAAAACAAAACTAAAGGTAGAGTAGGCCATGGGCAAAATCCTGGTGACCCAGACTCCCTCATGAAGAGACTCCAGAGGCAGAAAAAACCCTTTGATTTAGGAGCCTCTACCCTGGCTATAGTCAAAGTGAAAAAGAAGCAACTCTGCAAGGTCAGGCAAGAATTTGGTGGTAGGAGCCCATATCCCCATGCCTGGTCCAGAGAAAGCCATCAGAGGTCACCAGCCAGCTGGTGGAGTACCCCAAGTCCCTTCCCTCTCATTTGCCCATAGAGGTCTCTAGGCTAGGCTAGGTTGGGCTGAATCTTTTGTTATTCAGGTCTTCACGGTAATCACATGAGAAATTCAAATCAAGGGATATCTAACTTTAGTCCCATTGTTTGTAGCTGGGAACTGCAGAGGGAGGGGGCAGGTGTGTGGAAGAGAGGCTCTTGCCTTTGTTAACTAGGGAGACTTCTAAGGGATATCACCTGCAGCCCTTCCTTGAGAAAGGAGTCTGGTAATTAGATGATAGTATAATCTCTTTTAAAATAGTTTATTATTTTTATTTTTTCAATTAACAAACCTTTTAAAAAAATTAATCTGACCCTCCTGCTGCCCTCCCAATAAAGAAAAAAATAGAAAAATAAAAATGATAAAGCCCTCAAAATATAGCTGCATAGTCCAGCAACACATTCTCATTATTTGCCATGTCTGAAAAGCTCTCTGAATTTTAAGTTCATTACCTCTCAGGCAGGAGGTACAGGACCTGTTTCATCTTTAGTCTTCTGGACTCCTGTTTTATCATTCCATTGGTCAGAGCTCTGAAGTCAGAGTTTTTTTTCCCCTCTTACAGTGGTTCTCAACCTTCCTAATGCCGTGACCCTTTAAATATATTTCCTCACGTTGTGGTGACCCCTAACCATAAAATTATTTTCGTTGCTACTTCATAACTGTAATTTTGCTACTGTTATGAATCGTAATGTAAATATCTGATATGCAGGATGTATTTTCATTGTTACAAATTGAACATAACCCACAGGTTGAGAACCGCTGCTCTATAATGTTATTGTATAGATTATACTCCTCATTCTGCTCACTCTGATCAGAATTAGGACAGAGATGTCCTCTGAAACTGTTTACTTTGTCATTTCTTATGGCACAATAATATTCTATTATATTCATCAATCACAATTTGTTCAGTCACTTCCCAATGGGAGGACACCCTCTTAGCTTCTCTTTTTTGGCTACCACAAAAAAAGCTGCTAGACATATCCTTGTACATATTGAGCCTTTTCCTCTAATTTTTTTGGGGTATAGCCCTATCAGCGATATCCATGAGTGAAAAGGAATACCCAGTTTGGCAGCTTTTTTGGTATAGTCTCTGTCTGGCCCATGGAAGGCAGGCTGGGTCAGAGAGGAGCAGACAGTCTTTCCTTTAAGGAGATATTTTGGATTTGTTCTGGCTGAACCCAGAGGAGGTGAGAGAGAATGAGGAAAAGATTCCTTTATGATAGACATGGCCTCCTTGGGTTGAGTCTACAAAGTTGGGGGGAGGAGATAAAGTGAAGTCTGCCCTTGGGACTTGTAGCTCTTTTGTAACTGTTTTTTGTTTGCTTTTAAGGAATATTTGAAGACTCCTTGAAAGAAGAAACTGATTTACTTGTACAAAACTAAAAAGCCTCTCTTGTCCATCCTTCCTCCAATCCTTCCTCTCTGTTAAGGCTTGCCTTTGGCCTTTCTTGCTGTGGAGCTGTGCTGAACGTTTTCAAAAGTAAAGGAGCACCCGCTTTTACTCTTGACCTATTGCTTTTAAGAAATAGGAGACTTGGATTCTCTTACTATTTCTGCCACTAAGTAGGTGTGTGACTCCAAGCAAGTCACTTAACTTCTGTAGATCTATTTCCTTATCCTTTCAAATGTGGGAACTGGAGGAGCCAGCTCTCTGAGACACAGTGTGAGTTTTCACTTGAAAACCTCTTGGCTGTTAATCACATGCCTTTAAAAGAATAAGCTCTGCTGTATAGCAACTATTTGATGTGAGTATAAGCCAGGGACAGAGTGTTATATGAATGGTGTGAGTCCATTAAGGGTTGCATAAAGAAACTGCAAAGTAAGGTTTGGAGGTTATGCTCTAGAGGGAATAAGGTCCCCCAGATATCAGGACCAGAGAAAGATGATCAAGAAGCAGAATATGGATGCTTGTTCCTGATCATCCTCTTTCTTAGCATGCATTTGAACTCTAAGCCTAGAATGAAGCCTGTAGGAATAGGAACATGCTCATCATAGACATATGAAGTTCCTTATTGTTCATGAGATGGAAGCCAGTGGTGTCATTAAAGGACTGGAACAGAAAAGAGAATTGAAGGACCTACTCCTCAGGAGACAAGGAGTGGCAGCAGGGTCACAAGTCTGGAAATGCTGGTTCTTAGAGATGTTTTACTGTGGCTCCTCCCTATTCCTTAGGGATCAAGACTCTCCTAAGTGGCCAAGAAGGCTGGCACATCCACAGCTCATTTATAAACAGGTGGAGGTGGCTGGGGAGGAACAAAGCCTGCCTCCAATACAATTGTCTGAACAGGTTCCTGTTAATTATTGAAAAGGGTCAAGGTAAATGTCACTTCTTGTTCTTTTACTGTGTAAATTTGCATGGGCTGAACACCAATTTGATGAGAATGACTAATTGAGCAACTTGCTACTGTATACATATATACGGGTATCATATCTACACATATATAATTTCCCTCCTACCTAGCCAGCCAAGTATCTTAGTGCTAGTCAGAGTGGATAGACCAAGGGTGGGGAAGCTCTAGGTCCTCAAGTGTGGCCCTTTGAATGAGTCCAAGTTTTACAGAACAAATCCTTTTGTTAAGGGGACCTAGAAGGCCACATGTGGCCTTGAGGCTGCAGGTTCCCCACACCTAGGATAAACAATCATAATACCTGTCTCTCTGACTCACAACTTTAGTGGCTCTGACATGTAAATGTATATAATTATTTTTATGTTTCTTGCTCCATTTCCTCATGCTCTTTTCCTAGGTCCAAAGTTCTGTCAAGTCAAGCAGCATGTGTTAAGTACCTATTATGTGCTAGATGCTAAGCTCCGGACATACAAAGAAAGACAAAATAGTCCCTGCCTTCAAGAAGTTCACAATTTGAAAAGGGAAGAGCTGCTAAGCGCTGTGTATAGTTTCCTAAGCTGTCCCTGTCACCATATACATAGACATGTTTACATATGTATATGTATATATATATATAGTATATATGTGTGTGCATATGCATATATATTATGTATAATTTTTGTTCATTCTCTTCATCTCCAAAAAAAAGAAGCCAGGAAGGAAGGAAGGTGGGAAGGAAGGAGGGGAGAAAAGAAAAAAGAAAGGAAGGTAATCCAGAGTCTTGAAATACAACCACTCCTCAAATGGAATGATGGCATCATGTAATCTTTTGTAGTTCAGAGTCCTTTGTAGCTTGACTTTGCATACCAACAAAACAAGCAAACCCATGATGCATACTGTTCCCTCTTGATAAAGATTTACATGTGCTTGTATAAATGAATGAACAAAACTATATTTCAATCTTTCTAAATGAAGTTTTAAAGCAATAAGTGCAGATTTACTCAACAAAGTAGGAAAAACAATTAATTCACTTCTGGATTATAGCAATGGACCCACACCATCACCTGTCCCAGACAATCCAGGCAATTCCTTTAATTTTAGACTAATCTAGACCAGATTTAGACCAAAGAACAGTGGGTTACTATAACGGAAAGAATACTGGACTGAAAACTAAAGTCATTATTCTAGTTCTGAGGTCACCATTTATTAATTATGTGATCTTAGAAAAATTGTGTAATCTTGTTTGTTTGTTCTGTTTGGAAGGGGGAAGGCAGGGCAGTTGGGGTTAAGTGACTTGCCCAAGGTCACACAGCTAGTAAGTGTTAAATGTCTGAGTCCAGATTTGAACTCAGGTCCTCCTGACTCCAGGACCGTTGCTCTATTCCCTGTGTCACCTAGCTGTCCCAAAATTGTGTGATCTTGACACAAGATTACATCATCTGTAAAATATTGGGATTGGACTAATAACAACACCTGGTGTGCCTGCTTTACTAGTTATATGACTATCAAATCAGGTCATATGTGTGGAAAATGCTATATAAACAGTAAAATGCTATATAAATGTAAGGTGCTATTATTTAAAAATTGAAGAGGAGAGATCACAGGAGCACTTCTTCAGAAGCAATGCTAACTAATATTCTCCCACCTAAAGCAAATCAATTCTATATCACCTGATGAAAAACCTACCAGAAAATTGATTGCCAAATCCAGCTGCCTCAAGTAAGGTTTGTGTGGAGAGATGCTAAGATCAGCACTCCAGAGCTCCTTGAAGGACACTTCACAAATGAAAGGTGACTGCTAACATTCTCACATGTTTGATTCATCCAGACAAGAGAATATATCTTTTAAAGGGCAGCTTTACTTCTACCCCAAAGCAACTTCCCCAGTGATAACATTTTTCTTTGGAAAACATATATTATCTATATAGATAACACGTTTCTATATAGATGATTTATACTGCCTTTCACCTGGATAGAAGTCTTAAAGAATGATCACTCCAACTGCAATGCCCTAATTCATATCCAAAAGGTCCTGTAACAATGTAATGACCAACAATAGGGCCCAGGAATTTACCTTGGAAGTGAAAAATTATCTACTTGTTGATGTTCTGGAAATCACAGGAGGAAGATCAGTTATTGTTTTGCCACCAGATGCAACAGGTTTCCTTCCTTCTGGCTCTAATTCTATTCATCCTGCATTTCATAATCCCACTATGTTTTCTCCACCAGTAAGGCTAGATCTTGGTAACGATTTAGGTTTCAAGTTGCCACGATTCCCCTTGGTTTCTTATTTTTTATATTCCTATTCACTTGCAGAAGACCACAGAAGTTGCCTTTACTCCCCTTCTTTGTCATCTGAAAACTTCTCTTCAGTCTCTTATGTGGTTTAAAAGTGCCAGGAGCCATTTAGGAGAGATATTGGGAGGTAGAAACCACAGGGCTTCACTGATTAGATGAGGAATGAGAGGAAGGATTCAAGGATGGCATACAGGTTGTGAGCCTAGGGAACTGGGAAGAAAGTGGTACTCTCTACATAGGGAAGTTAGGAAGAAGGAGGCTTTGGAGAAAAAGATGATGTGTTTCGTTTTGGACATGTTGAATTTAAGATGTCTGCAGGACATCTCAGTCAAGATGTCTAAAAGACAGGTGGAGACATAAAGCTGAAGGTTGAGAGAGAGGTGGTTGTTGTTCAGTTGTTTCACTCATGTCCAACCCTCTGTGGCCCCATTTTGGGGGTTTTCTTGGCAAGGATACTGGAGTAGTTTGCCATTTTCTTCTCCAGCTCATTTTACAAATGAGAAACTGAGGCAAATAAGGTTAGGGTGACTTGCCCAGGGTCACACAGCTAGTGAGTGTGGTTGGATTTGAATTCAGAAAGATGAGTCTTCCTGATTCCAAGCCCAGTGTTCTATCTACTGTGTCACCTACCTACCCCTTTATATGTATATATGTGTGTGTGTGTGTGTGTGTATATAGAAATATACATATATGTGTGTACAGGTATATATACATTATATATGTATGTGTGTAAGCATATGTATACACATAAACATATGTGTGTATATTTATAATAGCACTGTTTTTAAGAATATCCAATGGTTTGGGGCATGGCCAAAACCTAGCAGGCCCATCCTCAAAAAATCCTCTCTTGATTCATCCATCTCCACTAATTATCATGTTATATTTTGCCTTCCTTTTGTAGCTAAATTTTAGAAGGCTGTCTACAAAAGGTGCTTCTACTTAATTTCCTCTCACTCTTGTCTTAATTCTTGGCAGTTTGGCTTCCAACCCCATCATTCAACTAAAAATGCACTCTTCAAAGCTACTGATGATCTCTAAATTGCCAAATCTAAATTTCCAAAACAATAATATGCATATAAATATAACATATATCATATGTGTGTGTTCATATGTAAGAAATAGAGATCTTAGGCATCTCATTCAAGAAATTATATTATCAATCTGTGATATCTCTCTGGATTATATACCTTATCTTTGGCTCAAGAACTTCTAAAGAAAACTGTGCTAAATAAAGTATTATAAGATCATGAGATCATTGACTAAGAGCTAAAGGTAACTTTGGGGATCATCTAGTCTAGTGACCTTCAGACTTTTAATCTCACACCGTTATCAGTAGACAATTTTTGAGCAGCCACTCCCATTATTTATTTATAAATTCTGTACCTGTAGTACTATACTAAAGTATTATATACACTATAAATCACAAGGAATCGATATTTAAAAGAATGAGAAAAAGATGAAATAACAAATTTAAAGGATAGTTTTCATTTTATTTATGAATAATACAAAACTTTTTGTCTCAGTTCCATTTATTCCAAAATTTAACTCTATTAATTGGGCCCTTTTCTCTTTTCTTTAGTCTTTACTATTTCTCATAGTAATCTCATCAACTCCCGTGATTTCACCTATTATCTGTATACAGATGATTCTCAGACGTATTTTTCCTACCTGAATCTCACTCCAGACCTCCATTCTCAATTCTCTCACTGCCTGTTGGAATCAGATTCACTTAGAGACATCTTAAACTTAATGTGTCCAAAATTGAACTCATTATCATTCCCTCCAAACCCTTCCCTCTTCCTAACTTACCTGTTACTGTGGTGGGTACCACTTTCTTCCCAGACCCACAGATTCACAACCTAGGTTTCATTCTTGACACCTCAGTCTCACTCCTCATATCCAATCTATTACCAAGGACTATCAGTTTTATCTTTGTAACATTTCTTGCTTATGCCCCTTTCCTCCTCTGATACTGCTTCAACCCTGGTACAAGACCCCATGCCTAGACTACTAAAGTCTCTCCCCACTGTAGTCTCTCCTCCATTCAGCTAACATATTGGTCTTCCTAATACTCAAGTCTAACCATGTCATCCCTCCCCCTTCATTCTGTAAGCTTGAGTAGCTCCCTATTGCCCCCATTATCAAATGCAGAATCCTCTGTGTGATTTTAAAACCCTCCATAACTTGGCCAGTTCTTACCTTTCCAGTCTTTTTACATGTTATACCCTACCACCACTACCACCATGTACTCTGTGATCTAGTGAAACTGGCCTCCTTGTTGCTCCCCAAGCAAAACCCTCTATCTCCCAACTCCAAACCATGCCTGGGATGCTCTTCCTCCTCATCTGCTCCTCCTGTCTTACCTCAAGTCTCAGCAAAAGTCTTAGTCTACAAGAAGCCTTTTCCAGTCCTCCTTAAATTTACTGGCTTCTCTTTGAGATTATTTCCAATTTATCTTGTAAACAAGGTGTCCTCAAGGTTTTAGGGCAGTTTTAAGCTTTAGTAGCTTAAAAAGGACACTCTGTATATTCTGCTAGGTGCTAAGCTCCGGGCATACAAAAAAAGACAAAACAGTCTATTGGATTATTAATTCCTTGAGAGCAGGGATGATCTTTTGCCTTCTTTGTAATCACAGTGATTAACAGTGCATGGCATAGAGTAGGCATTTAATAAATGCTAACTTACAAACTTGTTTTTAATGACTTATAGCTGGAAAAGATGACAGAAAAATACATAGATCCAAATAAAAAGTACATTATTATCTGTGCTTACTAAATCATGATACATGTTTTGCAGTACTTTCCATAAATAAAGCAAAGGATGTTTTTTTTTTAATTTAGCTAGTGAATTTCTATATTCTCTGATGTCTCAATCAACTATTCTTGCAAAGTAGTTCAAAAGTGTTTCATCTTTGTATTTTAAACAAATGAGTTCAAAACCCACTGAGACTTATCAGGAAAAATTTTAAAACATGGAAGGAAATTCTCTTTCCAAGCTTTTTAAGTGTGTGGACCTGAGTTTTTAAAGGTGACATGTTTGCACTGTTTGGAGCAATAAAAGCTTAAATGTCATTTCAGTGTAGAACCAAAACTGAAATAAAATGGAATTTGAAAAATGTCTTGTCAGTCATAATGGCTTTATATTATTATTACTCAATATATCAAAGTACAATACACGCTTAGGAAAAGGTCTATAGATAATTTGTGAATGTAAATCCATATTTTAAGTCACTTTATTGAGAAATTTGGGGTTTTTTTGTCTGACCTCTTGTCCAATCTAATTTTTACCATTTTTGCTTTGTAATATAGCTGATGAAGAGTTTAAGGAGTAGAAATGTCACTTCTACCATTTTCTCATTTGCTTTTGCTCATGTTACCAGTAACTGTTTCTTTGGTGGGCTCTTTTTTTAAAAGACATTTGTCTATTTTGTAAAGATTCCTTTAGTTAAAACTAAATAGCATAATCCATAAATCCACTTAACCAGGCATGTATAATCTATAATACATTGTAATAGGATAAAAGCAAAGAACAAATGAGGGCATGATTGTCAACCTCTTTCCATTATAGAATTCCTACCCTTTTCTCAAGATAACTTCTATAACCTGTGTGTCCTGTGATCATCTAACACCCAGACCAAGTGAAGATCTGTATATTAATCAATCTGTATATAATGTATTAGTGCAGCTTGATTTCTTCTGTATGGTACTGTCTCCTTTCATATGGAGCAGTTTGTTATTGAGCTTATTCTGCTTTGCTCAGAGTTCTAAGAGAAAAGGTTACTCTAATTCAGAGTTCTAAGACAGTTGTTTTGAATGTGACAATCTGTAGGATTAGGATACTGGAATAACAGGCACACTAGAACACTTCTATGACTAATGGACCATAGTAATTTATTTTATTATAGACAGAAGGTGATAATTTATAAATTATAAACTGAAGTGAGGATATTTTGCAGAGAATATCTAGTGTCTGCATGAAAAAAAAAGATAAAAGTGAAAGAGAGAAGGAGGGAGAGAGAGAAGAGAAAGGGTTGGTTCAGAATTGCATTAGCTAAACTGTCAGTGATAGATGCACAGTTGATGTTGAGGCTTAAGCCCAGTTGAGCAGAGGGACAGCTTTGAAACAGAGAATCAAAGAAGTGATGTACTCATCCAACTGAAAAGCTATGTTCACTAAGGAAATTTTATGCACAGTTCCTGAGACAGAAGTAGGATGCCAAAGTTGACAGTTCCAGAGTTGTGTTATCCCAAGCACATGGGTTTTCCTTACTGATGTTCTCCTTGCGGGGTTTTGATGTAAGCCTGTCTTCTCTCAGAAATGCTGAGTACATTGGTAGGAAAGTGTTACTGGGATTATGCATGGATTGTGATATATTTATTTTTTCCTGAATTTGCTTTAATATATGAGGACTTGTGATATTATTTCTTTGCCTAATTGTTAAATGGTTATATTTGAAATCTAAAAGTGCCATTATTTTAACTGGTTTTATATAAATGGAAGCACATTTATGGGGACTCAGGAGCTATAATAGTGAGTAAGAGAATGTATTCTCCCAATAATAGATGAATTTGAGTGTAATTGCAAGGTACAGGTTGCTGTGAACAAGTTATCCCAGAAAGTAGGTGACTTTACTCTGTGTGAGAGTTATGAGGTGCTAGAGTAGATGTAGACCAACTGTTAAGGGCCTACTTGACTCAAGCTAGTATCTTTTGGTTCAAGTTCAGTGTTGAAACAAAATGAGATACTCCTAGGCCATTCCTACAGTTAACAAAAGTAGCTTTATTTAGCTCTAGCAGAAAAAAGGACCAATACTTTATAGGAATCTATTGTCTCCTCTGACTGAGTTGTAAGTTCCTTAAATGACAACTGTTGGAAAGCCTTTGGGAAAACAGGTACGTTAGTGAACTGTTGGAACAGTGAATGGTTCAGCAATTCTGGAAAACAATTTGAAACTATGGCCAAAAAAGTCACTAAATTATACCTACTCTTAGACCTATGCCCCCACAAGATCAGAAATAGAGGGAAAAGACTCATATGTATAAAAATATATGTAGCAAATCTTTTGTTATAATAAAGAATTGGAAGCAAAAAACTTTTGTCCATCAACTAGGAAAATAACTCAACAAATTATCATATATGAATGTAATAGAATATTATTATGCTGCAATAAATGACAAAAAGGATGGTTTTAGAGAAATCTGGGAAGACTTGTATGAACTAATGCAGAGTGAAGTAAGCAGAACCAGAAGAATAATTTATACAATTAACAACAATGTTAAAAAGAAAAACAACTTTGAAAGACTGAAGAACTAATAAATATAATGATTAAACATTACTTCAGATGCCTAATGATGAAAGCATGCTCCTAACAGAGTGATGATAGACTAAAGGTACAGAATAAAACATATTTTCAGACCCAGTCAATGTGGGAATTTATTTTACTTGACTACATATTTTTGTTGCAAAGATTTGGGTCCTTTTTTTTAGTTTGGTTGCTTTTTTTTTTCAATTTTGGGAGGGGGAGATTGAAAAAAGAGGGAAGCTATCAATAAGGTTGTCACGCACAAAAAAAAGAGTGTCATAGAAGCATTTTTTTCCCCCAAATGTACCAAAGATGATAGGAGGACCAGAAGAAATACAGACAAGCTTGACAGTTTCAAAAATTACATGTTGAATTTATTATTTACTAAAAAAAAGTAAGCTGTTTATAATAGAGATTTGCAGTTTATGTATAATCTTATAAATGCTTATTTTGCTTAATACTAGGTTCAAAATTTTTAAACTGTGGAAAAAAAGAATTAAAATCTTCTTGAGGGCAAAGACTTTTTTTTTGTCTTTGTAACCCCAATACCTGGAACACTATACGTACTTAATAAATGCTTTTTGACTGATTAATCTTGAAATATAACCAAGTTATCCTTATTGGTAGCAGAGTAGGCAGTAGGCTATGTGGTATTATTTGAGGGGAACTAAGAAACCCTCCCTTTTATCTCCACTATGTCCCCCAGAAGCTTATCATCACCATGTCTGAAATTAAACCAGTAAAGGTGTTCCTCTAAGTTAACAGGCTCCTCTTTTAAAATTCAAATATCCTAGAAAGGCTATTGCCCTAAACTGTCAGTCATTAGCACTCTATTGTGTTGAGTTTAATTATATTTTTTCTTCCAAGCTAAGACCATCTCACTTAAGGGATAGATCCTGGGGGAGGGACAGGGAAAAGGGAGGGGAGGATAATTTTGGAACACCAAGAGTTCATTTATAATTTCTCCCATCTGAAGGGAGGTAATGGAGTTCAAAAGTGGGATAGAGGTACAGAAAAGTGAGTCAGGGCACTATAAAAATACATTTCGTAAAAATAAGTAGCGTCAAAGAGACACTCAAGGTTTCCTGTCCTATTTTCTTTTTTTCTTCTTCAGTGAGGTTGCACAATGACTGGAGTGTTAGGCCTGGGGTCAGGAGGGCCTGAGTTCAAAATCTGCCTCAGATACTAGCTCTATGAAAAGTCACTTACCTTCTATCTGGCTCAATTTCCTCATCTGTAAATTGGAGATGATAATAGCACCTACCTCTCATAGTTGTTGTGAGAATCAAAAATTGTAAAGCACTTAGCGCAGTGCCGGACACATAGCAGGCGCTATAAAAATGTACACTGCCACTACTACTACTAGCTACTACTATATGCATGGACATGCTTATTTGTGTGTGTGTGTGTGTGTGTGTGTGTATGTGTGTGTGTTTTAAATTCAGATTTTAAAAATAAAACGTTCCCCCCCACCCCATTTTGTCTATGTCACAATATATCTAGGATCTGCTGACATGTTGGGACTTTGATTGTACTTATCTCTATTTTCTATGGTGATATGCTCAAAATCTAAATATCATTTGTGTGAGATTAGCTGAAGTCTGTCCATCAAACTGGCATTTAATCTTTTTTTTTAACCACAGATCCAATTAAAAAAATAAAAGCTCAAACCAAGCAAACAAAATAACCAGCCCAAACTGATATCTGCAATTATGCCCTTTTAAAACCTAATTACAAATCATTAGCTACTGCCTGAGGCTGTCACTTCAGTTCCCATTAACTGAGATTGCCTTTAGAGTTCTGACAAACAAATTCAATAAATTCTTTTATAAGCTCATTTATCTTCAAATAGTATAGGATGTTGGAGTCATGGAAAGCTGCTTACTTTTTGAGGCTAATTTGAAGGACACTTATGTGACTAAAAATTTTGACAGTTGAAAGGAATGGATTCTGAGAACCAGAGGAGGCATAGAACCACTGGAGATCAACAACCATCTCCAATTTACTACTGGTTCTGTTGTGATGGTTTAGAATGCCCGCAGATCTCAGACCCCTATGCTGGCCTTTGTCAAAGCAGAAATAGACTATTATAACTTTGCTATTATATAATAATAGTAAGCTCCAGCACATCCTTATCTCAACTACCACTTTCATAAAGGAGTCTTACTTCCAGAATAAGGATACATTTTCCTTTCAGGACTCTAGGGATACTAGTCCTTTGCTGTCGTGGGTGATTCAGCTTGAGCCCCTACCAATGTGCCTCCCCGTAAGTTTTTCAGTTGAGAATCATTTAGTCAACTAGTCTTAAGTAGTTTTTAGATTGAGGTACTTACTAAGAAAGTACAATAAGAACATTTGGTACAAAACATCGCATCAAAAGTCTGCAACACACTCTCCCACAAATAAATACAGAATTTAGGAGAAAGTGTGCTCAAACTTTGCCCATGTGGCAAAAGGGGTATTTCACAGCCCCTGCCTGGTTGCTAGAAGTTCTTTTCCTCCATTCACAGGGGAGCTGAAGAAATTCTCCCAGGCATAATGTAGTTCTTTTACCAGGCTCCTTGTGGAGTGATGAAATCATGTTCAGTCTGTCCTTGGTTCCCCATGTGAATACTATCATTAGCTGATCCAAGAATTCCACCAGGACACCAAAGAAATGTTGTTTTTTTCCACCTCCCTTTTCCCCAGTGGGAATGAGGGAGGTAGAAGGGAGAAAAACTAAATGCAAGATAATTGAAAAAAATAAAAATTAATTAAAAAAAACCCATTAGGCTCTTTGAAAACCCATGATTTCTAAAAAACCTGGGCATCATTGTGCGATGACTAACTTTCATAGACTTTGCTGTTCTCAGCAATGCAAGGATCTAAGACAATTCCAAAAGACTCATGATGGAAGATGCTGTCCACGTCCAAAAAAAGAGCTACAGAGTCTGAATGCAGATTGAAGTATACTATTTGATCTTTTTTTTCTTTTGTTTTGTTTCTTCTCATGGTTCCTCCCATTGATTCTAATACTTCTCTACAACATGACTAACGTGAAAACATGTTTAATATGAGTGTATATGTAGAACCTATATCAGATTGCATGTCATCTTGGGGAGGGAGGAAGGGAAGGAGGGAAGGAGAGAAAATTGAAAATTCGAAAGCTTATGGAAGTGAATATTGAAAACTAAAAATAAGTTTAAAAAATTTAAAAACCTAGGCATTTCATTTCAAGAAATCATAAATTAAAGTGAATTGAATCTACTATAACCAGAGGGGAAAGTAAAGATAAAAGGAATCAACTAATCACCTCTTGAAAGGTATTCCCCAAGGAAAAGTCCCTGGAATATCATAGGCAAAATCCAAAGGTATGTGTATGTGTGTGTGTGTGTGTGTGTGTGTGTATGTGTGTGTACACACACACCTATGTATCAGAGATGTATATAGCAGCAATACATATACCCATACATATTTATGTATCATCAAGCATGGAGAAAAAAGCAGTTCAAGTATCTACTTGAACACTACTTGAATACAAAGCACTATCCAGACCATACAAGACCTACTATAAACCTACTTCTGCTATAAAGCAAAGGAGATCTTAGAATATACTACTCTGGGGCAACTAGGTAGCACAATGAACAGAGCACCAGCCCTGGAGTCGGGAGGACCTGAGTTCAAATCCAGCCTCATACACTTAACACTAACTAGCTGTGTGACCTTGGGCAATTCACTTAACCCCAATTGCCCAGCCTTCTCCCCTCCACAAAGCAAAAAAAAAAAATAATATATGCTAGTCTAAAAGGCAAAGATATAGTTTGCAACCAAGAATAACTCTTGCAGCAAAACTGAGTATTAACTTACAGGGGGGAAAAATGAACCTTTAGTGCAAGAGGACTTTAAAGAGGGAATGTCTATATACCAGAAGTTACATATGTAGAATATGTTACCAGCTTTGAAGTGCTCTGTGGCAAGGCCTCTATTAGTGAACAGTGAGTACCATGAAATGGTTACACTATTGAAATTGATGTGGCATATTTCAACTGGGCTGGAAGCACGTTTGTGACTTAATGTTATTGTTGTGGCTACCATTTTGGACCTATCAGAATTCCTTCTCATTTCTCAAATACGAGTTGTTCCTGCTTTTGCATCTGGTAGCAAGCTAAATCTCATTTCAGTTCTCTGACATAAAATGAGTGTACACCTAATTCTTTTTTTAATAAGTTAATTTATTTTTAGTTTTCAACATTCACTTCTATAAGCTTTCAATTTTTTCCCCCTCCTCCTTCCTCCCTCCCCAAGATGGCATGCAATCTGATATAGACTCTACGTATACATTCCTATTTTCACATTAGTGGTATTGTATAGAAAAATTATAATGAATGGGAAAAACCATGAGTAAGAAAAAACAAACAAACAAAAAAAGAAAATAGTCTGCTACTCTCTGCATTCAGATTCCATCGTTCTTTCTGTGGATGTGGATGGCATTTTCCATCATGAATCCTTTGGCATTGTTTTAGGTCCTTGCATTGCCGAAAAGGGCTAAGTCTATAAAAATCAGTCATCGAGCACTGTGTCTGTCACTCTGTACAATGTTCTCCTGGTTCTGCTACTTTACTCAACATCAGTTCATATAAGTCTTTCCAGGTTTTTCTGAAGTCTACCTGCTCATCATTTCTTATAGCACAATAGTATTCTATTACATTCATATAACCACAACTTATTCAGCCATTCCCCAACTGATGGGTATCCACTCAATTTCCAATTCTTGACCACTACAAAAAGAGCTGTTATAAACATTTTTGTACATGTGGGTCCTTTTCCCATTTTTATGATCTCTTTGGGATACAGACCTAGAAGTGGTATTGCTGGGTCAAAATTTTTTGTAGCCTTTTTGGCATAGTTCCAACTTGCTCTCCAGAATGGTTGGATCAGCTCATAGCTCCACTAACAATGAATATGTTCCAACTTTCCCACATCTTCTCCAATATTTATCATTTTCCTGTTTTGTCATGTTAACCAATCTGATAGGTATGATGTGGTATCTCAGAGTTGTTTTGATTTGCATCTCTCTAATCAATAGTGATTTAGAGCATTTTTTCATATGAGTATAGATAATTTTAATTTCTTCCTCTGTTCATATCCTTTAACCATTTATCAATTGGGAAATGACTTGTTTGCTTGTAAATTTGACTCAATTCTCTATGTATTTTAGAAATGAGGCCTTTATCAGGGACACTAATTATAAAAATTCTTTCCAAGTTTTCTGCTTCCCTCCTAATCTTGGCTGCATTGGCTTTTTTTGTGCAAAACTTTTCAATTTAATGTAACCAAAATTATCCACTTTTCAGTTCATAATGTTCTCCATCTCTTGTTTGGTCATAAATTCCTCTATTCTCCATAAATCTGACAAATAAACTATTCCTTGGTCCCCTAATTTGTTCATAGTATCAACCTTTATATCTAAATCATATACCCAGTTGAACTTTATTTTGTTGTACAGTATAGAGCTAATTCTTATATATCATTGCTATTACTTACATTGTTGGAGGAAGAAGCTACCACAACTTAAGAGTTAGAATCTCTTCTATTGGTCATTAGTACCTTCTCCACTTAACCACCAACTCTATTTGTTGTTATTTTGAAGAGAGCAGGAAAGCTATTTGAGACTCAAAAGATAAGCCAGTCCTTACTCCACGAAAAATTTTAGAGATTAGTTCTGGCTTCACCTAGTTCTGAAAAGTCACCTGAGAGAAAGAGTTATTTGTCCTTATTGTGAATAGGACCTTAGTATCATAAATTTGGAGCATGAAGGGACCTCAGAGGGCATGGAGCCTAACCCTCTCATTATACAGTTGAGAAAACAGGTTGGAGAGCTTAAGGTAGTTGCCTAGAGTCACAGGGCTTCTGACTGCAGAGGGAGGATTGAACATTGGGCTTCCTGACTCCAAGCTCAGCATTCTATCCACTGGGTTACTTTCGAAGAATTAAGCAGAGATCAAGAAGATGATTCTAGATAATTTTCCAGACTGCAGTTAAATTCTCAGAATATCATATACACTGAAGTTCAAATTAATACAAAAACACATTCCAAAGCCAAATGCTACATAAAAAATTTTCAACTTATATCTGATTTGGGGTTATCTACATATCTTCTAGGCTATCAAGTGGTTAATAGAGTTGACTGTATAGTTTATTTCCCCATTTTGTCTATATACAAGCCTGTTGAGACTTTAAAGCTTTGGAAACAAGTATGAAACTGCTAAGAGTTTGTGAATATGAGGTCACAGTTTACCTTCTGTGCCAAGAGCATCAACTTTTTTCAGTAGGAAAAAATGAGACAGTTGAAACATAATTATGGTTAGCTTTAATAAAAAGATGTGGGATAAAATCAGAGTAGTAGAGATTAGAGATTTAAAGCTGGAAAAAAATCTGAGAAGCTATTAAATTCAATCCCTCATTATACAAATGAGGAAATTGACACCCACAAAGGTAAGGGATTTGTCCAAAATCACACAGGTGATATCAGAGCCCAGATTTCAGCCCAGGTCTTCTAACTCCAAATTCTGTGATCTGTTCTACTATACTCAATGGTATCTGTATACCACTACTCTCCAAAATTAGCTTTTCTTGACAGTTTTAAGTAGTCTACTTAATTAGTCTTTACTCCAACAAGTTGAAAACTTCTAGAGAGAAGGGAAGGGGATTTCCTTGATTTTTGAGTGCAGTAATTTTTCTTTTGTTGTAATATAAACAAATTGTAGCAAAAAAAAGTTATTATTGCAGGCATTTGCAAGGTGATTCAAGGAGAATAGAAGTTTCTTCAGGGCTGGGACAGGACTACTTTTATACGGGGGGAGGGGCCTGATACAGAGTAGACATTTCATAAATGCTTGTTGATTGCGTGATAAATAGAGATTTGCAATCCAGACTTGTAAAATATTTTGAATTCCTAGGAGAGAGCTATGGCAAGGTAAACTCCCGAGAACAAGGTTGGGGTGGGGGTGGAGATGGGGGAAGGGGAGTTGGATTTCTTTTATAAATTACCTTGAAGGGTGGCAGCTCCGTCTGGTAGAAATATCACTGTATGGGGAATGAAAGGATCTGGTTGTGAATGTGAGATCTGCTATTTACAAACCTCTCTAATCTTAGGAAAGTTACTTAACCTCTTTGGCCTTCAGGTTTTTTATGTAAAAAATGAGGGGGCTGGACTACAGAATCTCTATCAAGTCCCTTCCCGCTCTAAATCCTATTATCAGTCCCAGATGCTTGAGACTAAAAGCTGGGTGAGAGAGAATAGGACACTTTGGAGCCTCAGAAGTCTGCACACTGATCCTCTTTACGTCTGATCAGTCAAGCAGCAAGGGAAGGAGTTTTAAGGGACAGATATCAATCTCCTCCATTCAGTCTCACTAGCATTTATGGAACAATGCTCGGGTTCTGTCCTAGGCCTGAGGGAGAAAGCCCCAGTACAAAGAAAATAATAGAGAATCTTGGCCCTCAGGATGCTTCTTCTGGAAAGCCTAAACCACAGTACAGAATGTGCTATTCCTTCCCACAGCAAATTGCCAGAGAATGTGAGATTTAGAGTATTCCATGACAGCTTTAAGGAGTTGGCCCTGGGCAGTTGGTCATGAGGCAGCCACAAAAACAAAACAAAATAAAATTGTTGATCCTGTTGCTAACCGTGGGTGTTTAAAGAGAAGCAAGTAAAATGCATTGATGGTTAAGAACAATGAAGTGTCCGTGGCATTGGGACAGAGCAAATAGGTGAAATGAATGACAAGAACTTTACAAAACTTGAAAGAGAAAGAGGTCAGAGGAAATCATCTGAAACAGGAACCAGGAGAAAAGAAAACATTCATTGAACCTAATTTCTCATTTAGAGGGGCTCCAGTTTGGTGAATTAACTGAGAGTCTACGAAGAATTTGAGTAAGTAGTGACTCCTTTTATTTAGTGCACTTTTATTCACAATACTTTCACTTATGTTTTTCTCCCATGAGTAAACCTTGTCACTGAGCTGCAATTGTTAATGTTCTTTTATATCAGCCACATATGCTGCCATCCAGTGACGCTGGCCACTTTGCTGTTCCTGACACATGACAATGAGCATTTTCATTAGCTGTCCCCCATGCCTAGAGTACCTGGAATGCTTCCTTCCTCATCTACCTCCTAGCTTCCCTGGATTCTGTAGAATCTCAGCTAAAGTTCCACCTTCATAAGAATCCTTTCCCAATCAATATATTATCTCAGTGCTTTCCTTCTGTTCATTATTTCCAATTTATCCTGTCTATAACTTGCTTATATATTTGTTTGTGTGTTGTTTTCCCCATTAGACTGTAATCTCCTTGAGGGCAGAGCTTCTCTTTTGCCTTTATTTGTAACCCTAGCACTTAGCACAGTACCTGGCACATAATTAATTAAATGTTTATTGTGACTGGTGAAATGTCATTCCTTTAAGAAACTCTCATGTGAAGAAACTCCCTCTAGAAATGCAAATGATATCCTTCTTTGCAAACTTAAGCGTTTTTTGAGAGTTGTCAAGATTCAGAGGTTGAGTGACTCACCCAGAATGTCCAATATGGGTCAGAGGTAGAACTTCGACCCTGGCCTTCTAGACTTGCAGACTAGCTCTCTATGCAGTAAACCATGCTGCCTGGATAAAATGGATCCAGGCTAGCCCACAAAAATGTATCTAATGCATAATATAGCTGCAATATAGTACATTTGAAATAATAATAAAAAAAAGAAAACAGTATCACTTGAATAATAATAAACAAAATAAACATAATAAAACTAAGGCAAGATTATATGTTTCCGTGTATATGGATATCAGCATGGGTTGGTAAAATGCAGCTCTTAGGAGGTATTGAGATATATTTCTAGAATTTTGTTCACCCCTCTCCAAGGGAGACTATGATTATTGCCTTCAGGGGAGTAAGAGAAGGGTCACAAGGTTGAGAGTTCTTTTCTTCAGTATCTGAAAGGGATGTTGAACTAGAATTATGTCTGTCTGCCCCCTTAAATTTTTGCTGATGTAAGGGTACATCCAATAGGTTTAAAACAAAAGCTAATTCCCTGGCACTATCCCTTAAAAAAGGAGGGTAGTTCCAAGCTTATACCTGCCAGCTTGGCTCCTCCTCTCCCTTTGGTTATACAAAAGACCATCACAAAGTGAGTCGTGAGTAAACTCATTTATCCAAGCAAAACAGCAAATAAAAACTGATCAAGTTACATAGCTTGGCATAAGCCAGAAAAACAAACAAAAGTGAACAAATTTTTCTAGTGGAAACAACATCTTGGCTCAAACAAAAAGAGAGACTCCAATCTCACCCAAGGAGAAATTCTCCAGAGTGACTAGAGAAACAAACTGGAAATGAGGGAGATGTTAGGAGCCAGCTAGTTTTCTTTGCTTATCCGTAGTGTCCAAAGTTCTTTCTCTTTTCCCCTGGAGTTGATCCCAAAGAATGTCTGAACTATGGAATAATGTATCTCCTTCCAGGAACTCTCTGAAATAATGTATTTCCTCTCAAATGCTCTTTCACTAACTTCAGCTCTCACAAAGGCACATAACATTATGACATCATTCTTTCCACCAATTAGGAATCTCCTACATATATAGTGACATACAAAATGACTAAATGAAGAAACATTATTTAAATCTGTCTTTAATGGTGGTATGTGAGGAAAAGTGAGTGTAATTAGAAGGTAAAGAGTAGATGAAATATTTGTGGTAATTAAGAAGGGCATGCCATTTTTAAGGGTTTAAAGCTCAATGGCACTGGTTTTATACTGCATTGTAAAACAAATACTCCCTTGGTATGTTATTGTTCAGTCTTGTCTGATCTTTGTGACCCCATTGGGGGTTTTCTTAGCAAAGATACGGGAGTGGTTTTGCCACTTCCTTCTCCAGCTCGCTTTACAGATGAGGAAACTGAGGCAAAGAGGGTTAAGTGACCTGCTGAGGGTAATATAGTCTGAGGTCAGATCTGAACTCAGGTCTTCCTGACTCCAGGTTCAGCACTCTGTCCTTTGAGACACACACATACACATACACATATTAAATTTTATTTTTTCAGTGAACAAAAATGTTTTCTTTTCCTCTACCCAAACTGAAAAAGAAAGCAAAGCAAAACTCTTGTAACAAACAGGCACAGTCAAGCAAAACAAATTCCCACAGTGACCATGTCCAGAAAACGTATGTTTCAATCTGTACCCTGAGTCCTTCTCTCTGTCAGGAGGTGGGTAACATGTTTCATTATCAGTCTTCTGGAATCGTGGTTGATCATTGTAATCAGAGTTCTTAAGATTTTCAGAGTTACTTGTTTTACAATGCTGTTCGAACAATTTATTCTAGAACAACAGGATATTATAGCAGAATAAATTGTTCCCTTTTATACAATAACAATAGCATCAGTTCTGGTCACTTCATTCAGCATCAATTCATAGAGGTCTTCCCAGGCTTTTAAATTGTCCCTTTTATAATTCCTAAGAGTACACTAGTGTTCCATTAGATTAATATACAATAGTTTGTTCAGCTACTTCCCAACTGATACCACCTTATATGTAGGTATATTATTAATAGATTAATGTTTATTAGACATTATTAGTGGAAAGGCAACAAGGATAGGAAAGGAAGAAGAGGGAGAAGGAGAGAGAAGGAAAGAGGGAAGGAAATGTTCCCCAGGTATCCGAGCAAAAGTTGGAAGAGACTTAGGAAGGAGAGTATTAAAGAGGATTTGTGTGCTTGTAAGGAAGAGATGGCCCAAAGTGGAATTAACAGAGCTGAGAAAGAGAGGGAAAAGTGGGGAACAAAGTCTGTGCACTACCTCTTGAAGGTAAGGGAGGTTAGGTCTTCATGGATGGTCCTTTGAAGGGGAAAAGAAACGGTGAGGAAGAGATGCTGGCAAACTATTTTGTCTACTAAACTGCTGGGCTGCTATTCAGAGATAGAAAGGTCATGGGGCAGCTAGGTGGCATAGTGAATAGAGCACCGGCCCTGGAGTCAGGAGGACCCGAGTTCAAATTCGGCCTCAGACACTTAACACAAAAAACTAGCCATGTGACCTTGGGCAAGTCACTTAACCCCAATTGCCCTACCTTCCCCTCTCTAAAAAGCAAAAAAGAAAGAGAGAGAGAGAGAAGTCAGATGAACTGGGCCTATGCCTAGGAGTATATTGAATGGCTAGAGGATGGGTGCAAGAGGGGCATTTTATAAATGACTATATGTTTATAACTTAGGGGAATCCCACTACAAAATACCTGACAAATAGGAGACTTCCAAAGAGGAGGAACTAATCGCCTCTCTGGACAGTTCATTCCATTTTTAGTTAACTAATGATTAGGAAAATTTTTCTGAGCTCAACCAAAATTTGTTTCTTTGCAAATTGCACCTGTTGTTCCTGGTTCTGTCCTCTCAGGTCAAAGAGAACAAATCTAATAAATCTTTCACATAACAGCCCTTCAAGTACAGAAGACAGCTATCATGTCCCTACTGAGACTTCTCTTCTTTAGGCTAAAGATGCCTTTTTTTTTTTTTTTTGCTTTTTGGAGGGCAATTGGGGTTAAGTGACTTGCCCAAAGTCACATGGCTAGTAAGTGTGTCAAGTGTCTGAGGCCATATTTGAACTCAGTCCTCCTGACTCCAGGGCCAGTGCTCTATTCACTGCACCACCCACCTGATCTTTATATGACATGGGCTCAAAGTCTTTTACCATCTTGGTTGTCTGCTCTGTATGTTTTCCAATTTACCAATGTCCTTCTTAATCTGTGACACCCAGAACTGAACATGGTACTTTAGATAAGGTCTGACAAGGACAAAGTACAGAGGGACTCACTTTTTTTATTCCTGGAAATTATGTCGCTCTTAATGAAGCCAATTTGCTGAATCTTTAGGCTGCCATATCTCATTGCCAATTAATATTGAGCTAGCTGTCCACTAAAACTCCTAAATATTTTTCAGATAAACTGTAATTTAACCATGCCTCTCTAATGTTGTACTGATGAAGTTGATTTTTTGTATCTAAGTACAAGACTTTACATTTATTCTGAATTAACTTTAGCATTATTACTTTCACCTCAATGCTTTAGCTTATCAAGACTTTTTGTCAATCAGTCAATAAACATTTAAGTACAAACTATATACAAGTCACTGTGCTAAGTGCTGAGGGGACAAAGAAAGGCAAAAGACAGTCCCTGCCCCCAAGGAGTTCATAGTCTAATGGGGGAGATGTCATTAACAGACATGTATAAACAGGCAACAGGAAGGATATAATGGGAGGGAGGTTATCTCAGAGAGAAGGTACTAAGGTTAGGGACTGGGGAAGCCTTTTAGAGAAGGTAGGGCTTTAGCTGAGAATTAAAGGAATTTAGAGAAGTTAGAAGTGAGAGATGAGGAGGGAGAGAATTCCAGGCGTGGGGGATAACAAGTGAAGATGCTTAAGAGTTATATGCTAGAAAGAGCAAGATGGGCAGTGTCACTGGATAGCAGAGTACACAAGACTGGGGAGGAGGGGCTGAAAGGGGTAAGAAGACTGGAAAGGTAGGGAAGGGTCATGTTATGAAGAGCTTCAACCCGACAGAGGATTTTATATTTGATTGTGGAGGCAATAAGGAACCACTGGACTTTGGGGGGGGGCAGGTCTACATGGTCAGATTTGAGCTTTAATAAGATCAATTTGATAACTGACTAGAAGATGGGGTGGGAAGAGACGGAGCAGGGAGACCAACCAGCTACTGCAATACTCTATGTGTGAGGTGGTGGCAATGTAGAGGAGAGAAGGGGGCACATAGGAGAGATGCTGTGAAGATAAAATCAATAGGTCTTAGCAACAGATTGATTATGATGGGGATTAAGAGAGTAAGTGGAGGATGTCACCTAGATTGTGAGCCTGTGTGACTAGGTGCATGGTGGTACCCTAAATAGGGGAGCCTGGAAGTGGGGAGGGTTTTGGAGAAAAGATGATGAATTTCATTTTGGACATGTCAAGTTTAATAGTCTATGAGATATTACAGTTTGACATATCCAATAGGCAGTTGGAGATTCAAGACTGGAGGTCAGCAGAGAGTTTAGGGCTGGATAGAGTAGATTTTGCCTTTTGACTCTATCATCTAGTTTATTAGTTTAGGCCAACCGCAAATATAATTTGAAGCATGTCAGCTATTTCTTTATGTGAGTAATTGATTAAAAGAAAAAATCCACACTTTAAATAGAAGAGAGCTAAGCACAGATCTCTGGGATACTTCCCCAGAGACCTCTAAGCATGTTGAAATTGAACTATTGAAGTCTACTCTTTGAGTTTTACCATCCAGTCAATTCTGAATCTAATTTTACTATTGTTTAATCTCCATTTCTCCACCTTTTCCAAAAGAATAGCATGAGATACTTTATCAAAAGCTTCGTTGATTCTAGGTAAATTGTATCTATTGTATTCCTCTCATTTACTAGTTTGGTAACTGTCAAAAAGTAAATAAGGTTATACTGATATGACCTATTCATGATGGAGCAATTCTCACTCTTTTTATTTATTTATTTTTAATTCTTTTTAAAAATTTTCACTTTTTAAAAACTATTTTCCTTTCCAGATGTCAAGTAAACATCTCCTTAATAACTGATTCTAGAATTTCCCCCAAAATTTTCAAGCTCACTGGCTTGTAGTTTGTAATTTTTCCCTTTTTATGAAAATTGGGACAGTACTTGCTCATCTCCAATTTTGTGGTACCCAGGATCTTCTAAATAATATTTCAATATCTTTTGTTTCCCAAGATTCCCAGTGCCTCTGCAATCATATGTGCTATTTCTTTCAGTATCCAAGAATGTAGTTCTTCTGGGCCAGAAGATTTGAATTCATTAACTACCTCATATTTGACTAATTTGTATTTATTCTCTGGGGATATATAGAGTGTTCAGGGGGAACTAGCACCTTTGGTGTCAAGGTTTGCTGAGCCCTTTTCAGGGCTGTTCATCCACTTTTGATGTCCACCTGTCATCTAGCTTTCACCTGTGGCTACAAGAAGCTATGGCATGCACAGTGGCCACATTCCAGTAAAACCATCACAGCAGATGGGTTAAACCAGGTTGAGGGTACCTGACAGGCCCCAAACCCACTGGTGAATTAGGGGGATGTCTAGCCCGAGCAAATGAAGACTTCCCCAGGTAGAATGGGTGCATGAGAGCAACTTATTCCAATGAGCCATGAATGCAGTGGAAGCAGCAGCTGTGGACCTTGGTCAGACATTGAAGACCCCACAGTCATCTACTACATCCTGGACCATTGCCAGTCACCTTGACTTTTGTCTTGCCACTGGACTTTGATGACTCTGGAAGAGAGAGAGGCTGATGACTGTAATTTTGCCTCACTGAAATCCAATTCATCTGCAATTCAAGACATCACCCATCATTCATTATTTTACCATTTAACTGTTCTGGGGGCAGCTAGGTGGTGCAATGGGTAGACCACTAGGCCTGGAGTCAGGAGGACCTGAATTCAAATGCAGCCTCAGACACTTACCAGCTGTATGACCCTGGACAATTCATTTCACCCTGTTTTCCTCAGTTTCTTCATCTGTAAAACAAGCTAGAAAAAGAAATGGCAAACCACTCCAATATCTTTGCCAAGAAAACTCCAAAATGGGGTCATGAAGAGTTGAACATGACTGAAAAGCAACTAAACAACACATTTAACTATCTTACTGTTTTACCTACCTTTAAGTCCTGTGGTGATAGGTGATGAAACAGCAAGTGTGGATATACTGGGAGCTATAGTCACAACCCTGCGCACAGGCAGCTTAGGACATAGGGTCATCTTCTCACTAGACTGAAGCAGCAGTGGAATTTGGGAGCCCCCTGGATGTCTGAGCATTTTTTTTAAAGCCGCACTACTCACCTCCTGGTATTAGGAAGGGGGCAGAAAAAGTAACCTTAAAATTGTCTGCTTCATAAGCCCTGGCCTGCTTACTGAAGCAAGCAGTGATCCCACCCTGTGGTTGAAACACAAAAAAATGTAGTTTTTGCAAAGATGATTCCACTCACCATTGGTACAAGGAATGTGCATGTGATCTCAGACAACACAAAATCCAATAGACCTGAGAGATGAACAACTCTTGTGAGAGAACTCAGCAGGTATCACATCCAAATGGTATTCTTGAGTGAAACAAAGCTGGTAAATGAAGGCCAGCTTCCTGAAGTTGGAATTGGCTGTGATGAGAAACACTGTGAAGCTGGTGCAGATTTTGCTCTCTGATCTAGTCCAATTTGTGTGCCTCCTAAAAGGAGTGAATAACAGAACAGGCTCATGATAACGTGACCGCCACTCATAGGAAAGTAGCATGCTACTATCATCAGTGTATATGCCCCCACCATGATGAACCCTGATGAGGTCAAAGAAAAATTTTGTGGAGACCTAGAGACCCTCATCATCAATGTGCTGAAAGAGGACAAGTTTGTCATTCTGGATGACTTTAAGCCATAGAAGACGAAGACTATCAGACATAGCAGGGACTCCTTGGGAGGAATGGAGTTGGATGGTCATGGACGACTAAAGACTCGTGACCATCCCCTCACCAATACTGTCTTTTGTTTACCTAAAAGCAATAAAATATCATGGGTACACCCTAGCATCAAGCACTGGCATTTAATAGACTATATCATTGTGAGAAAAGACAGGCAGGATCTAAGAGTGGCAAAGGTGACATGTAGTGAAGAGTTCTGGATTTATCCTCTTCCAGCTAACCATTCCCATTCAACAATAGCAGGGGCCCCAAGGCAAGATAAGGATTAGGAGACTGAACATCAACAAATTAAAGCACTTCTCCAAGTGTGGACAGCTTGTTGCTGACCTGGAGGGAGAGCTGAGTTAGCACACAGTTAGCAATAGTGGAGTAGAAAAGGAATGGACAGCTTTCAGAGACTTACTGTACAGCACTGCATTTGTTCGCCTGGGCCAGAACAGCTGGAAACATCAAGACTGGTTTGAGGAAAATGATGGGGAAATTCAGAAACTGCTAAACAAAAAAGAATTCCACAACAGGACAGTTTGTCCATCTCTAAGCAGGCAGCATTTAACTCCATCAAAAGTAAAGTGCAAGCAAAGCTTAGAGAGATGCAGGATTCTTAGTTCAGTAAAAAGGCAGATGAAATTCAGTTTTACACTGACAGAAACAATCCAAAGTGATCAATGATGCCCCGAAGACCATTTATAGGCCAAAGACCTATGGTGCATCTCAACTACTCAGTAGTTGATATGCCACTGATAAAGCCACTAATCGATGGCTAATTTTATGAAGAACTCAACTACTCATCACTAATCGGTGATGAGGACATGATCCTGGAGAGGTGGGATAAAAACATGTCTACAGTGTTCCCAACAGACCATCATCAATCAGTGCTGAAGCCACTGAGTCAATCCCTCTCTAGCTGAACTTCCAACTGATGAAGAGGTTTTGAATGCCATTAGGCTCCTCTCATGTGGTAAAATGCCTGGTGCTGATTCTATTCCAGCTGAGATTTGCAAGGCTGGGGGGGTCGAGTGCTCATATGGAAGTGGATTGAATTCTTCTGGATTTTATGGCAAGAGGAGGTTATCCCCCAGGAGATTAAGGATGCCTCTTCTGTGCATCTCTATAAAAGAAAAGGAAACTGGCGGTCCTATGAAAATCACAGGAGTAGTCTCTCTCAGTCATTGCTGGCAAGATTCTTTCCAGAGTTCTTCTTAATCAGCTGATCCTTCACTTGGAAGATGGTCATCTACCTGAGAGCCAGTGTGGCTTCAGAAAGGGCTGAGGAACGGTTGACATGGTGTTTGTTGCTTGACAATTCCAGGAGAAATGCCAGGAGCAGAACAGAAGTCTGTACACAATATTCATGGATCTGACCAAGGCCTTTGATACTGTCAGTTGTGAGGGCGTGTAGAGTATCATGGTGAAATTTGGTTGCCTGTAGAAGTTCATCAGTATTGTATACCAGTTTCACGTCAGCATGCTTGCACAGGTATTGGATAAAAGAGGATGCACTCACACTTTCTGTATCACTATTTGTGAATGAAGCAGGGCTGTATGCTTGCTCCCAAGCTTTTTAGCATGTTGTTTTCCAGGACGTTGACTGACACCTCCAACGAGGATGAAAATGGTATCAAGGTCAGCTACCACACTGACAGTAAATTGTTTAACTTGAGAAGGTTATAAGTCAAGCTTAAAGTGAAGGGAGAGTTGCTCCATGACTTTTTGTTCACAGCTGACTGTGCATTCACTATAGCCTCTGAGCATGAGATGCAAGAGTATGGATTCAATCTCCAGCACTGTGTTAATTTTGACCTGACGACCAACACCAAGAAAACAGAGATCCCCCACCATACAGCACCACACCATCCATACATGGAACCATCAGTTACAGCAAATGGAGAAATTCTGAATGGTGTGGATAAGTTCACTTATGTTAGCAGTTTACTTTCCAGGGATGTACACATATATGATGAGGCTGATGCACACACTGCCAGAACTAGCTCAGTGTCTAGCAGACTCCAAAGCAAAGGGTGGGAGAAAAGGAGGTATAAGGTTACCTACCAAACTGAAGGTCTACAGAGCCACCATGCTGACCTCATTATTGTATGCTTATGTAACCTGGACAGTACACCAGTGCCACGCAAGAAAACTGAACTGTTTCCATTTGAATTATCTTAGGAAGATTTTGAAGGTCACCTGGCAAAATAAGGTATCAGACACTGAGGTCCTTTCTTGAGTCAAACTGCCACCAAGCATTCAAACTCTACTGCAGAGAGCACAATTCTGATAGACGGCTATGTAGCCTGTCAAACATGTTTACCTAAAAGACTATTTTATGAAGAACTCAAACAAGGCAAGCGGTCATATGGACATAATAAGATGTGATACAAGGACTTCTACAGGCAACCAAATTTCAAGGTCTCTTTGAAGAACTTTAGTATCAATTTAAGATATAAGAGACACTGGCACAGGACCGCCCAGCATGACATGCCCACATCAAAGAAGGTGCTGTGCTCTGTGAACAAAGCAGATTTGCAGTAGCACAAAGAGAATGTGTAAATCTAGAGACAACTCCATCCCCAATGTTCAGACAGACTATTTGTGCCCACCCTATGGTAGAGCCTACTGAGTTTGTATTGGTTGATCAGCCACATTTGATCACACTATACCTTGACCCCAACATCATGATGTCACTGGTGGTCTTCGAGTATGGAGGACAAACAACATTTATTCTCTATCAGTTTCCCTGTTAGAATGTAAATATAAGGATGGTTTCAATATTTGTATTTGTAACCTAGCATGTAGTAGGTTTGACTTTTTTGTTGGATTGATTGAATGATCAAGGGCAATTCCATGTGTTTTTATTATCTCCTTGCTTATTTTGGGTACTGATTTCTTGTTAGCTATTTTTGTTCTGTTTTTTCCACTGTGAGGGTCATTCTCATTAGCATAGAAAATGAGCAAAGTTTTTATCCCAGTCCTTCCATAACCCCCCAATTGATATTCTATCTTACTTTTCTCTCAGTCTTTTAACTTCCTCTTAGGGAAGCCTCTTGGTGTAGTGAATAGAGTTCTGGACTTGGAATCAGAAAGCCCTCTGTTCAAATACTGCCTCAGATACTGGTTAGTTAAGGGACACTGTTCCAGTCTCACAACCTCAGGTTCCTCATTTATAAAATGGGAATATAACAGCATCTATTTCATGACATCATGATGTTAGGGTCAAGGTACAGTGTGACTAAATGCGGCTGATTAGATTAATACAAACTTAGAAGGCTCTACCATAGGGCTTTTGTGAGGCTCAAAAGAGATATGTGTGAAGCATCTTGCAAACTTTAAAACATTATATAAATAAATATGAGCTATTGTTATTTCCTGTATACCATCCACCACAGTAGTCAGGGTTGTATATCTCACAGGAAGAATGCTGGTATTTTAAAAAATGGGATTGTGCCACAGAGCAGCTTGAAATCACAAGGGCTACACAATTTTCCCATTGCAATCCAGCTCACTTCCCTTAATACATTTTGAGTTTAGCTTGTTGTGCTGTCACATTAGGGTAGGTTCTACATTCAAAAGGGCTACAACTCCTACCAAACTATTGGAAACTTAGGAGTTAATTCAACTTACAGGTATTTAAAGTATAATGAAACTAAATAAGAATTCAGGTGGTGTCATAAAAACACTTGATTAGGGAGTCAGGAAATTTGGGCTCTAGCCTTAGCTCTGCCATTAATTAGTTCTGTGACCTTGGACATCTCTCTGAGTCACAGTTTCCTCATTAGTCAAGCTAGGAAGTCAGACTGTATCTTCCAAAGTTCCTTTTAGCTCTAAAATAGTATGAATTTAAATACGAATGTTCCATACCTCAATGGTACACTGGATTTGTGATCTTATCAATATGGATCGGTCATATCCTATCATAATCAATCTTTTTTATTGTGTCTTACTCCTGTCCACGTCCTCCCATAAATTCTCAAGAATGTTTATGGAATATTTTGGAAGTTTTCATCTCTCTCTGTATATGTGTGTGTGTATGGTTATGTATATATCAAGTAAGTAGATTGGTCATAGATGGAATAAGGGATAATAGATCAAAACATTTTTTTCTCCTCGATGGAAAATAATAATAGAAAAGAAAAACAGAAGAAAAACTATGAATGTGACCAGTCGAAACCAAATTCTGTATTCTCCAAGTCCAAAAAATGTTTCATTCTTCACTCTAAGACTATCATCTCTAACAAGATACAGGAAGGTAGCATGTTATATCATATGTCCTCTGGAATCATAGTTGATCCCTGCATTTATCACAACTCTTAAATCTTTCAAAGTTGCTTGTTTTACAAAGTTGTTATTAGATAAGTTATTCTCTTGGTTTGACTCACTTCATTCGGAATTAATTTGTATAAGTCTTTCCAAGTTTTTCTGTAACTGTTTCTTTCTGGATTCCTTATGACACAACAGTGTTTCATGACATTTATACATTATGTATTTTTATTTCTACAGGCATTCTCCAATTTTATAGGAATCCCCTTAGTTTTCAATTCTATGCTACTACAAAAAGAATCGGTACGATTCTTTTTGTACATAGATGTCCTTTTCCTTTGCTCTCTTTGGGAGTATAGACCTAGTATTGGTATTACTGGGTCAAGAGTATGAACAGTTTGGTAACATTTTGGGTATGGTTACAAATTATTTTCCAGAATGGCCGGACCAGTTCATACTTCCATCAACAGTATGTTAACCTGCCTGTTTTTCCCACAAAGATATTCTAATAGTTGTCAGTTTCCCTTTTTGGTCACCTTTAGTCAGTCTGATAGGTAAGAACCGGAACCTCAGTTTCTTTTCTGTAATTAATAGAAAATTTATTTCAAAACGATTTATGTAATTTACTTTTAAGATAATACTGTTTGATTTACAGAGTCACATATCACAAGCTTGTAAACTCCGGCAAAAGTGCTTGCTTGCATTTATTTAGAGTAAACCATCAGACCACACATCCTCCTGGACTCCCTGGATTGAACATGGCCCTAGACTTATTTTTCTTTCTGGAAATCTTAGCAGCAGAGCCATGACTTCAACGGACAAATCTCAAGATCGCAGAGCTAAACCTCGGCAGAGACCTCTGCAGCTGCCTAGTCTAACCACTTCATTTTGTAGATTAGGCAACTGAGCCTGGGGAACTTAACTGATTTTGTCTAGACTAGACTGGCTTTAAGTTTCAGAGGAATCCTGGAAGCGGACTCCAGTCCCCCTCTCCCCCGCCCCGCCCCGCCCCGCCCTCCTAGCTCCACTGCACCGCTCCCCACCGGCTTCCCCCCCCACCTCCTCTCCAAGGAAGTGCCGCGAGGGAGGGGCGCAGGCTGGATTCATCTCAGCGGGGTTCTCGGAAAGCCCGGGTCACTTTTCCAGCGCATGCCCAGAGGGGGAAAGCAGGGTGGGGGCCCGTAGGAGGACCCCGGAGGCAGTCACGAGATGGGGGAGGTGGCAGCGAGTGCTGGGAAGCGGGTGTGGGGGAGCGAGGCAGGAGGGCGGGGACAGAGAGGGCCGACCCCCGCCCGCCCTCTCCCAGGACTCTCCCCGCCCCTCCTTCCCCACCCCCACCCCCGTCCCCTTTCGCCTCTTCCGGTCCCTCCCCCCAGCCCCGGCGGACTCTGCCACATCCTCCGGTGACATCAGCCCGCGCCGCCATATTGGAGGAAAGTCTCCGCCGCCGCCGCTTCCACCTCAGTGCGCCCATCACCGCCGCTGCCCCCGCGAGCAGAAGCCCCTTCCCTGCCCGCGCGCCGGCCTCTTGCCTGCCGCCAAGGGAGCAGCCCCGAGGCCCATCCTCCATGACTCCCGCGGGCGCCGGCGCAGACGGACGTCGCCCCAGCGCTTGAAGCGGAGCCCGTGCGGGCCATAGCCGGCTAGCGGAGAGCGAAGGCGAGGCGGCCCAAGGCGTCCTGCCGCCAGCCCCGCCGCTGCCCCCGACCTCCGCGGCCCCGGCCGCAGCCATGACCTCGCTGACCCAGCGCAGCTCGGGCCTGGTGCAGCGCCGCACCGAGGCCTCGCGCAGCGCCGCCGACAAGGAGCGGGCGGCCGGCGGCGGAGGGGGCGGCGGCGGCGACGACGACGAGCAGAGCCGCCGGGATGAGCAGGACGACGACGACAAGGGCGACTCCAAGGAAACCCGGCTGACCCTGATGGAGGAGGTGCTGCTGCTGGGCCTGAAGGACCGAGAGGTACCGGCCCCGGCGCGGAGGGAGGGCGGCCTCGCGGGACACGTCCCGGCCCCCCGCCTCGCGATCCCTGCTGCCCGGTCCTGGGGAGGGGGCTGCCCCTCGGCCGGCTTTGGGAGGGGCGGCGAGCGAGCGGGGTCCGGAGCTGTGGGGAGGGGGGGCGGGCAGGGGCACCGAGCACTCATTGCTCTGGGACCCGAGGGCCGGAGACATCGCCTTCCACCGACCCGGCCACTGAACATATGGCTGAACATGTCTCTATATTCCCTTAAGTAAACACAGCATTTTTCTAGCTGCGAATCCTGCTAAATAATGCGCGGTTTCCCCAACATCACTCAGCAGCTTCAATTGTAGCACTTCCACGGTATTCCATTTTAAATTTGAGATTGCCCTTGAAATTGGAATGATCCAGTTAGCCCAGTCACCCCCAAACTCATATCTCTCCTTAGCCCAGCCACCTCCAAAACTCACAAGTCTTAAAAGTCCTGTTAGCCCAGCCAGCCACAAACTCATAGGTCTTAAAATCAGCCACAGATCTTGTTTATGGGAGAAAAAAAAAACACCAACCCCGTTTTAAAACTTGAATTAGAAAAAAGGGAGATTTCAAAGGTCATATAAAAGTTTTTATGGACGTAAGACTTTTAGAAGCAATTTTAGTGGCGGTTTAAAAAGTATCAGAATCCTTTGCAATTTACTTTCCTTCCCTGAAGTCTGTATTTGTAATTGGCTAAAGCTTATCCAGGAAGTTTTCTGTACCTTTCAATATAAATCTGGTTGATTTATTTTTATCGATGGGTGGGAAGAGATGAATAAGGAAGAATCCAGACTTTTTAACCACCAAACTTTTGCAGGGTATTATATTCTTATAGGAGAGTTTATCATGAGAGTTGCCATTTGATCTTGTAGTAAAATCGTTTGTAAAGTTAAAAGACTTTTTAAAATAATTGCTTTATTAAAAAGAAATGCTTTTAGAGAATTTGATGTGCCAGAATAGTATTTTTAAATGGGCTTCTGTAATTTTTCTTATGATGAATTGAACTTTTTAAAAGAATTTACCTGTATTACTGGTGACATTTTGGTCAAGACAGGAGGTAAATAGACATATAATTTCCTTGTCGGGGCAATGCAGTGTAGGCTTGTTTTAACTCAGCAGACTTAACTACAGGCCTGCTGTATTGAGGAGCAAACTCAGAATAAGAATCAGTAAATTTTACTCTTTATATAAAATTATTCAAAATTTGTGAATTTGGGCATAGAATTTCTGTACTGAGACATTTTTTCTATCCAAATTTAACCTTTCTTTTATCCCAGTTAGGTGATATTCTGTGTTAACTTTTCAGTTTTCATTTATATGTTGTTGCTCTTCTTTTAGAATACTGGTGTTTGGGGACATAAACTCAAATTTAACTTTATAGACTTTAGTCTATCATGTTGCAGTGCTTCCTATTCATTTGCTTAGCCTTGATTCTATAAATCAGTGACTGTCTTTGACCAAGTTAAACTTGGTGTATTTTCAGTCTCCAAGTATAAATGAGTATGTAATGCCTGTTTTTTATGTTTTGTAAATGTCAAAGGATAAATGTAGTGTTGTATGACAGTTGTTTTTAACCAGAAAGCATTTATTAAACTTCTGCTATATGCCAAGCACTGGGAATACCGAGAAAGGTAAAAAGTTTGTCCTTAAGGAGCTTTAATTCTGATAGCTGAGGAAACCTGTAAAAGATGGAAGGGAAGACTCTAGTAGCTTGGTATGTGAAGAGGGAAGAAGTGAGCTTGGGGAAGAGTGGAGGCCAAAGATAGACTTTCTGAGGGAAGTGGCATTCAAACTGAGTCTTGAAAGAAGCCAGGAATTCTGAGGCAAAGAGGAGGGAGAACAGTTGGAGGATGTGGCTGGAGATAGAATGGCCTCTGTTAGCAACAGCAAGTAGTAGGTCTGTATTGGCTGGTTCCTAAAGTGTGCAGGAATAGTGTGTAAGAAGAATGGGAAGGTAGGAAGGGGTCAGGTTGTGAAGGTTTAAACACCAAACAGGATTCTGTTAATTGATCATGTAGGTAAGAGGGACCCATTGGACTTTATTGAGTAGGGGGTGACATGATCAAAACTACACTTCAGTAAAATTACTTTGGTGTCTGAGTGGGTGGATTGAAGTGGCTAGAGACTTGAGGCAAGAATTCCAATTAGGAGGTTCTTGCTGTTGTCCTCCAGGTGGGAGGTGATGAAGGCCTGAATTAGGCTTGTGATTGTGTGAGTGGAGAGATGGTAGATATATAAGAAAGATGGACAAAATTTGGCAACTGATTGGATATGTGGGGTGAATTAGAGTGAGGAATTTAAAATGACATCGAGGTTGTGAACCTGGGCACCAGGGAGTATTCCTTGACAGCTGTAGGGGAAATTCAAGAGATAGCAAGGTTTACAGGGAGTGAATTCTATTTTGGAGATGATTATTGGGCATCCAGTTTGAGCTAGTCAGTAGACAGTTGGTGACAAAAGACTGAAGTTTAGAAGACCAACTGGGGCTAGATATATTGATCTGGGAGTCAATCATCTGCATAACGATGATAATTGAACTTATGGCAGCTGATGAGACTCAAGGTGAGATTATGTAGAGATAAGAGAGAAAGAACCTTTGAAGAGAGTCTTGTGGATTGACCACAGATAGTGGGATTGTGGTGGTTGAAGATCTAGCGAAGGAAACAAGAAATTACTTGGAACTTTTTAGTAGAAAATCAGTGCTTTATAATGTTACAGAAATATTATACTTGTTTCTTTGAAAATTCAATTTAAAAGAACTTTTAGAGTTTTGAGATGACCAGTGAGAAACTGCATTGGTCTGTTTTCATTTTGTGAAGGCTTAAATCCTTTGACTTTCTCTGTATTCTTATTTTTCCCATGAAGATAATTTATCCCTAAGCCTCTCATTTGATTTTATTTAGTAGTTATTTTGAAATTTAGACAGTTTAATATTTTTTCAGTGGTAGAATCAGGCTCTAAGTAATTTAAGCTATTTGTTTCCTTTATTTTAAGAATTACTGTGCTTTCAGTGTGATTGGTATGATTAGAGTAATTGGATTTAGAACTCACAGAGACTCTAAAGACCATCAAGTCTAATCCTCTGATTTCACATATAAGAAATTGAATCAAGGAGAAGATCTCTGACTTGCCTAGGACCATACAAGCAGTAATTCACACCCAGGGCTCCTATACTCTTAACATCAGTATCTTTTCACTATGCCACATTTGCCCAACCGTGACTATCCAGGATAGCTTGTTGATCTCAACACTAGTCATAATTAGAGAAAAGATTTGCATCTGCTTTGAAAGGTTATACTTTTGTGGAGGGTTAGCGTAGTTGATTTTGATAATCAATTTTTTTCCTTCCATAGTAGAAAATAGTTACTAGATTCAGATTTCTGGTATACATAACTTGGATCTCAGCAAGGCATTTAACAGTCTCACAAATGGAAATGTGTAGATTGAATGATAAATAGTACTGTAAAGTGGGTTCTGAATTGGTTGGATGTCTAGACCCAGAGATTATTGAGAAACATCATGGCTTAGTAGAAAGAGCACTGTTTGAAGAACAAAAGAGTATCTACAATTGGCCATGTAAAATGAAAAATCCTTGGCAATTAATAGTTAAGGACAGCAAGTGTAGAAGATTGAGGGTATTACTGGGAAGTTGGTATTTTATATGTTGAAATTCATGTATTTAAATAGCTATAAAGCAAGTTTAATTGTATACATTGTTATCTTAGTATTTGTTAAGTGCCTACTATATACTGAGGTACTGTGCTAGCTAATCGCCGTTTATAATAAACTATTTCTTAAAAAAAGAAGAGTGAGCAGTGGTCTTTCTGTGTAGAGACCTGGTATTGCTTCCTGGTTCCAAAACCAATCAGTTATTTAGAAATGTTTACATAAGAAAGGATACAGTGATTCAACACTTAGCTCTGGTAAACTTTCTTTTTTGTACTGGAAAGGTTGGTCAACCAGGCAAAGTATGTTGTGTCCTTGGGACAGCCACCAAATCCTTGGACTGGCTTTTTTATGCCCATAGGTGCCCAGGAAACCACTCCCACAAAGTCTGAGGCCACCCGGAAGCTTTTTCTCTTGCTGTGTGGCTTGAACAGCCTTGGGGCCCCTAACCAATTAAGTCTTGGAGTCAACTTTTTTTCTTTTAGGGAAAGAATTAGCCCAGAGGTGTCAAACACCTGGCCTGCATTTCTGAGTGCAGCCCAAACCAGATTAACATGTAATTGGGAAATATTTAACCAAATGAAATTTTAAAAAATCAGTAACATTACATTTTAAAACTGTCAGTATGCAGCCCACAGGGATCGTTACATAAAGATTTGTGGCCCCAGTTTCTATTTGAATTTCATACCCTTGAACTAGCCTCAACTTTATGGAGGAGGGGTTAGATATTGATCCTGTATCAAGGATTCTTATTCTCTTTCATTTCACCAGAGTGCAGAGAGCCAGCCTCCCAGAGTGCTTGACATGCCAAGATGAGATTGGATGGGATGGGTAGAGAGGTGGAACCTGTTTATGTTGCTGTGGGTTCGTAGTAGTATTTAGGTTAGGACATAGGAGCATAGATTAGACCTGGAAGAGATCATAATTGAGATACAGGGAGGTTAAATGACTTGCCCACAGTCACTCTAGTCTTTTAGTAAGAGTTTGAGCTTGGTTTTGAATCCAGGGTTTCCTCATTCCAAGTGCAGCGTCTTATCCACTAAACTAGAACACTTTGCTCCTTCTGAATTATAACTGCTCTGAGGAGACCGTTTATTACCTAGTTTTGCCCAAAGGGGTGCAGTTGGGGGAATTTTGGGAAATAAGGATAGTTATGATTGTGTTGGACACAATTGACTAACACAATAAAAGATCATCTGACCAGTAGGTCACATATCTCTTGGGGGCAGGCCATGACCTTCTCAGTATCCTGGTTTCCCACATCACTTAGAAAGGGATGGAGGAGGGAGTAGGCATTTATATAGTACCTTTTATATGTCAAGCTCTGTGATTTATCTTTGCAAGTATTTCATTTTATCTTTGGAGACAACTGACTACTGAGCTAGATGACTGCTAAGGTCCAACTTCAAAGTATAAGATCTGCTGTTTCCATGAAACAGTTTATAACAAGGGTACAAGTTAACGTTGTTTGTTTTCTTGTGAATTATGAACCAGGATCAAGAAGATCCTTATCCTTTTTTCCTCTTTTAAAAATAAAGCCATATAACCTTTTTTCTTTTTTTTCCTTGTGTCTTGTTCCTCCAGGCAGCATCTGATGATATCATTTGTACCATCAAATATTCCCTGTATTATGTATAAGGTATTATTAATAGAATACTTTTCCCCATCAAGATAATGGGTAGATTTCTAATGGTCTTCTGCCTCAAATCTTTTATCCCCTCTACCAGAAATGTGAAACATGTCAGACACTCCAGAGGGCAGCCCAAGCCAGATTAAATTGCAATTGGCCAATATTTAATACAATAAAGAAATAAATGAAAGCATAGATTTTAAAATTTACATTTTAAAACTAAGTCAATATGCACCCTGAAGTGATCATTATGTACGGATTAATGGCCTGCTTTCTATTTGAGTCTGACACCGCTGCTGCCAAAGTAATATTCCTAAAGCAAATTCTGACCATGTTACTCCCCCTTACTCAGACCCCAGTGGTTGCTTGTTACTTCTAGAATCAAACATAAACTCTTCTCTTTGACATTTAAAGCTCTCTTTACTACTTGGCCAATTTTTATCTTTCCAGTTTTTTTACACATAACCCTCTGCATGAACTCTGTGATCCAGATATAGCCCTCCTTGTCATTCATTCATGGCACTCCCGTTTCCTGTCTCTTTGCCTTTGCACTGTTTTCCCCCTACCTAGAATGTTCTTCCTTCTTACTTCCTGAAATCCCTGGTTTCCTTCAAAATTCACCTCAGACTCCATATTTTGCATAAGGCCTTTGCTAACACTCCCCTTCTACCCTCCAAATATATTCTCAAGGTCTTGGGACTGTTTTCCCAAATAGTAGACACATAGTAGAAGCTTAATAAATGCTGGTTGACTGTGCTAGGTGCTAGAAGTTCAAAATATCAGGTTTGTTTTGTTTTTTCTCCTCTTGATGGTAGCCACAGGTTCTTATTTCTGAGTCAGTAAGTTAAAAACATTTTTAAGTGACTATTACCTGTAAAGCACTGTTCTAAGATCATACCCATTAGAGTGTTAGGTCCTTGAGCAGCAATTGTCTTCTGCCTTTCTTTGTATCCCTATCCCTTAACACAGTATCTTACACATAGTAAGCATTTAATAAATGCTTGTTGACTTGACACATGTTTAAAGAAAGGCAGAAATAGAAACAGTCCTTTCTCTCAATGAACTTCCGGTGGCAGAGACAGAATTTAACATGCACCAAAAAATTGGGAGATATAGAATATATACAAATTAATTTAACTATTCTTTAATTCTTCAAAAAAATGGTTTCATTTATTTGGAAACACCTTCCACTGACCCAGTCATATTTTAACCACTTTTGTCTTACTGCACTTAACTAGTCTATTATTCCTCAGTATATTGCTGGGCTCATGCTAAAAGTCTTTCTAGTTTAGTGGGTTTTACCAATGTATGCTGTGCCAAGATAGTCTTCAAGAATACAGAGTCTTCTCCATTCTCTGGTGTGCATCAAAATAAGGCTTTAGAAGAGGTAATATAGCTATAAATGTAAAATTGTACACTGTTTAAAAATTAGCTAAAATCTAAATTTATGGAACATAATTTCAGGGGTAAATCCTCTTACAAAACCAGTTTTTGGGGGGGCGGAGCCAAGATGGCGGCGTAGAAGCAGCAACATATCGCAGCTCTCACATAGCCACCCCAAAATACCCATAAAATAGGACTCTAAACCAATCCTGGAACTCCAAAACGCACACAAAGATACTTCCCACTAAAGT
>CM053580.1:292594893-292612267 GCA_028627135.1 Pseudochirops cupreus | reverse complement strand
GGGGAAATACTGGGATGGCTGTTTTGGGGTGGTGGGCGGGGGAAAGACGGGGAGAAAAGATGTAACTCAAAAAAATTTAATAAAGAATCTCATATAAAAAAACAAAACAAAACCAGTTTTTGAAAAATTCAAACCTTTTGACTACTTAAAGAACTATACCAGAGGAACTCTGATGAATCCAGTTTTTCAGGAATTTCTGCTTTATAAAGTGAGAAATATCAATATGATTCTAAAATCTGACAAAGAGAATATACCTTAATGAATATGACCTTACAAATATGGGTGTTCCCTTCATATTATTATGCTGGTTGACTTGACTGGGAGAACTTAAGTATTTAAAATATAGATTTTTCACGAGGAAAAAAACCCATGGATTTTTGTGTCAGGAAGCTTCTTGTATTAAAGCCGTAAAGCATGTAATGTAGCATAAGCGATCCAGCTTGTTTTCTTCTTTCTGGTTCTCGTCCCACTTCAGTGCTTATCTGCAGTTCCTATCTTAGGTAGAAGTACTAATGTAGTAGACTGACCATCCAACTGTATATCACAAGCATATTTCATCCATTTGAAAGAACAGTGTGCTAATAATTAGTATATTTAGCCTAAAGGAGAGAAGACTTGGGAAGGACCTCAAAATTGTCTTTAGGTATTTGAACGTCTGTCAGTAGACTTGTTCTACTTGGCTACAAAGGATAGAAATTCCAAAGAGACAGACTTTGAATAGATATAAGGGAAGACTTCTTAACAGTTAAGACTATCTAGTGGTGGAATATAGTTTCCAAGACATTGTGGGTTTCCCCTCAATATTGGTCTTCAAGCGAAGTCTGGCTGACCACATAGGTTTATGATTAGAAGAGATTATGGGTTTTAGGTGAAGATATCTTCTCCCACCTCCCATTTTTTTAAAACTCTGAACTTAAACACGAAATAAAATTAGCATTTCTGTAGAACAGAAAGAAAATTGTAAATAAAACTGCAAATCATTATTGTGAAAGGTATCTTACTTGTTATTTCCCTCTGCCCTTTTATTTTTATCTTTGAATTTTAAAAATGCATTTACCCTCTTATTTTTTGAGGTGGAGTAACTATTGCTATTCTTGCTCCCACCTTCTAGGCCTTCCTCTCCCTAATGGTGGGGAACCTTATAATAATTATGCATTGGGTTGGGTTTTTTTTTTTCTTTGCTTTTTTGGAAGGGAAGGCAGGGCAGTTGGGGTTAAGTAACTTGCCCAAGGTCACACAGCTAGTAAGTGTTAAGTGTCTGAGGCTGGATTTGAACTCAGGTCTTCCTGACTCCAGGGCTGGTGCCCTATTCACTTTGCCACCTAGCTGCCCCCCCTTAAAAATTTTTTTTTTTAATTATGCATTGTTAAGCAAAACAAATTCCCACATTGGCTTAAAAAAATTGTCTCCTTCCACACCTTTTAGATGAAATTCTTTTTCAAGTACAGGTTGCAATAGACATCAGCTGTCCTCAGACCTGTGCAGTAGGAAGATTATTTTGGTAGATTCACAAAAAATAGATTGGATAAAGGAGAGATTGCGCTCAGAAGAGTTAAGAGGATACCCACCATCTCCTGGGGCAATTTATTCCACTTTTGGATAGATATAATTATTAGGAAATTTTTCCTTAGATAAATTTAAATTACTTCTCTACAAGTTCTACCTGTTGTTCTTCATTCTAAAGTATGGGGCCAAGTAGAACAAGTCTTATTTTTCTTCCTTGTTAATGTCCTTCAAATACTTGACTGTTTTTTACCCATAGAATTGGGATGGCTGATGTATGGAGATACTTGCCTCTTTTTTTTGGGTGGTTACTTTCCTAATAAATTAAAGGTTGTACAAGGCTATGGCCTAGGTAGTCTTTTCCTCAGACAGTACCACGTTGCCACTTCCTCATTGGTGTTTTAGGCAAAAATTGAAGTTGATGATATGTAAGCGTCCTTCTAGTTCTTAAGATTCTGTAATTCTGTGATCAGTTGCTGTGATTTTAAGAATACTTGATATTTTAAAAAATTTCTTAATCAAGGATTGCTGTTTTATTTAAAATCTTTTTTTAAAATTGATTTTTAGTTTTCTACATTTATTTCTCAAAGATTTTGAGTTACAGATTTTCTTACCATCTCTCCCCTACCCCCCACCCCAAGATGGCAGGCATACTGAATACACCTTTCCCCAAATCTGCCCTCTTTTATAATCCCCCTAATCCCCCCTTACTTCCTTGTAGGGCAAGATGCATTCCTATACCCCATTGCCAGTATATCTTATAAAATCTTTTTTTAATTAAAATTTTCATGTGTATCTTTGCATCCCTTGTCTTTTTCTAGAAATATATCTGTTATAACAAAGAATGAAAAAGGTCAGAAAAACTAAGCAACTCTTTAAAAAAGTGAAGATATTTACAATGTTTCATACTCAATCCTCAAAGAAGATGAAAGGTACCTTATATCTTGGGACTAAGTATGGTCCTTATAATTTTACAACATTCCGTTTTAATTATTTTATTCTTTCAATTACACAGTTGGAGTTATTCAATCATCAGTTGATCAATAAGCATTTATTATCACCTATGTCCTGGGTTGTTGTTCTTCATTTGTTTTTGAAGAGGACCAGTGATATCACAGGGTGATGACTTGTGTGTGAATTGGATTTAAGTGAGAGTTGCAAAAGTTGTATGCCTCACTCTCCTCCTGAGTCATTGAAGTTCAGTAGCAAGACAAAAGTCAGGACGACTGGTGATGGCCTGGGGTACAGTGGATGATCTTGGTGTCTGCGATGTCTGACCAGGCTCTAAGGGCTCCATAGTGCCTGCTTCTGCAAATTATTCTCAAATGCCCATTCTCCTGGAGGAAGTCTTCACTTGCTTAGGATAGACATCCTTGTAAAGTCTTGGGAACATATGGTATGAAAGCTTGAGGAAGTGGTCTGTTAGTGAAGGATGTAGGAAACTTGGGAATGGCTAAAGACGGTAGGGAAAGAACTAGTAGAAAGGAAGAGGTTGAAGATTAAAGAAGAGGGGGAATTGTTTTCCCTACTTCTGCTTACTTCACTTTGTATCAGTTCCTGTCTCTTCCCATGCTCCCTGTATTCATCATAGTCATTGTTAGTCTAGTTCAGTAGCATAGCACTCTTTTATATACTGCAACTTATCTTTTTACCAGTTGATGGGAATCTGCTTTGTTTCCAGTTCTTTGCTACTACAAAAAGTGTTGGTATAAAATAATTTCGAGTGTTTGGCACTTTTATTTTTGTCATTTACTTCCTTGGGGTATATGTCTAGCAGTGGGGTATCTGTCAAAAGGTATGGATGGACATCATAATCATTTCTTCCAAATAATTTGAAATTGCTTTCCTGCAAGTTGCACCAATTTACAGCTTTACCAACAATGTATTAGTGTGCCTGTCTTTGTATAAACCTCCTATTTTCACAGTCCCTATTTGTGCCATCTTTGCCAATTTATGAAGTGAAACTGTTGTTTTCATTTATATTTCTTATTATTAATTATCTGGAGCAATGTTTCACAAAGTAATTTCCAGTTCTTAGGAGAGCTGTTGGTTTATATCCTTTGACCATGGGCTATAAAACTGTGCATAACCTTTGATCCAACAGTACCACTACTAGATCTGTATTCTAAAGAGATCATAAAAAAGGGGAAAAAACCCACATGCACAAAAATATCTATAGCAGCTTTTCCTATGGTAGCAAAGAATTGAAAATTGAGGGGATGCCCATCAGTTGGGGAATGGCTGAAGAAGTTGTAGTTTATGAATATAATGAATACTATTGTTCTATAAGAAATGATGCACAGACTACATGAACTGATGCTTAGTGAAGTGAGCAGAACCAGGAAAACATTGTACACAGTAACAGCAACATTGTGTGGTGATCAGCTATGTTAGACTTAGCTCTTCTCAGCAATAAAATGATCCAAGACAACTCCAAAAGACTAGTGATGGAAAATACTAACGACACCCAGAGAAAGAACTATGAGTTTGAATGCAGATGCAAACATACTGTTTTCACTTTTTTTTTGGTCTTTGCTTTCCTCCTTGTTTTTCCCTCTTGTTCTTGATTCTTCTTTCACAACATGACTAAGGTGGAAATATGTTCAACATGATTGTACATGTATAACCTGTAGATCAAATTGCTTGCTGTCTTGGGGAGGAGATGAGGGAAAAAAAAGGAGGGAGAAAAATTTGGAACTCAAAATCTTATAGAAATGAATGTTGAAAACTCTTTACATGTGATTAGAAAAAAATATTGTTAAATATTTATGTGTGTGTATATATTATTATGTATGTATGTACATATATCCTTTGACCTCTTGATCTGTTGGGCAATAATAACTTCTGATGTTATATTTCTGTTATCAATTTTTTTCATTATCATACCCTTAGAAATATTTGCTATAAAGGTTCCCCCAATCCCCCATGGCTCATTTCTCTCATTATAGTTGTATGATTTATTTGTGAAATGTTTATATTTTATTTTATTTATTACAGTTATCTATTTTATATTTCATGATTGTTTGGTTAAGAGTCTCCTCAGTCTCTCCTGGCTATACTTCTGGTATTCATTCTCTCTCTTTCTTTCTGTAAGACCTTTAATATTTAGGTCATGTATCCATCTGGAGCTTACTGTGATGTATGGTATAAGATGTTAGTCTAAATCTACTTTCTCCCATACTGCTTTTTAATTTCCCCAGCAACTTTTGTCCAATAAAGAGCTATTTCCCCAGGTTATTTTATGTGTTCTAGTTTATTGAATGCTTTGTTCTTGAGTTCATTTTGTTTCTGACTCTTCCTTTTCTACCCAGTTCTACTGATTTTTTTTTTCCCTATTTTAAAAATCAGTATTAGGTAGTTTTCATGATTATTGCTTTATAAAAATGTAATTTGAAGTCTGAAAAAATTTTACCCTTCATTTTTCTTCCTTCCCTCTTTCCCCCACCCCCAACCAGGATTTGGATCTTTTCTTTCTCCAACTGGATTTTATTTTATTTTTCTACTTTTGTATTTTTTTAAAAAAGCTTTATTTCTAGTAAATTGACTGATGATCATATCAGTGTATTTATTCATGCTGCTGGGAATGGATCTGTAGGAATGGTAGCTTAGTGAGAGAGAGCGTAAGGGAGGTAACTTGGTGCAATGGAAAGAACTACTTGCTGCTTGTGTGCCCTTGGGTAAGTCACTTAACTGCTTTGGTGAATGGAGTGGATTGGACTGCATAAGGTTACATAGAGTTGGTAGCTGAAAAGTCTTGTAGAGGATATTGATTAGTTTGGCTTGATTAGAGCAGAAATTTTAAGTTGCAAAATAATTAGGGAGGGATAGTTTTGGGATGAAATTTGTATTGTAGAGAATATTGGTTTGAACGATGAATGATGGGAAGAGGGCCTTAAGTCACCCTAAATTTGCATTGACTTTGGAGCTGTTCTTGGTTTTAGTGATGTGATCAAACTGGAATTTTAAAAAGTGTTTCTTGCACTGTGTAGAATGGATTAGAAGAGAGTGAGGCTTGAGGTAGGGAGGTTGTTGTCCTTCGTTTAAGCAAAGATTATTAGGTCATATTGACATTTGTGTTTGTAGAAATAAAGAGATAAGGCAGTATCTGAGAGATTATAAGGAATAATCGGTAGGACTGCTTTCGGAATTAGGGGAGCAGAATGAGCTTAGTGTCTGTTTAAAAAAACAAAAACCTAAAACCCGATTCTTAGGACTTCAGTTTTAAAAAAAACAACACTGTCTCATAATTTTTCTTACTAAAAACATCAGTTTTCCACAACTTTTTAGTTTGTTTTCTTTTTATTTTACAGAACCATCACCATATCCCACTGGGAGTTTGCTTCAAAATCCTACAGCTACAAACTACTAACAATTGAATTAAATTATGATGGTTTGACAGTTAATTAATGCTATCCCTCTTCTCCATATATGTTTGTTGCTAATCTACTTAACTTTGAATATAGTAGAATCTCACTTTTATACCTTTGTTAATTAAGTAGCATATTCAGAAAAAATAAATAGAAAAAGTAATATTCATTTCTGATAGCTTAATTATTATACCTTTGGAGATGAAAGCTGTTGTCTAAAGGAAATCTTGAAGAGTATTTGGAAGTACATTATCAATGTGAGATTTCTTTGACTTTCCAGAGTAAGAATAATATACTATTGAACAATAGACTAATAGAATCTTTATAAAATAGGTCATTTTTTCTTTTACTATATTTATTTTACATGTATTTGTAATCTCTCCTTCCCCACTGAATGGTAAACAAACGAAAAAATAAAACCTTCATAGCCCAGCAGTACAAATTCCCACATTGGCCATGTCTAAAAATGTATGACTTGATCTTTATATTAAGCCTCTGGAAGGAGAGTGGGTATCTTGTTACCTGGTCTTCTACATACCATTGCATTAATCAGAGTTCCAAAGTCATTTAAAGTTGTTTCTCTTTAGTGTTGTTGGTGTGAAACTTGTTTGTTCTCCTGGTTTTATCCTGCATTAGTTCATACCAATTTTTCTAGGTCTTTTGGAAGCTCTTCCTTTTATTGTGCCTTACGGTATAATATCATTCCATTCCACTCACATCCTACAATTTATACAGGCATTCCCCATTTTATGGGCACTCCTTTATTTAACAGCTCTTTGCTATATCAGAAACTATAAATATTTTTTGTACTTATGGGTCCTTTTGATCTCTGTGTTAGAGGGCTAGTGATGATATTGCTGAATCAAAAGGTATTTTCTTCTTTTGAGAACTGCCTTTTCACATCCTTTGATCATTATCTTTTGGGGAATGACTGCCATTCATATATTTGAATCATTTCTTTAAAAAAAATTTTTTTTTTTATTGATTTGTTTGTTTGCTTTTGGTTTACAAGATTCAGTTCCACAATCCTTTGAGTTTCAAATCTTCTCACCTCCCCTTCTTCTCCCTTCTCATGGCAGCATGCAATCAAGTATAGGATCTGTAAATACTTTTCACTTTAGACATTAGTGTGGTTGTAAAGAAGGGTTGTAACCCATGGAATGAACAATGGGAAAGAGGAAACAAAACCAAACATGAAAAAGAGAGCAGGTAGTTGCTTCAGTCTGCATTTAAACTCTGTTCTTTCTAGATCGTTCTCTGAATGTAGACATCTCTTTCCATCCTGAGTCTTTTGGAGTTCTTTTTTGCTTTTTTTTTTTTTTTGGAGGGGGAAGGTAGGGCAATTAGGGTTAAGTGACTTTGCCCAAGGTCACATGGCTAGTTTTTGTGTTAAGTAGCTGAGGTCAAATTTGAACTCAGTTTCTCCTGACTCCAGTGCCCATGCTCTATTCACTGCTCCACCTAGCCATCCCTGGGTCTTTTTTGCATTTTTTTTTTGAGTTGTCTTACAACCTTGAGTTGCTGAGAAGAGTCCAGTCTATCAAAGTTGGTCGTCACACATACGTTGTGTCTGTAATTCTGTACAAATTTCTCCTGGTTCTGCTCTTCTCACTTAGCATCAGTTTGTATAAGCCTCTCCAGGTAAATATGAAGTCCATCTGCTCCTCATTTCTTATAGCACAATAGTATTCCATTACATTCATATACCACAACTTGTTTAGCCATTCCCCAGTTGATTGGCATCCCCTTAATTTCCAATTTTTTGTCACCACAAAGAGAGCTGCAATAAGTATTTTTGTATATATGGGTCTTCTTCCCACTTCTGTGATCTCTTTGGGGTACAACCCTAGAAGTGATATTATTGAGTTGAATCATTTCTTTATATATCTTGGATATAAGACTTTTTTCAGAGACCTGCGGTAAAGATTTTTTTCCCCCTTAATTCTTTCCCTTCTGGTTTCACAATACAATGCAGTTAACATTTATCAAGTGCTTACCGTGTACCAGGCACTATACTAAGCATTGGTAATTCAAATAAGAAAAAGAAAGACAATTTAATTGAATTGGTTTTGTTTGTGCAGTACTAAACAAATTGCTGAATTTTCACACAGATTATGTGGTTTGAACTTAAGGATAAAATTGTAGGTCAAAAATTGCATAAAACAAAGTCTGATTAGTTATGCTGGATTTGTAGTCTGACTTGGTTTGAATGCTAGAGTAGCCATTGCTTATTGTTAAAACAGATTTTCTATTCCCTGACGCCCCCTGAAAACTCTACAAAAAATAACCAGCATATTTCCCTTAAGTTTTTCTTCTCTGTAATCAACACCCTCAGTTCTTTGTTAGTTGACCTATTATTATCAGGTCCCCTAATTTTCCTGGTTGCCTCTAGTCTATCATTATCCCTCCTAAAATAATGGTAGTTGGAACTTTCCACGATATTTTAGTTGTTAATTAATATAGACTGTAATGGGGTTGTTACTTCCCTTCTTCTAGATATCATATATCTTTTGATAAAATTTTCTTAAAGGTAGTTTCCTATTCAGATTCTGGGATTATGGTGTCTTTTCATCTTTGTAGTCTCAGAAATTAGCATGTAGTAAACCATTAATAAATATTTGTTGAATTGACAAGCAGGCAGACACTTTCCACTTTTAGGTAACTAAAGCTTTGTATTTTTTACTTAAACTGTTAAACTTAAGTACAGAACTTGAAATTTGTACTATTTAGACTTCATTTTGTTAAGAGTTTATCATAACTGATCATTCGTGGATTTTCTTACATGTCATGGACAGATTTGATAATAACACTGTACATAGTTTTTATCTAGTTATAAAATTGTTAATCAAATGAGGGACAAACAACCACACAGATAAAACCATTTAGAGAAAATAAGAATTGTTGAATAACAAAAAATTTGGGATGATTTTTGCACTTAATTTATCCCAGCTATCTTTTTGTCCCTTGCATCTCTCTTTCTTTCTGCCTTTGGTAATAAAGTTAGAGGATTGAGACTGGTCCTGTTATTTCATGGTCACAGGGAGTTCTGTAGTGAAAGAACTTTATCTACAAATGCTGATCATCATTTTCTCTGTAACTGTGTTAGTGTGTTGCTTAGGATGGTGACTTGTCCAGAGTTAGCAAGCCTTTATTAAGTGCTTACTTTGAGCCAGGTGCTGCTAAGTGCTGGAGATTAAAAAAAAAAAGGCAAAAAAATAGTCCCTGCCCTCAAGCAGCTCCCATTCTAGTCAGGGAGAAAACATGAAAAAAAATTGCCATACAGCTGGTATGTGTTGGAAGTTGTATTGAATCCAACTTGTCTTGCCTCTCAAGATAGTCTATATACTATGCCACACTGTCTCACTAATAACAAATAATACATTGATTTACAATATGAAAATAATTTCATAAATTAAAACATGAGTCCTTAGTAAAGTCATTTCATTGTAGCTCCTTTGGGTCCTATTAAATTTCATCTTACTGGATTCTGACTCTGTGTTAGCTATTTGTCCTAGTTTTGTGTCATTTGCAGATTTTATAAGCCTTCTACTTATACCTTAATTCATATTATAAGTGGTAAATAACACCAGGCCAAGTATAGATTGCTGGAACATTGCCCTAGTCACCTTCAAATTGACATCTAACTAACCATTAATGACTACTCCTTCTGTCTGGCTTTTCAAGTAGTTCCTAATCTATTGAATTATATTGTTGTCCAGCTAATATCTCTGCTTCTTGTGCATAGAATAGCACAAAAGATTTTGTAAAAGGGTTTGTTAAGATTTAGATAAACATTCCTGGATTGATAAATGGTCAGTGGATATGAATAGGCAATTTTCATGTGAAGAAATCAACGATATTTATAGTTATATGGAAAAAATGCTCTAAATCACTATTGATTAGAGAAATGTAAGTTGAAACAACTCTTAGGTACCATCTCATACCCACAGTATTGGCTAACATGGCAGAAAGTTGTGAACTAATCCAGCTATTCTGGAGAACAGTTTGGGACTGTGATCAAAGGGCTGTATAACTGCTCACCCTTTGATCCAGCAACCACTGCTAGGTTTGTATTACAAAGAGATCAAAGAAAGGGGGAAAGGACCTATTTGTACAAAAATATTTATAGCAGCACTTTTTATAGTGGCAAAGAATTGGAAATTGAGAGGATACCCATCAATTGGGGAATGCCTGATCAAGTTAGAGTATATATTTGTAAAGGAATGCTACTGTGCTGTAAGCCATGATGAGCAGGATACTTTCAGAAAAATCTGGGAAGACATGAACTGATGAAAAGTGAAATGAGCAGAACTGGGACAGTATTATACACAGTAAACAGCAATATTGTAAGGATGATTGTGAAAGACTTGGGTACTCTGAGAAAGACAATCATTCAAGACAGTTAAATCCAAAGGACTTATAATGAAAAATGGCTTATACCTCCAGAGAAAGAACTGATGAGTCCGAATGCAGATCTGAAGCATACTATTTTTCATTTTTTTTCCTCCTTGGGGTCTGTATCTTCTTTCACGTGATAAATATGAAAATATGCTTTGCATGATTGCACATGAATAACATATCAAATTGCTTACCCTCTGAGGAAATCGGAAGGTAAGAGAGGGGGAGAGAAAAATTAGAATTCATAAATTTTTAAAAAATGTTAAAAATTGTCTTGATATGTAATTAGGGGGAAAAACATTTTTTTAAAAATTATATAAGGTTTGTCTACAAGGCAAGGGGCAGGTAGGTGGTTCAGTGGATACACTGTGGGACCTGAAATCAGGATAACTTATCTTTCTGACTTCAAATCTGGCCTCAGACATTAGCAGTGTGACCCTGGGCAAGTCACTTATCCATCTTTGCCTCAGTTTTCCTCATCTGTAAAATGGACTTCAGAAGGAAATGGCAGATCACACCAGCATCTTTTCCAGGAAAACCCCAAATGGGGTCATAAAGTGTCGGACATGACGGAAATGACTGAACAACAACAAGCCAACATGAAATCTAGTGGGTAGAAAGCAGATCTTGGAGGTAGGATATGTTTGTTTGTCCTTCATTCTTCAGGAAGATGATGCCATGACTTGCAAATGAATTGGATTTAAGTGAGGGATTCAATGACACCAGCTTCACTTTCTCCCCCAGAGCCATCTGGGTCCAGAGACAAAGAATAGATCAAGACAACTGGAGATGGCCCCCTCTTGGAAGCAGGAATACCTGATCTTAAGTTCTTTTTACACTAATTGGTAATGCGACCTTTTCATTACTTCCAGGAAATTTTTGTAAGTTGCTATGCAGTTTCTAATGTGTACTTGTAGAGGACTTTTTTCTTTGGGAGTTGCTTACGCTAATAAAATCAAAGGTCCCCTAAAATGGTCTCCAGTATCTCCTTCAAAAAAGAAGGTGGAATTTGTTAGGCATGAACTGTAATCAAGCCATATTGACTCTTTTTGATCATTTAATATATTCTAGAATTTTGCTTGCTGTTGAAGTCAAAGTCATTGGCATATAATTTGCAGACTGTCCTCTCTTCTCTTTGCCCTTTTCTATCCCTGTGATTTTTCTCCTATTCTCTGGAATCTTTCAGAGCTTAGTTATGTCTACTCAGCAGTCACATCTGCTGGTTCTATCATTTTCCTGGATTTTAGTTTAATTTTAACTTTCTGATGAGTCATCATAGATAGCTAAGGGCTACCTATCTCCTTTTTTACCTTAGCTTTGATTTTAAGGGGTTTTATTTTATATTTTCATTTAAAGAGACAGTTTCTTTTTATTATGTGGAATACAATGTTAAAAATTGTTGACAGGCAAGTAAAGTCAGAAAATGTGTCATAGTCTGGGTGAATCAGGGTCCTAGAAGTGCTGAAGGGAGCAGAAAGCAGAGAGCAGGTTCAGGAGTGAAGTTGTAGATGAAGTGAAAGGCTAGTAGAATGTAGACATCAGAGAAGGGAATTTCAGAATTGAGTGTAATGGTGGCAGTGCAACAGTTTAAGTGTTAGTGAAATTGGAAGTACAGCCATCCCCATGTGTTGCTAAAGTTGTCAAGATGAATGTCATAGAAGTTGACATGGTCTAGGAACTGTGAAATTGAACTCTTCAAAAGGGTCATAAGATAATGAAGCAGGATATAGACCAAAGTAAGACTGCCTGCTAGGTGCTGAAGTTAATGAGGAAGGTAGAAGTGTCCTGATTAGTAGATGACAGCATAATGGTGAGGAAGGGGTGACATCAAATGGTATGAACTTCAAAGAGAGTAGATTGTTGAGTGATGGTGGTAGACCTGTGATCTGGACTCCAGAAAGTTTTTTACTGAAGACTTCAAGATGGTCCCTAGGCAAATTGGTATCAGAGACCATAAGCTGATGAGCATTTTTTCTTTAACCGTATTTATGTAAATCCTGAAATGAAAGCTTGAAGGTGGGCAAATACTGTTGTTTATTCTAGGCTTTAGTAAAAGTTAAATCTAAATACTACTCTACAGAACTTTTAAGTGAGATCTTATTACAGATGTCATATACTAAAGGCCAGTTTAGCCCTTTTAGTCTATGTACTTCTGACAAACAAGTATGCATAGCCTAGAAGTAATAGGTGAGTTTTTGAATATCAATTCAGATACTTTCCTAACAGCAAATCCAGGCTCTTATATTGTATATTGAAAATTAGTTAAGACCATATTACAACAAAGATAATATTTAACCTCACTGATGATTAGAAGTTACTGGCCTAGTAGGCTGAGAAACTATTTTATTAAACTTAGCTGGGAAAGCAATCTCACAGAGGTAAAACAAAAGAGTTTTAACCTTTCTTAAGTATGCTAGCCTGTGGGGGCCCCCCCCCCCCCCACAGTTTAAGTAATTAAGAGATGCTTTTTCATTCACTCATCAATGTACAAGGCTCTTTTAACATAGATGTAGGGGTTTAGGATGAGCAGGTTAGTTATTTTTCTCACTTGTAAAGCATTTTTTTTAGGCAAAAGGATTACTCTTTTTGCAATGATTTCGCAATCACAGACTTATTTTAGCATCCAGATAGTCTCCTCTTTTAAATGAACAGAAGTGCTTGAGTTCTAAATCATTACAATGTTCTTGATGGTAAAGTCCCTTATTCTTGTTAGGTTTCTGAAGTGGATGAAATTTGTAAACAGAAACTAGTGCAATTATCAGAATACAAAGATTGGATATCCATGTTTGGATACACATCTTTCCTTGAAAATAACAAAAGATTGTTTTACATCACTGTTGTGTCTTTCTTTGACCTTTTGAGGATATATTCTCAGTAGTCTGATTGGTTAAAAGATATGAACGCTTTAGTATCCACTCATTTTCTAGAAAAGTTGGGCCATTTCACAGCTTCGTCAATAGCATATTAATGTGTCTATCTTTTGGGGGGGGTAGCATACAGTTAGAGTTAAGTGACTTAGCCCAGGGTCACACAGCCAGTGTCTGAGGTCACATTTGAACTCAGGTCCTCTTGAATTCAGGGCTGCTGCTTTATCCACTGTGCCACCTCATTGTCCCAATTTGTCTATCCTTTGACAGCCTCATTAACATTTATTATTTCTGGCTTTTGTCATTTCTGTTAATTTGCTAGTTAGGAGAAACCTCAGTTTTGTTTTTGTTTTTGTAATCAGTGATTTGGATTAGTCTTTGTTGTGGTAGTTGATTACAGTATTTTGAAAGCTTTGTTCACCTTCTTTGTTGGACTCCTTATCTATTTGAACCTGGATGTTGGTTATGTATGTGTGTAAATTCCATTATATATTTTGGATATCAGACTTGCTTCAGAGATAATTGGCACCAGTATTCCTCATCCACTGCTACTTATTAATAGCTTCGTTGATTTTGTTCATGCACAAATTTTAAATTTATGTAATTGAAATTGTCTTTTTTGATCATCTCTGTCTCTTGGTTTAGTTGAGGATTCTCTCAGTCATATTGATAAAAGTTAAATCCTTTTGGACACACATATATATATGTATGTATTTATGTGTACACATATCATAATGTGATCTTTTATATGTAGATGGTATCCAATAGTCAGATTTGCTGCACTGCTATGTTCCATTCCCTGCATATGTAGATAGATATGAGTACTTGTAATGTTTCTTCTTTTCTATTTTAAATTGCTTTTATTTTCTTGCGACTTGTGCATACTTTCATTGTAGTATTTCTGACTAGATTGATTTCAGTATTTGTCAAAATATTTGTAATTCTGGGGCAGTCAGATGATTTGTAAAGAAAAAATAACAGACTATTTAAAATTAGGATTTTGATCACAATATATGTATGGAATACCTTGTAAGAGGAGACAAAACTTTTCCCCTAAGTGGTATGCATTAAATTTCTATTTGCAAAGCTAGTTTTTCCTCTCCACTTAAAAGAATATAAGGGAACGAAATTTAGAAAAATAATTTACCTTGAGTAGAGACTTTCTCAATATTTTATATAGAGATATATTGAGATATAAATATATTTATGCTGTGATATGTTTTGTGTGAATATTGAGGGTATATGACTAGTAAAAGGCTAGAAAGACAGAGCATTTTGCAAGAAACTTTGTTGTATCCCCACAGCAATTCTGATTTTGAATTAAAAGAAAATTAGATATTTTACCACCACTATTTTTTTTTAAACAGGGCTACACATCATTTTGGAATGACTGTATATCATCTGGATTACGGGGCTGTATGTTAATTGAATTAGCTTTGAGAGGGCGCCTTCAACTAGAGGCTTGTGGAATGAGGCGCAAGAGTCTTTTAACAAGAAAGGTAAGATAAAGGGTATTTTTGTTTAGAGTTTGGATAAGAAACTTAAACATGGAAGCTGTCTCCAAATGAGAAATATTACTAATAATTGAACTTTTTGAAATTAAAGAGGAAACCTTTTTTTTCTCCATCAAAACCCATATGTGATATAGCTAAACATTGGTTCAGTTAAATTCAAATCTGTTTCTAATATTATCTGATAGTAGTCTGTATCCATCCTTTTTCCCTGAAAAAGATTCCAACCTCTGACTAATATATTAAGTTATTGTACATTTATGCTTTATAATATATTTCATTTCATTAAGCCAAGTTAGGAGAGATGTTTTCATGGAGATTGTCAACTGTAACTGCTTCTGAAATCATAATTCTGAAGGAACTGGCAAAATGTTTCTTTTTTCCACAGGAGTTTGCTATTCATGAGCCAGCTATCCTGTTTCTATTTATCTTTTTTAGTAACATTTGAATACTTTCCAGAATTCAGCTTTCAACACTCTAAGAATTAAGTCTCTGTGTAGGTAGACAGATCTTACTTCTCTTGATGTAATGAAAGTGTTCAGTGTTGGTTACTCTGTAGTGAGTCTTTCACCCCTTTCTTTTCCTTTCCTCCTCTTAAAGCAGAGTATAGTGCCTTGGATTTTTCTCAGAAAATTCTAAAATGTTCTTGAATATAATAAGACCATATTTATTTTGTGTAATTTGCATTACCACATTCCTTAGTGGGGAGTGTTGGTTTTTTTTGAGGGGAAGTTTAAAATATCACGTTCTTAAAATTAAATGTATGTGTATGCCTATATATGTATGTGCACGTGCACATATATATGCACATATATACACATATACTTATATAAGTGAAATGAATATTCCTGTTTTGTACTGTAGAGATTTTTGATATTTCTATCTTAACACTTAGAATGCTTATAAATAGAAGTGTGGCACTATTAGAAAATGTGGAATTTGTCATGGTACTTATTTTCTTCTTGTAGGGAAAAGAACTAGATAGGGACCACAAAATCTTCTTTGTCTAGTTCCTAGAATTGGCTTCTTCCTCAGATTACCCCCAGTCCTAAAACCAGAACTATTTGTCTGTGTAAAAGTTATTTTTTTCTGTGTAAAAGTTATATTAAGTGTTTTCATTTTTGTAAGTAATACTATTTCATGATTTTTCTATAGTGCCTGATAGAAATTTGTGTTAACCACCCTCATTTTAAAAATGAAAACACTTCTGGTGGTTGTTAAAAGGGCTATTTGTCATTCATACCTTAGTGCTAGTTAATTTAATCAGATAGTTTTTCTCTTAACGTCACAGAATCTCAGAGTTGGAAGCGACCACTATATAATCAAATCTATATCTAAGCAGGAATTCTTTTTGTAACTTACTCAAAGAAAAGACAAGTGAGTTTTTGCTTGGAGACTTCTAGTGAGGAGAAACCCCAATTTTCACTTTCCCTTTTATTAAGCTTAAATTTTCCTCTTGTAAAGTCTGACCACTGCTCTTAGCGCTCTGGAACACAATAAGTCTAATCCCTCCTCTCTGAAAACAGCCCATTAGAACAGCTATCACATACGTCAAAGTCATTGCTGCTTAAACTACCCAGTTTCTTTATCCGGTCCTCATGTTATGAGCTGGAGACCCATTATTACCGTCCTTGTTTACCTCTTTTAAAGACTGACTTCCATATCCTTCCTAAAATGTGGCACCCAGACTTGAAGTTTCCTAAGAGTAATTTGATTAGAGAATATGAAGCTGGTAAAAAGTAGGACACCATGTGTTAAGGGGGAAGGAGCACTTATCTGGAATCAGGACCCAATTCAAAACCTGCCTCTGACAGCTTGCTACTTTTGTGACTTTGGGCAAGTCAGTTTCTGTCGGCCTCAATTAAGGGGGAAATTGGACTAGACGGCCTGTTGTCCTTCTAGTTCTAGGTCTGTGAATTATGAAAAACTAAGGTAGGATGAGATTCAAGAGGGGGAAAAAAGGAAGGAAAATTAAGCAAGTTACAAAGTCATTGATAATAAATAATGAAAGTATAAAGTCAAAATTCCTGATTTTCTTGAACTGTAGCATGTTAAAACATTTATGATATTTTACTGCTTAGCAAATCTAGAAGTAAATATGAGGCACTCAGTTCCTACTATTTTCTCTTATGCTGATTTCCTCAGTGACTTGAGAGACGCAAAGTTTTCTTTCCTATCTTTTAAAATTTCAAACACTTAAAAAAGATGTTAGTGATAATTGAATAGCACTTTTATGTTTTAAAAATATTCTTGACATTTAAAGATAATTTTCCTCTATCAGATTGAATTTCCATTTAAAGAAGAACATAATTCTTATCCTGATAAGTCTTTTGCTCCAAACCATTTTCATACAAATACGTATTGAAGATTGATTCTGTAACCATTCAGTCTTGACTTTTATCTTCTGTATATTTTTAAAAGAGAGGAGAGGATATTAGATTTTAAAGATACACGAGAGCTATTTGGAAATAAAGAATAAAATGTTTTATTTCTTGATTTAATGAAAAGTTTTAAAAAAAATTTTATCAATAACTAATTGGAATCAGACCTACATATTCCTTGTGGATCAGAATGCCTCTTTAGAAGACTTGCTTTAGGGCGGAGCCAAGATGGCGGCGTAGCAGCAGCAACATCTTGCAGCTCTCACATAGCCACCCCAAAATACCCATAAAATAGGACTCTAAACCAATCCTAGAACTCCAAAACGCACACAAAGATACTTCCCACT
>CM053580.1:292542167-292594393 GCA_028627135.1 Pseudochirops cupreus | reverse complement strand
ATACACAGGCACTGCAGTTGGGAGATCCGTTCTGCCCTACCAAAAAGTGACATAGGAGAGAATAGACTGGGGGAGGGGGGAAACACTGGGATGGCTGTTTTGGGGTGGTGGGCGGGGGAAAGTCAGGGAGAAAACATGTAACTCAAAAAAAATTTAATAAAATAAATTAAAAATAATAATAATAAAAAAGAAGACTTGCTTTAAGTGATATCTGTGAAATTACTTATTTAACATATTTTGTTAGATTACTTGGATGAGATTAAGTATGTGATATATTTTGGGAAAATACATGTGAAAGTAATTGGGAATTTTAAAAAGTTTCAGTATGTAAGTTGATTAGCTCCAGTTATTTGGATTCCCTTATTTGGAAAACTTATGTATCATATGATTTAGAGAAGCTCAAGAATGTATGTTTTCAGTGGTTTGGGTATTCTTTTTACTGATACAGATCACAGAGCCTTGGTGTAGATGGTTTTGAGTTCTTGTGGCCAAAGAATATCATGATGACTCATGGCAGATAAGTCACCCTCTGCTCTCAAAGGCCATGTCAGCAGAGTCATGATTCTGATGAGTCCTACTCAGTCAGAAAGGCTTCAAGTATAGCTGATGGACGGATCTAGTTTGCCCAGGTTCATCAGTTTTGGACCCTCAGAAAATAATCATTGAAGGAAAGGGAAATAATTTATTTAAGTGTTTTCTATGTACCAAGAACTTTGCTAATCCTTGGGGAAAATGTGAGCAAAGTCCTTGTTCTCATTGAGTTTTAATATTTTAATGTTCAAAAGGGAGATAGCAAGGCTTCATGGTCCAATACATGGGGCCCTAAGGGTTGCACAGCAAGCTGAATGGCTTGACTACAAACTCATCCATTTGCTCACTGGGAAGTGTGTGTCTCTCAGTACCTGGAAAAAGACAAAGGAAGAGGAAGACAAAGTATTTCTTCAATGTGGGCTTCATTACCTGCTCTGTATAGATAGGCTCACAGTGCAGCAGGAGTCACATTGATGCTACCCCACTGGGGCCTACTGCTTCTACAACCTCTGGCAGACAGTCAGCCTTTCTTGCTGCCATGGTGGAGCCTCTACTAAAGAGAAGGAGATTATGGCATTTGAGGAGGAAGAGCATTTGTTGTAACCAAGGCCTGACTTACCTGATACGTAACATTTAAAAAAAGCGAATTTTTTGGAATTACACATTTAAAAGGAAAAAAAAGAAAAAATTTCTGATTTACTAGTGACAAATCACAAAATGTTAGTCCAAAGTAGAGTTATTTTCCTGTGGTTCAATATAGTTTAAATGTTACTAGATTGTTGGCTTCTAGAGGGCAGGACCCGTGTATTTTTCATCTATCTGTATGTACCTTCCCTAGTATGGTGTATGTATAGTATATTAAGAAACAGCATAAATTTGTAATGGAGAGACCCGAGTTCTACCAACCTTTGACCATTAACTAGTTTTATAATCCTGGGCAAGTCACAACCTTTCTGAGCCAGAGTTTCCTGCTCTGTAAAATGGGATAACAGTGCTTACATTTTTTTTTGTTATGAGGATCAGATGAGAATGCTTGTAAAAAGTTTGTTACAAATCTTAATTGGCTGTTTAAAAAGGAGCCACTACTATTGCCTGTAACAGTAATGATGCTTGAATTTCAGGAATGAAATCAGTGACAGTGAAACTGAACATACTGATCCAAAAAGTCATTGTGTTGCTTTTCAGTTTCCTCTCCCAGAATCCTACAGCAAGATAACAGGCAACCCTTAATTACCCAGACCCTATTTGAATGAATATATGCAAAACTGAATTCATTATCTTTATCCCTAAACCCTCTCCCTTTCCATTCTTCCCTTCTACTGTCAGGGGTACCACCATCCTCCTATTCCCTCAGGCTCAAAACCCAGGTGTTACCCATGACTCCATATTGCCTTTCATCCCTGCCTTTATATAACCATCTGTTGCCGAGGCCTTTTTATTTCTGCAGTTCTCTTGCACGCCTTCTCTCTTCCAACAGGGTGAACAGCGCTACCACCCTATTCAGGCCCACACCTCCTGAATTTTTACATTAGCCTGCTGGTTGGTCTGATTGCCACACAGTTCTCCCCACTCCAGTCCATTCTTCATTCAGCCACCAAATCGACTTTCCTGAAGTCAGGTCAGACCATGTCACAGTGCCCCTTCCCTTCCACCCCCCTCCCCCCCCATTCCCATTACTCTATAAACTTTTGTGGCTCTCTCTCACCTTCAGGATCAAATACACAATTTTCTCTTTGGTCATCACAGCCCTTTGCAGCCCCTAGGTTCACAGTGGAACCTAGGCCAACATCCCCACATTACCCTCACCCCCCCGCCCCCCCCCTACAATAGTGCAAGTTTACAAGGGGTTAGATGCATAGGTCAAGCTTGACCTAAGAGATTGGGATGGGAGGCACATCATTTTTTTAGTGGGGGGAGGGGAGATCCGAGAAGTTATAATGGAGGAGGTGACACCTGAGTTACTCCAGAGATGGGAGAAGGAGAGTGGTGATGAAGGAAATAAAAAAATAACAGGAAAGCAATTTATATATGAGAGTTGGAAGGGGCCTTAAAAATCCTCTAATGCAACTTTTATATTATGAAATGAGGTTAACAAAGGTGAAATGACTGATTTAAGGTGATAGAAGCATTTAGCAGAATACTCAGTATTCTGCCTTCCCAGAGGGCCATTCCATATTTGTTAAATTTTTTTAAAATAAATTTTTAGAAATTTTAAATTTAAATCTTAAGTTTAAAGATTTTTTTTAAAGAAAAAGAGGGAGAAAAACCCAGCAAAACCAATCAGTATATTGTTAAAAAAAAATACAGCACATGCAGTGTTCCACAATCATGGACTTCTGCAGAGAAGTTGGGTATAATATCTTCTAATATCTCTATTCTGGGACCATTCTTGTTCTTTGAAATTTTGCAACTTTCACTTTTGGTTTTTATTGGTTTTTTTTTTTCCTTTTTACATTTGTATATTGTGTGTGTGTGTGTGTGTGTGTGTAATTTGTATGTTTTTACATTTGCACATGGTTTTCTTCACTTTCTTTCATTTTATTTCTAATCAATTCCTGTAAATCCTCCTGCTTCTTTGGCTTCATCATTTGTTATTTCTTTCAGCATAATAATATTCAATTACATTTCAAATACCAGAGTTTATTTGGCCATTCCCCAGTTAATCGGCATCCACTTTGTTTCCAGTTCTTTGCTATCACAAAAAAGGTTGCTATAAATATTTTGGCACACATAGAGGCTTTGACCTTTAAAATTGATTTCCTGGGGTATAGTCTTTGTAGTAGAACTTCTGGGTCAAAAAAGTATGGAATTTTTAGGCATTTTACTTGCATAGTTCCAAACTGTTTTCCAAAATGGTTAAAGCAATTCGTGTTCCACCAAATAATCCTCTAGTATGTCTGTCTTTACACTTCTCCAACATTGACTTCCAATCTTCTGTTATCTTTGCCAATTTGCTGAATTTCAGTTTGTGAATTGAAACCTCAGCAATGTATTGATTTTCATATCCTTTACTATTAGTTACTTGGAGCATTTTCTCACATGGTTGTTAATGGTTTATAATTCTTCTTTTGAGAACTGATCATATTCTTTGACCACTTTTGTTTGGGAAATGTCTTTTGGTTTTACATGTGTCAGATGTTTGTGTATCTTAGATATGGAAAACACTTATCTGAGAAATTTGATACCAAGAATTTTAAGGGGCTTACATTCTAATGGGGAAACTAGCACATGTAGGGGAATCAGTCAGTAAACATTTATGACTTTTTATTTATTGAAGGAAGTCAGGAAGCAGAGATAAGGAGGGAAAGAATTTCAGGCAGGGGTGATAGCCATTTTCAATGCCTGGAGCCAGGAGATGGAGTATCTTGTTTGAGGAACCTCAAGGAAACCGTTGTCAACTGAATCAAGAGTAAGTGTCAGGAGTTTGATGTAGGGTGTAAGAAGATTGAAAACTTAGGGAGGGGCTGGGTTATGAAGGGTTATATATATATATATGTAGATATATATACATAAATTATTTATTTATTTTTAGTTTTCAGCATTCCTTTCCACAAGATTTTGAGTTACAAATTTTTTCTCTGTCTCTCCCCTGTCCCCTAATAATGCAAGCCTACTGAGTATCCCTTCCCCTAATCTGTTCTATCTTATATTCTCCCTGATCCTCCCCCCCCAACTTTCTTGTAGGGCAAGATGGATTTCTATACTCCAGTGCCTATATATCTTATTTCCCAGTTGCATGTAAAAAAAACAATTTTTTTAACATTTGTTTTTAAAACTTTGACTTACAGATTCTTTCCCTTCCCTCCTCACCCACCCCCACTGGGAAAACAAGCAATTCATTATAGGTTGTACATGTGTAGGTACACAAAACATTTCTGTAGTTATATTGTGAAGGACTAACCATATTTCCCTCCATCCTATCCCTCCCTCCACTTACTTGATTTTCTACTTTGACCCTATCCTTTTTCAAATGTTTGTTAACTACCCTCTCCCCCAATCTGCCCTCCCTTCTATCATCCTCTCTCTTATCCCCTTCCCCCCTACTTTCCTGTTGGGTATGATACTCAGTTGAGTGTGTATGTTATTCCCTCCTTAAGCTAAATTCGATGAGAGTTATTCTAATAACTCATTGCCTTTCACCTTCCTGCTCTTCCTCTCCATTGTAACAGTTTTTTCTTGCCTCTTTTATATGAGATAATTTATTCTATCTCTCACTTTCTCCTTCTCCCAATATATTCCTCTCTCGCCTCTTAATTTTATTTTTTAGATATCATACCTTCCTGTTCAACTAATCCTGTGCCATCTGTCTATGCATACATGCACACTCATATACACACACTCACATTTATATTTATACACACATACACCCTCCTATACATACATATATATATATATGTATGTATACACACACACATACATTCCCTTCAACTATGAAGGGTTTTATATTTGATCCTTGAGAAAATAGGGAGCCAGTAGAGTTTATTGAAAAGGGAGAGAGTGGCATGGTCAGACCTACACTTTAGAAAAATCAGCTTGACCTTTAGGAAATAAATCTGACTGAGTAAAGGATGGACTGAAGTGGTGATAAACTTGAGGAAGGGAGACCAGTCGGAAGGCTGATCCATGTTTGAGGTGGTGGGGACCTACATCAGGAGTGCTTTGTATAGGTTAACTCATTTGATCCTCTCAATATCCCTGGGAGGTAGGTGCCGTTATTATCTCAATTTTACCGATGAAGAAACAGGCAGATTAAATGACTTGCCCATGGTAGTCACACAGCTAATGTGTGAGGCAAAATTTGAACTTAAGCCTTCTTAACTCCAGGTCCTTTGCTGTGTTCACTGGACCACTTAACTGAAGTAGACAAGAAAGGATACTTTACTGAGTTAGGGATTGGGGCTTTGGGGGAGTTGATTGATAGTCCAACCAGGAATGATGGAAGAGTTGATAGGAGTATGGTTTGAGAGGAAAGGTGGTTTCAGAAGAAGTAGTAAAGTGCAGGATATTTGGGACTTTGCTGAAATAATGTTCAGGCAGAGCCAGTCACCAATTAGGAGAAAGAAGGACCAAGAGTGGAAGTTCCTTCAGGACATAGTCTCTGTTTTCTCATCCTTCTACCCTACCTACTTCTTTCCAGGCCATGGTGCTTCCCTCACCCCTTATTTAGAGATCTTTTAGATCCTCAAACGCTATTTCCTTGAAGTCTTTGGAAGCTGCTTTCTTTCTTACCTCATTCCCACAGGCTTTATTTTTGTTTAGCTACCTGAATCAGAGTGCACTGGATTTTCTAGACTGACTTTGCTTTTAAATGCCTCTTCCACCTTTTCTCTCAAACCCTTCTCAGTGATAATCCCTTCCTTGTCTCAAGGAGATAAATCTTTGAGCCATACCCTCTTCTCCTTCCATAACCTCTCTCCTCCCACCCCACAGGATGGGATTCATTCCACTATTTTACTCTTAATTTAAAATGCCTGTGACATAATATCATCAGTTCTTATACTGTTCCAAATATTGCCTCACCTGAATATCCCCATTTCTTTTCTTTTAGCTGCCATTATTGCTGGACATTTTTTTTCCTTTTTGGGTCATTACTGACACCTCTCAAATTACTGACACCTCTCTCTTAAGTGTCTTTAGAGGAACCTTCTCTATTTAAATTCTGTGTTATGAGTTTGGGGCTTTTTATTTAAAAAAATAACTGGAAATAACCATTGAATGTCACTGCTTAATAATGCACTGAAATGTAAAATGTGCTTTTTCATGGTTATGGGTTACTTTGTTGGGGCATTTCTGGTTATTTGATTCCTGTTGCTGGAGAGGCTAGTGGATCACTTTAGTTTCTGAGTTCTGGGCTGCTGTAGGCTTTGCTGATTAGGTCTCCTGGTAAGCCTCCAGGAGTGGAACATTAGCAGACTTCATAAGAATGATCTAACCAGCCCAGGTTAGAAACAGGAAGTCAAAGCTACCTGCTTGAGGACACAACTGTACTTCCAGCCTGGGAAAGACAGGAAGACCCAGTCCCAGTAAACAAATAAGCAAAGTTTGCATTTGAAGTAATTTAGTAATTACTAGTAATTTAACTTTTCCTCAATTTTCATTAAATGATAAAATAATTTTTAAAATCTGCATTTATTTTTCTCTTACTATTGCTTCTACTTTAGGTGATTTGTAAGTCAGATGCTCCAACTGGGGATGTTTTACTTGATGAAGCTTTGAAACACGTTAAAGAAACTCAGCCTCCAGAAACAGTCCAGAACTGGATCGAATTGCTTAGTGGTAAGCCATAAAGATAAAAAATGAGCATTGAATTTTGTTAACAATTTTTTAAATTACTGTAGTTATTTGGAAATAATCTTGTTTTATAACTATAAGCTTATTTAAATAGATTACTGTAACACTGAGATAAACAGAACTTGAAAGAAATTAATCAATGAGTTGATATGATAATAATGTTCAGAATTTTCATCCTAAGGACCCTAGGTGTCTTGGGTGATTGGGGGAAGAATAGAGGTTGGAATAGACAGTGGGATTTGGTTTTGGAAAAAATATATGTAAAATAATGTAAAACTAAAAGAATTAGTACATAATGTAAAAACTAGAATATCACATTCATTAGCTAAAATATCTCCTCTTTATATAAATCATAACTTGTGTGTGAATTTTATTTTCTGATCTATCAGTATTCAAAGTAGTATATTTAAAACTTTATTTTCAAGAGTTTATAATTACTTTGAGGAATCATCTATATGAGAATAAACTGGATTGTTAGTGTGTAACGTGTGTGTCTAGAAATGTTTCAAATGGAAAAAGATGTTCAAAGATTTCGTTTCCGTAGTAATGTATCAGTTAAATGAAAAAAAAACAAACAATATTTCAATTACTGGGTAAGGCTTATCTATTCCATCTTTATATCCTGAATAATTTAAACTGTCCAGTTTACTATAACCTTTGTCACTTGGATTAGAGTCCATTTTAGTGGAAAGTGTCTCATGTGACAGTGTAATCTGTCTGTATTTAAGGAAAGGTAAAGAAAAATGTCACCTATACCATATACTATTTTGTAAAGTATATGTAGGAAGAACTTTGTAGATGACTGTAATTATAGGAATTTGGTTATAATCGAAAGGCTTATTATACCTCATGTATCTTTTGTTATTGTACATTAAGATATATACTGAGTATAGCCAGTAAAACCAGTACCTTAGTCTTCATCCTTACCTGAAGTGTAGCATTTGATTGCCCCTAATGAACTTTTGTTTTAGTACTGGTAATTGGGAGGAAGGTCATGCTATTGGAAAGATTTCTTAAAGGAGCAGATTTAAGAATTGGTTAAAATAAAAAAAAGTAAACAAGATTCCAGTGTTGTCAAACTTGGTACTTGGTAAAATATTTGGTTTTATACCTTTTCTGAAATGTTGAAACCTTCTAAGGAAACCTCCTCTGAACCTGTATGTTGAAAATTCTTTTAACGTAGATTACTGATTTTATTTGTTACAGAAGAATAAATTTTTTTTCTTTTTGGAGGGCAATTGGGATTAAGTGACCTGCCCAAAGTCACACGGCTAGTAAGTGTGTCAAGTGTTTGAGGCCGGATTTGGACTCAGGTCCTCCTGACTCCAGGGCCAGTGCTCTACTCACTGCGCCACCTAGCTGCCCCAGAAGAATAAATTTTTAATCTATATGCAAAGATCACCTAATTAACTTCAATATGGGCATTTTACAAAAGGGTTAATGGTGAATGTTTCAGTGGACATAGTCATCTCAAACATTATTGTACTTCCATAAGAAATCTTCTTAAGAAAGTTTATCTACTGAGGGAACTAGAGTTGACTTTGAAACACATGAGCTAAGAATAGTAGTGGATTCTGCTTGTTAACACTAGGATTTATATAGAACAATTATTGTTTTTTTTAAATTAGATTTTTTTCACTGAACAAAAATGTTTTTCTTCCACCAGAAAAAGAAGTAAACAAAATTTTTGTAATATGTATAGTCAAAGAAAACAAATTCTGCGTTGGCCATGTCCAAAAAATATGCTTCATTTGGCACCCTGAGTCTGCTGCTTCTCTGTCAGGAGGTGGTAGCAATGTTCTACAGTGCCGTTTTTCTTAATTCGGTACAAGATTAGAGTAATTTTTTTTGACTGCCATATCACACTCTTTAAGTCATTGATTTTAGTAGTTCATTCACACCAAGATATTTTCTGAATTGCCATCTAACTTTCCTATCATCTCAAACCTGAAGTTGATTTTTTTAAATCTAAGCATAAGTTCCCCATAACTTTTATTTTAGATTCATTCCTAGATCTTTTTAATGCTGATTCTGTTCATCAGTCTGTTAGCTTTCTGTCCCAGATTTGTTTTACATGCAAATCTAATGAGTTTGCATCTGTGTCTTTATCCAAATCATTGATAAAAATGGTGGACAACAAACTCAAACTAGTAATTAGTTCAGTAATAATTAACTCCTCTTTGAGTCTGACCATCTCTAATTCCACTTAATTGTACTATTGTGCAGCCTGCTTCTCAATTTTTTTGCTTACTTTTCTGGGACCAAGAATATTTGACTTTGTACTTATGTTGAACATGTTGTTAATATCCAAGCAGTGACTTGGGTAAAATGTATGAATAGCGTGCTGGATATCTTGGAGACTTGCAGATGACGTTCACCTGGAAGGACTAGCTAACACATTGAATGGAAGAATTGAGATGCAAAAGGATCTGAGGCAATATTGCCCCCTGGGAAGTGCTGGAATGATGGGGGAGTGGGATAGTAGCCTTGGATGCAATTGGAGGGCATTGAATAAAAATAACAGTATCGGTGGAAGCAGAAGGAAAAAAGAGAAGAACATTTTAAAAAACTGTACATGTTTCATCTGTTGTATAACAGAGTTAAAGCTGTAGTAGTCATACTATTTTCCAAATAAACACACAAGGTGAAGGTTATAACTGATCAGTGGTCAAGTTCATGGACAGGTCTTAAGCAGTTGGGCAGAGGAAGTGTTGTACATTGTCGGGAAGTCTAGCATGGATAGGTAGGAATATGGGCGTGTAATGACTTGTTTACAAAGATACTATCAGATTACATGATGAAATACTGTGTCATCAAAATTTCACTATAGGAAAAGTACTGTAAAATTAACAATAAATTATTAAATTTGAGGTGCATCCTTTAAAAACATATTTTATATTTTTTAAAAATGATGCAGATTTGCTGGGAAATAAGATATACAGACACTGGGGTATAGAAATCCATCTTGCCCTACTAGAAAGTTAGAGGGGACATGGGGGAAGATAAAAGATCAGATTGGGGGAAGGGGTATTCAGTAGGCTTGCTATCTTGGAGTGGGGGGTAGGGGAAAGATGGGGAGAAAATTTATAACTCAAAATCTTGTGGAAATGAATGTTGAAAACTAAAATATATTTTAAAAAGTAAAATAAATAAAATGATGCTGATTTAAAAAAAATATTAAAGGATTAAAGAAAGTAGATTTCCAAGGGGGTTCTGAGTAATTTTCTTTTTTCGAAAAGGGGGTGGTAAACCAAAGAAGTTTGAGAACCTCTGGGCCAGAGCATTGAGCTGAATCTAAAAAGATGAAATTCAATAGAGTTAAAAAATCAGCTTCACAGGTAGAGGAAAGAAACATGGGGTAGATAGCAATTTATCTGAAAAATATCTAGTGGTCTTAGTGATAATGTATGTTCACTGTGATTTGTAAGCCAAAACAGCTGAGATATGTTTTGGTTGCTGTTGTTTGTCCTTCATTCTTGAAGAAGACCATGGCATCAGGGAGGTGATGCCATGACATGCAAATGAATTGGACTCTTTCTTCCTTGGGAATCATACTCATACTGGTGTGTGTTCTGCTCAAAGGAAATGCAAAAATTACCCAAATATTTTTTTCTTAAGGATCTAACCTTAAACTCAAATCATTCTGACTCTTATTGATTGGCCAGACGAATAGGTTCCAGGCCAAGGCCTACTTAGTCATTGTTTGGACCCTGATTGGCTCAGAGTGAATGTAAATAGCAATTGTTTCTGTTTTGGCCCAAAACCCTGAGCTTCTTCTCCTTACAGATTGATTTTTTTTGACTAGGTAAAGAGTCCATTCTCTGCTTCATTTCTTACCTAGCCTTAACTGCTGAATGGGCGTTGCCTCAGTCAAACCTATATTTGGCTACATTAAGGGGACTATCCCTTTCAGGAATTAGGGAGGTGATAGTCCTTCTGTACTATCCTTAGATCTGCAAGTTCTTAATTTGGAGCCTTTGAATTTATTTTTCATTATTTTGATGACTGTATTTCACTATAACTTTCCTTTGCAATCTTGTCTATTTTATGCATTTAAAAACATTCTGAGAAAGGATCTATAGGTTTCATTAGACTCCTAAGAGAACCACCACACAAAAAGCTTAAGAACCCTTGTCCTAATCAAGGTGCATCTGGAGTATTATGTTCAGTTGAAGAGAGGTAAGTTAAAAAGCATTCAGAAGACCAGTCTTGTTGATAAGGAAGGGAAAGTATAGAATGGCTACCCATTTCCTTCTTCCCCTTCTGGAGGGTGAAGTCAATCTGTGTTTACACCACTTTACTTACCCCTTTTTACTTCATTAGTTGATTCTACCTTATGGGTTCTAGAAATGGATAACTAGTTATTGTAGGTTTCATACAACTAATTATTCTTTTTTTTAAAAATTAATTAATTTATTTTCTTGTTTACATCATTCATTTCCAGGAGATTTTGAGTTACAAATTTTCTCCTCATCTTTCCCCTACCCAACACTTCAAAACAGCCATCCCACTGTATAACCCCTCCCCCAATCTGCTCTCTCCTATGTCCTCCCCCTCGCCCCTCTGACTTTCTGGTAGGGCAGGATGGATCTCCCTACCACAGTGAATGGGTATCTTAATTCCCAACAACTAATTATTCTTAAGAGTTTCAGAATTGTCACCCTATTCTGAAGGATTAGGGAAGAGTTGAAATTAAAGTAGCCTTGAGTTATTCATGGTATGATTCAGCAGTACTATTTGACAACAAATAATTACGCTTATATAGAAGGAGAGTTAGGTAATAGTCTCAGTGTAAAGCAGTGTGTGTGTGTGTGTGTGTGTGTGTGTGTGTGTGTGTGTGTGTGTGTGTATGTATGTATGTTTTCTCAATCTTGTTGATCAATTTGATGAAGGACCAAGAAGAGTCCATGTCATGGGACTTCTCTTAAGGGAACTGAGGATGTGTTTGGCCTGTAAAAGAAAATACTAAGGAGTTAAAACGATGCTGTCTATAAGATTTGGAAGAACTATTCTGTGGAAAGGGGATTACACTTGTTCTTTTTGACTCTAGAAAATAAAACCAAAGCAATGGATGGGAAGTTATAAAAAAGTTAGATTTAGGCTTGATGTCAAGAAGAACTTTCTAACAGTTAAAGCCATCTAAAAATGGAATGCGTTGTCTTGTGAAAGTTACCTCTAGAAATTCATTAAGCAGAGAGATGCTGGGTAAACTTACTTATCAAGTATATTAGAATGGGGATTTTTTTGTTGGACTAGATGACTGTTAAGGTTCCTTCCAACTCTAAATTCTATGAACTTGTATGTATATCTCTACTATTTTACAGTTTTATTTAGTGGCGAAAATAGAGTACTGATTTTCACAGGGCAGCTTTTCATAAGTTTCTTATTAGAAATTTTTAGATGGGAATAATTCAGTAAATCCCTTCTGTTACTAAAATTACGTCAGAACTAAATTCATTATCTGGTTTCTGGATGGGTATTAGTGATTTTGTTTAGCAAAGCTAATATACGTTATGTTTAAAAAATCCACTTTATTATAATAAAGTTCTTAGTGACTTAACAAGATGAATAGCTTTGCTTTGCCTATCATGCCTTTGGTAACAATTGAATTTAGCAAACATTTATTAAGTGTCTAGTCGTCTGTACATCCCACTGACACATTTTGTTTACAGAAGCTTTATTACTAAATAAATATATATGAAACACAGGCAAGTGTTCCAGGATATCAGAAAGAAGGGTTTATATTATTCAATACTGACTAAAATACACACACACACACACACACACACACACACACACACACACACACACACGCAGTGCTTTATATTGAGTTGTATACTCATCCCCAAAATCTAGTTCGATTTTGAAAATTTGTAATTGCATAGGTTGAATCTTCCATAAAAGCCCCATTCCAGTGATTCAACATGGTGTGGAGGTAACATTGAGTTCTTCTTTGAGGGATCTGGTGGCACTGAATCTTCTTATCTTGTCCAGGCTAGAAGTGCAGCAAGCCTTTTCTGACCGTAGTACTGCTTGGCACAGAAACTTTATCCTGGGCCATTTTTCTGGGTGAGGCAAGTTTGCTTCTCCTTATGCAGCCTGATGGCCCTCCATTCCTGGGGGCACACATATTGGTGCTGGACTTAGTATGGACATCCATTCAGAATTTAGTCATACTGTGGTTCAGAGCTCTCTGAGACTCTCCAACAACAAAGACTGCTGACATATGCTACCATGCCCAGCTAATGCTAAGTTCTTTAAGGCTGTGCTTAAAAAAAAAAAAAGGAGTGCAAGCTCTGGGAGGTTATACTAAGTAGGCAAGGCTTTGAATATGGTCCTTGAAATAGATGGCAGTCTCTAAAGACAAGCCTAGTGCATCTCTAGTACGTTTGAGTCCTTGGTATCCCATAAGTAGAATATTAAATGCCCCTTAAGATTTTATAGCATCCTTCCTATTCTTCTGTGAGAGTAGAGGTGAAAAAGAGGGCAGGGGATACTAAGAGTCTTATAGATTTTAGACCACTGAAAACCATTTTAACCATTGGTAGCTTGAATATCAGACTGTTGAGATGGTATTGGAAGAACTGAACCCCAAGAATATTGACATTCTCATGGTAAATGAAGCCAGAAGATGCAAGAAAGTTGCAACTAAGTGGGAGGATGGCTCATAGTTTCTTATTTAGAGGCAAAGAAAGGAGTTATTAAGAGTTGGTTTCATTATGCACCCAAATAGAATGTGAAACTTCATTTCATGAGAATCTTATCTCACCTTGCAATGGTTATGACATGAACAAATGCAAAAAGAGCATTATGTTGCAAATTGTAATTTTTGAACCAACATGTTGCAGAAGCTAAAGAAAGAAAATTAAATGAAGAACTTCAGGTCCTCCAAATCAAGTCAACATATGTTAATACCTCATGACTTCAATGCAAAAGTGAGCATAAAGGTACTGAAAATTTTTGGGAAGTGTGTTTAAGGACAAAGAGGGCAAAGGCTTATTGACTACTTTTTTAAGAAGAGAATCAGGAGGTACTAGATATGGCAAGTACTAACCAGTATTCATAATAAAGAAAATATATCATCTTAAAAACCAGAAGATAACTGGTGACCAATGTAGACATCATTTCCAAATCAGATGTCTGTCAAACAATTGACTTGCTTAGAACCAAGCTAAAAATATCAAATTTTGGACGATAAAGAGATGTTAACCATAAACAGTTAAAGTACCTCCTCCTGTTCTATTCAGAGATTGATGGTGAAAAAATGGAAAATTGTGTAATGAAAAAGACACCAGTGCGGACCATAACCATTTCCTCTAGAAATTGAAATGATACAAAGCAGTCATCACCACAAGGAAACTAAAGAAGCCCATACATCGCTTCAGTGAATACTTGATCTTCTTACCAGACACATGGCAACCAAGGACCACAATGATTTAAAATATAAACTCACTTGCAAAATGTTGTAGAAGGAGATCGTAGAAGACACAGAGCAGTTATCACTTCGTAAAACAGTAGTGGTGGAGTAGAAACGCTGAAAGTTTGGCATAATGCTCAATTTGGCAGTCATTTTTTTCCCATTTAGTGCCACAGTTAGATTGTTAATCTGTTTCGTTGGACAAAATTATCCCTAGGTTGCATTTGTTATGAAATTTAATATGATCTTTTGAAATAGAGCTATACAATACAGTGAAAAAAAAGCTGAATTTGGAGTTAGAGGACTAGGATTTGAAGCCCATTTCTTTCTTGCTACTTTTGTGACTTGAGGTAAGTCACTAAAATCTCTGGGCTTTGTTTTCCTTACCTAAAAAATAAGCTTGTTTGACCAGAGCGGGGATTTTTAGCTTTTTTTTGGTGCCATGGATGCCTTTGTTAGTCTTGTCAGCTTTATGGACTTTCTCTGAGAATAATGTTTTTAAATGCACAAATTAAAATATGTAAGATTATAAAGGAAACCTGTTCTATTGAAATATAGTTATCAAACTGTTTCTAGAAAGAGTTACTGGACCCTAGGACTATACACTGGGACTAGATAATCTCCAAGTTCCTTCCAGATTTAATCTATAAGTGATCCTGTGGATTTAAATTATTAATTAGTAACTGAATGTGTGAGGTACTGTACTAGACTCTGGGAATACAAAGACACAATGAGACAGTTACTACTATCAATTTTCTCTGATCTTATTAATAATTAGGATATTTCCTCAAATAATGCAGATGTCAGCCCATCCATGCTTGTCCATCCTGTGAGATAGTTTCCTAATCTTCCTTCAGTTATCCCCAACAAATTCACCATGGGAAGGGAGTCCATTCAGAGTTATGGAGACCTTTCTTGTTTTCTCCTAACATCGCAAGGAGTGGAGTTGTTGGACTGTCCATCTAGGATCCCTTTTAGAATTTGATTATTTTTATATTGTGGTCTGCTTGCACATACCATGGACCTCAACATGAAAAAGACCTCTGAGATCCCTTCAGGCTCTAGATACATGAGGGTATGGTCTTTGTCCCTAATATACTGGTATGGATAAAATAATTGAAATATCACCAGAGAAGACAAACATGAGAGGAACAGATACATGCAGAGGAAATCTGTGCTGGTGGTGACGCAATATTAAAAGCATTAAGGAATCAATATCTAACCCCTCTGAAAGAGGGGGAATATTCTAAATAACTAGAAAAAATACAGGGTGATATTACTACAAAAATAATAAATCTGGAAGACAACAGTAACTACTTACCTATTCTGTTTTCTTGTCCCTACTATCCACAACACATATCAGTGGGTACCCTTGATGAAAAAGAAATAGGCTTTAACTAAGCAATTTTCTACAGTAGACTCATTTGACTGAAGGCTATGAAGAATATAAGATTATTGTATTATTGTCTGGTTTTGTTCTTTAAGTATTTAATTTAGAGCAACAAATAGCATGACAGACTGTTCTCCCTCCCATAAAGTGTCCTGATTATCAGTATAGGACAATGACCCTGTCTTAGGGAATGTCCTAGACAGAATTCAGATAAAGAAGGGATTCCCTATAAAATGGTTGAGTTCATGTTTTCATTTTCTTTTTTCTTTTCTTTTTTTGGAGAGGGGAAGGTAGGGCAATTGGGGTTAAGTGACTTGCCCAAAGTCACATGGCTAGTTTTGTGTTAAGTGTCTGAGGCTGAATTTGAACTCGGGTCCTCCTGACTCCATGCCTAGTGCTCTATTCACTGTACCACCTGGAGTTCATGTTTTCAGACGACATACTGCTTTTTACATCTGAGGCCCAAATTATTATAGAACTTTCTTAGTGAGGTCCATGGTCATTCCAAAGAAACTGAAAATGACTTACCAGTCCACGTAGGAAAAATAGAAAAAGATGGAACAACGCTGATTGCCCAGACTTACATATAGCTGTCAGCCTGTTAAGCACAAGTCACATAGGCCTTGGACGGATATTTCAAATAGACTATCTGGACTCAGAACTGAATAAGAAGAAAGAGGTATGGATTTTGTTGGAGGAAACTCAGCTATCTTAGATTAATATAACACAAAAACTTTTTAAAACACCAGTATTTTTCTACTGTAGGCATATGGCTTTGATTTATGGAACATGACAATACCTATAGAATCAGAATCTTAAGTGACTTAAAGAGTATTGGAGAAGATGTATAGTGGGAATAAGTAGAGTTTAGCATTTTTATCGTCAGTGATTTGTCTTTATGAAGTGGCATAAAAGATGTGTTTAGGACATGTATGATCAGAAAAGAAAGGCCAGCCATGCAAGCAAAATGAAAGTTAATGGATGGACGGCCTCTCTGTTCTGTATAATATTATAGGAGGATATGGATTAGAATAGCACAGGATAAGAAGATGTGGGAAAGTTGTGATTTGAACTGTTGGTAAGAGTTCTGGAGTTGATGAAATTAAAGTTCCACTGAAGAAAAGGCTGAGTATAAAATGCAGCAACCAGCACATTAAACTTTCGCAGATTTGAATTTTTACCAGTGCATTCTTCCTCTGAATAACAGGTAAAATTATAGTATGAACGTTCAAATTGACCTTCCACATATAGATTTTAGACCCCTTTTTGTAGCATAAATGTTACCATTTAGAGATTATCACTCGTGAATTCTGAGTATGCTGTTAATGTAGGTCAGTCACTTAATCGCTGTGCCTCAATTTATATGCATATAGCTATACTTACATGTTGTCTATATGTGTGTCTGTATATATGCATATACACACATGTAAGTGAAAAAATGAATGAAAAAGCATCTATTAAGGGCTAACTATATTCTAGATGTTGATGAGTGTGGGTGATACTACTATAAACAAACAAAACAGTTATTGATTTTAAGCTGCCTATATTCTAATGTAAAAGACTAATAAAAAACAGTAAGGGGAGGAGTATTTCAGACAAAGTCCCATGGATGGGTTGGATTTGGATTGTGATCGGAATTGTTGAGTTATTAATTGATGTTATCTTTCTAGTAATGGTAGTAGTTTTGATTCGATTATTCTTAGAGTTAAGAGTTGGAAAGCTGTGGGGTAGGGAGGTGAGAAGGTGAATTGCTAAGGCAATATTCACAGCACTGACAGTGACTGAACATGCCGGTGTAGTTCTGAATTGCAATATATAACAGACTCCATTTAGAAGACAGAAGCAAAACATTTATTCAGACACCAGAAAACCAAATTCCAACATCAGAAAACCAAATCCATCATAACAACAAAGAAATCTATATGTAATAACCCTGGGGAGGCATCACCATACCAGGACCTTCCTACAAACACACCCTCACAAGCCTGTCTCCTTGCCTGTATCTTCTCTCTCGCGTATACATTCTCACTCTCACTTATTCTTGCTCTCTCTCTCTGTACCTTTCTCCCTCCCTCCATACTAACTGCTCTGACTCCCAGCTTCTTCTGGGCTCTGCTCCCTTCCTACAAACTCTTCCCACTACAGGTTCCATGTGATTACATTTGGCCTATTAAGGAGCAGGGAATGGAAGATCTTCAAATTCCCTTAGCCCTATTAAGGGACAGGGAAGATCTTCAGATTCCCATTACCATTACAGAAGGGGATATGTGTGTGTATATATATGCAGGCCACAAAAATAACTGGAAGGTGGGGGATCTGGGTCTGGCCTGGAAATGGAGATTGGAATACCAGGGTACTAGAGTGGAAGCTTGAATTTTGAATCAGAGTCAGAGCCTGGAGCTCAGGAATAATAGAACTTTGCAGTGAAGCATGAAGATAGCCAGGTCTGAATGATGAGAAACCCAGTGTTTCAGTCTGCTGTTCATTTATATTTCTAATTTTTTAAGACTTTAGGTACTGTACCTTTCAGCTTTGGGGGAAGTGACTAAACTTCCAGGATCTGTGTTGTTTGAGTGCGTATTATCATTGGAAGGATTGCCAACCTTTCCTGAATCTGTGACATTGGAAAGATAGACATCTACCTAAATTGTCATACCTCCATAATCTTGAACTCAGAAATTCCTCTTTAATTATACTCTCATGTTCTTCCATCTTTCCCTTTGCTTTATTCTTTCTAAGTCAGTTTTTATTTTCAATGAAACACCTTCGATTCCTACATCTCCCTCAGTTATTACAGTAAAGTTTTCTTGTCCTGTTCCTTTTCTTCCTTTCCAGTAATTGTCCCTCTGCTAAACTACTTAACTATATACTGTCTTCCTCACTTGAATCTCTTGCCCCTGTGTCCTTTAGCTCTTCCCTTAACGATGTTCCTCTAAAATGGATTACCTCTACCATTAATACTGAACTGAAGTATGCTGCCCAGAGGAAGACACAACACTTATTCCATCTCTTGTTTTCTCTACTTGTATGGCAAACTCCCTGGTTCAGACTCTTATCATCTGTAGTCTGAATTATTTTGGTAGATTCTTAAATGGTCTTTCTACCTCATTTCTCCTCATTCTAGTCCATTCTCTACACAATTGCCAAAGTTATATTACTAACACACAGGACTATCATGCCTCTGCTCAAAAAGCTCCAGTAGTTTCCTGTTGCCACTAGGATCAAGTACAAACTCCTCTGTCTGGCGTTTAAAGTCCTTTACCAATTACTCTAGTAAACTTTTTAAAAATTAATATTTTCTTTATCTCTCCCATACCCCTACTCTCTAGTGTGTCATGAAGCATTTAAACACTTGATTTGTTCCAGGCACTGTACTTAGCTCTAGGGATACAAAGAAAGGGGAAAAAAAGGAAAAAAGCCAAAACAAACTCCAGAAAAACCCCTGTCACTTCCCACAAAGGCGCTCACAGTCTAATGGGGGAGAAAACATAAAAACAACTGTGTATGAACAGGATGTATTGTATATGCAATAAATTGGAATAGGCGGATCAGGAAAGACTTCTTGTAGAAGGTAGGATTTTAGCTGAGACTTGAAACAAGAGAGGCCAGGAGATAAGAGATGGAGACAGCATTCTGTGTATGCAACGTAGCCAGTGGAAATACCTAGAGTCAGGAAATATTCAAGGAGGCCAGTATCCCTGGATTACAGAATGTGTGGGAGTGAGATATAAGAAGACTGGAAAGGTAGAAGAGGGCCAGGTTATGAAGGATTTTGTATGTAGATAATAGAACTGGATTTTACTGAATGGGGAGCAGTGGGGAGGTTGTGTGTGTGACAGAGATATAGAGAGACACTGTCCCATCTGCACTTGAGGAAGTTCAGTTTGAAAGCTGGGTAGAGAATTGACCAGAGCGGTGAGAAACTGGAGGCAGAGAGACCAACTAGAAGGTTGTTGAAATCGTCTAGGCATGAAGTAATGAGGACCTGCACCAGGATGATGGCATTGTTAGAGGAGATAGAGGGGTGTGTGAAAGATGTTACAAAGGTAGAAATGACAGGCCTGGACAAGGTATTGGATATGTCAGGGATTGGGAGGTGAGTGAGTTGAGGATAATATCTATATTGTAAGCCTGGGTGGCTGGGAGAATGGTGGGGTCCTGAACAGCAGTAGGAAAGCTAAAAAGAAGGGAGGGCTTGAGGATGAAGGTAATGAGTTCCTTTTTTGGATATGTTTAAGATGTCTATAGAACATTAAGTTTAAGATGTCTAATAGGAAGTTGGATGTACAAGACAAGATTAGTAGAAAAAGGTTAGGTCTGAATAAGTAGATTTGGGAGTCAGTAAAGATATTGTAGTTGCACCCTTGGGAGCTGTTGAGATCATCAAATGAAATGTTACGGAGGAAAAAGAAAAGGGCTCAGGACAGAACCTTGCAGGGACACCTATGGTTAGAGGGCACGATGCAGATGAAGATCCAACAAAGGAAGCTGAAAAAGAATAATTATACTTGTAGGAACAAAACCAAGACAGTAGTGTTGCAAAAACCTATAGAGAAAAAATGTATCCAAGAGAAGAGGGACATCAGCAGTGTCCCAAAGACTGTAGGAAGGGTAAGTATTCAAAAAAGGACATTAGGTTTGTTGTCTAAGAGCTCGTTGGTAACATTGGAGAGAATACTTGCAGTTGAATATTTAGGTCAGAAGCCAGACTGCAGAGAATGAGAGGAAACAAAGTGAAGATGCCCATTAGACAACTTTTTCATGGAGTTTAGCCACAAAAGAGGTTAAAGAGATATAGGAGATAGATCTAGTGGAAGTTTTTTGAGGTTGAGAGAGATGTGAGTATGTTTGTGAGCAGTTTGGAGGGGAGACAGGGAGAGATTGAAGATTAATGAGAGAGTTAGGGATGATAGAGGAGGCAGTTGTTAGAGAACACAAGATGGAATGGAAACATTTGTATAAGTAGTAAGAGAGTTTGCCTTGGCAAGAAGAGCCGCCTCTTCATGTGAGGCAGGTCAAGGAGGAGATAATGGGTGAAAGCATCTGTGTGAGATGCGGAGGAGGGAAGAAGAGAATGGCCTCATTTGTTTCAGTGGGATAGGAGGGCAAAGCTTTCTTCTGAGAGAATGGGGAAAGAGAGGATATTGGGAGGATATTCTAGAAGGAATGTAAAGCTTTATTTAGAAAAGCCACTATACTGAGAGAGGGATAGTGATTTGATTTAGGGAAATGTATAAGAACTGTTTCCACTAGGGGCAAAAACCATAATAAAATCTTTATAGCAGACATACTTATTAATCAACCAAAGCATTCCTATATTGATCAGATTCCAAAATGTGTGTCTTAGCCTGTGTGTTTAGTTGATTGCTTGCGTGTCAGGAGACAGGTACCGTTTTTCATTTTTGGCCCTCTGGAGTCATACTTGATTATTGCATTGATTATAGTTTTTAAGTTTTCTGAAGGTCATTTTTACAGTTTTGTTGTTGCTATAAATTATTCTCCTGGTTCTGCCTCAGTCTGCATCAGTTCATACAAGACTTCCCAGGTTTCTCTGAAACCATGCCTTTTATCATTTTTTGTGGCACAGTAGTGTTCTATTACATTTATGTATGATAATTTGTTCATCCATTCTCCATTTGATGGGCATTCTCTATTTCCATTTCTTTGCCACCACAAATCTACAAATTTTCCAGATTTATTTCACCTTAATCCCCTTCACTCACACATAATTCACAACTGGCCTTATTGAAATCCTTTACACTTGTGCTTTTAACCGGCTGTCTTTGCAGGCCTGGAATGCTCTCTTCTCCTCACCTTTTTGTTATCCTAGTGTCTTTCTAAGCTCAGCTAAAGAACAGTTTCTTACATGGGGATTTTGCTGATCCCCCAAGCTGCTAATGCTTGTCCTTCATTGCAGTTATTTACTTTTTTACATATGTGTGTATATATTGTTTACCTGGACAAAGCTCCTTTTTGCCTTTGTATTCACCTTATTTAATACTAGATACTTATAGATACTTGTTCATTGATTTGCATATGATTGGATTTTAATAAAGAAAAGTAGCTTACATATAGGAGAAGTTTATGTAAGCAGGTTAATGGAGAAAAAGACTTGAATTTTTGAAAAATTATGCTGTTCCTTTTTTTTTTTTGTCCTGCAGTTGGGTGGTTTGGTCAGAAGGTGTCATCAGACTACCACATTTACCCAGTTCTGTGACATCACTATAAGTGGATTTTAAAATTTTCTTTCATGAGAACCATGAAGTAAACTATCAGTCTAACATAGTGTCTGGAAAGCCTTCTTAAAGATTGGCCAGAAATTTTAAATGACTAATGGAATTTTTCCCATCCTACTGATATTTTAGCCCTAATAAATGTTGTCTTACATGGAATTAGGTTTAATTTATCTTCTACTCCCATTTTGCTTCAGGCATACCAACCAGTATACCCCAATATGTTACAATTATATGAAATTTCATATATTTACTAAAGATAACTTGGGGCAAAAATTTCCTTTACAAAAAGGTTTTATTGCGATTTATAAAACAATTTCTACCCTGTTTGTAATTTTATATGCAAATTTTGATTCACAGTTCCCCTAAATCTCATCTCTTATATAATGATTTGTACCAACATATAAATATCTATATATTTTGTATATGTGTAGAATTTAAAATTTCTCATGTGTATATTTATATATATGTATATATGCATGTGTATACACACACACACACACACACACACACACACACACACACACACGAATGATAACTGTGTTCTAAGTCAGTGGACTTTTCCCTATCAGAGTAGGTAGTATTTTTTTAGCTTTGTCCTAGGTTTCCCTTATAAGTTTTGTAATGAAAAGTTTATATTCTTTTTCTTTCTGTTGAACTATACCCTTCTAGATATGACTCCTTAATATTACCTCTCTAATTTTCATCTTCTGCTACTCAGAATAGAATAGCAGTCATACGACTTGTGAGTATCAGAGCTAGGACCCTTGATTAATCTAGGTATTTTCCTGGAGGGGACATAATAGAAGTCTTATTGGAAGGGGAATAGATTTGTTTAGCTGGGCTGCAGAAGACAGAAGTAGAAGCAAAGGGTGGATGTTAAGAGGTAGCTTTAATATAAAGCAACGCTTCCTGATCACTAGGGCTATTCAGAAGTGGAGTGAATTGCCTCATGGAGTGATATATACTCTCCCTGGATATATTTAAAGCAGAGACTAGATGACCATTTATCAGAAACGTTATAGAGGAGATTCTTTCAGTTCTGGGTTGGCCTGGATGGCTTTTGAGGCCCTCTATACTCCAGGATAGTATGGGCTTAGGAATCTTTTTTTCTGACTTTGGTTATAGTGGTGTTATACTAGATGGAGATGTCCCTCCTGTTTCTCCCTTTTTCCCCACTGGCCAGCCAAGATCTCAGTGGTATGGAAATTTATTTTCTAAACTGGTTCTACAGTCACCCTCAATTTACATAACTAATGGTATCCTAGTTCCCTGATTTGGGAAACAGCCAGCCTGCCCATTACCTTTTCATTTCTGGAAGCCAATCTTTTTTCTTCTCCTTTGGCAACACAGTATCCTGTGTCCTAGATAAAAGAAGGTAATTTTCTTTCTTCCTAGAAATAAAATATATCAAATGGCACTAATAATTTATTATTTTTCTTAGGAATGAAATCTATTATGGGCTGTTCTATTTTCAAAAGAATTCTTTCTATTTGACTTAGCAGTCATTTTCCTTTCCTTGTTTTTCTCTACACTCTAAAGCAGAGGTTCTTAATATGAGGTTCAGAGACCATCCTGGTAAGTTGCATACCTGTCAAAAACCAAAATAGCTGTGATTCCAACCTTTAAGACCTGCTGCAATCTCTTCAACTTGTCTTTTCAGTCTTCATTTTCCTAAGTCCCTTCACATGCTCCATAGTTTAGGTCTACTGCCTTCTTTTGCACAAGCCATTTTACCCCTACTTGAAATCAGCCTCTGCATCTAGGTGGCACAGTGAATGAAGTCAGGAAGATCCAAGTTCAGATTTGGTCTTTGACACTTACTAGTGGTGGTGGTGGTGGTGGGGGGAGGCGTGTGTGTATGTGGGTGTAGGTATATGAGAGAGAGAGACAGACTCGGGGCAAGTTGCTTAACCTCCTTCTCAGTTTCCTCACCAGTAAAATGGGGATCATAATAGCACCTACCTTGCAAGGTTGTTATGGGACTCAAATAAAATAATGTTTGTAAAGCACTTAAGACAGTGCCGGATAAGTAGTACATACTATTTGAATGTTGTTATTAATCTCAGCCTTCTGAAATATCCTTCTTTTACTTCAATTCTCAGATCAGGTGTGGCCCACTACATGAAGCTTTTCTTTCTCAATCCTCTCCTAGTCCTTAGATAGTTATCTTTCCTGTGCATTTACCATATTCTGACTTTATAGTTATTTGTGAACATGATATGTCATTTTTCCTTCATATCACCAGTATTTAGTAGGTATTTAATGTTGAGTTGGATTAAATTATACCAACTGTTGTTTATGTAATTAGGATTTTTTTAAAAGCAATTCTTTCTATGCAGATATATATGCATACATACATATATATATATGTATGTATGTATGTAAATAATTTTTGGTAGTTTACATGTTTCTTCCCTTCAACCTAATCTCAGGATGTCTTAGATGTTTTTTTCCCTAAGTCCTTTCAATATCTAGCTACCCTGTTTTATCATCAAATGGGCTTTGAAACACTGGCTGGATCCTTAGCCAAGGGGACTATGGCTTTTTCCTCAGTCCTTCCAACACTATGGTCATTTTCCTCTGGACACACTACAGTCTATCATATTTAAGTTGTGGTAACTAGAACCGAGCACAAAGAGCTTCAGATGTCAACTGAGCAAAGTAGAGAAGATGACAGATCTATCACCAGATTGAGATAGTACAATTCTCTTAATGTAGTTTAGGATTACACTAACTTTTTTGGCTCAAGTCACACTCTTTGATTAATATTGGCTTTGTGTTCCTCTTAAAAACCCTGTATCTTTTTCATTAGAATTACCGTCCAATCATACCTTGCATATCTCCTTGTCTACTTGATGAACCTAAATATACCGCTTGACATTTCCCTTTTATCTCTCTCCCTCTACTTCCCCCCTTAATCTTTTTGTCCTATCATCATTAGGCTTTTTTACTGGTTTTCTTGTCTTATTTACATTGCCTTCCTTGTCATTTTTTTTCTTCTGACCTTAAGCACCAAAAAAGAGAACATTTCTGTATGCATAACAGATTAAAAAAAAAAAGAATTCTTTATGAAACTGCATCTCTTTCATACACCTTGCTTAGAAAAAATATGTAATACTACATTTTACTTATTAAAACTGTCTTGCTTTTCTTCCTTCCTAATTTTATTCTGTAAATTAAAAAAGATGTGTGTAACACCCTCCTCCCCTCTGCGTTCCTATTGTTCCCAGTTAAAAACCAAAAGGAAAAGAAAGACTCAAACCTTTTTGTTAGGAGGTAGGTAACCTGTTCTTTCATAGGTCTTTTGTAACATGATTGATCAAACTATTTTAAGTGTTAAGTTTTCTTTCCAATGTAGTTGCCCTTCTAGAATATATTCTGGCCGTTCTTCCCATTTAATTCATACTACTAAGGATTCTCTGAAGTTTTCTTTTTCTTTTCTTATAGGGCAATAGTATTCAACTACATTTAGATGTTAAATTTTTTTTAGTTTATGCCCCAGTTGTCTAAAAGCAATCTAAGGTACCTTTATGCTCTAGTTCTTTGTTTCCTTTAATTTCTCTCTCCCTTTTCTACCCACCCTATTAACAGCCCTCATTACTGTTTCCATGTTGCATTTGGTATGTTTCTATACCAAGGAGGGGGGTGGGGAGAGGGAGAAAGAGAGAGAGAGAGAGAGAGAGAGAGAGAGAGGTGTATGCACACATACAATCTTCTTTTGTTTCAGGTATCTGATGTCTACTCCCCCAACTTCTCTCTGTGTTTGTAGACTCTTCTCTCGGATGAGAAATAGCAAATTCTTCCCCTTTTTACTCTTCTACACTAATATATTCCTTTTAGCTTCCATTCTCTTTCCCATGTTCAAGTTATTTAGCTCCCTCAATATCCATTGATGACATTAAAGTTCAGAAAGGACACTTGTTTCTTGTCTCCCTCTTAGAATGTTGGCAGTACATCATTGTGTGGTTCTTCTGGTAGCTTCAATAAATTTACCTTTCTGAGTTTCTCTTGACTGTTGTATTTTAAAGTTCCTACTCTAGTCTTTTCATCAGAAATGCTTGAAAGTCCTCTTCCATTAAAATTTCCTCTTTTGCCTGTAGGATTATACTCAGCTTTGCAAGATGTTATTTTTAGTTTTAAACCTGTTTTAGCCTCTTGTAATTCTGTGTTCTAAGACCCCTCGTTCAAAATGGAGGCTTCCAGGTCTTTATGTAATCCTTACTGTGGTTCCTTGGTACTTACTTGAACTGCTACTTTCTGGATGCTTTGCATAGTATTTTCTTCTTGAGTTTTGGCCCTGCTATTCCTGGGGCTTTCCCTTTTGGTGTTGTTTTTTTTTTCCAAGAGGTGTTTTGTTTTCTTTTTGATATAAACCCTTGCAGGACAGTCAATTTATTGAATTTGCTGATACTAAATTATAGAAATTATACCACTTTAATTAGTTTGCATTTGAGCACCTCAAAGTACTTATAACATCAGGTTGGCTGCTTTAAACACTGTGGTTCCCTGTTGGATATATACACAGTCTTTACACCCAGACATTAATGTGTATAAAGCATTGTTAAATAAATCAGCAAAAAATTATTTATTGCAACTTAGACCCTGTAAACAGTATACATGATTAAAATTACTTCCTACTTTCATATCAGTAGTACTTAACTACCATTAAACATCTCAACCAAAATGTTACACATATGAAATTGTTAATAACAGGCAAAAGTACTAAACTTACATGTTTATTAATATTGCATATGCACTTAATATATGAACAAGCAGGGAATTCACAGTGAGAATCTACAGTTGCAGAAAGAAGCCTATAAATTATTTAAGAAAATTATTAAATCATTAAAAATTATCTGAAAATAATACATTTCTAAACCTCCACTGTACATACAACTATAAACATTGTTTCCTATGAAAACATGAAGGAAGCATATGATTTGTTTAAAAGTTGAAAAGTCCTTTTTTTTTTTTACCAGCAGATACTATACAGGCAGTATCTTTTATCTATGACATTATGCCGAGAAGACGACTTTATTTTAAAGAGAAGATTGTTGTCTCCATAGGTTTAAAGAAAAATCCTAAAAAAAATAGCTGTGGTAAAAGTGCTTTGGTACAATAAAGATTACCTTATTTTTCTTTTTAAAAATTATAGTAAGCTTCAAAGATCAAAGAAGCAGTTAGTATCTGTAGTAGTCTTTGGATTAGTAGAAACTCTGAACTTTTATTTTCCTAAAATAGCCATGCTTTTAGATTTTACATCATTGTATTCTCCAATAGAAAGTGTGAGGCTTGTTAAAGTTTGCAGTATATCACTTTCATACATGTGCAATATGGGTGAACAGTATTTCTTAGCAGTAGTGTTGGATGTAATCTGATTTTATCGGTTGTATACTTATACTATTATAAGTAAAAACCTCTTGTGATAATACAAAGTGATTATTAGAATGTGCAAATTGATGCAGTGACTTTCATTCACTTCTTAAAAGGTACCACCATGGGAAAGTCCATTTAAGATGTTGGTAGGCTTAATAAAGTTAGAATGCTACTGGCACTCTTAAATTGGATTGTAGATCTCAAGACCTGGTTCAGAGTACAATATTAAAGCAGTTGACATGATAACTTTTTATAGATCTTCACAGACACTGGAATTTTCTCAGTAATGTATATTGAGCATTGTTTGGCACAGTGTACTTAAAATCTTGGACACTATTGAAATGCCAAATGTTCCTTTTAATGTAAATAGAGTTTGATCAGTTACATATTGGACCACAAAATATTTTTAAATTTCAAAGTTAGTATCATTTAAGAAAAACTGGTTAGTGAATGTTTGCATTGTACACTATTTAAAATGTCAAACTTAGATGGGCCCTACCTAGACATTATGCATGAGAGTGACTCAGTCTTCACACGCCCAGTGGCTGCTGTAGGCAATGTTTTAGGCTGCCCACTTTCTTCCCTAGAATTGCCTTCAAAGATAAATCAAAAGTTAACAGTGACAAGGGATGGGCAGCAGTTTGATCCTCCTGTGTAACAGACTAGAGATTTTAGATCTTTCCTTTTGGTTCTCAGTGAGTGGGCAGAGAATCTGATTTCTGAAAATCAGGCCCTTTTGAAGTATGTATTTCCAGTTCCCTTCCTCGCTTGGGGCTTTATGGAGCCTGTGAATTTCTGGTTTGTAGGGTTTGCATATTCAGTACCACTAAACCTGCCTATTGATAGGTGTTACAGCTGCTAATTTCTTAATGTTAAAATATAGCATTATTTTTTACAGTAGGTACTGAAGTAAACAATTGCATTTATTTTATTGATTACATTTTCTGCTAAGAGCAATATAATAATAGACTTGAAAAAATTTTAAGTTGCTTTTAATAGGGAAATTGAATAGGAATTACTATAAATTTGAAATTTGCACCAAAAATAATCCATAAAATATATAAAATTATCATTCATGAAGTGGAGCATTTAATTTCTTCAAGTAAGAAAAACAAATTATATTTGTTCTCAAGTAGAAATATTACCACTTCAAGTTTCTGCACTCTTTAGTACACTGAAGTGCCATGAATGATCTGCAAAGTAGTATAATTATTGTAGAAAGGAAAGGCCATTAAGATTAGCTTATCTGGTTTTAAATGAGGCATTGTAATTTTCTGTCATTCTAGACAGATAATGCTTTTTGTATTTGTCTCCCAAAAGGAAATGTACATTTAAAATCATCAGAAATTTATCTCTGACCAGAATTCATTTCACATGTTTGTTCAGAGCCTGGCAGTGACTGAGAAGAACTGCTGGTTCTTAGTTTCATCACCTCTAAAGTAGTTTGGGGAATAGATTATTAAGGTGGAAGACAATTTTTTTTTTCTAATCTGTCTCAGATTCCCAAAATAAATTTTTTAGAGAGTAAAATCTTCTCATTTAGCTTTTAGATATGCCATACTATCTTTGGTACTTTCAAAGATGCCAAAAAAAATTAATTCATTTCTATACTAAGTTAAAGCTTGCAGTTTTCTGTATTGGCTCTTTGGTTTGAAGAGTGTTTTAATAGTAGGATATGTATATTCCATTACTCTAGAAAAACAGATTTGCTAAAATTAATTTTCTTGTTCATTATGAGAGTATTAAGTTCACCTTTGATCAGAAATTTTAATTATTTTCTAACTTTTGAAATCTTTTGTTTAGGTGAGACATGGAATCCGTTAAAATTGCACTACCAGTTAAGAAATGTTCGTGAAAGATTAGCTAAAAACCTTGTGGAAAAAGGTGTACTGACAACAGAGAAACAGAACTTCCTCCTTTTTGATATGACAACACATCCACTCACCAACAACAACATTAAGCAACGCCTCATCAAGAAAGTACAAGAAGCTGTTCTTGACAAATGGGTGAATGACCCTCATAGAATGGACAAGCGCTTGCTGGCTCTTATTTACCTCGCCCATGCTTCTGATGTCCTTGAGAACGCTTTTGCCCCTCTTCTGGATGAGCAATATGATTTAGCCACAAAGAGAGTGCGACAGCTTCTGGATTTAGACCCAGAAGTTGAATGCATGAAGGCCAACACCAATGAGGTCCTGTGGGCTGTAGTTGCAGCCTTTACAAAATAACTGTTGTTGGACTCTTCTTTCATGTTGTTCCTCTTCTATTGACTTCTTGTTTTCTGTAATTTGTATTTTCTCACAATATGAATTGGATCTTGTTTTCTGGAAACAATAGATGGCTTTTCCTGTATGTCATGTGTATGCAAGATTCTGCTGGTACGAGACACCTTCCTATTTCTGTTATTAAAAAAAATACTGCCATATTGGCATTCCATTTACTATTGAACTCAAGTTGCTTGCAGTTCTTAATGTAAATTTTTGTTTGTTTCTACTATGCTTTTACTTTCAAAGTACCTCCACTGCCACATGCATATCTTTTGGATTACCTCATCTTGAGTTGTTCCATATGTGTATGTGTTTCTATCATTCTACAGTACAATTCAGATAGAAGTTCACAAAAAAGGCCTTTAACTCACCAAAGGTAAATATCTGTATGTATTAGGACATTTTATACATAGACCTCAGTTGAGATGTGTACTTAGCAAAGTTATTTTTAAATTAAAACAGCACATTAAATACTTATGTAAAATGCCCCCTTGAAGTTTTGCTTCTAATGTAAATCTTATTGTATACATATACTATGGTTTAATAGTTAAAAATCAAAATGAAAGTTTGTGTCTAAAGGTCCAGTTGTTTCACACAGCAGGTTTGGGATGAAATATGCATTCCAGTATATTCTGTATATAGTTTGAATTGTATATTAACAATCCCCTCCTGATCCTATTCCTCTCCATCCAAGTATTTTTAAAGATTTAATTAGTTATACACCTGTATGTCTCCTTGCTTCAACCATTGCCATTTGGTCAAAACCTTGACCTCTTTACTAAGGGGAAGAAAGAATGTGTGTGTATGGCTACATGTATGTTTATAACTGATCCCAGTATCTCCTGAGCTGTGCCATTCATGGGACTCTGCCTATGCATCTATATTTTGGACATTTATCATCCCGTTCATATAATTTCTGTATGGAAATAGGCTTGTGACCAGTACTGATCTTGAGTACAGTTTTTTTTTTAAATTTTGTCTGCAAGTAAGTTCATGTTTGTCTCTTAAATGTCATTTACCTACTTAACACTTTTTTGGGGGGGCAGGGTGGGGGAGGTGGGAAGCAATGTCAATCCTAGCAGGTGTTGCATGTAAATTGTTAGCAAGTAATGACTACAGCTCAGATGATTAAGATTTATGTAACAGGAAGCTCTGCTATGTTTTCATTTTTTATATATTATAATTATGATGATTTGCTCATTATTGTAAAATTATAAACTTTGGCTTTATAAAATTTAGTTATTATTACTTTACCACTGCTTATCATACCACCATTGGTTTCATAATGTAAATACTAAACATTGAAGAATAAAACATCAAATTTTTTATCACCACAGTACCTACTAATATTGGGGCTTTCAGGTGTTTAGAATTATTTTGTTTAACATTGAGGGCAAAAATACTAGATGGTGTATAATTCTAGAGTTGAAATTTAAGGGATCCCTAATCTGTATACTAGCTTTTTACCTGAAGTAATAAATAAACTATGATCTTGAAAGTGCCTGAACCAGAGCAAGCATGTCATTTGTAATTTTGTTTTCCAGATAAGTTTCATTCATAAGAAATTAGTAGATTTGATGTTACATTGTATAATTTTAATTATTTTTATGTTCAGCTGTAACATATTTTACACTTTTCCTCAAAGTTCACTTTACTTAAAGTGACAAAAAGTATGAGATGCTGATTTGATGTATTTTTTCCCCCTCATAAAAGATGAGTAAACTATTACCAGTAGTTTGTTATTTGTTGAGGCAGGTAGGTATCACAGTAGAGTCAGGAAGACCTGAATTCAAATCCAGCCTCAGAATTGGCTGTATGATTGGGTAAGTGGGGATAATAATAGCACTTACCTCCAGTAGTTGTTGTGAGGATCAAATGAAATATTTGTAAAGCGCTTTACAGTTCTTAAAAGTGTTATGTAAATGCTGATACTGTTATTATCTTGAGAGAGTTCACCACTTTACTGCATTAAAAAAAACTTTTATAATGAGGTTATTTTAAAGGTTTGTGTCATTTTTAGAGAATTCTTTTAGAAGGATAATATCTAGATACTTACACATGTTGAATCTGATTCTCTCCTGCCCATACTGAAGTGCTTATTCCTAAGCATAGAGAAGAAAGAAGTATAATCCCTCTAAGGTCTTACCCCAGAACATAGTGCGCCAAGTCCTGGTGCTGCTGGATCATTTCCTTCTTGTGTATCTGAATTGAAATTCTGGTACTATTACTCATTTTTGAAACTCAGAAAATAGAGGCATAGAGGGTCACTAAGTCCCAATACTTTATTTCATGGAAGAATAAATATTTTCCTGTGAGAAGCAGAAGAGTGACTATATGACTATATGTTACTCTCTCTTGTTGAATATTCTTTCATGGATTTGTAGATGTTCCACAGGTCTGAGAATCAAATAATCTGAGGATTTTTTAATAGAGTAGTCTATAAAAACCCATCTGATAATTCACACTTATCATCTGAGTTAGTTGAATATGTGGGAAAAGATTAGTATTACTTTTAAATAACATGATCTAATAATACAGGACTGAAATTGAGCCAGAGACTCATCTATTAAATTGCAGTTACTAAACATTGCCATTTTCTGGATAATTGCTGTTCTTGGCTTAAGGCAGGCCTTAATTATTGTATAAATTCATAGTTTTAGAGCTTTAAGGGACTTCGGAGTTCTAGATGTCTACCTCCCTAATTTTACAACAGCGGAAGCAGAAACCCACAGAGACTTAAGTGACCTGTCCAATGTCACATTTAGTAAGCAACGGATGAAATTTGAACCCAGAAACCTCTGATTCCAGAGCTAGTGCTCTTTTCATTATACTAGAATCCCTTATAGTTTATTTCTACTATGTATTGGACTCTTGCCAAGGGGTCAATATCATTGGAATAAAAACATTCATTAAAAATGTATTCTCTGTTCATTGAGACTTATTATGAAAAGTTCTCTCAAGGGAAAAATTTTTTAAAAATCCCTTTTTATTTGCCAGTCACTTCTGAATTGTGGGGATACATAGATGAAAATTGAGCAAAGCATGCCTTTCCTTCAAGGAATTAGCATCGTAAGGGTGTACACCCAAAATGGTGACTAGAAAAAGGTGTTTCAGTCAAGGAAATCTTAGGGATGATGAATGGAACCACAAGGCAGCTGATTGACAATCTCTTTCCAGCTTATACAGTGTTGTTGAATCTGTGATTCTAAATATAGCATTTTGCAAACCTTAAATAACTATATAAATAGCTCTCTGTTAGGAATAAATGTTAAGCTTTTGTTTTAGAGTGAAGGTCCCTGATTGAGATAGATTGGCATTATTTGGCCTACACTTTACTCAAATACATGTATCCTTTATCCCTGTGCTTTACTTTTCAGTCTGCAGTTCATAAAGATTAGCTATTCCTACTGTCTTTGATTTTATTTTATTGTTTCTTGAAGTCTCTGAGTTTTTAGCTTCCAGTTGGCCAATTCTTATTTTTAAGGAGTTATTTTCTTTACTGAGGTCTTTGTACTTTTTTTTTTTTTTTACCATTTGGCCAATACTGATTTTTAAGGAATTATTTCAGTTTTTTTTTGTGTGCTGCTTTTACTAGACTTATTTTTTTTCTATTTTTAAAATTTTTTGATTTATTTAAATATTTCCCAATTGCATGTAAAATAAAAGAATTACTTTTAAAATGTTGAGTTCCAAATTCCCTCTTTAAGAAGATAATTTTATAAAGATTATACATGTGAAATTATGCAGACTATTTCCATATTAGCCGTATTTGCAAAAGAAAACAAAGAAAATAAAACTAAAAGTATGCTTTAATCTGCAATTCTCTCGCGGTCTATAGCATTTTTTTGTCATGGGTCCTTTGGGATTGTTTTAGATGATTGTCTTGACTAGAATAACTGATTCTTTCACAGTTGATCATTGTTACAACATTGCTGTTACTGTATACAATACTTTTTCTGGTTCTGCTCACTTTATTTTGCATGAGTATGTATAAATCTCCCCAGACTTTTCTTGACCCTTCATTTTTCATAGCACATATTCTTCCATCACAGTCATATACCACAACTTATTCAGCTATTCTCCAAATTGATGGGCATCTCCTTAATTTTCAATTTTTTGCTACTACAAAGAAAGCTGCTATAAATATTTTTATACAAATAGGTCCTTTCCCCTTTTCTTTGGTCTCTGGGAGACAGACCTAGTAGTAGTATTGATGGGTCAAAAGATACGCAGTTTTATAAAATCTCTTGGAGCATATTTCCAAATTGTTCTCCAAAATGATTGAACTAGTTCAAAATTCTGCCCACAGTGTATGTGTTCCATTTTTTCCACATTCCTGCCAGCTTTTGTCATTTTCTTTTTCTGTCATGTTAGCCTGTGTGATTGTATGAGGTGGTATCGCAGAATTGTTATCTGGATTTCTCTAATCAGTGATTTAGAGCATTTTCTCATATGACTTAATAGCTTTGAGTTCTTCTAAAAACTACCTGTTCATATCCTTTGACCAATACTCAGCAGGGGCATATTTTTATAAGTTTTGTTCAGTTCCTTATTATATTTGAATAATAAGACCTTTATCAGAGAAACTTGCTGTGTAAGTTCCGTTTTCCTTCTAATTTTAGCTCACTCAGTTTTTGTGCAAAAGCTTCTAAAATATATGTAAGCAAAATTATCTATTTCCCATGATCCTGTCTATGTCTTGTTTGGTCATAAACTTCTCTTATCCACAGATCTGATAGGTAGATTTTTCCATGCTCTTCTAATTTACTAATGATATTACCCTTTTAATGTCTAAAACCATCTATCCATTTTGATCTGATCTTGTTATGTGGTATGAGATGCTGATCTACACCTAGTTTTCTGCTAAATTGCTTTCCAGTTACCCAGCAATTTTTGTCATGTTAAATTCTTCTTACTCTGAAAGTTTGAATCTCTGGGTTTATCAAACACCAATGTTGCTGTGATCATTTACTGCTGTGATTGTGTGCCTCGCCTATTTCACCGGTCCACCATCTGTTTCTTAACCATATTGTTTTGATGATTATCTCTTTAAAATATAGTTTGAAACATGGTACCACTAGGCTGCCTTCCTTCTTTTTTTTTATTCCCTTGATTTTCTTGACCTTTTGTTCATCCAGATGAATTTTGTTACTATTTTTTTAGCTATATAAAGTAATTTCTTGGTAGTTTGGTATGGCGCTGAATAAGTAAATTAGGTAGAATTGTTTTATATTGGCTTAGCCTTTTTCTCATCCAGTCATTTTAGTTGTGTCTGTGCTCCCATTTGGGGTTTTCTTGGCAAAGATACTGGAGTGATTTGTCATTTCCCTCTCCAGATCATTTTGCAGATGAGGCTGGTTTTTTTTGTTTGTTTTTAACACATTTAGTTCAACCTACCCATGAGCGGTTAATATTTCTCTAATTGTTTAGATCTTTTATTTCTGTGAAGTTTTTTGTAATTATGTTCGTAGTAGTTTTATCTTGTCTGCCATTATTTTTAATGAAAATTTTTTTCTATCCCTTTCTGCTGGGTTTTGCTGGTAGTATGTAAAAATACTGATAATTCATGTGAGTTTATTTTATATCTTGCGACTTTACTGAAGTTGCTCGTCGTTTCAGCTAGTCTTTTAGTTGATTTTCTAGGGTTCTCTATACCATCATATCATCTGCAATGAGTGATGTTTTCGTTTCCTTATAGCTTGTTTTCATTCCTTCAATTTCTTTTTCTTATAGTGGTAGCTAGCATTCCGGTGCAATATTGAATAATAGCAGCATTAAGCGTGCTTGCTTTGCTCTTGATCTTACTCTGAAAGCATCAAGTTCATATCCCCATTACACATAATGCTCGCTCTTGGTTTTAGAGAGATACTACTTGTTGTTTTAAGAAATGCTCCAATCGAAGCACAGTATTTTTCGCTTTTTGTGTTTTTTTCTATAAGGTTTGTTTCTTCTTTATATCATGACTAATAATGAAAATATGTTTTGCATAATTGAACACGTATAACCCATACCAAATTGCTTGCTATCTCAGGGAAGGGGGAGGGATAGAGAGAAAATTTGATGGTGAAGAAAAGGTTTTTTAAATGAATGTTTAAAATTGTCTTTACATGTAAATGGGGAAAATAAAATATTCACACAAACAAACAAGAAATGCTCCATTGGTTCCTATGATTTCTAGTATTTTTTTTTCTGCAGGAATGAGTTGTATTTTGTCAAAGGCTTTTTCTGCATCTCTGGATATAATTGTAAGATTTTTGTTTTTGTTATTGTTAAGGTCAAGTTTTCATAGTTTTCCTAATATTGAGCCTATTCTTCATTACCGGTATAAATCCTTCCTGGTCGTAGTAAATGAATTTTGTGCTATATTTCTGTAATCTCTTTGCTAGTATTGAAAAGTTTTTGCATTGATGATTATTAAGGAAATTGGTCTATAGTTGTTCTTTTTCTGTTTTTGCTCTCTCTTGGTTAGGTATCAAAACTATCCTTGTGTTATAAAAGGAATTTGGTAGGATTCCCTGTTTGCCTATTTTTCTCAAATAGTTTATATGATACTGAGATTAATAGTTCTTATTTCACTCATCTGGTCCTGGGAATTTTTTTTACACAGCACATTGATGGCTTATTCAATTTCTTTTTTAAAAAATAGAGCTATTTAAGTATTTTATTTCTTCTTCTGTTAATCTGGGCAGTTTATATTTTTAAAAATATTCATCCAGCTCACTTAGAATGACAGTTTTACCAGCTTGTAAATTGGATAAAATAACACAATTGTTTTAATTTCATCTTTACTGGTGGTTAATTTTCTTCATAATTTTCTTGTATTCTCATTTATTTACCCAGTTTTTCCTCTACTACTCTTGTTTTATTTTTAAAATTAATTTTTTTCCTCTCTTGGAAATATCTATCTAGTTTTTCTAAGGATTCTTTTGGGCTTGTATATAATAAGCGTTTTTCTTTCTTTGAGGCTTTGCTTGTGAATGTTTTAAAGTCATTATCTTCTGAGTTTTGTCTTGACCTTCCCTGTCACCATAGTAGCTTTTTATGATCACGTTCTTTTTTGTTGTTACTTATTTTTTCAACCTATTTCTTGACTTTGGACTTTATATTTGAGTTGGGTTCTTCTCCCTTCTGAAGGTGATTATCTTCATCTACAGCAGTGGTTCTCAGCCTTTGGGTTATGTTCAATTTGTAACAATGAAAATATATCCTGCATATCAGATATTTGCATTACAATTCATAACAGCAAAATTACAGTTATGAAGTAGCAATAAAAATAATTTTATGGTTGGGGGCCACCACAACATGAGGAACTGTATTAAAGGGTCGCAGCTTAGGAAGGTTCCTGTAGATATGTCCCAATGCTGCTTTTGCAGCCAGGTCTGGGAGCCTGTAATTTTTCGGTGCTTCTAGAGTGATATGATCTGGAGAGTGGTCTGGTCACTGCCGTCCTGGTTTGTGCTCTGGCCATTACCCAGATTACAATCACTCTTCTCTGCCCTGGGTATTGGGTGATGGAACTGCCAAGTGGTGCCAAATCCTGCACGCAGTATTAGTACAGGCATCCTCTAGGATTTCTGACCAGGTTTTCAGTTTCTTTATCATCCCTGTGCTCTGTGGGTGCTGGTGCTACTGCTGCTGTTACCAACACCAGCGCACAGCTGGTGGCACTTCTGCCACTATGAGCTCCCAGCCAGTTTCCACCCCATTGTTCATAGACTTCTTTGTCTTCCAGGCTGTCTTGGGCTGGAAAAGTAATTTAGAGTGATGTTTTGTTGGTTATCCTGCTCAGAATTCAATTTGATAAGCTTTAAAAAATGTTTTTCAAGGGGTATGTTGAGAGAGCTCAGCAAAAATGCTCACTTCACTCTATCATCTTGATTCCATCCCTCCACTGTCTTTTGAAAGATCAAAGTTTAGATTGACTAATTCCTTCTGCAGGGTTTGGGGTCTAGTCTTAGTGACTAGTTTTTGAGGCTGAATGTTCTTGCTTGAGCTTAGTTAGGTCAGATTACCAGTTCAGTTTCCAGAGGCTTTGATCTCACAGAAAGTGTGGCTTTAAGAAAAGATAATTACTTTGGTACCTTTAGGCATTCTTCTCACTCATGTTTGCCATTTGCCAGTTTGCTTTTCCAGAACTTCTCCTTATATCCATTGTCTCAAAGAGGTAAGTTACACCATGGAGAGAAATATAGAGAAAATATTTTGGCTTCAGCTTAGAAGAAAGATGTAGCAGTGAATGCTATTCAGAATGAATACAAAAGGAAAGGTGCCTACTGTCTGCCATGGCCAAGGTGTCTGCCATATCCACCATAGCTACCGTGTGGGGAGATTTGTCCAGCCCTCCCTTCCTTTGGATGGTACTGTCCACTGTAAAAAGTTATCCTGCTTTTGTTTGGGGATGCTAATCCCATTGGCCTGGTTTATTTGGCCTTTTTCAATATATACTGAAACTTTCTGATTCCTTTTTAATAGCCTGTTTCTTGATATGAGTCAGTGTAGGTAGATCTCTCTTACCTCTTACTAAGTAAGTCTTAGGGTATTTTTGTTTTTGTTTTCCACTACTGAACTGTGACCTACAGAAATGAGTTCTGTTTGTAGAGAGTTTTATCTGGTGTAATTGCATTTTAATGAAAAATATTAGCATGTACTGAGTCTGAAGGTGTTGGTTTTATCTAGAGAGTGCTAGGGTTCCTCTCCAGTACAGAACCACTCAGGTAATAAGTAGGATTGAAGAACAGGTTAATGACCATCCAATTCAAAAATGGTGCTAGGGGATTAATTGCAAAGTACAGTGTTTAGTGTAGAAGTTTTTAACCTGGAATCTGTAAATTTGTTTTTTAATATGTTTACAATTATTTCAGCATAATTGGTTTCCTTTATCGTTCTGTATACTTATTTTACTTATTTAAAAACATTCTGAGAAGAGGTCCCTGGGTTTCATCAGACTGATGGAGAGAGGAGCACAGCAGGAAAAAAAAAGGTTAAGAATCCTTGGCCTAGTTAATTTTAACCTAATGTAGTTTGTACTGTTAAATCCGTTCCCTGTGAAGTCAAACAAATTGTGTCTTTGTTTTCCTCCAGCCTTCTCTTTCCCCTTTCAGTGGAAAATCCTCAGATCTTGAAAATGAGACACGTTTTCAAGAAATATGGAAGCATTATTTGGCAAAAGGTTAAAAAGCATAACAGAATATGTGAATTTTAAAAGCTGCAAATTGATTCTCAGTCAAAAAAAAGAATTCTATTACCTTTGACCCTATCATGTGGCTAAATGAGGATGCACTGAAGAAATGGCAGGTGTTTTCACTTACCAAAACAACAATATTTCACACTGAATGGAGCATGTTCTAGTATGACTCAAATTCATTTCTCTAATCTTTGCTACCAGTTGCCACTCATTGAATCAAACCAGGAACAAAATACTTATGAGCTAATAGTATGTGGATCAAACCTTTATGACAACACACTGTTGTCTCGTTAAAAGTTAACTCAATTTAAAATTCCATTGTATGATGGCACAATTTTGCTTTCAGATGTCTGTAAGAACCTGTTAGAATTGAAATGGTATAGTTTTATTTTCATAATTGAATGAGATGTTATAAGAAAACTTCAATCTTTTCAGCTAAGTATTCTGTAAGAGTTATTTCACCTGCATATTTCATGATTTTTAGGAAAAAATTACTACTTAAAGTTATTTTATTTTTAACCTTAACACCATTAAAGGAACATTTCAATATACATACCATAACACAAAAAATAGGATTCTACATGAAATTAAATCTGTTTATTTAAACACAAATAATAATATTACTTTTAAAGCTGTTCTGACTATACTTCCTTCTGTTCTCTTTAGTGTATTTCCCCCACTTTTAAGAATGTGTGAGTCCTTCTGCATACTAGTTTATTCTCTGTTAAGAGGTAGGTAGCGTTCTGAATCTTTGGAATCATGGTTGGTCATTGACTTGTTCCAAGTTTTTTGGTCTTTAAATGTTTTCCTTTACAATGATGCCATAGTATAAATTGTTCTGATTTTGTTCACATCACTCAGCATCAGGTTTTGTTTTTTGCTTTTTGGAGGCGGGGAAGGCTGGGGAATTGGGGTTAAGTAACTTGCCCAAGGTTACACAGCTAGTAAATGTTAAGTGTCTCAGGCCACATTTGAACTCAGGTCCTTCTGACACCAGGACCAGTGCTCTATTCACTGCGCCACCTAGCCGGCCCTCAGCATCAGTTCATAAAAGCTTCATTTGGATATAGTTCTAAGTAGCTTTCCAGAACAACCAAACCAACAATTCACAGCTTATTTCAGTTTGCATATTCTCCTGCAATCCCTTCAAAATTGATCATTTTCCTGTTTTGTTAACTTTGCAAATCTGATAAATATAAAGTAGAAGCTCACAGTTGATTTAATTTGCATTTCTGTAATATTGATTTGGAACATTCTTTTGATACAAATAGCTTAATTTTTTTTTTCCATCGAAGAAATTTTTTGACCATTTATCAATTGGGGAATCGCTCTTTTTTTTTAATTTTTAAAAAGTTTTTTAAAATTCACTTTTTTCAGTAAAAAATTTGTCCTCTCTTCCCTCATCCCATCCCCAGCTGAGAATGAAAGAAAAACAAACTATACAAATGTATGTAGTCAAAACAAATTTTTGCTTTGGCTCTGTCCGAAAGATTCTGTGTCTGTGTCTATGCATTATTCTTTACTCAAGAGTCTTTTACTGATAACAGGATGTAGGTAATTTGTTTTCTCATTACTCCTCTGGAATCGTGGTCTTTGCATTGATCAGAGTTTCTATGTCTTTCAGAGTTGTTTGTCATTGCAATATTATTCTCATTATATAAATTGTTCTGTTTCACTTCACTATGTGTTCATGCAATTCTTTCAGGTCTCTGAAATCATCACCTTCATAATTTCTTATAGCACTTATTCCGTTACATTTATAAATCATAAATTGTTCAGCCATTCCTCCAATTGATGAGCACCCCCTTAGATTTCCATTCATTGCTACCTCAAAAAGAGCTATAATTTTTTTTAACATCCTTAGAGTTTGTTTTATTTACAGCTAATATCTCCGTTATTCTATTCTTCCTTTAATTCTCACTCTTCCCTTCTTCCCTTTCCTACCTGTTTCCCTGTTGGGTGAAGTGTGTGTGTGTGTGTGTGTGTGTGTGTGTGTGTGTGTGTGTGTGTGTGTGTGTGTGTGTGTGTGTATGTGTGTGTGTGTGTGTGTGTGTGTGTGTGTGTGTGTATGCCTTCTTTTGACCAGCTCAGATGAGAGTGAGGTTCAAGTGTCAGTTGCCCCCCAACCTTCCTCCTTGTTCATATGGATTTCTGCTTGTTTACTCCTGCTATATGGCATACTTTTTCCTGCTAAGTGTATATTATTTGCATTTTGGAATATTATATTCCAAAGTCTCTATTCCTTTATAGTGGTTTCTGCTAAATTGTGTGTGATCTTGACTGTTGTAATTATTCTCTGGCTGCTTGCAGTATTTTTTCTTTGATATGGAATTCTGGATTTTGGCTATAATCTTGGGAGTTTTACTTTCAGAGTTTCAGAAAGTGACTAGTTGATTCACTCTGTTTATACTTTACCCTCTGGTTCTAAGAGATCTGAGCAGTTTTATTTTTAGGATTTATTGAAATATATCTAAACTTTTTTTTGTCATGGCATTCAGGTAGTCTAATAATTCTTAATTTTTTTTCCTCCAAAATCTGCTAAGTCAGTTTTTAGTATGAGATACCTTATTTTTTTTTAATTTAGACTTTTGACTTTGTTTTAATATTTCTTATTGTCTCATGTAGTCATTGGCTTCCATTTGGTTCATTCTCATTTTGGGGGAGTTTGTTACTTAAGTAAGATTTTCTATTTCTTGGGCCAATCTGTTGATTCTCTTTCCAGTTCTTTCTTTTATAGCTTTCATTTATTTTCCAATTTTTTTTCCTCTACTGCTCTCATTTCATGTATACAAACTTTTAAAAACTCTTTCTTAACCTCTTGCTTAATCTCTTCCAATAATTCTATTGAATCTGCCCCCTCCATGTTTTTTCTTTGACACTTTGCTTGTTTGAGTTTTAGAGTCCTTCTCTTCTGGGTTTGCATCTTGAGTATCCCTGTTAACTTTTTTTTATGGTGGAATTCTTTGTTTGATCATTTTATTCATCTGCTTTCTGACTTTGGGCTTATATTAGGAGGAAAGGTTTTGGAGGAAAAGTCTAGGTTGGTCCTATTGGAGATTTCTTGGGGGCATTGAGTATTGTATTACTCTAGGCTCACAGGGACACTCAGGCTGAGGACTTCAAGTTTTCAATGCTCCCAAAATGGTCTGATTCTGAGGAAAGTCTGAGAGCTGCCTCCCCTGTCTGAGCTCAGCCTGCTGGAGTCAGCCACTATCAACCAAAAAGCCCTTCTAATTCAGAGTGATAGAACTGTAGATTTCCTTTGGCCTAGTATTATTGCCTTTGTTAACCCTCCGATGGCTTCAGATTGGGTTGTTCACTGGAACAGAGACCCTGCTTTGTTCTTGGAGTCTGAGCTACACTGCTACTGCTTGCTTTTAAAAACAAAAAAACCATTTTTTGGGTCTTTTTGGAGGGGGGAAGGTAGGGCAATTGGGGTTAAGTGACTTGCCCAAGGTCACACAGCTAGTAAGTTTTAAGTGTCTGAGGCCAGATTTAAACTCGGGTCCTCCTGACTCCAGGGCCCATGCTCTTTTCATACTGCTTGCCTTTGAACTTTTTCCTGTCTCACTACACAGCCTAAGATCCATTACTGCTCCTCATCCCAGAATGTCACCCATGGACACATTTCCCCTTCTCAGTCTGCCCTGGATCTGGGTAGTAGGAGAAAACTGGGTAGTGGGAGAAAAAGCTACCAGTTATCACTTGTTCCCACACCCTACGTGAATGAGGTCAGAGGACCGTGGTACAGTTGTGGGACCTCTTCTTGCCTGGCTGCACATCTTCTCCCTCTACTGGAGTGTTCCATGGATATACTCTTGGCTAGATCCTTTCCCCACTGTTTGCAGACCTGTCTCTCTTTGCCAATTTCAGCAGAAGAAATGACTCATAATATTTTCTTGCGTTTCCTGATTAGATTTTATTTAGTGCATATTTTAGTTCTCTTGAAGTTTCCTCATCCTCATCCTGGGAGTAGGGACAGAGAGCTCACTACCTCTACCTGTTACTCCACCATCTTGCCTTTGCCCAGGGATGGTTCTTATTCTTTTAAGTTTGAATCACTTCCTTTATATAGCTTGAAGATGAGATCTTTTTCAGAAAAATTTGATCCAAAGATTTTTCCCCAGTTAACTGTTTCCCTTTCTCATATTAGATGAACTGGATTTATTTGTACAAAACCTTTTTAATTTTATGTAATCTCAAAGTTGTCTATTTTATCTTCTTTGATCCTCGCATTCTCTTATTTGGTCATGACCCCTTCCCCTGTCTGTAGATCTACAGAGTAATTTCTTATTCCTCTAATTTGTTTATAAAGTGACCTTTTGTAGTTAGATCTTGAATCCATTTGGAGTTTATCTTTGTATACAGTATGAAGTGTTGATCTAAGCTTGGTTTCTACCAGACTCCCATCCAATTTCCCCAACAGTGTTGGTCACATAGCAAGTCCTTATTCTGGTAGCTGGGTCTTTGAATTTATAAATTGCTAGGTTACTGAGTTTGTTTACTTCTCTATGTTATATATCTAATCTTTTCCTGTGATTGACTTCTCCCATTTTTGCTGAATACCAAATTGTTTTGATTATTCCTGATTTGTAGTACAGTTTGAGATCTGGTGCTGTCAAGCCCCCTTTCCACTTGTTGTCATTATTCCCTTTCATAGTCTCTGTTCCTTAGTCAACTATAATTTATTAAGCACCTGCCATGTGTCAGTCACTGTGCTATGGGCTGGACATACAAAGAAAGTATAAACAGTCCCTGCTTTCAAGGAGCTCACAGTTGAAAGGGGAGATAATATACAAAGTGCTTTATGCAATGATAAATAAACCAGGAAAAATGATAGAAAACAGAAGGAACTACCATTAAAGGGGGGGAATCAGTAAAGGTTTCTTGCAGAAGGTGCTAGTTAGCTGATTTTTTTTCTCCAGATGAATTTCGTTATAATTTTTTTCTAGCTCTGTAAAGTAATCTATTGATTATTTATTGATTTTCTAGCTCTATAATCTATTTGGTATGGCATTGAATAAGCAAATTAATTTAAGTAACTGTCATTTTTATTATATTGTTTTAATCTCCATATAAGCATTTTTTTTTTACTTATTTATTTCTGCAAAGAATGTTTTTACTGTTATATTGATTTATTTCCTATGTGTGTTTTGGTAGATAGAGTCCCAAATATTGTATATGCTATGTAGTTAACTTTATTTTCTAAAAATTCCTAAAATACATTTGTTTTCAATTATTAATTATTTTTATCTCATTTATCACCGGCTGCCACAGACATTGCAGGCAAACCAGCTGAGCTGAAGCGTCAGGGTACCCTGAGGTGCAAAATGGGAGGCAATGTGTGCCAGTCAAGTGAATCTATCATCTCACCACTTTTATCACTATCTTCCTTCAGATCCTAATAGACAGTCTGGGATCAAGAAGCCAAGACCTGGAGAATAGCAAATGCTTTCAGCATGGTGTCCAAAGCCATCATCCTCATAGGCAACTCCTGCTGAAATACAGCCTGGCAGCTGCAACTTGTCATCAATTCAACATCAGGGACTGATAGGATTTTATCATTAAAGAAGATTCATTACACTGATTTGCCACTGCACTCTAAGGAGTGTGGTACCTTACCGTTTCACTTGCACCTAAAACCTTCCAAATACATTGTTTCCTCCAGTAGAATTTGAGCTCCTTGACAGCAGGGGCCGATTTCTGCTTGTATCCCCAGCACTTAGCAAACACCTAATAAATGCTTTTTCACTCCTTCCTTCTCTGCTTCCTTCCTCCCTCCTCCTCTTCTTTCCTTCCTCCCTCCTTCCCTCCGTCCCTTCCTTTTTTCCTTCTTTCTGTGCATTAGTTTGTAGCCTCTCCGTCAGGCTATAGGAAATAATGTTCAGTATTAGTCATCTGGAATCACGGTTGACTATTGAATTGGTCTGTTTTTTAGTGTTTCAAAGTTATTTATGTTTATTGTGATGTTATAGTATACATTATTTTTGTTCTGCTTACTTCACTTTTCATCAATTTATACCAGTCAGCTCTGAAACTACTTCTTTTTTAATTCCTTAAAGCATAACCGGTTTTTGTCTCTTTATAGAGAGCTGCTATAAGTATTTTGAGACATAACAGCCTTTTTTCACTCTCATGGATCTCTTTGGAGTACAGGCCTAGTAATGGTCTAAGAGAGACATAGTTTTTATATAACTTTTTGGACATAGTTCTAAGTTGGCCTCCAGAACGTCTGAGTTAATTCACAGCTCCGTCACTACTTCAGTGTACTGGTTTTCCTGCAGCACCTCCAGCATCTGTCATTGTCCTTTCTTGTCAGCTTTTGTCAGACTTGGTTGTGAGGTAGAACCAGAGTTGATTTAATTTGCATTTCCATAATTAGTGGTTTGGAGCATCCTGTCACATAGTTGTAAAGAGCTTAGATTTCTTCTCTTCAAAACTACCTGTTCATATCCTTTGACCATTTATCAACTAGAAAATGCTTCACATTCTTATAAATGTGAGTCAGTTCCTTATATAGCTGAAAAATTAGGCTTTTATCCGAGAAACTTACTCCAAAGGTTTTTTTTTTTCCTAATCTTAATTGCATTGGATTTGCTTGTGCAAAACCTTTTAAATTTTACATAATCTAAATTGTCCATTTTATCTACAGTGATCTCCTCTATCCCTTGTTTGGTCATGAACTCTTAACCCATCTATAGATTTGTAAGTTTATAATTATTAGTTTATAATGTGACCTTTTGTATCTGGATCATGTATCCACTGGGCTGCTAAGTGGCACAGTGGACAGAGCACCAGGTCTAGAGTCAAGAAGACATGAGTTCAAATGTGATCTCAGATACTAGCTGTGTGACCCTGGACAAGTCACTTAACCCTGTTTGCCTGTGTTCCTTATCTGTAAAATGAGCTGGAGAAGGAAATGAAAAACTACTCCAGTATCTGCCAAGAAAACCCTAATGGGATCACAGAGAGTTGGACTAAGCCACGACGTGTCCATTTGGAAATTATCTTAGTATTTGGGATGAGGTGTTGACCTAAACCTGACTTCTATCAGACTGCTAGTCAGTTTTCTGAACAGTTTTTTTTTGAGGGGCAATTGGGGTGAAGTGACTTGCCCAAGGTCACACAGCTAGTAAGTGTTAAGTGTCTGAGGTCGAATTTGAATTCAGATCCCCTTGACTCCAGGGCCGGTGCTCTATTCACTGCGCCACCTAGCCGCCCCTTTCCTAACAGTTTTTGTCAAATAGTGACGGTCCCCAGTAATTGCGTCTTTGAGTTTTAGGTTTGGTTGCCTCTGTATATTGTGTATTAATATCATCCACTTAATGACTTCTCTTTATTTCTCTTCAGATTTTTGATCTTTTGTTCTACTAGATGAATTTTGTAATTTTTTCTAATGAGAAAATAGGATTTATATAGATCATTTATATAGATCATTAAGATTTATAAATCACTTTACAAATATTATCTCTTTTTATCTTCACAACAGCCTTGGAATGTAGGTGCTATTATTACCTGCATTTTACAGATGAGGTAGACAGAGGTTAAGTGACTTGCACAAAGTCATACAGTTAATAATTATCTAGGCAGGATTTGAACTCAGGTCTTTTTGACTCCACATCAAGTTATCTATGGACTGACCCACCTAGTTGCCTCTGTTCTTTTTTTGCTAGCTCATTATGACACTGAATAAGTCAATTATTTTAGGTAGTATTGTCCTTTTTATTATATTGACTTGGCCTGCTCATTTATTTAGGCCCATTTCTCTTTTTATTTAGGCCCATTTCAGTAAAGAACCTTTTGTTGTTGTTTTCATCTAGTTCCTATGTGTATCATGATATATATATAGGCTCCCAACTACATTATACATTCTACTTATTTCAGAGGAATTTTTCTATTTCTGCTGGGTTTTGTTTGCAATATACAGAAACGTTGATGATTTATGTGGATTTATTTTAAATCTTTCAACTTTGCCAAAGTTATTAATTGCTACAATTAATTTTTCATTGATCCTCTATGGTTTTCTAGGGAAACCATTCTATTATCTAAAATTTGGGGTGATTCTGTGTTTCCTATTTACTGATATTTATTCTTTTGGTCTCTTGTTTTATTGCTGTAACTAGCATTTCTAGCACTGTCAAATCATAATGGTGATAGTGGATATCCTTGCTTTATTCCTGGTCCTGTGGTTAAGATTTTGTTGTTATTCCATGTAATGCTAGATCTTGGTTTTAGATAGATCCTACTTAACATGCTAAAGAGAGGTTCATTTTTTTCCTTTGTAGTGTTTTTGACATACATGAGAATTGTATTTTGTCAAAAACTTTTTCTGTATGTTGGCATAATTGTGATTTTTGTCATTAATATGATCTGTTATATTTCTGGTTTTAAGATTTGGAATTTTTTGTGAAATAGCATGTCATTCTTGTGCTGAGGCCATTCTCCTCTTCTCTGTGTTTTTCTAGTATTAGTATATGAGCTTCTAGTATATCCTATTATTTTGCAATCCACACCTTGCCTGTTCGATTTTACTTTGGTAGACAGTAGCTACCTCATGTCTTGTGTTACAGGATCAAATGGACCTCAAAGAGTCCGAGCAATCAGCTTCCTTAAATCTGTTGTTCTTATCCAGGACTGTAAGTAGGTCATGAATTGCTATAGTCTTAAGTGAAATGGTCATAAGAGCTGAAAACCTGTAACTTTACATCTTCCTCAGTGCCTTGGGCAGAGTGGGTGACATGAAAAATGCAAGAAACTGAGCACGGAGCGGAGATTTGCCTTGAGTGAGTGACTTGTTTGAGGGAAAATGTACGGGGGCATTATTAGGTATCAGTCGTCATCTTGATGTCTGGTGAAATGAAGCAAGCCCAAGTCCCTTTAAAGATAATAGGGGGCTAAGAGAAAATATGAACAAGTTCCTATTCACCATTCACTCTCTACTCTTTGTCCTTGTTATGTATCCAAGTGGAAAATTAAATGAAAAAAAAAAGTACCCAGGTTCATTTTATAATTGAAAGCATCTCTTCTAGAAGACTGTTTTTGAGCTGTCTCATCTACTGAAGAGCCAAATGGCTTTGTTGTTAGAGAGATCCAATCTTTGGGCAGGGGATAATAGACTTGTTCCTGTAATTTGGTTTGTAATTATAGCTTTGCACCTCATACCCTTATTGTAAGGAAAAGTCTACCTTCTACAAAAGTCTTACTAAGGCCCATGGTGGAGATTCAGAACTTAGTTAAGTATTCTAAAATTCCTTCTATGCATAAGCAACTTAACCTTCCATTCATTAAAGACATTTCTCATAAATATAGCCTCCTACGTGAAAAAATGTTGATTGACTGACTATATTTTGCCAGCTTGAATACAGTCAGACACACAGGTCCTGATCCTTGCAAAGAATAGTACAGGGACTGTTTTGCCACTTCAAATAACAGACCCCTGAAATCCACACTTAACCCATTACCAGCCATCTGGAACATTTAGGAAGTTTTCATTATTTCAGAAATCTGGTTTTATGTTGACTAGCCTTGCTGTAAATATTGGATAAATCAAGAATTTAATTTGGCTTATGGGGTATGTGTGGTCATGACTGGGTGTAGGACCTCTCTCTACAATAAATCAGTGGTAATTTAGAATCTAGCCATTAGTACAAGGCCATAAAAATGTACGGTATACCTGACTTGATTCATCTGAACAAATCAGGAAGGAATAATGTTTTTCAAGGCTAGAACAAACAACTACAGGAGAAGATTCTCTGCTTTGTAATATCAATATTCAATTTATTTTTGACACTTGCAGTTCCAGCTTTTACATGGTATACTTCTACAGCTAGTCAGAGAATGATAGTGTTTTAGAGTTGGACCTTCAGCTCAATCCTTATTCCCAAGTCTAAGGAAAATGATTTTGTGAGTGGCAGTATAGTCCTTGTGTTAGGTAATTTTCCCTGACTTCCTGATCTAGCTTAATTATCTTTCCCCTCATCATTTCCAGTAAAAATCTAGTGCCAGGACTTGTGTGGTAGGGATTGGAAAAATAATAATAATAATTCATAACTAACATCTTTATTATATTATCTAAAACCTGCAAAGACTTGTATGAACTGATGAGTAAAATGAACAGAACCAGTACAATTTATAAATTAATAACATTGTAAAGACAAAAAACTTTGAAAGACTGAGGACACTGATCAGTGAAGTGACTGACCTTGATTTCAGAGTTTAAGTGGATGAAGCATGCTACTAACCTTCTGAACTGATGTGATACACTCAGTATGCAGAATGAGATATATTTCTGGACATGGCCAGTGTGGTCATTTGTTTTACTTGTCTATGCATATTGTTAGAAAGGGTTCTTTGTTTCTTTTTTTCTTTTTTTGGTTTTGGGTGATGGGGAAATAAAAGGAAGAAGGTGACTGTTATCAAAATATTGTTGTTACTGTGTATGATGTTCTTCTAAGTCTGCTCATTTCGTTTTGTTTCAGTTCGTGTAAATCTTTCCAGGTTTTTCATCCATCTTCTTCATCATTTATTATGGCATGATAATATTCAAAATATGGCAAAGAATTGGAAAGCAAGAGGATGCCCATCAATTGGGGAATGGCTGAACAAGTTGTGGTATATGAATGTAATGGAATACTACTGTGCTATGAGAAATGAGGAGCAGATGGACTTCATAATAACCTGGAGAGACTTATATAAACTGATGCTGAGTAAGGGGAACAGAACCAGGAGAAATTTATACACAATCGCAGACACAACCTATGTGTGACAACGAACTTCAATAGACTGAGCTCCTCATGGCAATGTAAGGTTATAAGAGAATTCCAAAAGACTCATGATGGAAAGGGATGTCTGCATCCAGAGAAAGAACTACAGAATCTGAATGCAGATTGAAACAAACTACTTGCTGTTTCTTTTTCTCGTTTTGTTTCCTCTTTCCCACTGATCATTCCTTCAGTTATAATCCTTCTTTACAACCTGACTAATGATTAATGTGAAGATATTCGTAGATCCTATGTTCGAGTGCATGCCACCATGATGGGGGGGAGGCGGGAGGAGAGGGAGTGGGAGAAAATCCAAAATTCTAGGGACTGTGGAACTGAACATTGTAAACTAAAAGTAAATAAACCAATTTAATTTTTAAAAAAAGAAATTAAAAAAACCAATATTCAAAATGCCACAGCTTGTTCAGCCATTGTCCAGTTGATGGACATTTCCCCCGTTTCCAATTCTTTGTTACCACAAAAAGAGTCACTGTACATATCTTTGTATGTAGGGGTCACTTTTTCTTTTTCTCTGATTTCTTAGGAGTACAGACCTAGGAGTATTGCTGGGTCAAAGAGTACACACAGTTTTATAGGTCTTTGGGCATGATTCTAAAGTGCTCTCCAAAATGGTTGGACCAGTTCATAGCTCCACCAATAGTGTATAACCATATCTATTTTTTTTCACATCTCCCTCCATCATTTGTCATTTTTCTTTTTCTTTCACAATTTAATGGGTGTGAGGGAGTATCTCAGAGTTGTTTTAATTTGCAATTCTCTAGTTATTAGTGATTTAGACATTTTTTTCACATGACTGTTGAGAGCTTTACTTTCTCCTTCTGAAAACTTCTTATTTTTATTCGTTGTCCATTTATCAACTGGGTAATGGCTTTTATTTTTATAAATTTGCCTTAGTTCCTGGAGTCAGGAGGACCTGGATTCAAATGCGACCTCAGAGACTTAACACTTACTAGCTGTATGACCTTGGGCAAGTCACTTAACCCCAATAGCCCTGCCTTCTCCCCTGCAAAAAGCAAAAAAAAAAAAAGAAAGGCTAGAGAGAGCCAATGGAAATTATTAGGGGCAGATAGGTGGCGCAGTGAATAGAGCACCAACCATAGAGTTAGGAGGACCTGAGTTCAAATGCGGCCTCAGACACTTGGCACACGTACTAGCCGTGTGACTTTGGACAAGTCACTTAACCCCAACTGCCCTCCAAAAAGCAAAAAAAAAAAAGTGAGGCGTCTCCATCTTTCACCTGATGGGCAGGAAGTGGTTTTTGCATGCCACAGTAGAACCAGCCCAGTCCTAATGTACAGGTGAGCCAACTCTTTCTGCACTAAGGGAACTAACTTTTGCCTTTCTCACAGGTAAGCCGTTTCTTTCTGATGTAGTGGATCTAGCCTTGGTCCTTCCTATAGGTGTACCTCTTTATGGCTTAGTTAAACCAGACCTCTTTTTGGCCCAGGTAAAGCTTTCATTCCTGGCAACAGAGACTATGGAATTAGCTTCATTCATAGATGAGCTGTCTGATTCTGATAGGAACAATCTTGTCTCAGTTTCTTTTACAGATTAGTCTCCTTCTATAGAGCTATTTCTGTATTTCAATTTTGGTGCTCTTTTGTCTTTTTATTCACTAATGTTTTTAGTTTGTTTTTTACAGAATTCTAATTCAGATGGAGGATTGTGATCTAATTTCCAGATATTTTTGCCATGTGTATTTTGTTAGGGAATTTTGAGTGGTGACATGAATCCGGTAATTCACAGAAAAAGTCCTTAGTAGATTCTCCTGTCCTAATTCTTTTTTTTTTTGCTTTTTTTTTTTTTGGAGGGAGGAGGGCAGGGCAACTGGGGTTAAGTGACTTGTCCAAGGTCACATGGCTAGTAAGTGTTAAGTCTCTGAGGTCGCATTTGAATCCAGGTCCTCCTGACTCCAGGGTTGGTGCTCTATAAACTGCGCCACCTAGCCGCCCCTCTTGTCCTAATTCTTCTATAAACTAGTCCTTCAGTGCTTTTGTAATTACCTCAGTTTTATATCTAGATCTATGCCAAATATCAGTAGTCATTCCTCCACACTAATGCTCAGTAAATGATAATGCATTTAATATGCAACATTCATGTTTCCATAATATTGATCAATAATGACCAAATTTGTCCAGTTGTAGTATGAAAATGAACTAGTATAATGAATTTTATACTCGGGGTTGTTATAGAGCAGAACTCTAAGCATTTGACAGGTAGCAATAAAGCAAATTAGCAGCAATGATAGTATGAGTATTCCATTCCAACAGGCAACGAAATAACACTCAGTATTGCAGCTAGCACCATTAAATAGCAAGCATTCATATGAAAATGCAACATTGGAGTGTCATAGAGTGTGTATAATGGAGGAAACTAAATGTAGAGACTGAAAAGTCAAAATAGAAATAATAATAAAACAAGTAATCCAAAAATAGAAACATGATCCAAAGCAAAAATCAATTTTGATGAGGAAGAAAATAAAATAAGACAAAAAAGAAACAAAAGCGTGGGTCAAAATTATAAAATTCAACAGAAGACAACTCTTCCTAATAATTGAAAAATTAGTGAGCTAAATTAGACTCTAGGGGTGGCTAGGTGGAACAGTGAATAGAGCACCAGCCCTGGAGTCAGGAGGACCTGAGTTCAAATTCGGCCTCAGACACTTAACACTTACTAGCTATGTGACCTTGGGCAAGTCACTTAACCCTAATTGCCCAGCCCTCTCCCCTCCAAAAAAAAAAGGTGAAAAAAAA